>BSBM01000182.1:5815000-7015000 GCA_027924585.1 Larix kaempferi | reverse complement strand
GGCAACTTTAAAAGACTATTTTCCATTGCCTTTCATTGATCAAGTACTGGATGCTTTAGCTGGAAAGGAATATTTTTCATTTTTAGATGGCTTCAGTGGTTATAATCAGATTAGTATTGCAAATGAAGACCAAGACAAAACCACCTTTACATGTCCCTGGGGCACCTATGCCTACAAAGTTTTACCTTTTGGCTTATGTAATGCCCCAGCTACCTTTCAGAGGGTTGTTTTGGCCATCTTTGCAGATCTAATTCATGAGTGTGTTGAGGTTTACATGGATGATTTTTCTGTATATGGACGTACCTTTGAAGATTCTTTAGCAAACTTGGAGAAAATTCTGAAAAGGTGTGTTGAATCAAACCTTTCCCTGAGTAACGAAAAGTGTTTCATGATGATGACTGAAGGGATAGTTTTAGGACACCACGTTTCTTCGTCTGGAATAAAAGTAGATCCTGCTAAAATTCAAGTCATTCAAAATTTATCTGAACCCACAACTCAAACAGATGTGAGAAGCTTTTTAGGGTATGCAGGCTATTATCGTAGATTCATTGCAAATTTTAGTAAGATAGCCCTGCCATTGTTTAAATTGCTTTCAAAGGACGTGTGTTTTACTTGGGATACTGACTGTAAATCTGCATTTCAGACACTTAAGGAAAAGCTCTCCACTGCTCCCATTTTAAGGGGACCAAATTGGATATTGCCTTTCCATATTTCCACTGATGCGTCTGCTACTGCAATAGGAGCCTCATTGGGCCAGAAAGAACATACTTTGACTTATGCTATCTATTTCATTAGTAAAAATATGACACCTGCAGAGCTGAATTATACAGTCACGGAAAAAGAGATGTTGGCAGTGGTTCATGCTGTAAACAAATTCCGTCATTATATCACTGGCTATGAAATTTTTGTTCATACAGATCATTCAGCCTTACGCTATTTAATAAATAAATCTATCACTAATGGTCGGATTACTAGATGGTTGTTATTAATGCAGGAGTTCAATATCACTGTTTTGGATAGGCCTGGACGAGAAAATCAGGTGGCGTATTTCTTGTCTCGCTTACACAATACTGGTGAGGTTGTTCCAGTTTTAGATAGTTTTCCTGATGAGCATCTATTTGCAATTTCTGTTATCACTCCTTGGTATGCTGACATTGCCAATTATTTATCATCATGCCAACTACCACCATCTATGACATCTAAAGAAAAAAAGAAGATTATTAAACAGAGTGCTAGGCATATATGGGTTAATGGTGATCTCTTTTATACAGGGATGAAATCTTGGATATTTTAAAGGCATGCCATGATGAACCGTGTGGTGGCCATTTTGCAGACAAAAGGACAGCATATAAAATACTCAATTTGGGGTATTATTGGCCTTCCATTTTTAAAGATGCTAAAAGGTATGTTAGAAGTTGTGACACTTGTCAATGAATGGGACGCCCAGTCCGGTCTGATGAAATGCCACTCCAACCACAGATTCTCATTGAACCATTTGAAAAGTGGGCCCTTGACTTCATTGGTCCCATTCATCCACCATCACATGGACAGAAGTACATTTTGGTCTGCACAGACTATGTTACTAAGTGGGTAGAGGCCAAACCATTGCCCAGAGCCACCGAACAGACTATGGTAAACTTTCTGTTTGAGGAGATCTTTGTCAGATTTGGGGTGCCTAGAGAGATTGTAACTGATCAGGGTGCCCAATTTACCTCTAAATTAGTGCAGGAGATAGCAGAAAAATATAAGATCAAGCATCGAAAGTCTACCCCTTACCATCCACAAGCAAATGGCCAAGTGGAATCTACAAACAAGACTTTAGAAGGTATCATTACCAAAACTGTCCAGATGCATCGGAAAGATTGGTCAGCTAAGCTGACTGAAGCTTTATGGGCATACCGGATCACTTGGAAAAACAGTACTGGGTTTTCTCCTTATCAACTGGTTTATGGTAAGCAATTCCTCCTTCCCATTGAGTTTCAAGTTCATACTTTCAAGTTAGCAGCAGATTTGGGCATAGATCTTTCAGAAGCTCAGCAAGAAAGAATACTTCAGTTGAATCAGTTGGATGAGATGAGACAGGCTGCCATAGAACACAATATTCTGATACAACAGCAGAGAGCTCAATGGCATGACAAATTTATCAAAAAGAAGCAATTTCACATCGGTGACTGGGCACTGTTGTTTGACTCCAAGTTTAAAGACTTCAAAGCCAAATTTACTACTCACTGGCTTGGTCCATATGAGATTGTCGATGTCTATGACAATGGTTCAGTAAAACTTCAAACCATAGATGATGAAGCACATAAATTTGTGGTCAATGGCCACCGGCTCAAGCTATACCACAAACCTATCAACATGGCGGATTTTGTCCAACAGATTTCACAGCAAAAGGAACTGCAAGTGCTGGATAGACATCTCAGTGTTTTTCCTTCACCTGCTCCTTAGCTGCTGTGATACAACAAGCAAATAAAACATAAAGAAAGAAAACAAATTCAAAAATGAAATAAACAAAAAATATATATATAAAAAAAAGGAAGTTTAGTTGTGAAAACCAGTTCACTGGCACAATATAAACTTGAATTTTCTCTGGAAAACCAGGTTTACCTCGCCATTGAAAATTCACAAAAAATATTTTTCCAATTTCCTGTTTTATTTTCAAAATAATGAAGATCTTGTGTGACTTGAGGACAAGTCAAACGCTAGGCCTGTGAGGGGGATAAGCATTTTCATGAACCCTCCAAGTCTTTTCCATATGCAGAAGAGTGTGATTTTTCATAATGCAGAAGGGACCTGATTCCAGTAAGGCAGGAGAAATCTACAAAGGGACCTGACTTCCAGTGAAATGAAGAAATCAGAAGGACATGAACAAATCAGGATACATCAGACAGCAAGCTCATCATACAGGGACATCAACCAAAGTCTGTAAGAATTTATAGTTTTTATGTTTTAAAAAGTTTCAGAATTATTTGTTTTTAAGCAATGACATATTACCAACTATTGAAAAGATTGACTGCCTATTTCTTACATTCTTCTGATAATCTCTACCAGTACCTCACTTACCTTCCATTAGCCTTTGCCAACACTTCATTTTCCACCCTAGGGGTCAAAATGGTTGTCAGGATCAAACCCAAGGGAAATTTTAAATACTGCATTCTACAGGACATATACTGCACTCTACAGGATACAAGCTGCATTCTACAGACAGAGTTTTCTTCTTGGTTTAAAGACAAACAGGGTCTCCTTCTCAGTAAAAAGTGAAATATTGACATAAAGAAGTTTCAAAAGTTTCTTCCGTATATGTGTTTAGTGCATCAGGCATTAAGTAATACATCGAATCTAAGGAGGGAAACAATGGTCATATTTATCTTCAGCACATTTTCTTTTTCTGGAAAAGAAGGTTCATTTTAAAGAAATAGCCTGTTTAATAAAATATTGGAACCAAAGTATATTTTACAGTTTATGTATTAAAAACGTTGGGCACATAAAAGGATTAAAGTGTTTATAAACCAAAACCTTACCTTTCATCGTTTTATTTAAATGAAGTGGCATGTTATGTAATGATGGAGGGAAAACGTGGAATGATGCCCATGACAGCACGCAAATAAACTTGATTCCTGTATTATGAAAATCAGAAAACATGACTCATTTATTCTCCTTGAGGCCAAGTCCAGTTATTGTCTCTGCAAAAATCGATTGTTGTGTGAATATAATTGACAGTGAGAAGGGGCCGTGGGTTACAGGAAGTGCGAACACAAGAGTTGCTCAAGAAATCGCGCAGGAAGAAAGGCAATCAGTGAGAAGGAAGCTGCGAATATACCAATCGCTGTGGAGATCGTGCAAGAGGAAGTAAAAATAGTGGTATGAGAGAAGAGGTAAAATTTAAAATCCCTTCTCTTTGTTAAACAAATCTGCCCAAATCAACAGCAAATTTCATAGATTCAGAGTATTATTGAGGGGATAGGAAGACAACGGCAGCGTTAAAAGATAAAAGATTCCTATTTTCTATTTGTTTTTCAAAATGTCATCTAGATTGGAACCAGAGGTATTTGAGCCCGCAGACGTTCATGAAAAATGTCTAGAAATTTTCAAGAAAAACCAATGGGTGCCTTTCTTTGAAAAAATCGATGGGCACAACGATAATGTGAGCTTAGCCTTTGCTGGCTCGTTCGATGGCAAAAGGGCTACAGTAGGGAATTTAAACTTCAGGCTGTCTGAAGACATTTTGGCATAAATTACTGGTTTGCCACAGCAAGGAGAAAGGTTTTTCAAAACCAAGCAATTCAAAGAAAAATCATGGATACCCTTTTTGTGCAGATCTAGAGCAGGGTCAGTAAACTGGAAGAAAGGCATACCAAGGAGCTGGTTGGTTCATCCTTGGGATGAAATGGTGTACATCATACAAAGATTCATCACCTGTGAAGGGAGATTCAGTATTGTTTACCTTTACCACATCAAACTGCTGCAGCACTTAACAGGTGAATTTGAGATCAATATGCCCTTTTTCCTGTTGCAGAGTCTAACTAAAATGGCCAAGGCTGTCCAGAGGCGTGAAAAAGACAAATTGACAAGTCTTTTCCACTGTGGACTTATCTAAATCATCATCCAGCATGAGTTAAGGAAGCAGAATTTGATATGGACAGAATTATTAGTTCAAAATCAGTTTGAAGAACAGGAAGAATTGCATGAAGAGGTTTCAAAAGAAGAGGAATTGCTGATGATAACATGCCCTGAGGCAACAAGTTCAAAACTGCCAAAGGAGAAAAAGAAGAAAAAGGAGGTCTTGCTTATTACTGATGATGAAGACAACTCTGAGGCAACAAGTTCAAAACCGCCTCAGAGAAGGATACAAACTAGGAGTGTAATGAAAGAAGATAAACAGTTTCAGAAACAAGAACAGGTCTTCACCACTTACCAGAAGAAGCCGAGGAAGTCTAAGCAAGTTTGTAGCCAACCAGCATTAGAGGATGAAGAACACATACAAACTGTGGAAGGTCAAGAAGAAAACCTAGCAGGTGAAATAGGACAGGGAACCCCAGAAGCTGATGAGATAATAAGACAAACAAAGAAAATCAATCTTTTCTTAGATCAACAGGAGAGGGAGAAGGAAAAGCAGTCAAGACAGGGAGTATTAAAAGACTTAGCTTCTCCTTCCTCAGAGCCACAAACTGTGCAAGAAGAAAAGAAAGAGGGTTCAGTACAGGGAAGTGACGAATTAGGAATGGACACCAGTTCTGTCCAGCTTTCAATGAAGAAGAAAAATACTTCCAAGAAAAATAAAGAGATCAAGAAGTTGAAACTTGAAATAAAAGAATTGGAGCTCAAGAATGAGAAATTAAAAAAGGATAATCGGAAGCTGAGAATTCAGAGGACACACATTTCTAAGAATGCATCCAGATGGTATAAGCAGAAGAAAACCTACAAAGCTAAGTATGAGAGGCTGAAGGTCCTTTATGCATCTCCAACATCAACAGATGCATCGTCTCAGTAGGAGATTAGAAGCAGGAAGGTCAGCAGCAAAATTTTGGTTTTAACACAAGGTCAAATATTTTTTTGGGCATGGGGACATGCAACAGCTTCCTCTTGGGGGAGATGTTGGGCACCATTTTGACCTCTTTTTGTCATCCAAATATCCTCCATTAAACCCTCATACCAATCTATAAAGCTTGTAGTTCATCACAGACTTTGTTTAAAAAGGTACTAATGTCATTGCTTGTTAACAAATTGAATTTTGAGGTTTTTAGAACATTTAAACTAGGGTTTTTTTTTAAATTACAAGATGTTCTAACTTCCCGTAATATCTCCAAAGTTGAGCACTTGCAGGATAGCTAGGCATTAACTGAAAGATGGAGGAAAGATCCTCAATGTCCAAGTATGGATGAATTTCCAATGAACAGATGATGTGGCTCTCACAGATGGCAAGTCAAAGTCGGTCAAAGATGACCACCTGTGCTACCACTCAGCACAAAAGCAGGGCAGTTTGGATTCTGTTGAGTTTCACGATTCTGCATGAGGATCTCGATGGCTATGTTCATTAATTAGTTTGCAAGATTATAGAATTTCCAGTTTTCTTTTGAATTTGTATAAATACTTCACAAAACATTGGATTGATAATCACGATTTGGGGAAGAACGCAGACTGCTTCTGAACTGCGTGGTTTTGCTGTGTAATCAATTTTATGGTGAATACAATTAGACTTTCAGTTCTGTAAACCTACGACTGTGTGTGGAACGAGGCACTGGAGGGCCCCCTTTGTTGAGTTCACACACCATTCCATTGCCAGTGTATGCGATTTATATGTTTGCACGATTTAATTTGATGCATGCGATTTAGATCGAGCCATTGGTATGTGTTAATTCTGTGGTAGCTAGCATATTGTTGCAGAACGAATTCAGTTAGTTTCAATTAATTTTATTATAAGTTCAGTTCTCATTTAAACAGTTCAAGTCACGATTTCGTTAATGCTATATACCACTTACATTTCTATGAGCTCTGTCTTCTATTATGTTAAATGTTAAAGGAACAGTTCAGACTGTGATCTTGATATATCATACTGTTATCACCTAAACTGTAGTTACCCCTATGGATGGATCCAGTCATGGATGGCAATAGGGAAGGGCAACTCAAAAGGTGCAACCACGATCACCTCGACCTCCAATATATGGTTGTCACGCCAGTCGAGGCAACCTTCACTTTATGTTATCTAGCCCAGACAACAAAGGGGGAGACCCGATCTACTCCCGACAGGAGAGATCAAAACCAAGACACCAAATCAGGGTATTTCCAAGTGAAGTTAGGTGTATGGTTTATCCTAGACCTAAAGATGAAGTCACAAGCCAAGTGGGGGTTCAATAGGTATAGCTTTGGTTCATAGTTGATGTGAGAGTGACTTATAATGTTTGAAGTGAGATCTAGGATGAGTGTACTAGTTCAATGTTGGGAAATCCACTGCCTTGGGAACTGTGTCCAATGCAGGGTAGTTAAGGGTTGTATTGGGGCTAACTAGTACAAGTGACAAGCTTGACCATGATACATGACAGCTTCAAGGGTTTAGTTCACCATGCATAGGTCAAACCACAAGTCAATCCAACAATCTAGGAAGGTTGAATTAACTTGGAGAAAAACTAGTGCCTTGGGAATTGGGAAGTGGAGTCAAAGTATGGTTGACTTGTGGTTTAGGACTCCTAGTACTTGGGACAAGTGGGAAATAGAAGTCTTGATGGATGAATGTGTCTAGATCTAGGTTTGACCAAAGTGGACCACAATCCCTTAAAACAAGGAATGCAATCCCCAAGGCAAAATTTGACAAAGTGATAGTCTAGACCTAGGTTTTGAATTATTCCGGTTTCAAATCTCCAAGAATCTCAAGTACCCAGTTCCTAGAAGTGAGTGAACTCACTTCTCCAAGGTGGTGCGACTTTGCCCAAGGAGGCTAAAAAGTAGGGTTAGGTGGGTCAAAACAAGTCGGATGGCATCCAAACTTTAGATCCGGGTAGATCGGTCAAGTAGGAGTATGGATCTGTAATTTCATGGTAATCCAACGGTTAGATCTTAGTAGATCTGAGTTTAAGTATTCCAAGTGGTCCAAAATGGGGTTTAAATCCCTTGAAATGTGGAATAGGGCCCACAAGGTGAATTTCAGAAAAGTAACAACCTGGGTGTATGTTATTTGATGTGTAGATGTCAAATCAAGTGGAATCTCAAACACCCACCACCTAGATCTAGGTTAACTTGCCCAACTAGTGAAGTGCGCCTTGCTTGGGAGAGGCTAAGTTGGCCTGGGAAGGGGATCAAATGGAAGCCAATCCTCACCAAACTATAGATCCGGGATGCCGTGGATGCTATAGAGGTGGGTTTTCAATATTATGCCCAACAACCCACTAGATCTAAGTAGATCTGAGAAAATGTAAAATGAGGGTTTTAAGATATTTAGGGTTTCAACAATTTATGAGCTATGTCAATGGATTGGATAAAGGAAAGAGAAACAAACCTGTGGATCTTACCTGGGTAACCTTGTAGATGCCTTGATGATGATGATCTATGCAAACCCGATCAATTTGAGAAGCTTTGAGGTAGTTTCTATGTAAGTCGATTTGGTCCAAGAAGCCAATGCGCCCTCTCTCCTGCACAACAAACGTCAACAATATCAGATTTGATGCATCAAGAGATAAGACTAATGCCACAAAAGAAGTAACAGAAAGATAGCATAGATCACAATGATGCTAATGATAACCCCCTGATACAAGCGAATGCCAAGAAATTCGATTTGAAGAAGCCTTGCAAAATCGCCCTTAAGGATTTTAGGTTTCCGTGGTGTGTAGTGTTTGAAGAGGTATTCGGATGATCCACGGTTGTCATTTTCGGTGTCGACGTTTCGAATCCCAAGCTAGATTCATCATCAGGACAGAATATGTTGTAAAAAGTAGTTTGGGATGCCTTCTCATCTTTTCATCTTTTCGTCTTCCATTTTCAGCATCAATGTTCTAAAAACTCTTCTTTTCATCTTCAGCACCAAAGTTCTAAAAATTCATTCAAAAAATTCGAAACGTCGACACCGAAAATGACAACCGTGGATCATCCGAATACCTCTTCAAAATCGCCCTTGTTGAAGTCGCCCTCCTGTAGACAAACAATGATTTCCAAAAAGATAGATCTTGCCACAATTTCCAAATGCTAGGTTGCAATAGACTTTCCAATCACCATCTAAGAACACCAGATGCAAAGGAGACCACAAGAATTTCCACAAGAATATTTTTCTATACCAATAATCCAAGAGCCAAAGACCCCTTACAATGAGAGGCTCTCTCCTTTAAATAGGAAGGAGAGGCACCAAAACCCTAACCACTTTTTGAATGAGTGGCTAAGATTAAAAGATACAAATGTCTAATCAATGGTTGAGATGAGCTCAACAACATAATACATGGATCACACATAAAATATAATATAAGTGGACAAAATCGCCCTAGAAGAGGGGAATCCCACCAAATCATGATGATGAAATATCATAAGAGGCTTATGGTGGGTCCAAGGGGTAATTTTATCCCTCCTTGGTCAATCCCCATAGAACAATAACCAATAAATAATCATAAATGTACCAAATCGTGCCTCCATAGTGAAGTCGTGGTCCTCCAAAGACCTCAGAAATCCACAGAAAGTGCCATAAGTGATGGATGCGGGCCCCGATGAAGCTGAAACTGCTGGAGAAGGTGTGGAAGACCCCGATCTATCATCACTGATCATCCCATGCCATAACTTTGCCTCAGTAGCCCAAATCGATTTCCTCAATAGCCATTTCTACCAATCCTGAAATGCCTCGGGAAGCGTGAAACTGCCCCAAACAGCCTCCTGGAGTGATGGCGCTGTCAAGGTGAGGGCACCAATGTGTCCGGAAGGGGGGTAATATGGTAAAAACAAGTGGCTGGACCACCCCCTCCATCATCAGCGCCCTAGGTCAACCGGATAAAAGTCATCTCTGCTCCGACAGGGCCTCCAACAGGCCAAAACTGCACTGGGACAGCCTACTGAGGCTCAATCATCACTGTAAGTGCCCGAAACTGAAAACAAACTATCCCATTGGACTCAGAAGGTCCAAATCTATCCAAGATGTGTACTCATACACCATATGAGTCTCTGCATGATCAAAATAAATATCCAATATACCGGAACAAGGCCAATAATAATGCGTTGTACATATACAAACACTGCTGTAACCCCAGAATCATCATCATAACCCTGTAGCTGCTGCATAGAATCATCCTGTATGTGTACATAGACCATATATCATCTATCCATATCATCATAAGGTCTAACATCTCATGTCCCATGGTCCTCCATGGTCAAACTAGGTCCAACCAAGACCAAATATAACTCAGTCCATCATCCAAGGCTGCTGAAAAGTATCAAGGTTAATACATGCTTTACAACTTATTCGAATAGCAATTATAACACAGAGTAATCATGACTGGCGATCTAAATCCAAATATATAGTGTCGTTAATTATTATTATTACTCAGACTAGACTTTCAGGACCATACTCACTTCATAGTTGTGATCAATTTGCTAGTGAAGGGTGAAGGCTGAATTAACTGGCTAGGCTAAGGGATGACTTAACTGTCTTGACTTTGTGACACTTTGGTAAGGGAAAGGGAATACACCATAGTATATACTGAATGAGCAATAACAAAGGGAATGGCGGTGTCTCACAAATGGATGAGTTGTTTAAAGAGGGTTTATTCACCTTCACAGATGCGCACAATCCATAATACAAACAAGGCCAGCAATTGTTTAGATATAACATTTAAGTTCCATTGCTTTTTGGGCCTGAAGTTTCCATAGCCTTGATCTATGTGTGTTTACAAACACATTGCATAGATTTACATTTATTTAGGCTTTCTGCTGCAGGTGTGTTTTTAAGGCACTTGTTTACCTGAGCACTTCTAGGTGTGTCATGGACAGCTTGTTTACCTAGGTATTTATTTTTCCAAAAGATATAACATTTTATTTTTCATGGCCATTTTCATTTGGCATTCCTTTCATTCATGTGTGTTTAAAAACACATTGCATGAATGGGCTTTTCATACAAGATATAGCATTTCATTTTTCCAGATTTTGTATTCATGGCAGCACTAAAAGTTTCAGGTTTAGCCAACACAACTTTAGTGACTAGGGGGAATTCCAAGGAACTCCAACTCACCATAGGTAAGTTTTGTCACCAACTCAGAGCCGAGACACAATAAACAGGGAGGCTCATCCAATACAGAGGCTACAGTGGGGAAAAGTCCTCCATGCCACTAGTCAAGTAGTAAGTCAGGGTGATAATCTAAAAGGTAGGCCATGGATGGATGAAGACAATGAAATGATGGAGCCAACACTAGCAAGCCAGAGTATGGTGTAATGATCACCTCTATTCTCCCTAAGGAGGGTAAATACCAATGAGTATGAATAGTGAACTTCTAAGTCTAAGTAGGGACAGTAATATATATATATAATAGGTCAACCAGGTCCAAATATCTATATGATCGCCAGATCATGACACTAAGTGCTAAGACATGCTATAAGAATAAGTATAAAAGCAATCTAACCATAACACCGTAATATACCTGCTGAGTCATATACCTGAATGCACATCAACCTGTACCATCATCTGTCCTCTGGAACTGCTGCTGTAACTCTGGGCACTACTGGCTGCTCTATACCAATGGTATAATGGCTACATCGGTCATCTCTCTGAGTGTCCTGAAACTCAGTCATGGCATGGGGAATACAACTGCTGTCCACAATCTGATAGTGATCCAATATAGATGCTCATCTCAGCATCTCAAATGCAAGGGAACTGGCTGAATAATGAGAGAAATAATGTATGGTAGCCCGGCTACTATATATGTGATAACACATACATTGCTGCTCATCTGAAGATGAAGTGTTCTGAACAACTAGCAATTACGAACAATGTCCTGTAAGGGAATTTAATGGATAATTGTTCATGCATTAGTGGATTGTTAGGGTTAGAATCATTGTTAAATTGCTTTCACTATATCAGTTCTTTCATTGTTAAATTGCTTTCCTAAATAGATTGTTGTGCACTTAAAAGAACAGATGAAGTTATCCCTGTAAAAGGATTTTTGTATCTTTAAGTTACAGTACTTCTCATCAGACAGTAGATTCAATTCACAGAAAATTAGGTTAACCAAACAAGTCTAGCTCTAGGTCCTAAAACTTGGATATGCCTCTAAGCTTACAAACCCGGATTGATATATAAATTTAAGTTTCGATATGCATTAGTGGATTGAAGCCCAACACCTATGACGCCCTTTGAGTTTCAGGGAGGATTGCTTGTATGGCTAGAGACGAAGAAAAACCATATTGCCTGCTTGAAAAGTGCACTCAGAACGGTGCTGATCAGCTTGTTGCTTCATGCGATTTCTTGCCATGTGAAGATTGTCCCGCAAAATGCGAAGAATTTGATCGTGGTTTCGAAGGACCGTGTCAACTTCCTGAACTGGTGAACTATTGGGGGTGTATGGAAGAAGAACTGGAGGTGCCTGACCATAGACTGCTTCATATGGGGTCATTTTAGAGGCAGTGTGGTAAGAGGTATTGTACCACCATTCAGCGAGAGGGAGCTACTTTTCCCACTGATGTTGTTATTCAGAGGTGAAGCAATGAAGATAAGTTTCCAAGCATTTATTGATAACTTCAGTCTGACCATCTGTTTGTGGGTGATACCCTGAACTCATCTTCAGTTTGGTGCCAGTGTGGCGAAATAGTTCTGTCCAAAAATGACTGGTGAAAGTCGCATCACGATCCGAGACAATGGAAGAAGGGATGCCATGAAGATGAAAGATCTAGTCCAGGAAAATTTGAGTGATTGAGGAGGCTGTATAGGGATGGCTAAGAGCACAAAAATTACTATATTTGGAGAGGCGATCAACCACAATGAGAATCGTTATCTTCCCACCAGATTTAGGGAGCCCTTCAATGAAATCCATAGAAATATCTGTCCAAATCTGTGTAGGTATGGGCAAGGGTTCAAGAAATCCTGGAAGGAGTGTTGTTTCACCCTTATTGCACTGGCAGGTATCACATTTGGACACAATCTGTTGAATTGTCATTTTCATGCCCTGCCAAAAGAAGTTACGCCGTGCCCGTTCATACGTTTTGAGGAACCCAAAGTGCCCTGCCAATGGAGAAGCATGGAGTTCATAGAAGACAGCCTGTTGAAGATCTATGCTCTGGGGAAGCACCAGACGACCCTTGTATCTCAGAGAAGCACCATCTGAAGAGTAATGTGGTACAGCAGAATGGTTGTTGGTCAAGCGTTGGATGATTTGAGATAAGGAAGAGTCATTGACACAACCTTGTTGAACAGATTGCAACCAATTTGGAACAAGCATAGAAATAGCTGAAAGAGAACCTTGGGCATCAAATGTGCGGGAAAGAGCATTTGCCACAATATTGTTTTTACCCTTCTTGTAAGTGATCTCATAGTCATAACCCATGAGTTTTCTAACCCATTTATGTTGTGCTGGGGAGGAGACACGCTATTCTAAGAAATATTTCAAACTCTGGTGATCAGTCTTGATGCAGAAATGATTCCCTAATAGGTATGGTCGCCACTTTTGTACTACATGCAAAATAGCCATCATTTCCTTCTCATATGAAGAGGCACCTAAATTCTTACCTGAAAGGGATTTGCTGGTGATCGCAATGGGGTGCTCATCTTGAAGGAGAACAGCACCAAGTCCATTGCCGCAAGCATCACTCTCAATAGTGAAGGGCTTGGAAAAATCGTGCATAGCTAGAACAGGTGTAGTACACATAGCTTGTTTCAATTTGTCAAATGCACACTGAGCAGCATGTGTCCATGTAAAAGCATCACTTTTCAATAGAGCAGTTAATGGAGCTGCAATCTTCCCATAATCCTTGACAAACTTGCGGTAGTAGCCAGTCAACCCCAAAAAACCATGAAGGCTCTTGAGTGTCTGAGGATGCGGCCAATTGTTCATGGCATCGATTTTGGAAGGATCCACGCGAACCCCTTGTGCTGAGATAATGTGCCCGAGATACTCAACTTCCTTCTGTCCAAAAACACATTTAGACTGCTTGGCGTGGAGATGATGGTCAGAGAAACGTTGCATGACAAGATCGAGATGCTGGAGATGTTCATCCCATGTTTTACTGTAGATGAGGATATCATCAAAGAATACCAGAATGAATTTCCGCAAGCAGGATCGAAATATTTTATTCATTAAGGCCTGGAATGTGGAAGGAGCATTAGTGAGGCCAAGGGCATGACCAAAAACTCATAATGGCCATCATGTGTGCGGAAAGCTGTTTTAGGGATATCATCCTCATGAACCCGAATTTGATGATACCCATAACGAAGATCCAACTTGGAGAAAAATTGAGCCCCATGAAGCTCATCAAGAAGCTCATCAACAACGGGAATTGGAAACTTATCCTTGATGGTGAGGTGATTAAGTGCTCGGAAGTCAATGCAGAGGCGCCATGACCCATCTTTGTTGCGGACAAGAAGAACAGGAGAAGAAAAGGAACTAGTGCTTGGGCGAATAATACCTTGCTTCAATAAGTCCCGAACGAGCATTTCAATCTCTGTTTTTTGGTGAAATGGGTAGCGATAGGGCCTGATGTTGGGAGGAACGCTGCCAGGAAGGAGCTAAATATGATGGTCTTCTGGCCTTGAAGGTGGCCATCCCACTGGTTCAGCAAAGACACATGTATATCGATCCAGAATTTGTTGTAGATCCAAAGGAGTAGTGGAGACCGCTAATGGTTGCATCTGAATGGAATGGATCTCAGCGATGACACCATGTGAATTATTCTTGAGGTGTTTTTCCATGCGATGTGAACTGATGATGCTGAGAGACCCTGGTTGTAATTCTGTCAATGTGTGTTTTTGTCCATTGAGGGAAAACTGCATCCAAAGTTCAGCAAAATCCCATAAGATAGGGCCAAGTGTGCGTAGCCATTGAGCGCCCAAAACCACATCACATCCACCTAAGGTCAAGGAAAACATGTCAGAGCGCAAGGTATAATCTCACATAGAGATACGCACATTTCGACACTTCCCTTTGCAAGGTAAGGTGCCCCCATTGGCAACCATGACTTCAAAGTTGGAGCAAGGATGGATAAAACAATCAACTTGTTTGGCGATCCGAGGGTCAATGAAATTATGAGTGCTACCAGAATCAATGAGTATTGTAAGAGGAATCTTCTTGAAGTAGCCCTTAACCCACATTGTTTGGGGGGTGGTGATTCCAGCTAAAGCATGGAGAGACATCTCTGGCTGGTCATCCTGAGACGGAGGGTCAATAGGCGGTTCCTGAATGTCGACTTGAGCATCCACTGTATCTGGATCTTCGTCACCAATTTCAAAGGCAGGCGGAGAATCCACATCCAAGAGATAGAGCTTTCGTTGAACACATATATGTCCCCGAGTGAATTTCTCATCACAATTATAGAAAAGCCCCTTTTCTCTGCGTGCTTGCATCTTTGTTTCAAATAAACGCTTGATAGGAGTTGGTCGAGGAGCCTGCGGTATGGGTGGTCGTTGAGAACCCATATTTCGGAAGGGAACAAAAGTGGGCTTGGAGCGTTGTTGGGCTGTAAGCTTATCTTATGCCAACTTAGACAACCCTAGGGCTTCCATCATTCTGTTGGGACATAACATTTTGACCTCAGAGCGGATGGCATCCTTTAGACCACTGACAAAACAACTCCGGTAAAAGTCATCAGACAATCCTTCAGTGTGGTTGGCTAGTTTCTCAAATTCGGTTGATACTCTATCACAGTGCCAATTTGGCGAAGTTTAGTGAGGGCTCCTGTGAAGTCATCAAAAGCACTAGGACCAAATCGTTGCAAAAGGAGCTAGCAAAAGTCTGGCCATTTTGGCTCTTCATGAGCCTTGATGTACCAACGGTACCATTGAAGAGCTTCATGTTCCAAATGAAAGGATGCAAGCGGAACTTTGTTGACATCAAAAGTATTATGCAGACTGAAATACTATTCTGCACGATAGATCCATCAAGTTGGATCAGTACCATTGAAGCGAGGAAAATCAAGCTTCAGACCACGGAAATTGCTGGAAGAAGAGAACCCATTGTCTAATGAAGACTCGGACTGCTGTTTGTTGTTCATAGCTGAATGTTCAAGATGGAGGCCGAGAAATTTTTCATCTAGATCCTAGAGTTTGGCTTGGATGGTTGCAAGTGCTTCTTCCATGGTCTTTTCTCCTATGCGGGTGACAACCATAACCAGGAGTTTTTTTTGTTTTTTTTTGTGTTGAATGGGTAGAAAAACAAAAACAGAAACTGCTCCAATAGAGGAAAATTTGGATTTGGGAAAAAATCTGAAGGGTAATTGGGGTTTGACTAGGTTTTGGACACTGTCGAATAGACAGGGAAGCAAAAAATGAGGATTTCAGAAGCGGGGTGAAAGAATGGGAGAATTTGGCAGAGGGGGACAAAGAAGCAGAATTTGGAAATGAACTCTGTGGTAAAATTTGAAGGTGATTGGGTGAAATCTGAGGAAGTTGTGGCAAACCCTAAAAATAGACAAATGTGATTTTTCGGGCTTTGGGAAGTGGAATTGGGGATAGGGTCCTCAGGAATGAAATATGCAGAATGGGATTACAGGGGTTCCCTGGAAGTTTCAAAGGAAACGAAGTGAAAACAAAGGAGATATAGAGCGGCTACGGCTACGGCGCCAAATGGATTGAAAACGACTGGATCTGGAACGACTTTCAGAATGGATCTGAACGGCTGGATCTGAAACGGCATAGCAGTGATCGACAACAGTTCAGCTGAAAATAGATATGGACCCCAGGTATGTGCAGCTTCCTAACAGTTCAGGGGTTTCACTCGGCCACCAATACTGTCTGACGGCTTGCGTATTGGGGCAGTACCCCTCACTCCACGGCTCAGGTAAAACTGATAACCGCTTTGCCACAAACGACAGCTCTTGGTTTACCTCACGGGTGGGAACTAGTCAACCAGGTAGGGGTCGTTGCCCTTTTCGCTGGAAAGTCCTCTCAATGGGCCAGCTACTTTGGGGTTCCTATGGTACTCCTCACAATGAGTTTTAGGGCTTATGCCCAAGTACTTCCCACAGTTAAGCGGATAGGGATTATTCCCAAGTCCGAACCTGCAATAGATGCAAAAAAAAATTTGGCAGAAATTTCACCCAGCGAGCCCAAGAAAGTGCTCTGATACCAGATGTGAAGCACCTGCAACAATTAATTAATAAGAATATGCGAAATAGCAGAAATGACAGAACTCAGAATCACTTTTATATTGATCGCAGGCCACTTCGAGAGGGAAACCTCCTTTGAGCAAGCTCAATACAAATAACTTCACGGTGCCTTCATAGGCCTCAACACACACTTATATACTAAGTCTAGGCGCCAATACTATGGGTCAAAACCATGGGCCACTACAAACTATGGATCAACAATACTACGGGCGACTTACAAAGCATATGCGCCAACAACAATAATACTAAGTCTAGGCGCCAATACTATGGGTCAAAACCATGGGCCACTACAAACTATGGATCAACAATACTACGAGCGACTTACAAAGCATAAGAGCCAACAACAATAACATAAACTATTGATCAACAAATACTACGGGACGACTTACAAAGCATATGCGTCCAACAACAATATACTAACAAAGTAAAGACATGGATTCCTAACAAACTATTGATCAACAAATACTACGGGACGACTTACAAAGCATATGTGTCCAACAACAATATACTAACAAAGTAAAGACATGGGTTCCTAATAGAATATGCTTGCTCTTGGAGTGCATGAATGGATTCTTGGAGATACTAATGGAACTCGTATTGTCACATAGAATTGGAATTGTCTCATCACATGTCATGTGTATGTCTTGCAAAGTTTGTTTCATCCAAAGAATATGAGTACAACAGGTTGTTGTTGATATATATTCTGCTTCGGTGGTTGGTAAGGACGTTGAAGATTTATTTTTGCTTGACCAAGATACTAGATAGTTTCCTAGGAAAAATGTTGTTCCACTAGTGCTTCTTCTGTCGTCAACACATCCTTCCCAATCTGCATTTGAATAAGCTATCAATGTTAGCTCATTTCCTTTTGGATACCAAAGTACAAAGTCCATAGTTCCTTTGAGATATTTGAATATTCTTTTAAATGCTATAATGCAAGTTTCCTTTGGAGCACCTTGGAATCTTGCAACTTGTCCAACGGCTTGCATCAAATAGCCTTGAGGTTGTTACATATAGTAGACTACCAATCATTGACCTATAAAGCCTTTGATCAATTTATTTAGATTCATCTTCCTTGCTTAGCTTACAACCGGTGATCATAGGAGTACTCATAGGTTTACAATCTTCCATCTTGAATTTCTTTAACATTTCCTTGATGTATTTTGCCTGAGTAATAAAAATGCCTTGTGTTCGTTGAGATATCTGAAGTCCCAAGAAGAAGGTTAATTCATCGAGCAAAGACATTTCAAACTCTTTCTACGTGTCCTTATCAAATTGTTGACTTAGTGAATCATCATCACTTCCAAAGATGATATCATCAACATATACTTCAATGATGAGTATGTTGTTGTAGTGATGTTTGATGTACAAATTGTTGTATGCACTTCCCCTCTTAAAGCTTTGTTGTTGCAAGTATCTGTCCAATCTGGAGTACCAAGCTCTAGGAGCTTTCTTTAGGCCATATAAATCCCTTTTGAGTCTGCATACATGGTCCTGGTTTTCTGAAAGTTAAAACCCTTCTGGTTGTTCGATGTAGACTTCTTCTTCTAATTCCCCATTCAGAAAAGCTGATTTTACGTCCATTTGGTACACTTATGTCTTTGGAACAAGCATAAGCCAATATCATTCTTATAGTTTCCATTCTGGCTACTGGTGCAAATGTTTCTTCAAAGTCTATTCCTTTGATTTGAGCATAGCCTTTACAAACCAATCGGGCCTTGTTTTTTATTACCTGTCCATCTTCATTCATTTTGTTTCTGAAAATCCACTTTGTGCCAATCACATTCTTGTTATTTGGTCTAGGAACGAGTTCCCATGTTTCATTTTTCTCAATTTGATATAATTCTTCTTCCATTGATTTGACCCAATGCTCATTTGTACTGGCTTCTGCAAAAGTTCTTGGTTCAATTGTAGACAATAGAGAGAAGTGTACCTACTCATTTCTTCCATACTATCTTCTTCTAGTTCCTATTCTGACATCTTTATCACCAATAATTTGATCTAATGGATGGTTCTTCTGGTACCAGTTCTTAGGAATCTGTTGATCCTTCTGTTCTTCTTATTCCACAGTTGGCTAATTTTTTCCTTCATCTTCCGTAAGTTGTTCTTCATTCTCATCTAGTTGTTCTTCGTTCTCATCTAGTTGTTCTTCCATTTTAATTTCCTTCATTTCTTTTTTATTAGAAACTTCATTTTCTTCATCGTCCGATTCTTCTGAGTCTTCTCTGGATGATGTTAGTCTGGTCTCATCTATTTTCACGTCGATGCTTTCGATTTTCTTGTTTAGTCTCAAATTGTAGCATTTGTAAGCTTTCCTTTTGGATGAATATCCAACGAATATGCATTCGTCTACTCGAGAATCAAATTTTCCAATATTCTTATCTTCTCTTTTGATATAGCACTTGCTTCCAAATATTCTGAAGTGTCGTACATTTGTTGCTCTTCCTGTCCATAGATCGTAGGGAGTTTTATCATTTTTGCTTCTGAGTAATCCTCGGTTCATGATGTGTACTGCTGTATGAACTGCTTGTCCCCAAAATTTATCATTCAACTTAGATTCATTAATCAACATGATTCTAGACATCTCCATTACTGATCTATTCTTTCTTTCAGCAACTCCATTTTGTTGAGGTTTTCTGGTTATTGAAAACCATCTTTTTATTCCATGCTCTTCACAGTACTTGTTGAATTCATCTGAAGTGAATTCTCCACCGTTATCGGATCCGAGGCACTTGATTCGTGATCTTGTTTCATTTTCAACCAGTTCCTTAAAAGTTTTGAAACATCCAAAAGATTTTGACTTCTTGTTGAGAAGACATACCCGGGTCATCCTAGTATAGTCATCAATAAGTAGCATAAAATATTGTTCACTATTTAGTCCTTTGCTCTTTGTTGGTCCACATAAGTCAATATAAACAAGCTCCAAAGGTTTTGTAGAACAGTGTTCTTTTGTCTTGAAATTGACTCTCATTTGTTTTCCATGTTAACAGTGTTCACATACAGTGTTAGCGGGCTTTGCAACTTCTGGCATATTTCGGACTGCTTGGTTTTTGTAGATTTTGACCAAGTTGTCAAAATGTATATGCCCCATTCTTATATGCCAAATCCAACTTTCATCCTCCTTTCCCAAGTGACATTTCTCAAGCTCAATCTTATCCAACACGTATATGTTGTTGGGAGTCCTAGTAGTTGTGGCCACTAACTTTCCTGATCCTTGTTTCCTTATTCTGCATTCTTTTGATCTGAAGAGGAGTTCATGTCCTTGATCACACATCTGACTAACACTCAGCAGATTATGTTTCATGTTGTCTACAAGCAAGACATTTTCGGCCAGGGAGTTTTTACTTCCAAGCTTTACTCTTCCTTTCCCCAATACTTTTGATTAATTGTTGTTTCTGAAAGAAACAAATCCTTTGTCCTTTTCAATATTAAAAAAGTACTTTTGTTACCTATCATATGCTTGGAGCAACCGCTATCAACATACCATCCACCAATTTTGTTATTTGGGATTGAAGAGCAATTCCACATTCATAATCATTTAAGTTGTCCTTGCGTTTGATCCATACCTTGTGATGTTCCCCCTTTTGATTGTTGGACCTTTCCTCATTTGTTACTGTTGGTATCTTCATTCTGCAATCTCTGGATATATGTCCAAAGTTGTTACACTTGTAACATTCTATTTATGATCTCAAGGGGCCAAATCTATTATTGTACTGTGGCCATCTGAGGCTTGCAGGGTTATTCCTTGTTTCAAAATTTCTTCTTTGAAAGCAATTGACAGCTTTGTGTCCAAATATTCCACATGTAAAACAATACCCATAAAAGAAATGTCCATACCTAGGAACAAATGAAGGAGCTGTCCTTCTAAGATCTTGTCTTTCTATTGGACCTCCTTTTGGTATGGATTGTTCTGGTTGACATTTGATCTCTTCTTCATTAGTGGAGTCCTTGACAACTTCTGCATAGCTTTTTGGCTTCTCTTCATTACCGGTTGTCGTTGAGCTTGAAGCCTCATCGATATTTTGTTTGTATCCTATACCAGTCTTTACGAAAAATGGCTTCTGATTGTTGATGATCTGTTCTAGAATCTAGACACCTTTCTCTTTCATTGCTTAAAAATCGTTTTCTTTTAAATCTAGATTGGTGTTTTATATATTTCCTTTTTTTCTCAGCCTGGTGGGTTATCTCAAGTGGTTGAGTGTTGTAATCGCAAGCAGAAGGTCTCGGGATCAAATCCCTGGGTGGCTATGCAAGGGCCTCACTTGATGTCCCCATCGGGTTAGGACCCGTAACCAGGGCCGGTGGTTTACTTTGGGTACCATCCTCAAAATGAGGGGAAGTACTTGAGGGTTTCCCCATGACATGCTCCAATGAAATATATATATATATATATATATATTTCCTTTTTTCTTAAAATTTAGATTGCTTTTTTAACAAAAAATTATTAAAGATCTGTATTAAAAAACTGCAAGCATGTCAGGCAGCTTGAAAGTACGAAATTCCTTGGGTGTGAACCCATCTAGCATATATTTCTTTCTCCATTCCAAAGGATGAATGAACATCCAATAAACATTCCTACAATTGTTCTTTGATATTGTTTTATGAGTACATGAATCATTCTTACAAATCGATTGCAAGAAAAATGCATAAACAATACATAATTATCACTTTGAAGGGACTCCTTCCCCTTTAAAAAGGGTGGAGTCCAAAGTTAACTGATAACCCAAGAAGCAATTTAATTCAATCTCTTTTTCTCTTCATTCTCAGTTGGATTTCCTTCACCTTGTGAGCAGAGGAGAGGGATGAGAACCTATCTTTTGAATTTCAATGAAAGAGGGGGAATCTTATGTGTCTGGTGAATGCATATAAACTAAATTGGGGATGTTGCTAGATGTACCCCTACTACCTTCACCTACACCCTTACTTTCTCTTCTCCCTCTCTATGTCCTATGAGTCTTCTACTTCTTCTTCTTTGACCTCTATCTCCTCTTCATCTATTACAACTCCTTTTTCTGAGGAGAATGTTGCTCTTGCCTTTGTATGAACCACTTCTTCATTCATTGTTGTAGTGTTCTTCGATTCCACTATAGGGGTATTTGAAGGATTGATTTCACCCGCCTCCTTTTCCACTTCCTTTGGATCTTAAAAATCCTTATAATCTGTCGCTGGTGGATGGCCTAGATTGAGGCCTTGTAATTCCATGCAATCCCTTGTTCTTCTTATTTCTGTGTCTTATGGAAATATGCTTGAAAGAATCTTGCTCTACTTCATTGTTTCAATTTTGAATATGCTTTGGAAAAATATAATTTCTTGAGCTCTTGGACATTTCTTTGGAAAGTGTCCATGTTCATGACATATATTTCACTTGAATGGGATTTACTCATAATACAGGGCTTGCAAATGGCTCAATCCCACAATATTGAGCTCTATCACCTCCAGAAGAATTTCCACACAAATTCTAGCATAGGAATGCATACCTCCATTTGGCTAAGCTTTGTCAATGGCATGTCCCCAATATCTTTAAGAATGGAATCATCCTAGAGAAAAATGGGTAGATGTGATTGCTTAAACCACATGGGGGCTACAATGATCTCCATTTATGGGTTAAAATCAAGGGTCCAATATGAGAGGAATAAACCCTTGTAAAGATGAAAAACGGACTTGATTTGAATTTTAGGTCTCTCTCCTCGCTATTAAATAAAAATAGAAAAAAACCTATTCCACAAGAAAAACTAGATGCATTACCAACCTTCAATACCCAATGCTCTATTATCCATTCTTGAATTGCTCAAGGGCTAGTCCAAAGACCTATGAACTTTCCTATTGAAGCTCTCTCATGCAGCATGAGGAATTTTCTCATTGGCTTTGTAGGTGGAATATCCAATTTAGGGACAAATCTTTCCTTTTAGCAAATTTACTATGAGGAGGACACTTCATGTTGGAAGACTTTGCCAATTTAATCATAGAGGAAAAAACCTCTACCTCTGATATGGACTTCTTACCACGATGTATATTTTTTACGGCTTTCAAAATATTGTTGTGTGTTGACCAAATCACGACCTCACAGTCGACAGGGGTCCACCGACTGTCAACCCATGCCACAGTCTCCCTGGGCACCGGCCCGGGCAGGCTTGAGCCCACCCAGCAACACCCGTAGAGCGGATGAGGTCTCACCCAAGGCGTCCAGGAAGAGCAGACGGAACCATGTTTCCGCCGAGGGAGGAGGCAAGTTGCGGAAATATGACACTAACAACAATTCCAATCATTCATCATGAATTTCTAGCACATCGCAGCATTTAACATTACCGAAACAGAGATCGCACATTACTTTAATCGCAGCATTTTCACATAGACAGATAACACATTATTGCGGCATTCACATTATAGCAACAGAAAACAGATAACTGCATTAAGAACATGTAATAACATAGGCATCGAGCAACATTACACATAGATTGCACCAAATCATCATCCTTATATTACTATGGCAAACCAAAAGCAGTACATAAGTCTTTCTGCAACACCCGCATTATCTCTGTTAATCTCCGCATATAGCTCTACCTCTAGTTCTTATCCATCGATTTTTATCCTCTCATATCAACTCCTAACACTTACAATTCTCCTCTATTTATAGGCTTCCGCCACTTACAATACTTGTCCACTTTCCTAACCGACACCTATGGAAAATCTACTAACTGACTTGATCTAATGACCCAAAAACCCCCATATCGCGGTACAATGACTCGATATTACAAAATACATGGCCCAAAACCTGCCCATTGCGGTATACTTGACTCAATATTATAAAATACATGGTCCAAGTGACCCAAAACCCGCCAAGTGCGGTATCCTTTGGCCCAAGATACTCCTTTCGCGCCTTTATCCAACGTGTTGCGGCGTCAGCAGTACCGCAATTTTTCCTCATCAAACCGCTTGCCAACATTGTGAATTTAGGCAACTTCAGTATCTCAACCTCATTGAGCACAAACTTCATTGCCTCAATGCTGTAGCAACCACCGTGGATACTCCTCACGATGAAAATGAACATGGTGCGACTAGGGTAAACCCTAGATGTAGAGAGGAGGGCTCACGCATTCCTAAACATTAATGGATTGAAGATAGAATTCCTAAAATTTAGGTTTTTGTTACACATGTTTTTTTTACAAAGTAGGGAAAAACTAACAATACTTGGAGTTATCGACCTAGCCTCTATTAATACAATCTCAAGATCTTCATGTGCAACTACATCATTGTGTGTATGTTACAACGTAATTTTCCACCTTGTGAGCATCAACACTATTTGGCCTGCAGGATCCATTTCACTGACTCAGATCCACTTTATATCCTTCAGACAAATTATTTCCCTATTTTTTCCCCTGTATGCTAGCTGCATCACTACAGTGGGCGTACCCACGAGTTGCATCACTATAGCCCGTGGGTAGCATGTAAAATGGTAAAAATCACTAGTTAATTACTTTTTACTCCCAAAAAGTGGTCATAGGGTGACCTTTGGCCCTCCATTTGCCCCAAAACGCCTTGATGTGTCCTTTCACTTACCTTTGGGAGGACTATATATTGAGCACATATGGCATATGGACAGGAGGAGAAAGGAGAGCAAGAGAACTCTAGTGGACTTTTTCCCTATCTTGAGTCTACACTCATTGATCCTTGTAGTTGTGAACCCTCTATGTTCACCTTCCAAACTCCTATCATAGTTTGAGTTTGCCATTCCATGGAGGATTGAAGTGGTGGAGGCACAAGTGGATTGACCCAGATCTTGGTTCAGATTGGTTGCCGGCAAGAGATCGTATCACATTGTACTTCTTGTTATTTATTAATAGAAATACTCATGTTCTCGTCCATTAATGTTGTGAATGTTGTTTATATCACATTGGGTTGCATTTACTTATAATATCATGGACCGTTGCTATTGATGATGTTAATGTCGTTTATATATTATATGCACTTGTTGTATATTGGCTATCAAGACTAATTTGTAGGTTCAAGTGCACGAGTTGAAATCTCCAACGGGGATCTACATCAAATGTTTGGATTGATGTTGGTTATATTCTTCATTATCTTAGCATTGTCATTTATATAGAATAGCACTGAGAATTGAGTTAATTTCTCGTAGTCAGCTGTCTGTTGTGGTCCACCCCAAGCCATAGGAATTTTTCTCCAACACAGAAATGGCGACTCCGTTGGGGAAAACATCCATTTTGGGGGATTTTTGGGCATTAGTCCTTATTTAGAGTTGTTGTTTGTCGAAGCTTTGTGTCACTGATTGGCCATTGAGATACACTATAGAAAACTGGTTTTTTCTGGGCTGTTGGACTCTTCTTTGGTTCATTTTTCCTTCCCTGTACGCGGGTGAGCCTTGTTATGCCCGTGTCTACCCGCATTTGTTTACACTATTTACCGCGTCTACCCACTGGTTTTATCTATACAGTCGCATACAACTCTGGCTTTGGTTGTTTCATGACCCTTGGTTGTTGTTGGGTTGGCTTTGAATGATCCTGAGTCTTTATTGGCCTGATTCTTTATTGTTCCATGCCTTGTTCATGACCAGAACTCTTCTCTTCTATTGGTTTGAGCCTTGTTGGTTTTTACCCATCCTTGGATTTTTCCTTATTGGTTTTTACCCATATAACTTATTCCGTTGGCTGACTCTTACTGTTTGGGATCTGCTGGGTTGTCATAGTGATCTCCTCTACATTTCAGTAACTAAATAGTAGGATTTTGCTTGCATTTTTCATTTCACTATATTAAAAAATACAACAAAAAAAAGTTTTTCATTTTCCTTTTGCTTATAAGTGAAAATACAAAAAAAAAATTACTTTTATGTACTATATTTTGCATTGAGTGCTTGCTGCTTTCATTTAGGTTCTACTTGTGCATTGGAAAATATAAAAAGTTGCACTTTTATTTCGAAACCGTTGGATTGATTTTCATTCTAGTGGCATTGTTTTTATTGGATAGATGAGTCTAGAGTTTGACGATTTTGCAAACTATTGAGTCATATACATCACTAGTTTCACGACCATATCCTTTGAGTAACCACAGCCATTAAAATTAGCACTTAATCTTAAAATTGATTAGAACGATTTTATTTATAGGGTACACCAATTAGCATAGGTTTAGAGTCTTGGAATAGATCATTGTGAGTAAACAATCCAAGACTACTAGACGAAACATTATGTGTCTAACCAAGAAGTGGTGAAATCCATGGTCTACATCAGTGTTCTCAGGAAACTCTACTCAGACCAAAGTTAAGCACGAGGTCACGGGAGGTTGGTTGCGGAGATATCCCTCCAATACCGACTGAACGTGGGAGATATTTCCAAGGTTTGTTCGTATCTGGGGACTCTTGGGGTATTTGACCCTCTTGAGATTAGAGCTTAGCTACCCTGCCCATACGACGGATCCCACCTACGACTATCCCCCTGAGCATTGGTTATATTGCGGTGACCATAGTTTCCTTACCTAGGTATCGCATAGGGTACTTGCAGTGGTTATACTGTTTGTGTCCTCAGTCAGATAGGGATCAGACAACACAGTTGTCGTTGTATAGGGACTTGACCTTGTGCACGCAGTGAAGTCTGGGGGCTGTTATAACTGATTATGTTACCTCCGGCTACAGTCTGGGAGTCTCAAGCCTCTCCTAGGCCAGACATACCGGCTCTAATGTCGGGAGCTCATTTAGCCACTCTATTTGTCTGCTCTTGGTTGTAGTTTCTCTAGGTGTGTGCTCTTGATTTATTGTTTTTGATCGATAGTTGGCCATTAGGGGACGCTGTGATTTTATTTTCTCTCCGAAGATATCATGGCGCGGAGTCCTACTCTCCGTCAATCCCGTCGGTTGGTTGGTTTAAATCCTGCCGAAATTTCATGCCATGTTTCTAGGGGACGTCAACGGGCTCCCTCCGAGTCTTCGGATTCTTACGAAACATACGTCCTAGATGTCATGACGGATGCACACTCTGACACGGGAGAAATTCCTATGACTCCATCGGGTAGATTCGAACACACTTCAAACACCCCTACTCCTCGTGAGGCGTGGGGGGGTGATCCACCTGAGACCCAACCTATTTTGTTTGGTCCGGATCCACTCGAGACCCAACCTAGTTTGTTCAGTCCAAATCCACCCGAGGACGACCCGTTCGATCCTTCGTTTCCACATAATTATTTATACGAGATGTCGGACTTACACGATGACCCAAGCCCTACGGTCAACCCTACCGCATTCTCATATGGTATGCCTAATTACAACACAGTTGATCCTTCATGTTTGTCCTAAAGTTTGCATCGACTGCTGAGTACAAAGTTTAGGCACCTCGAATTTAATGAATCTGATTTTTAATGGTAGAAGAGGAAAATGAAGGCGTGGATGAATGATTAAAGGTACTGATAGGTATATGCAAAGGACGGTAAACAAAGATGATGTAGAAGCATATAAATACAACAGTATGATATGTATGATGAGCCAGCCATGAACCAGGTATATAGTCACAAACAGTTGATCACATATCTGAATATTAAATGCCTTAGTAACAGAAAAAACATTCTGTGTAAAAGGGAATACAGACACACACATCTATAATGAGAAACTAGCATCAAAAAACACTGACTTTCATAAGAATCATGATAGAAGTATCAAAAACATTGAATTGGTATTTGTATTGATGGAAAACCAGAGTGACTCATCAAGGATCTCTCATTCCATACAGTTCTAAAATATACCCACAGAGCTGCAAAAGAATTTACAAATGGTAAACTTAACCCTCACAATCACTGACAGCCCCTCGGTTGGAACCTCCCTCTCTGTCTCTGTCGATTTTCTGTTCATTATATAGATTCATAGTTCGATGATTGAAATCAGTTTCACAAAACATGGACCAAAGATCCTTCTTTCTAAACTTAGAAGGAATAAAGCTATTCCCAAATCTCATGACTATGAGCCTGTGATTTGAAATTTGCCAAAAATTCTATACTGGTGGCAACCCTTTGACCAAGTGATACTCTTAACCTCTTTGCGATCTCTAGATGATCCCGGATGAGTGGAAATTTTTTGAAGGATAATGAAGATATGCCAATAAAACCATTCCAGCATAAGAATGTGCCAAAACGACTCTCTGTCTGCCATTTGTTTTTCTTTTGTATCTTCATCAATTAAATATCTTTAAACTCAGGATTGTTCAGATCTATTTGAATATAATATTGACACTTAGATGATACCTTTGTTCCAAATTTGTGCCTTTAAATATGTAAAAAGGTACCTGCTCTGCCATTTCTTTGACAAAGCATAGCAATTTGTTTACATAAACTTAGGATCTGCGCCCTCGAATGCTCAACTGCTACCTTCACTCAAATAAATGTTGATCCTCTGCCTTTACATTCAGGATTTCTTCAAAACCGAATAATCTGCCAACATCCTATTCAATGTCTACAACACCTCAATTTAGCTCAAACTCTGCCTGGAACAATGGATGATTAATTTCCTTGGATTCCTTTGGCCTTGTGTGCAAATAACTGGTGTTCTGTTCATCAGACATTTGTTCATCAAATATGATGACACTTATGCATTTTTCAGATTCAAAATTATTTTTGTCTCTTCATCAAAATCCTTTTGAGTGCAATCTCCTCTGACTGGATCTTGATGACTTGGTGATGAATGTGAATGAGTTTCGAGACCTCTTGGAAGCATTCTTTGTCACCATTTGACTGTGTATTCATCTTCTGGTGGTCGCTGTGTATTTAAGTTTTGATCATTTTTAATATTGCCTGGCAATGAATAATCCCTCATCAGTGTAGACTATAAGAACTTAAAACTTTCACTTTCACTTTGGATAAATAACCCATCTTTTATATAAGACTACTTCCACTCAATCATTTGGTGGTGTAATTGGA
Source organism: Larix kaempferi (assembly GCA_027924585.1). Taxonomy (NCBI): domain Eukaryota; kingdom Viridiplantae; phylum Streptophyta; class Pinopsida; order Pinales; family Pinaceae; genus Larix; species Larix kaempferi. The sequence goes on along the minus strand of BSBM01000182.1, from coordinate 6,986,326 downwards.
ACTATATGCTTTGGGATCAATATTCCAAATATAACTTTTAATAAAATGAAATATGGAGAGTGGAGACTACAACTCAAAATCAGGAACGACTTGTAACGTGGCAATGCACAGCTTAACTTAATTTTAATGGAATCAACGTGGAGAAGGAGTGAGGGTGAAAATGGAATGGTGAGGTGAGATAATGAGTGGGATAAGTTTAATGGAATTTAGAATAGGACAAAACCATATTTTAAATAACCAATTTAAAATTAAAACAAATATAACATATTATTTTAAAACTTTAAAATAATATATTGTTATATTTATTTAAAATATTTGGTAAAAAAAATGAAATTTGGTAAAATAAGGCTTCTTAAATATGAGACTTGAGCCATCACTTGGAGACTTTGGTAATTAAAAATGAGAGCCCTCTCTACCTGCATGCTACCAGAATCTAACTTTTTGTAATACAGATCTGGTGCCAACATCTAGCTTCGTCTGGGGATGGATTCCTCCCTGTGAGGCTCCAAGAACAAGTAGACCATGTGCCTTCCGTTCCATCTCTGCAACCACTTCTACAAGCAAACTACAATCTGAAAATCCACAACTGTATAGTGCCTTATCCATTGGTCCATGGAGTCATTTACCACATCTCTGCAACTTTTTCAAACTCTGAACACATACCTCTGAAATGACAAAATACTGCTGCAAGCTAACACACTGAAAAGAATCTACATGCTCATATGGCGAGCTTATTCTTCCACCTACTCCTACTTCTAACCAAATCTGCAACTTGGTCAAGTGAAATCACGCTTCCAATGAAACTAGGTTAAGAACTGACTTAGCAATTGAACTCTTGAAATATGCTTCAGTAAGATAAAGATTGAAGAATTTACAGGCATCTCATCATGAATTTGAAACCCATATTTAGAGCTAAACAAAAAAGAATGACTTGAGTTGAAAAACTCCTCCATATAGTCGACTACTGGGTCATACCACTGTATGCAATTTCTACCATACCACCGTTTCAGTTTTGGATCATCAAACTTGTCCTTATTCTCAGTCTTGATATCAAAAGACAGCTGAAATGGATTTTGAAAAGACGGGCTTTGATAATGTGAGTCTTGAGAATGTATTTTGACCTCTAAAGCTTCAATCTCTTTCTCAATATACTTGGCAAATTCTTGTAAAAAGATGACTTTAGATTCTGAGTTACATGAGCTTGACTTTAAATAAGAAGACAAAAGGGAAGAAAAATTATCATCTACTTCCTCATCGTTGTTCATATTATTCCATTCTCTGAAATTTTGAATGGAAAGAGATTCTTCCTTAAACTCTGTCTTCTCCATCCATGTCTTCAAAAAGACAATCCAAAAATCTCTTATTGATTTAATTGACCCAACAGACTGTTATACCTCAAATTGCCACACCATGTGTAAGTGAGAATATACATGTTTCACCACCATGGAAAACATGATGTTTATGCCTCCTAAGGGTGTTAGGACCCTTCATTCTAATGTTGGTACCTTCCCTAGTCACACTTGGAAGAAAATCCAACAAGCAAGGGGTCGAAACCCACATTAACCACCTCCAAAAATTAAGTCTTTTGGAACTACTGCGCCCTGCATGCCTATGGGGGAGCGGTAGTGTCAAACTACTGCGTTCTGCATTCCTATGGGGGAGCGGTACTACCACGCTTTGCTTAGTTATAGGGGAGCGGTAGTTTTGGTTTAGGCTTATCCCTTTTATTTTGGATCTTGGATCTCATGGAGATTTTCCTGGGATGAGGTACCCCTTCGAATCCCATCTCACTTTCCCTCCTTGGCATGATTTAGATCTTTCATCCACATATTATTCACTTAGATCCATAATCTCCTCTTAGTGGTTGGCCTCCCAAATCCTACTTAAAGAGAGCCATCCATGAGCTAGGGGGGGTGATCTTGGAAACACTAAACCTATGATCCTATGAGTCTTGCAAGGGTGATGTTGGAGAGCTTGGAAGGAGGTGCTGCTACTTTGGACATCAAGGTATAACATTGTAATCAACTTCTTTTGGCTTTCTTATCATTAATATAACTTAGCCTATTACTCTCATTTTCATGTCTTTAATGATGAATGCATGAAATTTTCTCTATTTATATAGTTAGATCTTTGTTTATACATATATTGCGTTGGAGAAGGTGTTGTCTTTCCTTTGTGAACAGGTTCATAAGTCCATAATCAAAGGCTGGAGCTGTAGCAACTTAGGAGCAGCAGGACAACCATCAAAGTAAGGTATGCCATCTACTTGCTTTGTATTTCCATAGCTTGTTAGCTGATGTGTGAGATAGATCTAGGAGGACTATAGTGTCTATTTGTTTCATCTTTGTCTTGGGTAGGCAACTAGGGGCCTTTTCTAATCCCAAGGGGATATCTACCTATCTGTAGGGAAATTTTCTCACAAAAGAAACTGGTGACTCTGCTGGGGACTTTCTTCCCTAGTTTCACCTTTGCTTACTTGTTTAGATCATCAAATCCTATTCTAAGTGTTTTTTCTCATCGCCTTAGATCCTCTTTGATCATCATTGAGGACCATTTCAAACTCAGGACCTTATCCTTGCACAGATCTTGGCCAAACTTTCATTTTTTAAACCCTACAGGAAACTACCGCTCCCTTATAGTGGGCTAGGGAATGGTACTGTCCAACTACCGCTCCCTTATAGTGGGCTAGGGCGCGGTACTGTCCAACTACCGCTCCCCCACAGTGTTCTAGGGGGCAGCACTGTCCTGTTTTGGTCATTTTTGAGCTTATTTGGAGGGGTTCCTTTGGGTTTTTTGCTCCCAAACTCTTGGGGTGCCTCCATATGGTCCATTGGATTCTTTTTTACACATTTTTGAAGAGATTTGAGTCTCTTTTAAGTCCTTTTCATCCACATTTTTATCTCTAGTCCTTGATTGGCATCTTTGAGGCCATTTGGTCAATTTTGAGTCCTCTGAGCCATTTTTCAGTTCTAGGAGTCAAGTGTACCTTCCCGGTCACTTTAGGATCTCTATAACATAACTTTGAACCCTTCCAAACCTCATTTGGGAGAATTTGTGACCCTTTTTCTTTGTTTGGAAGACTAGGTTCTATCTTGGAAAGTTGAAATCCCCTTGGGTTAACTTGATCCCTTGTGTACGTTTTCAATTTTTCTGATTTAGAGTCTCTTGATCAGTGATTTTGTGACCATTACATGACTAATTTGGACTGATACAATTCATTTTTGGCTTGTTTTAGAAACTCTTGGCATATTTTGGGAGATCAAAGCCTTTGTTTGGTTTCTTGAGTCAGATTAGTGCTTTGTTTGCTTGTTGGGTAGAATTGTCATTCTTTTCAAGCCCCAATAGCTTGCATTGGTTTTTAAAACTTCTTCTCACCATCGGGTTGTGATTGGATTCATTTTTTTTCAGAAATCGCTTTAGTGTGATATTCCAAAGGTTTGTTTGGTTTGGCATCATTTGGATTGATTATATTGGCTTTGAAAAACTTGGGACATCCTTGTCTTTTGAAGTCATTTTCTTGGGTTTTGCGCTTTGTTTCCTTTGCATCTTTAGCTATTTATTGGTCGTTGGAATAGATCGATCCTTTGTTTCCATTTTTTTTGTTCAAAGGAAAGCTTTATTTTGTCACTCTTTTGCTATATTCATTAAATTGGAAAACATAAGCATTCTTCTTGCTTTAATTTAATCATTTGACATTCTTGGTCTTACATTCATGAGAAGAAGAAAGGCTTGTTTCATATTTATGTGCATTTGAGTTAGACAATATTATTAGGTGCTTCTCTTTGTCTTGCATTTGATTGGAAGCATTTGTGGAGTCCTTCTTTCCATAGATTAGATGTGTCTTTTTCAAGTGTAAAGAGATAGGAAACAGATTATAATTATTACATTTGTTGTTCATATAAAGAACTTTTTTATTGCTTTGGGTTAGTTTTGGGTACATATTTTACCTCTTTCTATCATTTTGAAAGAAATAAAATTGCATTTGCATTGGGTTGTACATATTGGGAACGGAAAGAATTCTTCCTTACTCTAGCTAGTGTTCATCGAAGAGAAAGGCTCATTTCGATTCATCTTCATTTGCATGGTTTGAGTCGTCACAACACCATCAAGTTTCACTTCCATAACCCAATTGTGTAAGACAGCCTCTAAAATTAATCTCCCTAACTAACCAATATTAACCTCACTTGAGGAAATCAAAAGAATTTGGTAGTTAGGTAGGACACCGGGGATAGACATCAAAATAATTCCCCCTTGTCATTTTTCATCTGAGACATAGTCATTGTCTTTAGGGAACTAAAATCCTCTAGTATTTGTTGACACAGCCATACACTAGTTTGTGGAGGGGCCTCCTAAATGTTTCACATTTTCAGGGGTTAAACCGCCGCGAGATCGAGAACCGGACGGACTCTGTGGAATGCCACACTCCACTTAGCTCTAAGGCAACATCGATCATTGTCTTCCTTGTATTATCCGGCCACCATACTGGTGATACAAGGGTGATAAGGCAGAAGCGCCGAAAACCTTTTCCAATGTGTCATGAACGAGGTAGCTTAGCGACTCTTCTTCTAGGGCTCTTTACCCGGGATCCCTTTCAGCAGAGGGATATCCTTCCACTATTGGTATCTCATTTTGTATTTTTCGACTTGGATTTCATCACCTTGCAAAGGATACAACTTGTTGAGGTCTCCAACTCTTAGTTACGAGGTTTTGCTTGCTATTTCATATTCTTAAAGGGTCTTTTTCTTTGTAGGGTTGCTTGTTGGCATTCTAGCCATTTTGTTTTACAGCTCGCTTACTATGGCAATGGCCTCAGTATAGTTTTTTGAGCTTGCTCTTTTGGCCTGTGAGCCTTGTCTTTTCCTAGCTCCCCTTTTGCACATTTGGTTGCTTCAAGGTTTTTGAGTTCTTTCATGCAAGACTTCGTACACATCAGTGAGTCTTGTTCCATGGCGAATCCATCTCCATACACCCAAGCTCCTTCTGGGACTACCAACCAAGAGGCCCCTTCTCAAGGGGTACCTTTTGTCTTTCCTCCAGTTGGATATATTGGTCCTCCCTTTATTGCCACGTTAAATCTTCCTGGATTAACCATAGGATTACCGGTATGGTTATTCAATCCGGTGATTCCGATTGTACCCAATGTTTCAAATGTTAAATCTCCACCACGAGAGAGTCAATCCCAAACTAATCCTTCCCCTTCTTCGTCAGATGAATCTTCTTCCGTTCCTTCTTCCTCGCCTGATCAAAGAAATAGTGTTAGTAATCTGGTGGATAAGAAGAAGAAGAAAAGGAAAGTTAAGAAGAAGAAGTATAAGAAAGAGACCAAGCATAAACCAATTGCCTCTAATGCACTCATGCTACGAAAACACCCCGCAAGCCCAAGTTCCCTTGCAAATTTTGCAAGGGTGATCACCTTCTCAAGGATTGTCCCGATCTTTCCCGTGTGTAAGAAGTGTGATCTAAAAACCCCAAACCACTTGTATCGTCAACCTCTGACCATCATGTTGATGACGCTCCCTCAACCAGTTACCCCTTGGTGAAGGGTCGAAAGGGTAAAGTCCTATATCCCTGTTTGATATGCAAGGGTATGCACCGTACTTTCCTTTTTGTCCAAGCATAAATGAAGCTTCGTGATGGTTGGAAGATATTACTAGTTCTCAATCGGTGCTTCCAACAAACGATAGTAAGTTGTCCATCGACCCCCCGCTGGTTGACCAAGTGATCAATTCAGTTTCATTTGCAATTGATCCCACTCTCCCTCCCGAGAGTGAAGTGATCGAGTCACTGTCATCCCCACTCGATCCCGCTCTTTCATTGGATAAAGTCCAGACTGAAGCAGTCACCTTAACACAATCTTCGTCTCATTCTTATCTTCCAAGCGAGAGTGAATTGGAAACCGCTCATGTTTTCCTAATCAGTTCAGAATGTCCTCGGCAAGCGGAAACCCTGTCCATTTCCGCGGGACCCCCTCCAAGTACTGAGGTTATTTCCTTTGATTGGAATGGTCTAACAGAATCTCATCTTCCTTCGAGTGTTCCTTTTTAGATATCTGTAGGAGTTTTCGATAAGGAAATATTTCGCACCATAGTGGATGAGGGAGATTCTGTTAGTATTTTATCCTCAACTGCTTGGCAAGCCTTAGGTTCTCCTCAGCTTGTGCCTGTCACTGACCAAATATTGGCTTTCAATAGAAGGCCTATTGGACCTTTAGGGTCCCTTCCTCAATTACCTATCACTTTGGGAGGGAAAACTGTCTGTATTGATGTTATGGTAGTCCAAGGTCCCTTAGATTTTAATATGCTCCTTAGACGTGATTATGTCCATGCTATGAAGGCTGTAGTGTCCTCACTCTTTCGAGTGATGTATTTTCCCCATCATGGGAATGTTGTGACCATTGATCAGCTTTACTTTGTGACGCCCACTCATCGCATGACTCTTAGTCACCAAACTTCCCTAAATGTTCCACATGTTTTAGTGGTTTCTTCCCCCTAAGGATGGGGGGGTATGAGCATAGTTCCCTTTCTATGTCAAGCTTGTTAAAAAAATGAAATAGGCTCCTACGAGCATAGTTTATTATTTGTTTCAAGCTCGTTAAAAAATGAAACCGACCCTCAAGCACAGTTTACCGTTGGTTTTGAGCTTGTGTAAAATGAAATCAATCCCAAGCATAGTTTACTTTCAATTTCAAGCTTGCGTAAAAATGAAACTACCTTCGAGCATAATTTCTTTCTATTTTAAGCTCGTTAAAAAATAAAAAGGACCCTTTCAAGCATTTTTATTATCTATTTTCAAGCTTGTGTAAAAATGAAATAGATCTCCCTTCCATTTGTTCGAGTCTCTCGCCACAATTAGGATTTGAACCTTCATTTCATCTGCCTGGGTCACTTGGTCCTGGTTCTCCCTACCCCCCTAGTGAACACATTCGGATTAGTAGCTAGGATTTTTGGGTAAGGAAGAAAAGTAGTTAGACGAAACGAATCTTGGGGGCATGTTTAGCCGTTAGCAATCATGCTGGGGGCATTTACCAACCTCTAGTCATCATGTTGGGAAGGAACCCATCAATGGGCCTTAACCTTGAGCAGAGTTTAGCTTTGGCTTCAAGCTCGTTAAAAAAATGAAACCAGTAAATTGAGCAGAGTTCTATTCCTGTGTCAAGCTCGTTAAAAAATGAAACATATCCTTTCCCTTTGAGTCGAGTCTTCTCGTAGACTTAGTACCTGAACCTTCTTTTCACCCGCCTATACTTTAGGCGAATGAAATGAAGCTTTGGGGCATGTCTTCAACCTCTGGAAGTTACGTTGAAGTCAACTCGATCGCCTCTCCACACCACGTTGGAGCTAAGTCTCTTACTTCTAGCAATCATGCTGGGGGCATGTACCAACCTTTGGATTTCATGACGGGAAGAAGTTCACCATTGGGAACATTTTCGAGCATACTTTCCTTTTTAGGTTTCGAGCTCATTAAACCATGAAAATTATCCTGAGCATAGTTCATTTTCTGTTACAAGCTCAATAAAAAATGAAGCAGACATCATGAGCATTCTTCCAACCTATCTTCGAGCTCGTTAAAAACAGTAAGATGGTATTTGAACTTACTTTTCACTTTTTTTCGTGCTCTGGTTAAAAATATGAAAAGTGGTTTGAGCTTAGTTTTTACTTTTTCGTGCTCTAGTTCAAATATGAAAAAGATTCCGAGTGCTTTTGATACCATTGTCATGCTCGTTAAAAATTGAGCAAAAAGGTGTGTCTAACGAGTATAGCTTTATCACTTTATCCGGCCTCGCTAGACTATTTACGGAAAAGGAACTGTGCCGAGTTTACTTTTCCTTTGTCGTACTTGGTCATAAACCATGAAAAAGTTGTACATGGAGTCCTCTTTAAGCTCTTTTCAAACTCCCTAAATAGGAAAAGATTGCCAAGCGAACTTGATGCTTTCACGCTTGTAAAAGAATTTGAATGATCGTCTTTCTGGTGATATTTTACCCCTTTTTCGAACAAGGAAGTACTATTTACGAAAAAGGAATACTCCAGCCAATCATGACTAGAAGAGTCCTCTCCCACGTGGTTTTACCCTTTTTCGGGCGATGAGACTAACTTTACGAAAAAGGACCGTTGGAGTCTTCTTTAGTTCTTTTTCAGACTCTCTAAACATGAAAAACTGTCGAGTTTTCCTTACTTGGACTCGTAAAATCAAACATCAAAGGACCCTTTTGGGACCGAACCCCTCCTTTCTCAGGTGCATAAAACATGTGGGATTGGACTCGTCCAAAGGATGAGCTATACCGGGAATCTGTTATCCTCCTCAAGCTCGTTAAAAAACAAAGAGGTACTCATCAAACATGATGGGGATTGGGGAGGAATAAGTTAAGTTTCTTTTAGAAAGCTTCATGGCAGCTTGTGTCACCCTTGAACATGGCACCTTTTTGCATCTCGTCATACAGTTGGGTAATATACTTATCTCTGATTCATGCCAATTCTATGAGTTGTCCCGCTCCTTCAAATCATCTGAAGAATGCCTCAGTCATCGTTGCATTATGTCTTGGTCTCTGCCTCGTTGATTCAATGCTGTCGAGTCATTTTTGTCGTGTCGTTCATGTTCAAGGGAAGTTTACCTTATTCATACTCTGCAATATTGTTAGCCTTTACATCCCTGTGTCAGTCCATACTCATTCGATTCATTACTTCATATCACTTTCCTATGTCGGTTTCATGTCGATGATGTGGGATCCATTATGGCCCTCCTTCGACGAGTCTATTCTTGTCGACTTCAACTCATTATCCAGGAATTAGTCTTAGAAACCAACCTTAGTACCTTGGTACCTGCATGTCTCAATGGCAGGTTTCCTCGTATTTGATAGTAGGTTTTCATCATTGACCTCTGATCAAATGATCTCACGGATGTTCGACATCAACTCATCTATTCACATTTCGTCGAGATGTACTATGATACCTTGGGAGTCGTTTTCATCATTGGTGATTTCCCTCGCACTTGTTAATGGTTTCAATCATTAACCGATAATCAAGTGGTTTCTACCATGTTTGACTTCAACACCTTGTAATCACATGGTTAGATTCGTATCGATTTGGGATCGAGTAGAAGACCCTGGATAGTTCTGAAGTCTTTTTAGCACATCCAGGTTGCGATGGAGATTTTTTGAGTAGGTTCCCACATATATATTATGTTGGTGACCTCATTGATGTAGTGTCACACAGATCCACTCTTGTATTGGTCGTGGCTGTGTCATTTTCTTTTCATGGATCTACGCTTGTAGTCTAGTAGCCATGATTTGTCTCCAGTCATTGTTAAGTCAGTATTATCATGGAACTGCAATGTATTGGTCGGCAGCCATGCTTTTAGTCAGTTGTTCCGAGCATGGGTATGCCCGCCTCGAGGTCGTTAGACATATTATCGATATTTGCTTGCAGCTCTTCTCCAACTCTCCTTCAGATATCCTTGCAGACTTATTATTTGTAAAGTGTTTTGGCCATCAGATTCCTTCTAACCTCACACTTTAGGGGGCATCTGTTATACCTCAAATTGCCACACGATGTGTAAGTGAGAATATAAATGTTTCACCACCATGGAAAACATGATGTTTATGCCTCCTAAGGGTGTTAGGACCCTTCATTCTAATGTTGGTACCTTCCCTAGTCACACTTGGAAGAAAATTCAACAAGCAAGGGGTCGAAACCCACATTAACCACCTCCAAAAATTAAGTCTTCTGGAACTACTGTGCCCTGCGTGCCTATGGGGGAGTGGTAGTGTCAAACTACCGCGTTCTGCATGCCTATGGGGGAGCGGTACTACCGTGCTTTGCTTAGTTATAGGGGAGCGGTAGTTTTGGGTTAGGCTTATCCCTTTTATTTTGGATCTTGGATCTCATGGAGATTTTCTTGGGATGAGGTACCCCTTCGAATCCCATCTCACTTTCCCTCCTTGGCATGATTTAGATATTTCATCCACATATTATTCACTTAGATCCATAATCTCCTCTTAGTGGTTGGCCTCCCAAATCCTACTTAAAGAGAGCCATCCATGAGCTAGGGGGGGTGATCTTGGAAACACTAAACCTATGATTCTATGAGTCTTGCAAGGGTGATGTTGGAGAGCTTGGAAGGAGATGATGCTACTTTGGACATCAAGGTGTAACATTGTAATCAGCTTCTTTTGGATTTCTTATCATTAATATAACTTAGCCTATTACTCTCATTTTCATGTCTTTAATGATGAATGAATGAAATTGTCTCTATTTATATAGTTAGATCTTTGTTTATACATATATTGCGTTGGAAAAGGTGTTGACTTTCCTTTGTGAACAGGTTCATAAGTCCATAATCAAAGGCTGGAGCTGGAGCAACTTAGGAGCAGCAGGACAACCATCAAAGTAAGGTATGCCATCTACTTACTTTGTTTTTCCATAGCTTGTTGGCTGATGTGTGAGCTAGATCTAGGAGGACTATAGTGTCTATTTGTTTAATCTCTGTCTTGGGTAGGCAACTAGGGGCCTTTTCTAATCCCAAGGGGATATCTACCTATCCGTAGGGAGATTTTTCTCACAACAGAAACATTCCTTCTGACCTCACACTTTAGGGGGCATCTGTTATACCTCAAATTGCCACATCATGTGTAAGTGAGAATATACATGTTTCACCACCATGGAAAACATGATTTTTATGCCTCCTAAGGGTGTTAGGACCCTTCATTCTAATGTTGGTACCTTCCCTAGTCACACTTGGAAGAAAATTCAACAAGCAAGGGGTCGAAACCCACATTAACCACCTCCAAAAATTAAGTCTTCTGGAACTACTGCGCCCTGCATGCCTATGGGGGAGCGGTAGTGTCAAACTACCGCGTTATGCATGCCTATGGGGGAGCGGTACTACCGCGCTTTGCTTAGTTATAGGGGAGTGGTAGTTTTGGTTTAGGCTTATCCCTTTTATTTTGGATCTTGGATCTCATGGAGATTTTCTTGGGATGAGGTACCCCTTCGAATCCCATCTCACTTTCCCTCCTTGGCATGATTTAGATCTTTGATCCACATATTATTCACTTAGATCCATAATCTCCTCTTAGTGGTTGGCCTCCCAAATCCTACTTAAAGAGAACCGTCCATGAGCTAGGGAGGGTGATCTTGGAAACACTAAACCTATGATCCTATGAGTCTTGCAAGGGTGATGTTGGAGAGCTTGGAAGGAGGTGCTTCTACTTTGGACATCAAGGTATAACATTGTAATCAGCTTCTTTTGGCTTTCTTATCATTAATATAACTTAGCATATTCCTCTCATTTTCATGTCTTTAATGATGAACGCATGAAATTGTCTCTATTTATATAGTTAGATCTTTGTTTATACATATATTGCGTTGGAGAAGGTGTTGTCTTGCCTTTGTGAACATGTTCATAAGTCCATAATCAAAGACTGGAGCTATAGCAACTTAGGAGCAGCAGGACAACCATCAAAGTAAGGTATGCCATCTACTTGCTTTATATTTCCATAGCTTGTTAGCTGATGTGTGAGCTAGATCTAGGAGGACTATAGTGTCTATTTGTTTCATCTCTGTCGTGGGTAGGCAACTAGGGGCCTTTTCTAATCCCGAGGGGATATCTACCTATCCGTAGGGAGATTTTCTCACAACACAGACAAATATTCAACCCAGCTTTTACACTTTCCTTGTAATGAATCGTATAATAGTCTAATGTAAACATCTTCATGTTTGACTCTAAGTAGCTCTGTAAATTCATGGAAATTAGATATATGTTTCACAGTTAAACTTAGATCTTCTCCATTGAATTTAGGACCATTTCTTAACGAATATTCATCTGTAGGAAGAAGATTCGGAAAACCAGGAAGTTCTATAAAATCTAGACATGCATACCTTGAGACAATAGAAGCAACATCTAAATTCCTCATTAGTCCAATGAAATCATCAATGAATCTTTGAAATCTAGATCTGCAGAAGTTTGGAGTCGCCAGGTGAACAATTTGCAGCCACTATGTCACTAGCCCTCGTTCACCTTCAAAGACTAGATATATTCGTCGTGGTTCTTTCTGGGGAAAATAGTCTTCACTTCCGCTCCCCAGTATGGTTGCCAAAAGATGTTTGTCCTAAAGTTTGCATCGACTGTTGAGTACAAAGTTTAGGCACCTCGAATTTAATGAATCTGGTTTTTAATAGTAGAAGAGGAAAATGAAGGTGTGGATGAATGATCAAAGGTACTGATAGGTATATGCAAAGGACAGTAAACAAAGATGATGTAGAAGCATGTAAATACAACAATATGATATGTATGATGAGCCAGCCATGAACCAGGTATATAATCACAAACAGTTGATCACATATCTGAATATTAAATGCCTTAGTAACAGAAAAAACATTCTGTGTAAAAGGGAATACAAACACACACATCTGTAATGAGAAACTAGCATCCGAAACACTGACTTTCATAAGAATCATGACAAAAGTATCAAAACCATTGAATTGGTATTTGTATTGATGGAAAACCAGAGTGGCTCATCAAGGATCTCTCATTCCATATAGTTCTAAAATATACCCACAAAGCTGCAAAAGAATTTACAAATGGTAAACTTAACCCTCACAATCACTCACAGCCCCTCGGCTGGAACCTCCCTCTTTGTCTCTGTCGATTTTCTGTTCATTATATAGATTCATAGTTCGATGATTGAAATCAGTTTCACAAAATATGGACCAAAGAACCTTCTTTCTAAACTTAGAAGGAATAAATATATTCCCAAATCTCATGACTATGAGCCTGTGATTTGAAATTTACTGAAAATTCTATACTAGTGGCAACCCTTTGACCAAGTGATACTCTTAACCTCTTCGTGATCCCTAGATGATCCCGGATGAGTTGAAAATTTTTGAAGGATAATGAAGATATGCCAATAAAAACATTCCAGCAGAAGAATGTGCCAAAACGACTCTCTGTCTGCCATCTGTTTTTCTTTTGTATCTTCATCAATTAAATATCTTTAAACTCAGGATTGTTCAGATCTATTTGAATATAATATTGACACTTAGATGATACCTTTGTTCCAAATTTGTGCCTTTAAATCTGTAAAAAGGTACCTGCTCTGCCATTTCTTTGACAAAGCATAGCAGTTTGTTTACATAAACTTAGGATCTGCGCCCTTGAATGCTCAACTGCTACCTTCACTCAAATAAATGTTGATCCTCTGCCTTTACATTCAGGATTTCTTCAAAACCGAATACTCTACCAACATCCTATTCAATGTCTACAACACCTAAATTTAGCTCAAACTCTGCCTGGAACAATGGATGATTAATTTACTTGGATTCCTTTAGCTTCGTGTGCAAATAACTAGTGTTCTATTCATCAGACATTTGTTCATCAAATATGATGACACTTATGCATTTTTCAGATTCAAAATTCATTTTGTCTCTTCGTCAAAAGCCTTTTGAGCGTAATCTCCTCTGACTGGATCTTGATGACTTGGTGATGAATGTGAATGAGTTTTGAGGCCTCTTGGAAGCATTCTTTGTCACCATTTGACTGTGTATTCATCTTCTGGTGGTCACTGTGTATTTAAGTTTTGATCATTTTTAATATTGTCTAGCAACGAATAATCCCTCATTGGTGTAGACTATAAGAACTTAAAACTTTCACTTTCACTTTGGATAAATAACCCATCTTTTATATAAGACTACTTCCACTCAATCATTTGGTGGTGTAATTGGAACTATATGCTTTGGGATCAATATTCCAAATATAACTTTTAATAAAATGAAATATGGAGTGTGGAGACTACAACTCAAAAACAGGAATGACTTGTAACGTGGCAATGCACAGCTTAACTTAATTTTAATGGAATCAACGTGGAGAAGGAGTGATGGTGAAAATGGAATGGTGAGTTGAGATAATGAGTGGGATAAGTTTAATGGAATTTAGAATAGGACAAAACCCTATTTTAGATAACCAATTTAAAATTAAAACAAATATAACATATTATTTTAAAACTTTAAAATAATATATTATTATATTTATTTAAAATATTTGGTTAAAATATGAAAGTTGGTAAAATAAGGCTTTCTAAATATAAGACTTGAGCCATCACTTGGAGACTTTGGTAATTAAAAATGAGAGCCCTCTCTACCTGCACGCTGCTAGAATCTAATTTTTTGTAATACAGATCTAGTACCAACACTTCCACTGCTTTTGGTAGTCATGTTGGCGATAGTCATGGTGTTAGCAACACTGCACCCACTAGGGGAAATACCCTCGTCGGGGGCACCACGTTGTCCACTCACACACATAGTATGGGGACCGGTCATATTCCTCCTAATAATGCTAATGTTTGAAGACGGCCGCCTCTTAGGGCTACCCAACCTAATAGGAGCACTGTTCGCAACACGACTTGCCATCCACAACCTAATACACATGACGCTACCCGTCAACCTAGGACTACTTTCACGAATGTCAATGCTCCTCCCAACCACGGGGGTGGACATATACCGCATACTTTTGCATCCGCTACTGCTACTAGTAATGCTAATGTAGGAGGTGGGAATATACCTCATCCTCATGGTCATAACACCACCATTCCTGCTATTAGTAACACCAATGTTGGGGTTGGGAATACATCTCATGCTTATGGTCACCACACGACTACTCACGCTAATCCTAATGCTTACGCTGGGGGTGGGAACATACCTTACCATCATGGTCATTACAACACGTTTTCCGCTACGAATAATACGTATATGCCCCATAATTATGGTGGCAACCCTTACTACAACACAGTCGGTGCTGGCCACCAGTACAACCCACCTCAATATGGTGCACAAAACACATATATACCTACTTACTCTCACACGGGTCAGGTCAGAGGAGGTTATCAACCTTATGGCCATGGTCAAGCTTATGGTTAGTCAGGTCCGTATGTGAGGCACCTGCAACAATTACTTAATGAAAATATGCGAAATAGCAGAAATGACAGAACTCAGAATCACTTTTATATTGATCACGGGCCACTTCGAGGGGGCAACCTCCTATGAGCAAGCTTAATACAAATAACTTCACGGTGTCTTCATAGGTCTCAACACACACTTATATACTAATTCTAGGTGCCAATACTATGGGTCGAAACCATGGGCCGTTACAAACTATGGATCAACAATACTACGGGCGACTTACAAAGCATATGCGCTAACAACAATAACACAAACTATTGATCAACAAATACTACGGGACAACTTACAAAGCATATGCATCCAACAACAACATACTAACAAAGTAAAGACATGGGTTCCTAACATCCCCTCCCCCTTAAAAAAAGCTTTGTCCTCAAAGCTTTAGATGTGGAAATTGTTGTTGAATCTGAAGGAGTGGTTCCCATGTAGCATCCTCTGGTTGCATGTCGTGCCACTGAATTAAGATCTCTGTGATAGAGCGAGAGCGAAGCTGACGCGTGCGCCGATTGAGGATGGCCTCTGGCTCCAAAAGGACGGATCCTTCATTATCCATTTCGGGTAAAATCGTTTGGTCGTTGATGTTGGTGCCAAGAACTTTCTTCAGACAAGAGACATGAAAGACTGGATGAATGCGGGAAGAAGGAGGAAGTTCCAATTTATAAGCAACGGACCCAATCTTTTGAAGAATCTGATATGGCCCATAGAACTTTGGAGCGAGCTTATGACGCCCTTTGAGTTTCAAGGAGGATTGTTTGTACGGCTGGAGACGAAGAAAAACCATATCGCCGACTTGAAAAGTGTGCTCCGAACGGTGCTGATCCGCTTGTTACTTCATGCGATTTCTTGCCATGTGAAGATTGTCCCGCAAAATGCGAAGAATCTGATCGCGGTTGCGAAAGACCGTGTCAACTTCCTGAACTGGTGAACTGGTGGGGGTGTATGGAAGAAGAGCTGGAGGTGCCTGACCATAGACTGCTTCATATGGGGTCATGTTAGAGGCAGTGTGGTAAGAGGTATTGTACCACCATTCAGCGAGAGGGAGCCACTTTGCCCACTAATGTTGTTGTTCCGAGGTGAAGCAATGAAGATAAGTTTCCAAGCATTTATTGACAATTTCAGTCTGACCATATGTTTGTGGGTGATACCCTGAACTCATCTTCAGTTTGGTGCCAGTGTGGCGAAATAGTTCTGTCCAAAAATGACTGGTGAAAGTCGCATCACGATCCGAGACAATGGAAGAAGGGATGCCATGAAGACGAAAGATCTGGTCCATAAAAATTTGAGCAACTGAGGAGGCTGTATACGGATGGTTGAGAGCACAAAAATGACTATATTTGGAGAGGCGATCAACCACAACAAGAATCATTGTCTTCCCGCCAGATTTAGGGAGCCCTTCGATGAAATCCATAGAAATATCTGTCCAAATCCGTGTAGGTATTCGCAAGGGTTCAAGCAATCCTGGAACGAGTGTTGTTTCACCCTTATTGCGCTGGCAGGTATCACATTCGGCCACCATCTGTTGAATTGTCCTTTTCCTGCCCTGCCAAAAGAAGTTACGCCGTGCTCGTTCATATGTTTTGAGGAACCCAGAGTGCCCGGCCGATGGAGAAGCATGGAGTTCATAGAAGACAGCCTGTTGAAGATCTGTGCTCTGGGGAAGCACCAGACGACCCTTGTATCGCAGAGAAGCACCATCCCAAGAGTAATGTGGTACAAATAAAGGGTTGTTGGTCAAGCGTTGGATGATCTGAGATAAGGAAGAGTCATTGACATAACCCTGTTGAACCGATTGCAACCAATTTGGAACAGGCATAGAAATAGCTGAAAGAGAACCTTGGGTATCAAATGCGCGAGAAAGAGCATCTGCCACAATATTGTCTTTACCCTTCTTGTAAGTGATCTCATAGTCATAACCCATGAGTTTGCTAACCCATTTCTGTTGTGCCAGGGAGGAGACACGCTGGTCCAAGAAATATTTCAGACTCTGGTGATCAGTCTTGATGCAGAAATGATTCCCTAATAGGTATGGACGCCACTTTTGTACTGCATGCAAAATAGCCATCATTTCCTTCTCATAGGTGTTATGTAGAATTTTGTCCTACGGATAAGCCAAAACTCTCTTAACTTTAAAGCAGACTTTAAACTAACCTTAAAGCAAGAAACAAGTCAAAACAAATGCTACCTTGAATCCCTAGATCTAATAAACATCTCAGGATTAAAATGCTAAAGAGAGTAGAAGGAGTTTAACTGACCTTCTATCCAGACGCTTGTTTTTGGTATTTGCTCCAAGCTCCAAGCCCTCACAAGTGAACCTGTCAAAATGGAACCAAAACACAAGAATGCACTATTCTCTAGCAACCTGAAACATGAGTTAGGATCTAAATCTATGCAAGATACAAATCATATCATTAAAACAAGATTAACACAAATGATTTGGGAAAACAAGACAAGTTATTCCATTACAACTTGAAGAATACTTACAAAAGGTGCTTGATGCCCAAGCCAATCCTCCAGCTCCAAGTGTCTTCTCCTCTAGCTTTCTCCACAATGCTGCAAGACCATAAGTTTGGTACTCTCAAGAGTCCTCCCCTTTTCCAATGGCATGCCTCTCTTTTATAGTGAATGGTGAGGTTAACCAACAAGAGAGATGGGTGGATCTAAGGAGAGATAAGTGGAGCAGGGTTTCTAATCGAAGGAGATGAGTTGAGATCGAATCAAGGACCCCAATCTTCCATTATCTTCGAAAATCCAAAATCCCACAAGCCAAGGGAAAAAAGCTATTAAAAGAGTACCGCGTTTTGCAAAGACTGCAGAACGCGGCACTGCCGCGCTTTGGGGAAATAGCAGAACGCGGTAGTGTCTAGTACCATGTTTTGGCGAACTAGCAAGGCGCGGTAGTGTGTGTTAATAAAGTCTAAGGTGGGTCAAAAACTTGCCAGGGTGGATTCACCTTCAAGGTTGACTCATCATCTGTCTCTTCTGGATGGTTCAAAATAGTAGGGAAAATGTCGTCAACTCGTTTTGTGATGGAGATGCGACACCGTGAAACATAGAGGTATAACAATAGGTAGAGGTAGATAAATTCTTACCTGAAAGGGCTTTGCTGGTGAACGCAATGGGGTGTTCATCTTGAAGGAGAACAGCACCAAGTCCATTGCCGCGAGCATCACTCTCAATAGTGAAGGGCTTGGAAAAATCGGGCATAGCTAGCACAGGTGTAGTACACATAGCTTGTTTTAGTTTGTCAAATGCACACTGAGCAGCAGGTGTCCATGTAAAAGCATCCTTTTTCAATAGAGCAGTTAATGGAGCTGCAATCTTCCCATAATCCTTGACAAACTTGTGGTAGTAGCCAGTCAACCCCAAAAAACCACGAAGGCTCTTGAGTGTCTAAGGATGTGGCCAATTGTTCATGGCATCGATTTTGGCAGGATCCACGCGAACCCCTTGTGCTGAGATAATGTGCCCGAGATACTCAACTTCCTTTTGTCTAAAAACACATTTAGACTGCTTGGCATGGAGATGATGGTCAGAGAAAAGTTGCATGACAAGATCCAGATGCTGGAGATGTTCATCCCATGTTTTACTGTAGATGAGGATATCATCAAAGAATACCAGAATGAATTTCCGCAAGTAGGGTCGAAATATTTTATTCATTAAGGCCCGGAATGTGGAAGGAGCATTAGTGAGGCCAAAGGGCATGACCAAAAACTCATAATGGCCATCATGTGTGCGGAAAGCTGTTTTAGGAATATCATCCTCATGAACCCGAATTTGATGATACCCAGAACGAAGATCCAACTTGGAGAAAAAGTGAGCCCCATGAAGCTCGTCAAGAAGCTCATCAACAATAGGAATTGGAAACTTATCCTTGATGGTGAGGTGATTAAATGCTCGGAAGTCAATGCAGAGGCGCCATGACCCATCTTTTTTGCGGACAAGAATAACTGGAGAAGAAAAGGAACTAGTGCTTGGGCGAATAATACCTTGCTTCAATAAGTCCCGAACGAGCATTTCAATCTCCGTTTTTTTGTGGAATGGGTAGCGATAGGGCCTGATGTTGGGAGGAACGCTGCCAGGAAGGAGCTGAATACGATGGTCTTCTGGCCTGGAAGGTGGTAATCCCACTGGTTCAGCAAAGACACCTGTATATCGATCCAGAATTTGTTGTAGATCCAAAGGAGTAGTGGAGACCGCTGATGGTTGCATCTGGATGGAATGGATCTGAGCGATGACACCATGTGAATTCTTTTTTAGGAGTTTTTCCATGCGATGTGAACGATGATGCTGAGAGAACCTGGTTGTAATCCTGTCAATGTGTGTTTGTGTTCATTGAGGGAAAACTACATCCAAAGTTCGGCAAAATCCCATAAGATAGGGCTGAGTGTGCGTAGCCATTGAGCGCCCAAAACCACATCACATCCACCTAAGGGCAAGGCAAACATGTCAGAGCGCAAGGTATAATCTCACATAGAGATACGCACATTTCGACACTTCCCTTTGCAAGGTAAGGTGCCCCCATTGGCAACCATGACTTCAAAGTTGGAGCAAGGATGGATAAAACAATCAGCTTGTTTGGGGATCCGAGGGTCAATGAAATTATGAGTGCTACCAGAATCAATGAGGATTGTAAGAGGAAGCTTCTTGAAGTAACCCCTGACCCGCATTGTTTGGGGGGTGGTGATTCCAGCTAAAGCATGGAGAGATATCTCTGGCTGGTCATCCTGAGACGGAGGGTCAATAGGCGGTTCCTGAATGTCGACCGGAGCATCTAATGTTTCTGGATCTTCGTCACCCATTTCAGAGGCAGGCGGAGACTCCACATCATGGAGATAGAGCTTTTGCTGAACACATCTATGTCCCCGAGTGAATTTCTCATCACAATTATAGCAAAGCCCCTTTTCTCTGCGTGCTTGCATTTCTGTTTCAGACAAACGCTTGATAGGAGTCGGTCGAGGAGCCTGCAGTATAGGTGGTCGTTGAGAACCCATATTTCAGAAGGGAACAAAAGTGGGCTTGGAGCGTTGTTGGGCTACAATATTGTCTTCTGCCAACTTAGCCAACCCGAGTGCTCCATCATTGTGTTGGGACAGAACCTTTTGACCTCAGAGCAGATGGAATCCTTTAGACCACTGATAAAACAACTCCGGTAAAATTCATCAGAAAATCCTTCGGTGTGGTTGGCTAGATTCTCAAATTCGGTTTGATACTCTCTCACAGTGCCAGTTTGGCGAAGTTTAGTGAGGGATCATGTGAAGTCATCAAAAGCACTAGGACCAAATTGTTGCAAAAGGAGCTGGCAAAAGTCTAGCCAGTTGGGCTCTGGATGAGCCTTGATGTACCAACGGTACCATTGAAGAGCTTCCTGTTCCAAATGAAAGGATGCCAACGGAACTTTGTTGATATCAAAAGTATTATGCAGACTGAAATACTGTTCTGCACGATAGATCCATCCAGTTGGATCGACACCATTGAAGCGAGGAAAATCAAGCTTCGGACCACGGAAATTGCTGGAAGAAGAGAACCCATTGTCTGCTGAAGACTCGGACTATCGTTTGTTGTTCATAGATGAATGTTCAAGATGGAGACCAAGAAATTTTTCATCCAGATCCTGGAGTTTGGCTTGGATGGCTGCAAGTGCTTCCTCCATGGTTTTTGCTCCTGCACGGGTGACAACCATAACCAAGATTTTTTTTTTTTTTTTGACTGGGTAGGAAAACAAAAACAGGAACTACTTCAGTAAAGGAAAATTTGGATTTGGGAAAAAATCAAAAGGGTAATTGGGGTTTGACTAGTTTTTTGGACCCTGTTGGATAGACAGGGAAGCAAAAATGAGGATTTCAGAAGTGGGGTGAAAGAATGGGAAAATTTGGCAGAGGGGAACAAAGAAGCAGAATTCAGAAAGGAACTCTGTGGTAAAAATTGAAGGTGATTGGGTGAAATCTGAGGAAGTTATGGCAAACCCTAAAAATAGACAAATGTGGGATTTTGGGCTGTAGGAAGGGGAATTGAGGATAGGGTCCTCAGGGATGAAATGTGCAGAATGGAATGACAGGGGTTCCCTGAAAATTTCAAGGGAAATAGAGGTAAAACAAGGGAGATATGGAGAAAAAACTGGTGTTTTTTTTTTACAGACTGGAGCGGCTACGGCTCGGAAGGAATCTGGAGCAATGCCGAACGGTTGGATCTGGAACGGCTTGCAAAATGGATCTGAAACGGTGCAGCAGTGATCGACAATAGTTCAGCTGAAAGTAGATATGGACCCCAGGTATGTGCGGCTTCCTAACAGTTCAGGGTTTTCACTCGGCCACCAATGCTATCTGACGGCTTGCGTATTGGGGCAGTGCCCCTCACTCCACGGCTCAGGTAAAACTGATAACCGCTTTGCCACAAACGACAGCTCTTGGTTTACCTCACGGGTGGGAACTAGTCAATCAAGTAGGGGTCGTTGCCCTTTTCGATGGCACGTCCTCTCAATGGGCCAGCTACTTCGGGGTTCCTGTGGTACTCCTCACAATGAGTTTTAGGGCTTATGCCCAAGTACTTCCCACAGTTAAGCGAATAGGGATTACTCCCAAATCCGAACCTGCAACAAATGCGAAAAAAAATTTGGCAGAAATTTCACCTAGCGAGCCCAAGAAAGTGCTCTGATACCAGATGTGAGGCACCTGCAACAATTACTTAATGAAAATATGCGAAATAGCATAAATGACAGAACCCAGAATCACTTTTATATTGATCACGGGCCACTTCGAGGGGGCAACCTCCTATGAGCAAGCTCAATACAAATAACTTCACGGTGTCTTCATAGGTCTCAACACACACTTATATACTAATTCTAGGCGCCAATACTATGGGTCGAAACCATGGGCCGTTACAAACTATGGATCAACAATACTACGGGCGAATTACAAAGCATATGCGCCAACAATAATAACACAAACTAATGATCAACAAATACTACGGGACGACCTACAAAGCATATGCATTCAACAACAACATACTAACAAAGTAAAGACATGGGTTCCTAACACCGTATAATCAGTAGTTTAATGCTCATGGTCAAGCATTTGGTCCATCTTATAATTCGGTTCCGTACAACCAACCTTTTATGGGGGCTTATAATCAAGCTTTCCAGCCGCAGCTCCCGTTCCTTGCACGTTTGAATCTTCCAGATCTTT
Organism: Larix kaempferi; assembly: GCA_027924585.1. Lineage (NCBI taxonomy): Eukaryota > Viridiplantae > Streptophyta > Pinopsida > Pinales > Pinaceae > Larix > Larix kaempferi. The sequence continues at coordinate 6,964,194 of BSBM01000182.1, read as the reverse complement.
CGAAGCTCACGAATGATCCGGTGTGTCATGACCCTAATTGGCCTTCGGTCCCTACCAATCTCCCTTCGGATATTTCTAAGTTTGAGCGGAAAAGTGGTGAGGATTCGAGTGATCATGTCACAATATTTCACCTTTGGTGCTCTTCCAACTCGTTAAATCACGATTCCATTCGATTACGACTATTTCAACGCACCCTCACGGGGGCAGCTGCGAAGTGGCATGTTGAGTTTCCTGGGAACACTTATAGGAGTTTCAATGAGATCGCTTTGGTTTTCTTGGATCATTTCCAGTTACCGGTTCGTTACGATACTGGTACTGAACTTCTGTCTACCTTCCGTCAGAATAAGGCCACACATATTTTTGACCACGTTCAAGAGTGGCGTTAGCGGAAGAGGTTAGTGAAAGCCAACATTCCTCCAGAGTTTCTGTTGGAATGGTTCCTCAAGTCTTTACTTCCATATATTGCTAAGGATGTTTCGATGTCCGGCATTGTCACTGAGGAACAAGCCATCTTAAAAGTCCATCATTTAGATTTACTATACTATCAGTCTGGCATTTTGTACGACATTATTCCTGATGCACTGCGAACACGACATGAGCCCAAGTCAGTTCCTGGACCACATACCGATGGAACTATGGGATCCGCAAGTACTCGCCCTCTGGATTTGGTGGCTAATAAAATGCAAAATTTGTCGCTTAACCAGTCTACTCCCGGACAGGTCCACACCTTGTCCACTTCCACCCCGTCGTCCGATGTACACAGTGTGCAATCGACGAACCCATCGGGTAACCAGCAACCTGGTGGTAAGAAGAAGGGGAGAAACAACCGTAAGGGTGGAAACAATGGGAACAATAATAGTAATCGCAATACCCCTCATAAGGAGAATTCCAACCCTCCTTGGGAAGGCGGAAACGCTGGTGAGGACCATCAACTCGATTATGGTGCACCACAACCTAATATGGGGAGTGAGCCTCCCCCTCCTCCTGATAATTCCTTGCATATCGAGAAGCCCTCTATTATGTCGCAGATACCGAAAGGTGTTCTTAATCACTCTACACATAATCCCCATGCTCGAGCCGCCTAGGACTACTCCATTGTAGAAGATTTGGGCCAAACTCCGTGTGCCATGTCAGCTCTTGAAGTTTTACAAGCGTGTCCTTCTCAAAGGCATGCCCTTTTGAGTGCGTTAGGAGATCAGGATGGGGCGAGTCCCAGTGTTATCAAGTTTGACACTACTGATGTTCAACCTTGCTTACCTTATCATGTGGATTTTCAAATCCATGTGGAGTGCCTTCAGAATTTCTTTAGGAGAACGGTGGTTGGCGAAGGTGCTCCCGCGTCAGTGATGTCTTTAACTTCTTGGAAAGCTCTCGACTCTCGTCCTCTACTCATGTCTAGAACCATGCTCACTGCAGTTGACGGTCGGTCATTTAAGCCGCATGGGATTATCCCTTCCCTTGTTGTCTGCTTGGGAGGTAAACCTATGCCTATTGAAGTCAAAGTGGTTGATGCACCCATCGACTACAACCTTTTACTGGGTCGGAATTGGATGTACGCTATGAAAGTTGTCACGTCTACTGTATTCAGAGTTATTTGCTTTCCACATGAAGGAAAGATTGTGACAATCGATCAGCTGGATTTCGTTAATCCTCCTCCCAAAGCATCCACGGGATCCATAGTCCCATAGGTTAAAGATTCTCAGCCGGCAACTGGGAACATGGGTGTTGGTATGTACCCTTCATTGATGGGATCTTATGATTTCCCTAAACCTGTTAATTTTATTGGAACCATTTCCGACAATGCGTCTCCTCCATTGTATAATGTACCATTCCGGACTTCGTATTTTGATGATCTATGGACTTTACCGTCCACAAGTTCTACGTCTGGAGACATTACGCACGTTAGGATGTCTATGCCACTGTCTGTAGCGGAGCTTGCTTACCAAGATATTCAACAAGCCACTGCATAGCAGATCTCTCTTCTTCTCAGACAGATGACGAAGATCCCGTTATGCTGCCAGTTTGGGCAGCCGACTCGTCTTGTTCACACAATTTCCTTGATGGTACTTTACCCTCGGATGAAACTATTTTCGAGGGCATGTGTGGTAGTGAGAGGCCTTGGGAGGATATGCACCATCGCTCTTATTTCCTTCCCAACCTCGATCTCGCCGAGCAAGAAGAGTTTAGGATGACTCTTGCGGAGATGCTTGGTCACCCTGTGGCTCTTTTGGGTTCACATGAGATTTTCGCGGAGGGGAACATGGCTAATATTTCCCTGACTATACCGATCAACATCTCTCGCACTCCTGAAAATATTGAAAATGTTTACATCAGTGTTGATTGCTCTCTTGAGGAGGTTGCCATCTACACCGAATTATTTACAGAACTTCGGGAATCTTTCGCCTGGTCATATGAGGAGATGCCAGGAATAGACCCTAGTATTGTCAAACATGAGATTAGAACGTATCCTCACGCTAAACCGGTTCGACAACGGCTTCGTGTTGTTAACCCTAGGAAGGCAGCTGCTATTAAGGCAGAGGTAGAGAAACTCCTCAAAGCGGGTTTTATCTAGCCCATTCACCTTACCGAATGGGTGTCAAACCTCGTTCCTGTGGATAATAAGCAGGGAACGATCTGCGTATGCACTAATTTTAGAGACCTGAATCGTGCGTGTCCGAAAGACAACTTCCCCACGCCATTCATTGATTAGATCTTGGATGTTTGTGCAGGAAGTGAGATTTTTTCATTCATGGATGGCTTTTCGGGGTATAACCAGATTCAAATCAAGCCCGAGGACCAACATAAGACTGCTTTCATTTGTCCTTAGGGTACGTTTGCATACCGGAAAATGCCCTTCGGCCTTAAAAACGTCGGAGCTACGTTTCAGCGTGCCATGACCTATGCCTTTCACGACCTTAAAAGTATAATGGAGGTTTTCTTGGATGATCTTGACGGCCATTCTCACAAGAGAATGGACCACCCCAAGCACCTCCGTTGGATTCTCGAACGATGTATACGCTACAAGATCCGATTGAATCCCAATAAATGCATCTTTGCGGTGAGGTCAGGTCGCCTTCTAGGATTCATAGTTTCGAAAGAGGGTATTAGAGTCGATCCTCTTAAAGTTGAGGCAATACTTTGGTTGCCTCCTCCTCGCAACTTGTTTCAACTTCAAAGCCTCCAAGGGAGAGCTACTTTTCTACGTCGCTTTGTAGTCAATTATGCTAATCTTACCAAAGGTTTCGCTCGCTTGTTGAAGAAAGACACATTGTTTATCTGGGATGAGCGAGCCCAACAATCTTTCAATGCCCTTAAGAAAGCTTTGGTATCATCCCCTATGCTTAGTCCACCGACTTCGCACGAGATTTTATACTTTATGTGGCTGCATCTCAAGAGACGATTGGCATGGTCTTAGTTCAGGTTGATTATATGCTCGTTGAGCATGTGATATATTACCTTAGTCGAAATATAGTAGACGCTGAACTGAGATATACTCACGTGGAAAAGCTGGCACTTGTGACTATCCATGCAGTCCAGTGGTTACGACACTATATTTTCCTTATAACAACCACAGTTGTAGCGCATATCAATCCGTTTCAGTTCGTGCTATCACGACGCCTTATAGGGGGGAAGTAAAATAAATGGATTGTGATCCTTCAGGAGTTCGATCTCGATTTTGCTTTGGCGAAGTCGGTGAAATCGTTGGTGTTTGCTGAGCTTATGTCGGACCTTCCGAGACTTGATGAGGATGTCATCCATGAAGATTCCTTTGTGGATGAACACTTCTTTCTTATCTCATCGGAGGACCCTTGGTATGGGGATGTCATTGTATATCTCCAAACTTTGAAGTTTCCTTCGCATTATTCGCGGGACGAGCGATGGCGTGTGAAACATCACGCTAAAGATTATACTATCATCGAAATATACGCTCGCATCCAGCGCCCCTTCATTCGGTCGTCATCATCGGTCCCTTCACCAAGTGGGGGGTGGATTTCATGGATTGCAAACCAACTTTGGCTGGGGGGCATCACCATATCATAGTGGTCGTGGACTACTTTTCCAAATGGGATGAGGCCATGCCTACCGTAAAATTCGATGGTGCTACAACAACCCATTTCGTGTTCAATCATATTATCACTCGGTTTGGTATTCCGAAAGAGATTATCACTGACCATGGCAGTCACTTTCAGAACAAAATGATGGAGGATTTGTCACTCAAGCTTGGGTTTCATCAAGAACACTCATCTTCTTACTATCCCCAAGCGAATGGTCAGGTAGAAGCATACAATAAGTCTTTAAAGACCATTCTCCAACGTACCATCCAACAAAGCAAGAACAACTGGCATATTATGTTATATCCTGCTTTGTGGGCGTATCAAACCGCAGTCAAGACTGCCACCGGGTTCTCACTGTTTTAGTTGGTACACGGTGTGGAGTCAATTTTACCGATTGAATGTGAAATCCCTTCGCTTAAACTGGCCATAGAGCTCCTCCCTGATACGACGAGTATTGAGCAACATTTGATCCACCTTGAGCAACTTGATGAGCAACGTCGAGATGCCGCTGTGGCTATAGATGCCAATAAATGTCGTGTTAAGGTTCAGTATGATAGGTTTGTTCGTCCCCGGAAATATGTTGAAGGTGAATTGGTCCTATTATATGACCAAGCTAAAGAACCCCTGGGGGCAAGCAAGTTTAACCCCATGTGGCACGGTCCTTACATTGTGAAGCGTGTCCTGGAAAACAGAGCCTATGAATTAGAGGACTATGAGGGGAACGTCTTGAAAGAGCCTAGGAATGGGCTCTACCTCAAGTGGTATTATGCTTGAACTTCTAGTTCGAGCTATTACTTGTGTACACTATTGTATAGTTGCTTTTGTACATAGTTTAGATTTCTTTTGGTTTTTGGGTCTGCTGATTCGCTTCCGTTTGATTGACAGATGTCAGCAGAATCTCCTATGTTCTTAGGGTTCGCGAATGGTGCTAACCGTCATACGCAGCAGCTTGCTTCTGCTACCTGGGTTATTTATTCACCTGAACACCTACTTGTGTCCTCAGGAGGTGCTTGTCTTGGTCCTACATCTAACAATATGGTTGAGTATAGTGCCGTGATTGAGCTACTTCGGGATGCTATTTCACATGGTATCCAGTCTTATAAGTCCGCCTGGATTCACAACTAGTTGTGTCTCAATTGAATGGTCAGTACCGTGTGAGAGATCCTATGTTACTACGGAAATTCTTAAGGGTAAGACTCTTGGAACGACGTTTTGTTTCAATTACATACATTCATGTTCCGAGAAGTTTTAATCACATATCTTATGCATATGCTAACTATGTCCTAGATTGGCATTTGTCACATTCACCATGAAGCACACAAATAAAAGAGACATTCATACATTTGTACATACACACACATAGTAGAACTGGAGAGCCATAATTTTTATAAATAATATGTCCAAAATGGTAGTATCATAATACAAAACTGGAGCCCGTAGCCCTCAAAATATACATATCGATACAAAAATGGGACTCTGAGATGTCTAATCCCTACGAGGAGGCCTAGCTGCTGCCCCGACAGGATGTGTCTGATAATAATATTGTACTGCATTTGCTATACGTTGCAGTAGTCCTACCCAGTTACCTGCCACCCCCACTACTTAGCGCTGCATATCCTATGGTAGCCGTGCCACCTCTATCTGTGGTACCCTGGTAGTCATCTGTGATAGGTTGCCTCGTAGATTCTGTAGCGTATGCTTTACTACAGCACCCACTGCCTCATCACCCCTGCCTCGACGACGATGTCTCAGGAAGCACTCGGGTCTCATTGGGCCCTTGTCTGCGAGCAAATAGTAAAACATTAATATATGATACTACCCCCAAAAATATTTTTGCATTTACATCTATAATAAAAAATCCATAAAAATTTAATACACAAAAAACATAAAAAGAGTACTCACCAATGTCTCCGAACGTTGCATCTAGTGGAAGCGGCATGTCACGATCCTGACGGAAGTCTATCCTTGCATAGGGGTAGTCATCTATAGCTATGACCTATCGGTCCCACCAATGAAAGAACTCCTCTATGTATGGTGACACCTAACGGCCACCACCCTGTCGCGTCAAGACCTTTGCCCACCAGGTCAGGGCTAGGTCGCGGAGACTATGAGGAGGGACCTCAACCCTCGGACTGAGCCCCGAAACTCGCTCAAAGAGAAAAACTGCATAAGATACTGCCATATCCAAAAAAAATTGCCTCCCCTTGCTTGCACTCCATCAACTAGGTCTTCATGGACCCCAGTAGCGTTGTGCACCAGTCAAATATCATGGGTTGCATACACTGTGATGCATAGAACATCACTGGCCTGGATGCCTGGTGCAGAGCTTTTGAACCAGTAATCCGCACTAAGCTAGCCACTATAATCTTCATGCTCAAATTGACTATGGCTCTGATGGGCACCTGACTCCCCACTGCCCTAGTATTTGGAACACAATATTGCTCTATATAGTCGGGGATGGTGATCCCACCACCCACAGAACGAGATCGAAGGCTTGCCACTTCACCTCGACGGGACAAACTAGTAATATAGTAGATGTCTTCCACTTCCAGAGTGAGTGTTTTCCCATCTAGATTGAAGTTCTGTGCATCTATGTCCTAGTAGTCTATCAAACGGTGGAGCAATAGGTTTTGGGCACTCAAACTCCCTATGTTCCAAAATTTGTATAGACCACATGCTTGTAAAGCTTGCTGCGCACGCACATCATTGCGGACGGCCTCGTCCACAAGGTCATGTTCCCTCTCTCTCCACTCTAGAACCATCCTGGAGGAAGAGAAACCAAAGAGTTTAGTCAATTTTATTTAAAAAACTAATCTAGAACCATCTTGGAGGAAGAGAAACCAAAGAGTTTAGTCAATTTTATTTAAAAAACTAACTTCACGGCCGTACCTGCGGGCAATTTTGCTAACAGAGGCGGTTACTTGCGATCAACGCATGTGTTGACTGCGAGTACCTGGCCCTACCCACGACCCGCATAGTAATAGCCCGCGGGAAGCGTCGTGACCATTTAGGGCTTGGCCACATAAAAAATCCAATCGATGAAAATCAAAATAAAAGCATTGAAATGAAAGGTATGGATGAGACTACGAACCTGCTCGTGACGGTTCGATGATCGGACTCTCGTAGCTCCCAGAATCAGTAGTTGAACTTCGAGATGAAAACTAACCACAAAACTCCAAATAGGTGAATAGTAAAAATGAATTGTAAATTGTAAATTTTTATTACTATTTATAATTTTTAGAACCCACTTGTTTATAGTTTTCACCCTTTCAAGCTGTTTTGGACTAATATAATGTCTTGGAGTAGCATTTTTTGACCAGATTTCTTCGGCGAGAGTTGTTTTGGACCATTTCGCGCCTACGACAGGTATATTTCACACCTGGAATATAGGTTAGATGTCGTTTTCAAATGCATTATGCATTTGACCTTTTGACCATTTTCATAAACCCTAGGTGCAACCCCACTTCTTAACCGACACGGAACCTTCACACTGTTATAGAAGTGTCGTTATGTGGCGGTAGGGCCTTTCCGAACATGGGTACCCTAGTTAGAACCCCTTTTTGCATTATGGTGCCCATGTCGTTGTTTATCCTTAGGATTGGGAGTCCTTTGTAGTTACGCCATGACTTTGCGATAAAAGATTCATACTCTACTTTGTCTTATGCTAGCCATCTCCCATGAGGACTCCCCCAGTTATATCAAGTTGTGATTGCATTGCATCATCCTGCTTGCCGCTTGAGCCTTGCGCCGGCTCCCGCTTATTCAGTTGTTAGCCTGGTGCCTGATCACTTTTCCCTGTCGAGCCCTGCAGAGCTTCCATTTTCCCTTCACAATTTGATGACCTTTTGACCCTGAGGGAACACCCCCCCGAGTGTCCACATCCTGCATGTTTCCTTGCATTGATAATAGGTATGTTCCACTGCTTGGGACTAGTTTGATTGCTATTTGACACTCGTTCCCTCACTTGTTGTATTATAAGCAATTTTATTCTTTTTCAAGATTTTCCAAAATATGAAAAAGACAAAAAAAAAATCAAATATTCCAAAAAGTTGGATGGGATTATGGTTACTACTTCTAGTTGGCAGTTGTTGTGTCGCCTTTGAACAGAGCATTCATTCCACTCCACACATTATGAGTCGGGACTATAGTTGCACCTTAGGAGCTGTACTTGTTTCTCAGTTTACTCCACCAATTGGTTAAGCTTCCAGTCATTATGTAGCCCTTTGTGGTGCATCCTGCATCGCACAGTCTATATTGAGTCTCTGCTGCCTGAGTCTATCCATCTGCTCATGTTCTTGTTCAAAGGAAGTCTTGAAACCAGAGTCGGCCACTCCTCAGATTTCTTGACTATTGCATGTCGACCATCCTTATTGAGTCAGTTCGTTTCACCTGAGATCTTCCAAATCTTTCAACGTAGCTGGTACCTCGTGCCGGTTGATGGGGGATGCCTTAATGCCCTCCTTCCAGCAAGTATTGTTCCGTCGACTTCAACCCATTTATTTCGGGACTTGAGGCTTAGAGTTCGGTTGAGTACCTTGAGGCTTGCAGTCATTAGTGGCAGGTTCTCTCGCCATCGACATTTTTGGGAATACATCAATGCCCCCTGATCGATGGATCCATCCTAGTGTTCGACTTCAACACATCTATTCACACTATGATGATTGTACTTTGTGCCTTGATGCCCATTTTCATTATTGGTGGGTTATCTCGCGTCTATTAATGGTATACATCATTGACCGGTAATCAGACGATGTCACATCAGGTTCGACCTCAACTCCTTTATTCACTTAATGGGACTTGCACCATTGAAGACTTGTGTAGAATACCCCAAGCAATAGTGGCATTCAGTATGCTACTTATGATTATGACTTTACATCTGAGATATCACCTCTCAGATATCAGCAGTTTGTACCAGTTGTTTCCTTTTCAGCAGGAGACCATATCTTACTGTAGAGGGATCATGGTTGTGATCACTTATGACATGCATTCACTATGTACTGCCTATTCATGGCCATTGTATCATATTGTTGTACTATACCGACATGTATTCAGGGATACTATTGTATTATGACGAGTGAGCTTCTCCTTCCACTTATGTCTCCATCACTCCACTTCTGAGATTTATAATGTATTTCGGCCATCGTAGCATCAGTCTCTGACCTCACACATTAGGGGGCATTTGTTACAACGTAATTTTCCACCATGTGAGCGTCAGCACTCTTTGGCCTATACGATCCATTTCACCGACTCAGATCCACTTTATATCCTTCAGACACATTATTTCCTTATTTTTTCCACTGTACGCTAGCTACATCACTACAGTGGGCATACCCGCGAGTTGCATCACTATAGCCCGCAGGTAGCATTTAAAATGGTAAAAATCACTAGTTAATTACTTTTTACTCCCAAAAAGCAGTCATAGGGTGACCTTTGGCCCTCCATTTGCCCCAAAACGCCTCGATCTGTCCTTTCACTTACCTTTGGGAGGACTATATATTGAGCACATATGGCATATGGACAGGAGGAGAAAGGAGAGCAAGAGAACGCTAGTGGATTTTTGCCCTATATTGAGTTTACACTCATTGATCCTTGTAGTTGTGAACCCTCTATGTTCACCTTCCAAACTCCTATCATAGTTTGATTTTGCCATTCCATGGAGGATTGAACTGGTGGAGGCACAAGTGGATTGACCCAGATCTTGGTTCAGATTGGTTGCCGACAAGAGGTCGTATCACATTGTACTTCTTGTTATTTACTAATAGAAATACTCATATTATCGTCCATTAATGTTGTGAATGTTGTTTATGTCACATTGGGTTGCATTTACTTATAATATCATGGACCATTGCTATTGATGATGTTAATGTCGTTTATATATTATATGCGCTTGTTGTATATTGGTTGTCAAGACTAATTTGCAGGTTCAAGTGCATGAGTTGAAAGCTCCAACGGGGATCTACATCAAATGTTTGGATCGAGGTTGGTTATATTCTTCATTATCTTAGCATTGTCATTTATTGGCATAGCACTGAGAATTGAGTTAATTTCTGGTAGTTAGTTGTCTGTTGTGGTCCACCCCAAGCCATAGGAAGTTTTCTCCAACATAGTGTAGAGAAAATATGACCACCTAAAATAACCCACTAGTGGCATGTAAGGGGGTAGACTTCCACTCTTGTTAAGTGCCTCTATCTCTTGGGTCGTTAACCCATTTCCTTATGTCCATGGAAGACAAGCTCTTAGCTAATAAGAAGTAGTTTTAGGTCATACTCCTATACTAAAAACAGAGTTTTATACTAGATAATATCCACATGAAAGTCAATATCCCTTACTATATCATATTTGAGGCTACAATAGTAGGGTCACGTGCTTTCAAGTAGCATAGAGCCATAGTTCCATACATGAGCTCATATACTACCCAGAATGATAGTTTTACACATATTCTCTCTTTTTTTATTGTGTCCTTTGTTGTTCAAAAACACAAGTATAACACTATTAATTTTTAAATTTATTACAACATATCTTTTTTGCCCCTAAATAAATGAGGTGGATCTAGGGTTTCAAGCAAAGTTAGAAGCGATATGCGTCTCCATTACACCAAAGAAACAAGCAAATATCTAGATCTGCCACTCCATACACCACACGATAAAGCAAAGATCTAGATCTGTGGACCCATATTGTTTATCCACATTGCTCTTCGGGGATTATACTATTCTCCGGGGATTATTATTCGAGCATTGTTCTTTGCAGAGCACTATTCTTTGAACACAGTTCTTCGCATCTGATGGTGGGAAAGTAAGCTTTGTTCTCCATTTGCGGTGATCTGGGGTTTTCGTAGGAATGTGATCTGTGTGATATATACACTTAATATATACACTTATGTACATTTGCAGTGAAATCTCTGCGTCAATCTAGGCTTCGCGACATATCTAAAACATGAAATCTATACGCATATCTGAGGTGTGGTTCTGAGGCACACTAAGGTTCAATTGACATCTCCAAACTATCTTTGCGGCTACATTCAAGCTATCTCTTCATGAAATAGGGTTCACAACATATTCAAACCATCTTTGCAGCTTGGTCGCAACATATTTAAACTATCTTTGCGGCAGGTCTTGCAGCATACAAATCGGGTGCACAGGTTGCTCTTCTATTCCAAATATGAACAATTCACTGCATATACCAAAAGTTGTGAAAGGGAGACCTACCTAGCACAACGACCCTACAAATCCTTGGTAATCGTATAGACTCATTAGAGAAAAGTAAAGAAGAAAGAGATGCCAAACTTCAAACAGAGTTAGAAACCATGCTTGAAGATAAATTTGCAGCCATGCTCGAAAATAATCTTGCAACCATGCTCGATAATAAATTTGTAACCATGTTTCAAAATAAACTTGTAGCCATGCTCGATAATAAATTTGCAACCATGCTTGAAAATTAATTTTCAAGCCATGCTCGATAATAAATTTGCATCATTTGAAGATAAGATTCAAAGACAAATAGAGAGTAAGATAAAAGTGATGGAGAATAAGATGGAGTTAATGGAGGATAGAATACAGGTTCTGGGAAAAAAAAAGCCAAGAAACCAAACAGTCAACCCATCAAGGAGATGTTGATACGTTATAAAATCTTAAATTGAAGGACATGTTTAAATAACTAGAAGAAAAAGTAGCAACAAACTCGACCCTAAATAGTCCAGAAGGTTAATTAGATATCAAACCCATCAAGGAGGATATGAATAAGTTGTCAGCATAAGAACACGAGCATAACAAGGGAACCTTGAACCTCGCAATTTTTTGTTTCAAAGAAGAGGCAGAGGAGGATACACTAGCCGTAGTCAAGGAAAAACAAAACAATAGGCTCGAAATCGAAATGACCCGTCTCACAGAAGCAAATAGGTTGGGAAAACTAATTGAAAATAAAAATAAACTAATTAGGGTTAAGATTAGCTCCAATGACCATAAACTTGGGATACCTAGTAAAAATTCGAGCCTAAAAGGATCGGGAATATTCATAAACAAACACCTCATTCCAAAATACCAAGCCGAATTAAGAAAAGATGTTCAAAAGGTCAAAGAAGCTAGGAAACAAGGAAAATGGGCAATCATCGGAAATAGAAAAGTTGTCATTTGGGATCAAAATAAAAAAATATACCACTAAATAACAATTCGACACACTCTGGATCCTCTTTTGGAACTATTGGGGCTTCCCTTGTTTTACTGTTCAAACTAGCAGGCTAAGCTTGCTAATGAATGGAAATCACATGAGATGCTTGGGCTATTGTCACCTTTGCCCAATTTCTCAACTTGTTCGGGATCAAGTGTCATCCCAAGGGGGAGAGCCCTTTAATGTACCTACCAAACAGTTACACAAATACCTCCAACCACCTTATGGCATAGATCAATGCCTTCAATGGCATCAAACGGAAAATGAGGAAGACATACTAGAGAGGTTTTATTAATCAAGTATTTGTTCAATAGGGATATTATAGCACAATCAACCCATCAATACAATTGTTTAGAATATGATCAATATGAAATGCAAGCCCGCAACAAGAAGCAAATCATCAATATTAGATAAGAATGCTTGTAATTGCAAGATGTCAATGATTTATCAATATATAATAGCCAAGGAAATACATTAATTATGATAGTTAATTAGTAGCCTATAATCTCCACTTAGCTTATGCAATATGGCAGAAAATCTACAACGTTTGTCAATACACTTCTTCAAACCTTGTGATATATTAACACCACAAAATAAGAAGCAATTTATTGTGTGTAATTAAGACACCAATGCTTGACAAAAGGTAGTGTAGGCACCAATCATTTGGTAATTAGCACATTTAACACTTCATCAATTATAATAGCAGATGCAAACTATGAAAAAATACCACTCTCAACTCTTAGTAGCTTACTCATGAAACATCTACTATCTAATCAAATAAGACCTAAGATTTCTCCAGCCATCAATCAGTCCGTTCACCTTCTGTTTTATGGAAAAACAAGTCTGCAATTGGTGATGAAAGGGACAACAACCTGAACCAACCCTAAAGGGCTTCACAAACAACCCCACATAGTTTGTTGTGTTGTAAGGAGGCAGGGAGGGAGGATGCCGAGGGGTATTTTTGTTTTCAGACAATCTACTCGAGCGGACACGAGCATGATCTCCCTAGTCCAACGAGATCTAGAATAAATGGAAACAAAATATAAAACTACTTTCCTAGATCAATTAGATATCAAGGTAATTGGATGCCTTACCTTCAAATTCATAGATCTTTCTCCTCTTTGTTGCTCTGAGCCTTGTGATCGGCAAATCCGTAGCTACAAAACATGTCAAGGTAGATAGAGACAAACGAGCGGTAAAAGCATATCTAAACACTAACTGATCTAAGTAAACGGTTAAGAAAGTGAACTCTAAACATCATTAACACAAAGACGTTTAAGGAAAGAGATTGTATTACTGTGAATGAGTGGGAAATACATAGAAGAGTGATGATTACAATCCAAGCCTTAACGCTGCAATCTTCCTCCAACAAGTCAAGCCAATGCCTCCAAAGGAAATGTATGCCTCCCGAGAGATGGATAGGGATCACCTAGGTTAATTCCACCATCATGTAAGTGCTATAGACTTCCTCTCCTTGGAATGGAGAGGAGCTTTGTATTTATAATACCAAGTGGATAAAGTAGGTTAAGGATCATGGGGAGAGGACTAAGGGATCCTTCCTTGAGATTAGGGAGTCGTAGGACAACTCACCTACAAGTTAGGGATAGAGATCCACCTCATCCACTTTCTAGAATTTGCTCGAAAGACACCTTTATCCAATTCAACCACCACCGGCGCATGCTGTTTGAGGGAAACTTGTGCCTGAGAGGGAAAGCGCAGGCTACACAAAGGCAACCTAAGCCACCGGTGCAGTCTTCCAGAAGGAAATCTACACGTGACCTAGTTGGGCGCTCCTTGTTAGAAGGCAATTTGCGTCAACCTAACTATAAATTTTGGACAAAGGTCAACAACTTGCTCTAATTGATTACTTGATTAGAAAGACTTCAGGGATCAAGGCACTAAGTGGACATGGGTCTCATGATGACGAGATTTATGTGTAACAGACATGAGGTTGGTAAAACAAGGCAGGTGAAATGCTTTGAAAGATGGATGGCAAGGACTTGTCAGACGGAAGATGCTGCTGCAGTAGAACTGACTCTAAGATCCAAGTCTCGCATGACTCTCAACATGGATGCCGACCAATACAATGCAGATCCATGGTAGTAGGGAATGACTGAACACAATCATGGCTACTAAACACAATCGTAGATCCATGATGAGATGATAACACAGCCACGACCAATACAAAGTGGATCTGTGTAATATGACTCAAACAATTTCCAACGCAACTTGGGAGCGATATGATTTACCCCAAGGTCTTCAAGCCAAACCCACAATGATACGAATCTATCCATATGATTACAATGTTTTCGAGTCGAACATGGCAGAAACCACTTGATTACCGGTCATTGATGTATACTGTTAACAAGCGTGAGGTAAATCACCATTGATGTCAATGATCCCCAAGGTATCATAGTACATATCACCGAGCGCAAATAGATGAGTTGAGGTTGAACGCTCGATGAAATCTTTCAATCAAGAGTCAATGATGTAAACTCATGTTGAAAGCGAGGTAACCTGCCCTTAAGGCATGCAAGCCCAAGGTACTCGATTGGTTTCTAGATTCAATCCCTGGATGATGTGTTGAAGTCGACAAGGATGAATTCATCGAAGGAGGGCCATGATGAATCCCCCATCATCGACATGAAACTCGATAACAGGGGCATCGGTAATGGCATGTTTCAAATTGTCAAAGGATTGTTGCGCTTGGTCATCCCAGATGAAGGGGATGTCCTTCTTTAGTAATCGCATATAGCCCTGTGTCATTACAGCGAAATTACAAACAAAACGCCGTAAGTAGTTTTCCTTCCCTTACAAACTTTGTAGTTCGGGGATGTCAGTGGGAGATGGGAGAGTAACAATGGCTTCCACCTTCAAGGGATCAATACGGATCCCATCTTTTGAAACGATGAATCCTAGGAGGTGTCCTGATTCGATGCAAAAAATGCACTTGTGAGGATTCAGACGGATGTTATACCGCCTGCACCTAAGGAACACCATCGTCAGATGATCAATGTGGAACTCACGATGTTGTGAATGAGCAGGGAGATCGTCTAGGTAGGGCTCCACAAAGTCCTTCACATCATGAAAAGTATACGACATGGCCCGTTGGAATGTAGCACCAACATTTTTGAGGCCAAAAGGGAGTTTACGATAAGAAAACGTACCCCAGGGGGATCTTAAACTGGTTGTAACAGTTTATGTTGGTCAGCTGGGTGGATCTCAATCTGGTTGAAACCGAAAAATCCATCCATAAAGGAGAAGATGACACTACCGGTGCAATTGTCAATGATCTGATCGATGAAGGGAGTGGGGTAGTTGTCCTGAGGACAAGCCTTGTTCAGATCCCTATAATCGACAAATACGTGGATAGTTCCCTGCCACAAGGATGACATTGGAGATCCACTTTGTTAGAGGAACATGGTAGATAAAGCCGGCCTTCAAGAGCTTTTCAATCTCAGCTTTAATTGTCGCAGTTTTTCGGGGGTGCAAAAGTCGTAAATTTTGGTGGACTAGTTTAGCATCGAGATAGGTTTGGATCTCATGCATAACAATGGCGGGATCTATCCTGGGCATTTCCTCGTAGGACCATGCGAACACATCACATAATTGTTTGAATAAGGCTGTGTATGTGGTGATCTCTTCGGGAGAACAGTTCTGGCCTAAATGAATATGTTCCACGACACCAGGGGTAACCGAGATGCCAATCAAAGTGGTGGGCTCAATGTTCCTTTTTTGTTTCATGTCCTCAGGAGGGTTCTTGTGTTCCTGCGGGTTGGAAGACTTCTTGGTTTTACCTTTGGTCTTATTCTTGCCACCGGATTTCTAAGGCGAAGTTGACTGAACAGAATTGACCTCCTCAGTGGGAGCAGGGGTGGGTGACTTGGTGGTACTGCTGCCATCCTGTGATGAGGGTGGAGAAGAAACATGGTGGTTCGACGATCCACCGGTTTGAGTAGAAGGCTGAGAGTTAAGGGAACCAATAATGCCATTGGCGTGAGGTCCCTTGGGTGGTTTTGCAGGATCGTATGTAGGGCGGGGGGCGTCCATAACAATGTCATATAATGTGCCAAATTGAGCATAGATAAGGTCTAAGTACTAGGCACGAGCAATAGCTTGTTCCTTTATGACGGCCCCACCCATGGCCACGTCTCGAGATACGGTGGGTAAAAGAGACTTCGTGAACTAGTCCGCTAACAATTGGTCTGGAATGGGGGCCTTAACGAGAAGTTGTCTCCTCCGCCACTCATGGATATGGTCAGATATATGAGTTGCGGTGGTTTGGTGAAGCGAAGTCAATAGGTCCGTACCAGTCTCGTAGCATATGGGTAACTGGAAATGAGTCAGGAAGGACATAGCAAGAGAATGGAAATCAGGAAATGAGTGTGGTGGTAATTCAATATACCACTTGGCAGCCGTACCGGTGAGGGTTCGTTGAAACAACCTTAGACAGATTGAATCGTCCATCAAGGAATTAGATGAACACCATAGATGGTAAGTCATCACATGGTTCTTCGGGTCCTCATTGAGCTTGCCGTCAAAATTTGGAATATCAGATGGCAATTTGACTGGAATAGGTGGCCAGTTATAACCGTGTAAGATGGGATTTTTCATTAACCGAGACAGATCTTCCAGATCTAGAGTGTCCAGAAAAGGTAGTTGTTGGTTCGGTTGAGGATACTGGTAGTATTGGTATGGCATTTGCGTACCAGTAGGACACACTGCCTCGAGAATAAGGTGGGCCTCCTCCTTAAGGTGGGGGACCACCGCTGCCGAAAGGTGGTATTCCTCCTCCTCAATAATAAGGTGGGCCTCCTCCAAAAGGTGGGGGTCCACCGCTACTGCAGGGTGGGAGTCCTCCACCTCCACCGTTGGAGTATGGTGGGCCTCCACCACCAGAATGCGGTGTCCCTCCACCTCCGCCAGAAGGTGGAGGTCCGCCCCCTGCGGAATGAGGTGGGGGTCCGCTGCCTCCGAAAGGAGGTGGAGGTGGACCTAAAGATGGTGGGGGTGGTGGGGCATGAGGAAAAGTTGGTGGGGGTCCGATTGGTGCAACATTAAAATGACCCCATGGAGTGTATGGGTTTCCAGGATAATGTATCCCGTGGAGTACGTTCTCGGGGTTGAAGTGTCCCGACACAGGGTTAAAATGACCTGCATACGTGTGACTCTATGGTGGTTGGGTTGGGTTGGATGGTCCCCCACCATGATGTAATCCCACAACGGGTAAGGATCTGCCAACGGAATGACCGATTGGAAGTCCTCCACTCGTATTATGGCTAGAGAATAGGGGTTTCCCCCCTGTAATAATGTTTTGACCACCGGTTAACGATTGACTCGCAATAGGTTGATGCTGACCTACTGGTGGAGGAACATCACTTATGATGAAATTAGGAGGTAAAGAGTATCCTCCCCTCGAATTTTTGGGGTGGGGGAGGAGGCAATGTTCCAGAATTAGTAAGTGGGGTGTTGGACAATTGTCCTTGAATGTGTTGAGTCATCTGGGGTGTAGAACTGGTCTTCTGATTAAGAGGTGTACTTGCAGGAAATGAGGATTGACCAGGTTCATAAGTGGTCATATTGGGTGTGGGTGTTTCCGGTGAATCATAAGATAAAGAACGGAATGGGGTATGTCTAAATATGGGTACCTCTGGGTCCTATTCCCTTCGTGAGAGGCTTTGTCTTCTAAGCTCCTCGCGGGCTGTGCGTAACCGGTTCAGGCGGTCACAAAAGGGTGCCAGAAGCTCCTCATGGGAAGCCCAACTGGGAGGTGAAATTGCAAAATGAGCCCATTGTTGCCCTAGAGTGGTTTCCCAAAAAGATGCAAATGGACAAAAATTTGTGGATACAGGTTCATCCTCGGGTTGATTAAACCATTTTGTAGCCCCGGGCTCTCCTTCCATCGAATGGTGGAAAGAGATGTCTTGTGAAGTAGAGGGTTCCATGGTCATGGACCTTGGAGGTTCGGTGATTGGTGAACTCGAAGGAAGTGAAAAATTCACTCCCGACTCCATGGTGGATTTTTCTGCTTCAGGGGATATGACAGCGATTTTTGCGTCCATGCTTACCCTCAAAAGTACCTCCGGGTTAAGGGGATATTCGGGTGGCAAGTTTAAGATTCTATGGGACCTTCTCAAAGGTTGTTGAGCCAGAATGACCGAACCAAAATTTCTCCTAAGTGTATACTATACAAAAGAAAAAGCAATCCAGAAAAATATACACAAACTAAGGCCGCAAACAAACTTATGTGGTAGGTGTGGATTCAAAGTTTGGAACCTCACAGGATTGTCAAGGCTTCGCAACTCGCGATATACTCTAGGGTCCAACAGTTATACTCGGCCCAATATTTCAGAGCACTAACCAAGGAGGATTAGGACCATACCCTTGACCATATAACCCGACTACATGATAGTACGTGCATAGTAGTTCCCTGAGTGTTGTTATCGGTGTATTGCTCTGCCAAGATGGCCAAATGGTTAGCGCGGTTGGTTTCAGGAATCCTAGGAGTGTCTCTCGATATACTCAAGGTACGTGGGAGCTCGAATCCATAGTGGTGTTGTCTAATGCACAACCGTACGACAAGAGCCTTATGATATACTACCGAGTATGTGAAGTGCCTTTCGATATACCCTAAGGTACATCAAAGAGCCTTCGATATACCGGTTGGTACGTGGAAGAGCTACAGTGCCCCCGAGATGCAGTGCAGGCAAATAATGACAACTACCGCATTTTACGACGTCGAAACACGTCATTAACTTAACACACAAGTTACTAGTAAATTTTAACCTAGCTCTACTAGTAAATTTTATCTGGACGATTAGGTGAATGCATGAGGTCAAGATAGAAATTTAAACATAATGCAACCCTAACGACATGAAAATGCACTTTTCCTTTCGATGAAAACTATGTAAGGTAAGGAGAAATTCTTTCCAATGATCTCAATAAGACAAAAATCCCAAAAGTTAAAAAACTATCAAATATGATTAAGGCACTCTTTTCCGTTTTTTCAAACAAAACACAAAAAATAATAACACCAAAACAAAAAATCTTTCTTTTTGTCTTTTCCAACTATAATGAATTGATGAAAAGGGGAGAACTTCTATCTAGCATGCACTAACTCTTAACTTTCGCAATGACGAACTAAAAAGCATAAAAGATCAAAAGTGCATAGAATGCTTCAAACTTGGAACCGCTTTGCAAAAGCTTGAATTCACTTGATTTTTCAAAAAGATGAATAACTCCTAATTTAATAAAAACACAATCAATCGATTCATTTGTCAAACTTCTCAAATATTGTTAAGTAACGAATTCCAATGCATGAAACAATCTAACAACAATTTCCAAATGACTTTGAAAACAAAAGAATGAGACACTTTCGATTTTTCCAACGTGTATATCAAAACAAGATCTAATAATAAATATGATTTTCAAATGTAAATAGCATAAAACAAGAGACTAGTCACAGCACCCTAGTAACTCATAAATTCTCAAAGAAAAATAATCAGCACTCAAATGAACCAAAGACACTCAAGTCACTCAAAATCAATCAAATGCAAGCAACACTAAATGGCTAAGTGCAAGAAGGGTTTGGAAGTCAGATCTAGCACGTTGAATAGACCTGATAAGGTGACAAGGGAATGCAAGATCGAGCGGATGACCATGGGGGATTGAAATTGCACGCCACCTCCGGATCTCTCTCTTGACCATAACCCAAATATCAACTCCAACAAACCAAACACAATCAATGTTGAATAAAGAGGTCTTTGACTGGAAGGTACAGCACAAAGAAGTCTGTGGATCAACCCAAAATCAAAATTTGGAGAGTGGATAGACCAAGCATCAAGCTTGAAAGACCGACGCAATCTATGGTCGGGTTCAGAGCGCTTGGCGTAGACAATATACAGAGGTAAAGCGCCGACGGTGCAAGATGTTAAACATGCAAAAGCGTCGAAGGCGCGGGATGCTCAAAGGAAAAATGCGCTTGAGATGGATGGGCGCATTGGATGCACTACCCAGGTGTGTTGGGCGAATAACCCAATGCAAGAAGTGAAAAATATCCAAGCAATGAATAAGTAAATGGACTAATAATGATTCAAACAGACTCAGAGAACGTCAACATACTCTTCAAGAAGAAAATCTGATGGTAAAAAGAGGCTCAGGAGGCAGAGAAATGGCTTACTTAAGAAATCATGAACAACACATTCAAATTGAAATCAAAACAAAGTAATCCCCAATATGGTCACTAGATTTGTTTTCAGACAATCTACTCGAGCGGACGTGAGCATGATCTCCCTAGTCCAACGGGATCTAGAACAAATGGAAACAGAATATAAAACTACTTTCCTAGATCAATTAGAGATCAAGGTAATTAGATTCCTTACCTTCAGATTTGTAGATCTTTCTCCTCTTTGTTTCTCCGAGCCTTGCAGTCATCAGATCCATAGTTGCAAAACCTGTCAAAGTATATAGAGACAAACGAGCAGTAAAAGCATATCTAAACACTAACTTATCTAAGTAAACGGTTAAGGAAGTGAACTCTAAACATCATTAGCACAAAGACATTTATGGAAAGAGATTGTATTACTCTGAACGAGTGGGAAATACATAGAAGAGTGATGATTACAACCCAAGCCTTAACGCTGCAATCTTCCTCCAACCAGCCAAGCCAATCCCTCCAAAGGAAATGTATGCCTCCCAAGAGATGGATAGTGATCACCTAGCTTAATTCCACCAGCATGTAAGTGTTATAGACTTCCTCTCCTTGGAATGGAAAGGAGCTTTGTATTTATAAGACCAAGTGGATAGAGTAGGTTGAGGATCATGGGGAGAGGACTAAGGGATCCTTCCCTGAGGTTAGGGAACCGTAGAACAACTCACCTACAAGCTAGGGATAGAGATCCACCTCATCCACTTTCTATAATTTTCTCGAAAGCCACCTTTATCCAATTTAACCATCACAGGCACATGATGTATGAGGGCAACTTGCGCCTGAGAGGGAAGGTGTAGGCTGCATAAAGGCAACCTGAGCCACCGGCGCAATCTTCTAGAAGGAAATCTGCACATGACCTAGTTGGGCCCTCCTTGTGAGAAGTCAATCTGCGCCGACCCAAAAGGTCAACAACTTGCTCTAATTGATTACTTGATCAGAAAGACTTCAGGGATCAAGGCACTCAGTGGACATGGGTCTCATGATAACAAGATTTATGTGTAACAATTTTATGATTTTTTTAAAGTTTTAGGGCCTTCCAACTAATTTGTTTTAGGGTTTTGCAGGTATGAAATAGCAGGTCGAGTTTTTAGGAAGGGAGGCCTAACAAATTTTAAAAAATTATATTTTTGAATATTTTGGATATTTTTCAGTTTTTTATGGTTTTCTGAAATCAAATATGCATACCTAAATTAACCATGCAAGTGTAATTATTTACACGAAAATACTGAAATTTGATAAAATATGACAAAACTTAGGGTTTTTTGAAGAAATACTTCAAACCCTATGGAAAGAGGGATGGTGAGTCGCCTCCCTCTTGGATAATTTCTCTTCTCTTCCAAACTAGGGCATCCAACAACAACCTCTAGGGTTCGTTGGTGGAGCCTAATTTAGGCAAAAATCAAAGATCCAAGGCCCAAACAAGAGAAAACTCCCCCAAGGGGACGTTTTCTACCATGCAAAAGTTGACTAAAGGCTGGTAAGAAGCCCTAAATGATAAAAAAATGCAGCATTGCAACCACCATTCAATCATAAAAAAGCATAAACTCACCAACTTTACCAAGAAAATCAATCATTGAGCTTGTGTTAGTCCAACAATGCTAGCATCAACCTTGCATGTGCATAGAAACCCTAAAAGATACTCCAATTTCCACTTCAAGCAAAAGAGAAAGTAATTCAAGAGGTGTGCATCACGTCAGAGATCCCAAAAAGGGTAAAAAAGTAACATAATGAAGTTTGATCCCAAGTCTTGTGCTTTACTTTTTTTTTCAAAATATTTTTGTAGTGCAGGGGAATTGAACCCCACCCCGCACTTTCTGAAATGCCCGGGCTTCCTTCACTCACCAAGTGAGCTACTTACTCTTACTCGTGTTAAATGACAAATTAATGGATATTTATATCCATTTTAGCACAAGATTTTAATTTTTTATCAAGCCTACATTGTCAATTTCAAATTAAAACAATATAATATTAAAATATTACAAAATAAGATAAAATTAGGGATGTCACCCACATGTTGGGGACTAAGACCTAAAAGCAACATAACATAATAAAAAATACTAAAATAAGCAATCCAAGGCCTCCCTATGACTGTAAGAGTGAGCCTAAGGAGGACGTTATGCCCCTACCAACCCCATAATGATGAAAAATGTCCCTCAACGTCCCCCTTGCCTTGGCTTGAGGCTTGATCAATCATGGTGACGTCATAGGGTCGATTTTGTCAGAGAGGATAAAATCAGTTGCAAAGAAGGTCCAAGTGGGGTGTAAGAGGGGTGGTGGACTTAGGGACAACCTCCCTATATGAAGCATCGTCCCCCTCAAGGCATAATTGACATGGTGGTCATGTGACCCAATGGCCCACACCTGGAAGCCCCGGACACCAACCCCAGGGCTAAAAGCCCCATAAAGGGTATTCAATAATACCATTAAGCCATGGTACTTCCAAGAATAGGACCAAGGATCCCCGCCATGGCCAAACATACAAAGAGAGCCCCACACTTGGTCGTTGTGAAAAAAATTAGCCCTTCTCTACCAAACAACCTGTTGGAACGTTGAAAACAACAGAGGCGTAACACTGGCTCCAACTATGGGACATGTGCTCTTCCTGGGAGTGAATTAGCCCTTCTCTACCAAACAACCTGTTGGAACGTTGAAAACAACAGAGGCGTAACACTGGCTCCAACTATGGGACATGTGCTCTTCCTGGGAGTGAATGAGAACCTTCAAAATCCTCTGGTACCTATGGGACACAAATGTATTCACCTGAGCATATTATTCATACCTGACCATTTTCCTTTGCATTTAGAGATAATAAAAGACAAGGTCTGATCAAGAATAAGCCGAGTACATACCAATATCTTTTCCCAAATGGAGATGTAGTAATGATTGAACCTGGGAACATGGAAACCTTGAAATTCTTGCCACAGAGAGCGATTACTTTTGTAAGCTTTATCTATATAGGCCTACATTAGGCTCAAGTATACACTGTCTTCATCATACATTTGTGTTGAGAATTTTTTTGCATGAAATTGGTTGTTTGATTATGGACTTGCGGGATCATTTGCAAAGGTGAGCCTTAGAAATCTCCATCGGCATCTTTGAAGGCTAGTTTTAACATATACTTGCACCTGCTCAAGCATTCTTGTGAAAACACAAACATGCTATTCACCCTTGTAATAATCATGTCAGTATCCCCAATAATCTTTAAAATTTTGAAATTTTCAGCCACATAATTCATACCTTCACATTTCAAGCGAAAAGATAAACAATAGATATCCTAGTAATGTGAAGTTAATAGTATATCTATCCACATACATATATTGGTTATGTTGAAATGCATCATTGAGAGCTTACCGGTATCGGATAGAAAAGGCTGAACAATTTCTACCATAGTTCTTGAGGAACACTGTTGGGAATGATAATTTGGAGAAGGCAGACCAATCAACTCCTTACTTGTAAAAGAACTCTCTATATGTCACCCTACATCACCTTGGCGGACATGACTGAACTGAGTCCAAATAAATCTCATCAAGTATGCAACTTCCAAAATATTCAAAACCTTTATCATAACCGGATAGCTGCATATGATATGGTGATCATATGTAGTAGTAATAGGATCCACCTCCATTGAGGTGCTTCATCAAATGTAATTGCAAATGGATTAGTCCAATCTTCACCATCCACGCCACTAAGAGGAGGTGCAATCATATAATCATCAATCATGATTTCCATGTCCTTCCTAGGGGTGATTAAGGCTTCTTCGTTCCAAATTGTGTAATAATCTATCTCAAATTGATCCATACCAACTTTTTGTTCTTCTTTGAATGGCAGGAAAATTTTTAGTGACTTCCTCTTCAGAACATGTGTCACTGAAGGGTTTGGAAACAACACTGCTAGGTCTTGAAGAATCATAAAGTGGTGGACCCATAAACCTCCAATAATCATCGTCTTCAAGAATCCTATCAATCCGCTCCAAGAAACTCGAGATATCATAAGAAACTATCATATGATGGCAAGGAGAACTCACCATTTCCTTTTGTTCTTCAATTTCTCAATTATGGCTTTTGGGTCTTGACTTGTTGCATCACAATCATATTCATTTTCAGAAGGATCTTCATCTTTGGACATAAGTCTTAAGATATCATTGGCTAGATCTTGAACAATGGCTTCTTCAATCAAGTCTTCTGAAACTTTATCTTCACTTTGGATTTCTTTGGAAAGGACGGCTTCATGATCTGTGGGGACTTCTTCAACGGAATCTGGAAGCTTTTCTTCCTTGTTTTCTCTCTCGATCAAGCTCTTTGCGTGCTCAACATTAGGCACCCATTTGTCACGTATTTCTAGATCCCATTGGCTACATAACATTTCTATCAATTTTGCAAAAGTAGATATCTTTCCTTTGGCTTGGCTTGCGAACCAAGCAAGGAATTTTCCTCCCAAGTGAATGATGAATAACTTCATGTAAACATTTTCTCCCTTAATATAATATTATGGAGGCAATAGCATAAACATGTAGACCTGGTCCTCAACATCATTATCATAGTCACAAAAAGTGTTCCAAAATGTCTCTGGAAACTCATCTAATTTTTCTGGGAAGTTTGACCAATTAAGAGGAGCAAAACATACTTCCATTTCTGCAGCCGTCGGATGATCAAGATATTCAAACTCTAAAACATCCTCTTTGATTTCTTCATCTCAGTCGTGACCAAGGATGTCTCTGTTATTTAAGTTCTAATTGTTTTCAAAATTAGGATCCCACTTCTCACTGAAAGTCTTGACTAATTGTTCCAATGATGAAACTATTTTAATTGGAAGTTAAGTATACCAGTTGTCAACATCTTGATTAACCCCCAACTCAAGGGACATTACGAATAATCTCATTCTGATATCCTCATCCATGATATCCCATGCCTCGAGAAATTCTTTAAACATCGTAATATGCTATGTAACCAAGTCTTCATATTCATGAAACATTGGGACATACTTAAGACAATCATATTTATCCAACTTATTCAGATATCCCAGAATGCTTGAAAAATTCAATGGATCAAAGATCCCCATATCATCTTATTATTATTAGTAGAGGATGCTTGCTTTGAATTGCACTTCTTTAGCTTATTTTCTTCTGTGGAGCCGCCTGATGTGACCTACAAGGTTAGTCTTTAATAAAACCTTATCAAATAAAAAAGCAATTTTTACCTCTTTAGCCTTGTTCTTGTAGAGTACCTTTTTTAATTTTCTTCAAATGGATTCGCCAGGAGAGACCTACCAAGTTAGAACCAACAAATCTCGCCAAAGTACAAAACAAGAATCTACCTGAAGTGTCTTGGATGAAGCTCTTTTTAGGTTGGAGTCACTAGATAAGTCTTGTAGTATTAGTCTTCGATATATATATATATATATATAGAGAGAGAGAGAGAGAGAGACTGTCATGTCCCAAAATTTTGCATTGGGTCACAATAGCCTACGCGCCTTGGCCATACTCATGATACTTTGTCAAATTGATGCTAAGGGCCAAATAATTGCCAAGAATGATATCCAAGTTAGTAATAATGTTAAATTAGATCCAAATGGACAAGGTGAGTCACACTAAGAGAAATTTCCAATTCAAAGTTTGTAATATACCCATCCAAATAAACTGTCATGGAGGAAAATTACTAGTTCCCTAGGTTGGGGGTGGAAGCATTGGGATTTGAAATAAGGGGGATAATAAATGATGTTTGGACATTATAATAGCATAAATATTTAATAAAGGAGATAAATAAATAAATACAAGGGAAAATCAAAGTGGTAATTGATCACGAAGACACATGGAGGATGTGGGCCCCACACAAGCTAGATTTTCTATGCCACATGGCATCCTCCTCTTGTCAATTTGAATCCATGAGAAGTCCAATGTTATTGGGATGAGTTGGAAGGGAATAATACTTGGCATGAATCAATGAGGTTGAAATGTAGAGGAAGAGTAACTCCCATGGAAGAGGAAGAGGCGATTTGGAGCTAGTGGGACACTTGGGCTAGATTCCCTAGCTCTATGACAACAATGATGAAGATGCTATGACACCCATGACACAAATCAGACCTGAAGGCTAACATTTGACATATATTACATGTCAGGTCTAAAAATAGCCTTTAAGAGGGTGCTCAAGTGAGTTAGGGCAGCCAAAGAGACACCAATTCGAATTTGGAGAAGGAGGAGGCTAAAATTGGAGGGATAAGTGGCACACATTGGAATCTCTTCCCAACTAGAGTTGTCATGAAGCTCTTGGAAGGAATTCGACCCATGGAGGACCTTAGAAGTTTATAAAAGACAATAACAAAGAAGGAAGGTGGTTTTTGATCATTTTCAGAATTTGCATTTTTCATTTGGAGAGGAGAGCTAGTGGAGTGCTACTCTACTTGCCTTAACACCAATTTCGAGGGTGAAAGATTCCCATCCTAGTTGGTAATTGGAAATTCCATTCAGACCTTTCATTTGGAGCTTTAATGGAGTCTTTTGTTACAAGTTGAAGCTACAGGGAAGCTCATGGACACATCTCTTTCAGCTTGCTTCTACAACCATTCTTCTATTTCTTGGCATATTCTTGCTCCTTGAGGAGAGGAGCACTTGTTGAGGTGATGAACTCTTTGGAATAGCTCTTGAGGCCCCATATATTTGTAATTTGATATATGTACTCTGTTATTACTGCTCAGAAGACTCTCGGGTTGAAACTCAAAGAGATTTGATACAAAAATGCTAAGATATGAACAAATGGTGTCATTTCCCCAATACCTTGTTATTTGCACTTGAAGTGGTGTCAAATTCAAATGGTTCAGTCAATTTCTGATGTATTCATGTTGTATGGAGTTCCATTAATATGTTGAATAAGTTTCATAATCATTATACAAGCATTTGGAGCAATATTCTTAAGTTTCATGACCATTTGTGAAGATTTACTATCATTTGCCCATATGTCGAAACTAGTATTTTTGTATATGATTTAAGAGGGTTGTATCAGACTTAATAAACTGAATTATGATGCATATGAGACTATATTGATTTCCCCTATATATCCCCTACCTCTGTTCATAAATTCGAGAGATTCCAATAGCATTTGGAGAGCCATTTCCAGCATCTACTACATGGGGAATTGAACCCCTAATTGCTAGTCAAATTCCCTACTTTGGCCAGAATTCAAAGGAGAGTTGTAGAAGCCTTTTGAAGACTCTAAAGCATCCATGAACCTCGTAATGATGTCCTAATATCATCCATACACCTTTTGTAACAATTTGGGAGCATTTGGAGTCATTTGGAGACCAAGAGACCAATACTAGTCAAAGGGAAATTGCTAGTCAAACTCCCTACTTTGGCTAGAACATAAAGGAGAGTTACAAAAGCCACATGAAGACTCTAAATCATCCCTGAACCTCATAATTATGTCCTAATATCATCCATACACCTTTTGTAACAATTTGGGAGCATTTGGAGACCAAGAGACCAATACCAGTCAAAGGTCGAACTAGTGGAAAAAGTTGAAAATTTCACCATTTTAATCAATTTCTGAAAAAAGGGACATTACAGCGGTATTAGAGCATGGTCCTTGCACCTGTGAATTAATATCAGACATTGAAGAATAATTTGCAGCCATGTCTTACTATTATGATGAATCCTATGAGTACAATTCTTATGAGCAGTATGCAGATGATTGTGAGCAATATGAAGCAGAATGTGAATGGTTTGAGGAAGAGGTGTCATCATGCAACACTTCTTACAATTTCATGAGGAATGAAGATTATTATTATGACCCTATGTATGATAAAGATGAGTGTGTCACACTACCAAAGGATAATCCTATGGATGAATTACAAAGATTGAGAGCAATGTATAAAACCTTGCCCCAACAATATCAGGTATATCTTGATTGGTACAAGGGAAATACAAAAAATGCCCCTCCTTTCGAAGACTTTGCTGATTGGGTGTTTGCAAATAGGACCAAAAATGAAGATGTGGAGTTAGTGAAGAAAGGTTTATGCCATTCTTGTAAAAGACCTTGGAGAGAATACCATATATGTGTGAGTGAAAAGATTGATGAAATAGTTGAAGCTTAAGGGAAAGCATGTATGTCCTACTTGAGGAGAGTTTTTGGGATTTCTTCAAAAAGATATTCCAAATATATTGATCTTAAGGAAACCAAGGGGCAAAGTACATCAGATTGCTTGAAGGAGAAATATGAAGATACATCCCATGAACTTGAAGAAGATCCTATTGAAAATATTGAAGATCATCTTGAGACACATTCTACCTTGGACATGAATCAAGGAGCATCTACTTATGGATGCTTGAACTATGAAGGAGTACCTACTGATGGGTGCTCACACCTCTATGTTGGTGACATAGAGATCACTTTTGAAAGCGTTGCTGCAAGCCAAATTTCCATTAAGCATGAGAATGAAGACCTTGTAGCAGTTGAAGAAGAACCAAGATCAACTTCCCCATCACCACTTGAGCTTCATGAAGTTGGTCCAAGAAAGAAGGAAGAAGATGAGGAGGTTCATTTGCAAGATCCTCATTTTCTTGAAGGGTCCTTGAAGATGAATGAAAAGGAGATCCAAGAGACCCTTATCATACTCCATGACACTCAAGCATTGGTGTCAAACTCTTGTTGGAGAGTTTCTTCATTGAAGGATCCATCCTTCCTTGGAGACATGGAGAAGATTCAAAGAGCCATGTGCAACATCAAAGGTAATTTCATGTCTTTGATTTTTGATAGAAACAATTTGGTTGAGTTTAATGAATTATTACATGATGCATACTTGAAGAATAATGAGGATATTCATAAACTCAAAATTCAAAATGAGCAGCTTCTTGAAAGGTTGCAATATACTTGTTCTTCCTCATGTGTTTCAAATTGTCATATGGTAGATTGCATGGAGGATTCTCCTGACATGGTAGATCATGAGAAACATGGAAATTTTCATGTGCTTGATGTGTTTGAAGATGAGATTGATGAGATCCAAGCACTTGATGTGGTGGAAGAGGAACTTGAGTTTCCTCTTGGAAATGGTGACAATTTTTTTGAAGAAGTGTATGATTCCACTACCTTGGAACCAACCTATGAGGAAAGTTTTGCACTTTTGAGGGAGGTGCATGATCCTACCATTATGGAGCATTCACATGAGGACACTTCAGCACTTTCTAATCATTTGGGTGAGTTGGTTCATTCTCCTACATCCTACACTTCCATATTTTGCAGCATTCATCCTAATGAAGTATGTGTGAAAGGTTTATTTTTGATGGTGCCACATGAGGAGCATGAAACTCCTATCTCTCCTTTACATGATGACATTATTAGAGCCATGTCTTATTTACATTTGCAGCAACATCCCTTGCTACCTTATTATGAAGCACATCTACATGGATGCACTTATGATGTTCACTTGAGTCACTTGAAGACTCATGATTTTCCTTGCTCCTTGCTTAGTTCAATCGATATTGGAGGAAATTCATCCACTACTTGGGTGAAGAGATATATGATTGGAGGAAGTTATTATTGGCAGCAAAATCCTTTGTTATTTCGTGTTGATACACATGTTCATGGATGCACAAATTCTACTTATGTGAGCCCCTTGAAGGCTTATTGTTTCTTTGCTCCCTACTTGGTTCAGATTTTAGTGGAGGTTCTTCATTCACTTCTTGGATTAAAGAACACATGGTTGATTATTTTGATGCATCTTACATCCTTTTGGAGTAGCATTATAGGACATGGTATCCTCACCTATGTCATTGGATCAGATTTGATTGGTCACTTGAAGCTTGTATGCACTTGGCAAATGGTGGTCTACTTACTTGGAGGTATAAGCACTTTCATGATTCTTTGATGAGGCACCTCTTTAATGTATATTTTTATTATGTTGTTATGTACTTTGATGATATATATTTTGTACTCATGATGTTTGGAAGAATGCATACAAGAAAATGGGATCCAGGAATTTCAGAGTAATGTAGCAGCAAGCATGGTGGTTTCTCTCTAAAATCTTCATGGAATCTCGAAGACTCAAAGTTGGGCAAATCAATGGCAACTTAAAAGAATTATGCAGTGGTATCAAAAAGGGTTTCCAAAATATGGAAGAGGTAAATATTAATTGTGCCAACCTGGTTTTGATGGATTTAATTAACATATTGGTGTTTAGTGGTGATGTTACAGGGGATCTCAAAATGAAAAAGAAAATCCACATCTCCTTGCTTTTGGAAACACACAATTGTAGTGCATGGGTGGCTCTACTCAAGGTTTCAGAAGAGAAGTTTTGGGAAGCAAAATTTTGGAAATAAAGCAGGTTATTCCACATACATGTGGTGAAATTGCTTGAGGACAAGCAATATTGGGGAGGATTTGTCATGTCCCAAAATTTTGTATTGGGTCACAATGGCCTAAGCCTCTTGGCCATACTCATGATAGTTTGTAAAATTGATGCTAAGGGTCAAATAATTGCCAAGAATGATATCCAAGTTAGTAATAATGTTAAATTATATCCAAATGGACAAGGTGGGTCACATTAAGAGAAATTCCCAAGTCAAAGTTTGTAATATACCCATCCAAATGAACTGTCATGGAGGAAAATTACTGGTTCCCTAGGTTGGGGGTGGAAGCATTGGGATTTGAAAGAAGGGGGATAATAAATTATGTTTGGACATTAGAATAGCATAAACATTTAATAAAGGAGATAAATAAATAAATACAAGGGAAAATCAAAGTGGCAATTAATCATGAAGACACATGGAGGATGTGGAACCCACACAAGCTAGATTTTATATGCCACATGGCATCCTCCTCTTGTCAATTCGAATCCATGAGAATTAAAATGTTATTGGGATGAGTTGAAACGGGATAATACTTGGCATGACTCAATGAGGTCGAAATGTAGAGGAAGATTAACTCCCATGGAAGAGGAAGAGGTAATTTGGAGCTAGTGGGACACTTGGGCTAGATTCCCTAGCTCTATGACAACAATGATGAAGATGCTATGACACCTATGACACAAATCATACCTGAAGGCTGACATCTGACATATATGACATGTCATGGCTAAAAATAGCCTCCAAGAGGGCACTCAAGTGAGTTAGGGCAACCAAAGAGACACCAATTCGAATTTGGAGAAGGAGGAGGCTAGAATTGGAGGGACAAGTGGCACACATTAGAATATCTTCCCGACTTGAGTTGGCATGAAGCTCTTGGAAGTAATTCAACCCATGGAGGACCTTAGAAGTTATAAAAGACAATAACAAAGAAGGAAGGTGGCTTTTGATCATTTTCAGAATTTGCATTTTACATTTGGAGAGGAGAGCTAGTGGAGTGCTACTCTACTTGCCTTAGCACCAATTTCGAGGGTGAAAGATTCCCATCCTAGTTGGTAATTGGAAAGGCCATTCAGACCTTTCATTTGGAGATTTAATGGAGTATTTTCTTACAAGTTGAAGCTACAAGGCAGCTCATGGTCACATCTCTTTCAGCTTGCTTCTACAACCATTCTTCTATTTCTTGGCATATTCTTGCTCCTTGAGGAGAGGCGCACTTGTTGAGGTGGTGAACTCTTTGGGATAGCTCTTGAGGCCCCATATATTTGTAATATGATATATATACTCTTTTTTACTGCTCAGAAGACTCTTAGGTCAAAACTCAAAGAGATTTGATGTAAAAATTCTAAGATATAAACAAATGGTGTCATTTCCCCAATACCTTATTATATGCAATTGAAGTGGTATCAAATTCGAATGGTTCAGTCAATGTCTGATGTATTCATGTTGTATGGAGTTCTATTATATTAATATGCTGAAGAAGTTTCATATTCATTATACAAGCATTTGGAGCAATATTCTTAAGTTTCATGACCATTTGTGAAGATTTACTATCATTTCCCCATATGTCGAAACTAGTCTTTTTGTATATGATTTAAGAGGGTTGTATAAGACTTAATAAACTGAATGGTGATGCATATGAGACTATATTGATGTCCCCTAGATATTCCCTACCTCTGTTAAGAAATTAGAGAGATTACAATAGCATTTGGAGAGCCATTTCCAGCATCTACCCCGTGGGGAATTGAACCCCTAGTTGCTAGTCAAATTCCCTACTTTGGCCATAATTCAAAAGAGAGTTGTAGAAGCCTTTTGAAGACTCTAAAGCATCCATGAAACTCATAATGATGTCCTAATATCATCCGTACACCTTATGTAACAATTTGGGAGCATTTGGAGACCAAGAGACCAATACTAGTCAAAGAGAAATTGCTAGTCAAACTCCCTACTTTGGCCAGAACTTAAAGGAGAGTTGTAGAAGCCTCTTGAAGACTCTAAATCATCCCTGAACCTCATAATTATGTCCTAATATCACCCATACACCTTCTGTAACAATTTGGGAGTATTTGGAGTCACTTGGATACCAAGAGACCAATACTAGTCAAAGGTCGAACTAGTGGAAAAAGTTGAAAATTTCACCATTTTAATAAATTTCTAAAAAAGGGACATTACAAAGACTTACCAAATATTGTTCTTTTCCAAGGGCGTGAATGACTCTGAATAATCCACTTCAATCTTTGAAATGTCCCCGACAACAGCGCCAAAAATGTTACCATTCAATTTAGTTGGTTAAGCTTGCTAGTGAATGGCAATCACACGAGATGCTTGGGCTACTGTCACCTTTGCCCAATTTCTCACTTCTTCAGGATCATAAATTGTGCCCCGAGGGGGAGAGCCTTTTAATGTACCTGCCAAGCAGTTGCACAAATACCTCCAACCACCTTATAGCATAGATCAATGCCTTCAATGGAGTCAAACAAAAAATGAGGAAGACATACTAGAGAGGTTTTATCAATCAAGTATTTGTTCAATAGGGATATTATAGCACAATAAGCCCACCAATAAAATTGTTTACCACATGATCAATATGAAATTCAAGCCTGCAACAAGAAACACAATCATCAATATTAGATAAGAATGCTTGTAATTGTAAGATGTTAATGATTTATCAAGATATAACAACCAAGGAAAGACATTAATTATGACAGTTAATTAGCAGCCTGTAACTTCCACTTAGCTTATGCACTGTGGCATAAAATCTACAATGTTTGTCAATACACTTCTTCAAACCTTGTGATATATTAACATCGCAAAATAAGAAGCAATTTATTTTGTGTAATTAAGACACCAATGCTTGACAAAAGGTAGTGTAGGCACTAGTCATTTGTTAATTAGCACATTTAGCACTTCATCAATTATAACAATAGATGCAAATTGTGAACAAATACCACTCTCAACTCTTAGCAATTTACTCATGAAACATCTATTGTGTAATCAAATCAGACCTAAGATTACTCCAACCATCAATCAGTCTGTTCACCTTCCGTTTTATGGAAAAACAAGTATGAAATTGGTGTTGACAGGGATAACAACCTAAACCAGCGCTAAAGGGCTTCACAAACAACCCCACATAGTTTGTTGTGGTGTAAGGAGGCAGGCAGGGAGGAGGCCGAGGGTTTTAGAGGGAGGTCGTTGCTAAGTAAAAGGAGTAGGCCTGACAACTAGGGAAGCTGCTACAAGGTTCAACCTTGCCTAGGTGATGACACCCTTAGTATTATAGGTGAAGAAGAGGAGTTTGTAGCCCCTTTTATGCCTCAAATTTTGAAAAAAAAGTATTTTTTGATTTTTTGAAGTTTTAGGGCCTTCCAACTAATTCGTTTTAGGATTTTGCAGGTCTAAAATAATAGGTTGAGTTTTTAGGAAGGGAGGCTGAAATTTTAGGGAGGCCTGAAAATTTTTAAAAAAATTATATTTGTGGATTTTTTTGGATATTTTTCAGTTTTTTAGGGTTTTTTGAAATAAAATATGCAGACCTAAATTAACCATGCAAATGCAATTATTTACACATGAAATACTGAAATTTGATAAAACAGTGCAAAACTTCAAACCCTAGGGCAAGAGGAATGGTGACCAGCCTCCCTCTTGGATAATTTCTCTTCTCTTCCAAACTAGGGCATCCAACAACAACCTCTAGGGTTCATTGGTGGAACCTAATTTAGGAAAAACTTAGAAATCCAGGGCCAAAACAAGATAAAACTCCCTCACGAGGATGTTTTCTACCATGTAAAAGTTGACTAAAGGTTGTAAGAAGCGCTAGATCCTAAAAAATGTAGCTCAATCATCAAAAAAGCATAAACTCACCAACCTTACCAAGAAAATCAATCATTGAGCTTGTGTTAGTTCAAAGATGCTAGCATCAACCTTGCATGTGCATAGAAACCCTAGAAGATATTGCAATTTCCACTTCAAGCAAAAGAGAAAGTCATCCAAGAGGTGCACATCATTTCAAAAAGCCAAAGAAGGGTAAAAAAGTAACATAATGAAGTTTGATCCCAAGTATTGAGCTTTACAAATGACAAATGAATGGATATTTATATCCACTTTAGCACGAGATTTTATTTTTTATCAAGCCTACATGTCAATTTCAAATTAAAACAATAAAATATTGAAATATTCCAAAATAAGACAAAATTAGGGCATGTCACCCACACGTTGGGGAGTAAGCCCTAAAACCAACATAACATAATAAAAAATACTAAAATAAGCAAGCCAAGGCCTCACTGTGACTGCAAGAGTGGCCTAAGGAGGACGTTATGCCCCTACTAACCCCATAATGATGAAGAATGTCCCTCAACGTACCCCTTGCCTTAGATCGAGGCTTGATCAATCATGGTGACGTCATAGGGTCGATTTGGTCAAAGAGGGTACAATCAATTGCAAAGAAGGTCCAAGTGGGGTGTAAGAGGGGTGGTGGACTTAGGGATAACCTCCCTAGATGAAGCATAGTTCCCCTCAAGGCATAAAGGACATGGTGGTCATGACCCAATGGCCCCATAAAGGGTAGTCAATAATGCCATTAAGCCATGGTACTTCCATGAGTAGGACCAAGGATCCCGACCAGGATAACCATACAAAGAGAGCCCCACACTTGGCCTTTGTGAAAAAATTTAGCCCTTCTCTACCAAATGACCAGTTAGAATGCTGAAAGCTACAGAGGTGTAACACCTTGGAATAGAGGCCCCAAGTTAATTTGGATCCTGAGAGACATTGATATTGTATTGGTCATTGGAACTTTGGAACATGAAGAATCTAAGGTCCCTAACATAGATGGTTTTGTCTTATGGTCGGTTTGGAACAAGTGATCCTCTTGTAGAGGGATTGGAGGCATAACTTGCTACATTAGAAAAAAGCATTATTCCCAATGTTAGACTTTATAAGAAATACCCTCCCAATCAATATATTTGTCTAGAAGTCACAGACATCAATGCTAGAAAAACCTACATAGCAATATGCTATTTTGCCGATATTAATTCTAACTTTATAAGAAATGCAATTTAGATAAAAATTGTCCCTATAATGGCTTAAAGCAAGATATTTATAGCCTCATAAATGCTGGCAATATCATGTTAATAGGGGACTTCAATACTCGAACCTCAAGGAACCAAGCTATTATTTTAAGCAACTACTCCAACCCTAACCCTCGTTGGTTAGACGAAGACCTCACTTCAGGAAGTAGTTACAATAGAAGTTCTGAAGATCTAGATGAAAATTTGTTCGACTAAGAGTTAATCAAGCTCTGTAATGGCCTAAATAAGTGGCCAAATTTGAGTAGGATGACTTACATTCACGGTCTTGGAAGCAGTGTGGTCAATTATGTCATTTATGATATCCTTCTGTACATTGAAATAATAAATTTTGACATCTTAAATGATCACAATCCTGATTCGAATCACAGACCTTTAACTATAACCCTTAGTTTTGCCACACATAATGAGCCCATAGAGGAAACTTCTCAAAGCCAAAAGCACTTGGTATTCGATAAAAATAATACAGATGGATTTCTAAATTATTTAACGACGAATTTGTTCCCTCTTTTTAATAAGGCCCTTGTATATGACATCTATCATAATTTTACTACTTCCCTCTCTTCTGCCATCAACAAGTTCTCTCTTGAAATTTATAGTAAAAAGGAGAACAAAAGAACCAACCCTTGGTTTGATAATGAATGTAAGCATGCACGCAGAGAAATTAAGCAAGCTACTGATGAGTCCCTAAAAGTTGACAAGATAAATAAGTACAAAGCACTAGTTAAAAGAAAAAAGACCTACTATATAAATAAAAGACAGGGAAATTTTTTACACTTATCTAAGACAACTCTTAAGAAATTATAGATGAAAATTCTAACTTGTAAAATTAAAGAAAACAATAAGATCTCTTTGGAGGACTGGAACTCATATCTTAAAAAGATTTACAAATCCCCAGATGTCGTGGATAACATTCAACCCCTCCTTACAAATGAGCAAGTATTTTCTTCAGAAGACATTGATTTTGGGATTAAGTGCCTAGCTAATGGAAGAGCTAAAGACATTGGAGAGTACTAAGCATAAATCTTAAAAATCAGAGTGCCCGTCCTCATCCCCTACATTCATAATCTCTTTAATCTAGCAGTCAAGCATGGCTTCCGTAAGCCTTGGACTTAGAGCCTTATAGTTCCCATTCTTAAAAGCAGAGATAAAGATAACCTCTCCAATTATCAAACCATTACGATTAGCCTTCTTTTAGCCAAGCTATACGATATTATCCTGGAAAAGAATATTAGCATATGGCTAGAAACAGAAGGAAAACAGGCTAAAGGCCAAGCAAGCTTTCGAAGGCATCACTCTACCATAGACCACCTCATTACACTTAGAGTCATTGTGGAGGAGTGCTGTAATAATAAATCCAATATGTTTCATGGACTTTAGAAAAGCTTTTGATACCATGCCTAGAAATAATCTATGGGATAGATTAGAAGAGTTAAAGGTTCCTTTCGAGCTGAGGGCGACAACTGTAAGGTTATATGAGAACATCATTGCTAAATTCAAAAACACCGAGGGGTGGTCGCAGGATATTAACTGCAATATTGGAGTTAAGCAAGGGTGCTTGCTCTCCCCTACCCTTTTCGACATTTACATTGATAAGCTAAAAGGTTGTTTAGAAGAAGCAGGCTGTGCTGGCACAACCTTAGCAAGAATAGTCATCATGCTTCTTCTCTATGCTGATGATATCGTTCTTATGGCAAGGTGCCCTTATGATCTTGAGAAGCAATTAATAATTCTCAAGGATTTATGCTCCAATATGGACATGACCATTAGCACCAACAAAACAAAAGTCATGATTATCAAATCCAATAAGGGTACTTATTACAATTTTGTATATGACATTATAAACTTGAAGGAAGTAACTTCTTATAAATATCTAGGAATTGATTTCCATCACAAGCTAAATTGGAACTATAACATCAAGAAGAGGATTAATGGAGGGTGGAAAACCTACTTTGGTCTTGAAAACAACTGTAAATCGACAAACCTTGTGATGCAGGACAAAAATAAATTCCTCTTTAAAATGCTCATCACTCCCGTTATCTCATATGGCTGTGAAGCTTGGGGATGCAACATTTCCAGAGAATCATGGAGAAGAATTGAGCAAATCCAGAAGTGGTTTATTGCCTATAATATTAACATTAAGAGCAATACCCCCTATTCTATTCTCCTCTTAGAAGCAGGGCTCTCCCCCATTGAAAGCATGGCTATGATTAGATATCTAATGTACAAGCACAAGTTAAGCAATATATGAGACCATTGGCTTCATAAAATTGCTCTTAACTCCAACCAAAACCACCTATGCTTAAGAAGGGGTGGCTTAAAGATGCAACGACTTGGTTAAATAAATGGGGGATTGACGAAATTGCCACTTTGCAAAAGATCAATAACATTAAAATATTATTACTTTTATGTTCAAGGAGAAGATGTGGTGTAAAGAAGATTTAGAGGTTAAAAAAAAAATTACAGTATTATAAAGAGATCACTAACCCTAATCTCGAGGAACAAAATTACATTTCTATCTTAACGAGCTCAAAGAAAAAATTTACATTGCTAAGATTAAAACGACTCTCATGAACTTCATAGTGAAGCTGGGCACTGGACAACCCCTAAAACGCCATGGGCCGAAAGGATTTGCCATCTTTGCGAGTCTATAAGCATTGAAGATGAAAACCACTTTCTCGTAGAATGCCTTGCCTACACCCACATTAGATCTTAGTTCCATAATCTTTGCTCCAACAATGATCTCTCTAACCTTCTAACTCCTCAAAACTATATCAAGCTAGGGACGCTCCTCTTTAAGCTTTTTGAGCATAGGAATAATATTTTAAAACAAATAAAATTTATCTTTTTCTTAAGGTCTGATAGACCAAATTTGGTCTCAGTGGACGTTAAAGACCATCATCATCATCACAACCCATGTGTAATGTAACACAATTATAAAAAATTAAAATGAAAGAAAAATTGAAATTCATAATAAAAAAATAAAAAACTCACCATAATAATTAAAAAATACAAAAACTAACCATAACAATAAAATAAATTAATATAATATTATTATTTCTAATTTTGATTTTAAATTTATTTATATTTTTAATCTCTTTTTATACATAATAATAAATAAAAAATTCAAATCTAAATATTAACTATCAATATTATAATATTTTTATGCATAGTAAATTCACAAAAACTCAAACCCACTAAGTTACACCACCAACTTTACATTGCCTTACTGAATACCCCAAATTTAAAATGAATTTGTTCTGTCTGTATATTTAAATAATGTAACATAGTTACCATAGTTACCTTGCCGAACCGGCGCAATAGTCGTTGTGATTTGTGTGAAGGCCTCCTATTCTGCAGATGTAAAAAGGTCTCCAGCGAAATAGAAAGAGCGGGAAAGTACAGACATATCAGACGAAAGGAGATACCGCTAAGTTTCATCATTATTTGCTCGCCTTCGCCTTCCCCTTAATTTAGAGTCAATTCTGCCTCCCTACAGAGCAAGTTAAGTGCAGATGGAAAGTAGTTCAGTGGAAGCAGGAGGGCACAATGCCGTGGAAAATTTTCTGCAGGCCATGAGAACATCCAAGGCAAGTAATTTCATTCATTTTCAGGGTTTTAAAATGTCAAGAACACACACATACATATGCATACAGCAGTTTTCTTGTAAATTTGATTGCTTCTGGCTTACCGTGAGGATTTTGTGTGAAAAACTCATAAATTAAATATTGCAATTACATTTATTTTCCACTAGATTCTGAAGCCCGTTTCAATGCCTCAAATGAATATTGTTAAATTTACTCTATATCTATAAAATTCATCTGCTTTACTCTTTGTGTTAGTTGCTTTCAAAGAGATCGGGAAAAACAAGGCAACGTGTTTTTAAACTGTATATCACGAAACGAACGAGAGAGGTTAGTGATAGGATTGTTATCGTCTACTGAAACCAATTTTAGTCTACTGAACTTTAAAAATAAAAGCATTAATTTTGATCTGAACTTAGAAAACGAAACTGTTAATTGGTCCTTGTTTTATCGCATCCTTTATTGGGTGGATCATGTCTGTCTGGACTTGAACTTGGGACATTGTGGTGGTAAATGCCCTTGTTTACCACTAGATGACAGCCCAACACTTTTTTAAAATAGACTATAACCAACAGCAAAGTTTTTTATAATTTAATTTGTTGGAAAATAATTATAACAGCTCTTTATCACCCGAGGAATGCTCACTGGTACTTGAACCTGGGTCCTTGTCACTGTAAAACTCCCACTCAGTGCTAAAACAGTGTACTTTAAACATACGCTCTAGCAAACAACAAGGGTTTTTTATATTTTATTTTGTCTAAAATAGTGATTGTAATTACCTGGATGTCCGTTCACCCTGTCCTCATTAAGTTATTTCATAATTCTGGTGATTATTATGGTTACATCGAAAGTATTTACACCATGTTTGGGGGTGCTTCATGCGATTTGGGTACAGGTGTATGTTCAGCCCTTGGATGGTTCGAGAGGGATTGTAGCACGAGAGATGGTCAAGCCTTAGATGGCATGTGACAACTTGGTTCTTGTTTAGAGGATTGGAGATGCTTGGGGCTTTGACAGTGTTCTTGCAAGGGGTAGTTGCCCCAATGTAGGACTTTGCTTTGGAGGATAGATGGAGCCTATGGGGGTTCGCGATAGAGTGGTGTGGACTTGCCTTGTGTATCTACATCACCTTGGAGTCTATTGTGCATGCAATCAACGTTGGAACATAACACTTGTATTCTAGTGTGGATGTCTCACTTGTGTGACCTACAAGGGCTCATGTTGGTTGTTTGTAAGCCCATGTTGGTAAACATCTGAAACCAAGCACATAGTCCAAGGATCCCAGTGTGGCGATCAATCCTCATTATATTCCTAGAGGTGCGGTAGTTATAATCGATACTCCAACACCCCTTCTGATGTAGCTCGAGAGAATTGAACTTGGGACCTGAGCTCAGATACCAATTGAAGTTTTCACAGTGAACTTGGCTAGTAGAAAATTCACATTAAGCTTGCGAGAGAGATAAGAGAAGCATGACAAGCTTGACAAAAAAATAATGAAAAATTATTACTGAATGAGTAAAATTACTCATGATATACTCCATAGTAGTGATTCTAAAGAGATTTGGTAAAAGTAGTAAAAGCCATGCTTTGTGCCCAGCTGAAAAGTAGGAAAGCAGTAAAAGGCAATAAAGCAATGAAAATCACTAAAGCAGTAAAAAGCAGTAAAAATCCAACATCCCTCACCTCCTTACAAATAAAGGAAGGAGAGAGTCTTTCATTAACATGACTTGTGTGTTCATTCACTCACTCTTGTGTAGACATGTGACCTAGAAGAAGAGCACACTTGTCCTCTCTCTCTAGGTCTTCACTTGTACCTCTCTCTCTCTCTCTTTTGGGCACTAGTGTTTCTTGGACCATCTTGGAGTTCTAGGGTTAGGGTTGAACCATTGGAGATTGGAGACTATGGTTTTGGGAGAAACCCTAGTGTGGACTTGTGAAGAAGAGAAGAGGACTTATTTCCTTGGAGATAACATTGGAGGGATTCTTGCACTTGTTCTTCTTGATGGAGCTAGGGTTTGATGATTAACCCTATCCAGGGCATTTTGTATCATGGAGAGGATGTTATGGTATTACCATAGTTACCAAATTTGATCGAATTAGGCTCTTTAGTATGGAAGTTAATGCGATTTGTTTGACGAATTGTTTGGTATGATTCGATTTGTTGGTTATGGGTGAAATAAATAGGATGCATCAAGCACACTAGAGAAACAATCATATATTTCCCATCATCCATGTATCAATTGAGTGTATGTGTGTTCAAAATCATGTTATTGAAGTTGGTGTTACATTTGCTTCTGTTACTGACCTATGCCTTGTGAGTGTGTTCAGTAAAGTGAGTTAGTTTGCTTGGAAATAGTAGATAGTTGGTTGGATGGGTGATTTCATGGTTTTGCTTTTGTTCGCTTGGAATTTGTGATTCACGGTTTTGGAGCAATTTAACTTTGATGGTGGTTGGCTGGATGGGTGGAAGCTATTCCAGATTAGATGGACAGGAATTTCAGGATATGGCATTCAAATTTTTGTCGAATTGGTTTGGTTTTTAGTCTTTGATTTTTTTTCATATCATATCAAATTCAAATATGAATTCAAACTTGAGCTTGGTAACTATGGTATGTAGTTCATTGTTGAGCTTATATGTGAAGTTTCTAGCCATACATATCTTGTGCATAGTTATTGGACTTTACCTTCCTAACCTTGTATCCAAATCCAAATTGGCAAGGAATTGGGGAAATTGGGGATCCATATTCAATTTTTTAGGATTTATACAATTTCTTGAGGGATTTGTTTCAGATTGTAGGATTAGGTTCCAAATTTAGGGGAAACGATTCAATAACTTGAAATTTCAAGATGGCAGCAAGGATTTGCAACCTGAGTATTAACTTTTACTAAACCATAGAGTCATCTTCCATTACATACCTACAATGTGTTTTGAAAAATATGCCCAGTTTATTAAAAAAGATCTCATAATTGATTCCCAAAGGAGGTGATGTAGATCATAGCTATGAAAAGATCTTCTTGGACACATTTGGATTTGACCTACAGTTAAAAATTCATCATCATAATTGTATGATCTACACTAAATAAAGACCATATAAATACTTGCAAAAAACTCTAGGAAAGGTTATTAAAGCGTTGCGATAAAAGGATAATGGGACCACATATTTTCATTATGTGTTTATTCTTGCATTTGTCATGAACCCCTTCCTAAAAGATGACATGGTTAAAAGTAAGGTTTAGATGGGATTTGCATTGCTTGCAAGCCTCATTTTGTTGAAACAACTTTTAAATAGAAAAGCTACAAAGGAAAATCTCTATAGCTTGCAAGCCTAATTCCATCGAAGCAAGTTTATCAGTTTGGACTCTAGAATAATTTGAATAGTTTACATGTGACAAAGCCATAGGTCAATCCGTGCCTATGTTACTAGCCCTACCAAGCAAGAGAATCCATGACGTTATTAATCATTTGAGATTTGGGATTTCATTTCTTTGTTTTTAAATTTTTGAATATAAAAATAAAATTTTAAAAAAATATATCAATAATAAAAATTATGGTCAGGTTTTTGAATTCTCGATTCCTAATTTTGGGAAGGGTGTTGCACATGCACTGGATTCTTTAGTCGATTTCGTTCGCACCCACAGTTTGTGTAACTATGATCTTGTTTCAATTTTAGATTTGATTTTCAACTACATGTGTTCTTCATATTTTGTTATTTACATCTATTTATGATCTTGCTGATTGGACATAAGTAAAAGGGCAGATTGTTAAGTGATTTGACATCTAAAGAAGAAGATAAAGGGGTTGATTTTATTGTTGTAAAAGTACATTTTCAGATCTGAGTATTGGTTGATAAGTTGTCCTAGAAGGGCTAAAGCTTATCTCATTGGTTGGTGTCTTTTCTTCGTAATTGTTGGGAAGTTTAGGGTTGTTTGAAAGTGAATTATTGTGCTTCATACATTGCGGTTTTGTACTTTATAGCAATCCTAGGGCATAACTTTTAGGGTTAAGATTTGAGGAACCTTTTAGAAAGAAGATGAAATTTTTGAATTGCATTGAAGTGTCATTTTAGTGAAATTTCCAACATGGTATCAAAACAGTTGTAGTTGAGATCACTCCTGCATAATAGGGAGTTGTATTTCAGCTAGTGATGACTTTGTATAGGTACTTGACCTAGTTGTGGTCATTGTGTGTGAAACCCTAGGTTGCTTGAGATAAGCACCTTTGCCCTTGGAAGGGTTGCTTTCTCTACTTCATATACTATTGATTTTGTGCACTTTGGACTTTTTCAGGATGTGTAAAGTTACTTTTGGTCTAAGAGAGTATGATAGGTTGGATGGAGCTTCTAATTTTGTTCAATGGAAGCACAGACTTTAGATCGTTATGGAAGAGGTTGATCTTTAGGAGCATGTTGAGTGTGGCATTCCATAACCTATTGATTTAGCATAGTTGGCTGCTCCTCGAAAGAAGGAAGCCAAGGTGAAGAGAATTATTCCCGATTCTGTGAAGGATCACTTCATTTCACACATTGCTAATAAGAATTTAGGTAAGAGCATGCTTGATGCTTTTGTTAAGTTATTTAAAAATTCTTGTGCTTCTCAACATATGCTCTTATGAAACCAACTCTTAGTGGTTTGTATGAGCTAGACAGATACTATGGTGAGCTTTTTGACCAAGATCAGTGGATCGAAGGATTAATTAGCCGCCATTGGAACTGTTATCACACAACTTGTAGTTGTCCCTAAAGGTATCCCATTCGAGATGGTAGAGGAGATGGAAAACTAAAGAGGTGACCCAAGTGATACCACGGTTCCCAATGCAAGCTAGGAGTCACGACAACCGAGGCACTCTTCACTTTAGATCATGAAGAATCACAACCAAGGGGGATACCCTATAGTCAATCAAGAGAGATTGACCAAAGCAAAAGGTTCCTAGGGAGATGTGATATTTGAGTTACGGAAACCAATGCGCAGTTAGGTGGATTAAGTGGACCCAAAAATGATAGTGTGGTTGAAGAGGCTTAGAATGTGACAAATGTTTCAACCAATGAATGACTAAGACCACTCATTGAAGCTCAAATGAATTAGATCTAGCACCATGAAATACACAAGTGGGGCCCACTTCCTTAAAATAGGGAAATGGTTCAAATGGGTCCCACAAGGTCAAATTAAGGATGATATGCCACTAAGGGGTGTTGAGTGATGTGGATCTATGGATCCAAGGTAGATTAGACACACCCACATATGGGATCTAGCAAAAGACACAATCCCCAAGGACTGCGATTTGAACCAAGGAGACTAGTGCCTTTAGATGAAGGGGTAAATGGAGTCCAAATGATGCCAAATTATAGATCGGGGTAGTTTAGGCAATTATCAAAGTGGGTTTAGGAAGGCA
Organism: Larix kaempferi; assembly: GCA_027924585.1. Lineage (NCBI taxonomy): Eukaryota > Viridiplantae > Streptophyta > Pinopsida > Pinales > Pinaceae > Larix > Larix kaempferi. The sequence continues at coordinate 6,919,380 of BSBM01000182.1, read as the reverse complement.
TGCCCCAATGATTGCTAGATCTCCATAGATCTAAGATTGAAAATGCATCACAAAATTGACCCAAATGGGGCTCAACCCTCAAAATGAGGAATGGGGCCCACAAGGTGAAAATCATTGAAGTGAAGCACTAGGGGTAGGTTATCAAGTGAGAGGAATATGAATCAAGTGGGATCTCACCTACCCATGTGTTGGAACTAGCTTAACTCATCCACCCAAGGAGGGCGGCTTCACCCAAGGGAGGCTAAGTGCCTTGAAAAATGTGTCAAATGAAGCCCAATTTCCACCAAACTATAGATCCGAATTGCCGTGGATGCTATAGAGGTGGGTTCTTTTTATTATTCCCAAAGGCGACCTAGATCCAAGTAGATCTAAGAAAAACAAAAAAATGAGGGTTTTGAATTTTAAGGGTTTGATGACCAATGAAGAAGAATGGATGGATCTTGTAGAACTTACCTCAATTGCTTATGGCCACCTTGCAAATTGATAGCATTCACCTATGTGTATATTCAAGAGTGAGATTTTGTTGCCCCAAGCCAAAATGTCCTCCTCCAAAGATGCCAAATCGTCCTCCTCCTACAAGACAAGATCAAGTGAAACAAGCCAAGTAAGAAAATTGTGAAAATGATGGAAAGATGTAATAGAAAGCATCAACTATGTCACAAAGATACAATAATGATACTCCCTGCCACCAAAATCAACCCAAGAGAGAATATGTAGATCCCTCCAACAATGACCCTCTTCAAATCGTCCTCCTCTCCACCAATTCGGCCTCCTGCAAGAAAACATGTAGCTCCAAAATCCACAATGATACATAGAAGAGATACTGTATATTCAAAGTGCAAGATAATCCACAAGGTAAGAGAAATATGCTCCACAAAGAAGCATTCTATTCCAATATTCAAGAGCTCCAAAGGTGAGCTATACAATAGGGGTCTCCTCCTTATATAGGATAATAAAGACCAAAACCCTAGATATCAAAACCACTTTATGAAATGAGTGGTTGAGTTTAAAAGATCTCAATACATAATCAATGGCTAAGATGAACCATAACAAAATATCACATGGATCACTCAAATAGAGGTGACATCATAGCTAGGAGAGGCTAAATGAGGGTGACGTCATCCTCTAGAGGGGGCAAAGGTACATGGGCCCACCTCATATGACATGGACATGATTCATAAAGCTTATGGTGGGGCTAGGAGGCATCAATCCTTGCTAGCTCATCCCCATGGCACAATAATATAAAATAATATGTCCAAATAATACAAATGATCAAAATTTGTCCTCAAAATCTGTGAGAGACATGCAGTAAAAGGCCTCCTGTGGACTCTGTGGACCCCACTGATTGATGAAAACTGGTTGGAAGATGGGGGGTTCACCCTGGAAGACCTCTGTGAAGACCAAGTGCCAAAACCTTGCCTCAATTGCCCAAATCGAATTCCTCAGTGACCCTTTTATTCCATTTTTAACCTGACTCGGTAACTGTGAAGCTGCTTAAACTGCCTCCTAGGGCACTTGCGCTGTCAAACTAAGCCCACCAAGCTCTCCAGAAGGGGGGGTAAATGGTAACATCAAGTGGCTGGACCACCCCCTCTTCATACATCACCCTAGGTGAACTGGCCTCTCATGGCCCTTGCTGGTTAGGCTGGGAAAACAACCCCAAAACTAGTCAACAAGTGAAAAACTGCATCTATCACTGTCAGAATTGCCTAGAATTGAATGATAAGTGTCTCATTGGATCCAGAAGACCCAAATCTACTAAGAATGTGTACGCATACACCATGGGTTGCCCCGATGGGCCAACTGTAGGGTCCACCATATATGGACAGTGCATAATTTGATGATCTGAAGTAATAATAAAACCTGTTGAACTGCATCAATCACCATCTGAACCATATGTCCATCATATGGTATCATCATCAAGAGTATGTGGGGCCATCAATCATCATCAATAAGCATACATGGTCCACATCATCACGGATCCCAAGAAATGACCATAGTCAGACTGGGTTTGACTAGGTCAATATACAACCAAGGATAAATCATATCAATAGACTAAGACATGTTCCTTTAATCATACTCACAACTTAACTTAAAGTATAACATCATTTAGTGGCATTAATCATGTTTGCATATTCCATTGTTATTTATAATTACTTCCACAATAGCTTAAGTGACAAACTCACCCATTGGACATGGTCTATCTGCTAGCTAAGGATGAAAGCTAGGAACAAGGCTGGGCAAAGGGGTGACTTGTCTAAACTCAACTAAAAGACACTTTGGACTGGGAAAAGGGGGAAGCTACACTCTGTGTTGGACAAATAACACGGGGAAGGGCTGTGCCTCACAAATGGGTAAGTTGTTTAGAGAGTGCTTATTCAACTTAGGCATCATGTCTACATCAAGTTGATCCAAGTTCATTAGGATCATTCAATTTCATTTCATGGCCTTTTTGGCCTACATAACCCTTCGGATCTCAGGTGCGCTAAAAAGCACAACTAATTGCAGCTTGCATCCATGGCATGTTTATATATATATATAAGGTCAACAATCGTTTAGATATAGAGTTTAAGAACCATTGCTTTTTTGGACCTTTTTTATACTCTTCGAGGATTATTTTTAGCAGTTCATCGCTCTTGCCCTTTACTCACGTGTGTTAATAAATACATTCTAGAGTTTATAGTTTCCATGGGCGAATTTACACAAATTTCCATAAGTAGTACATGAGCTTTCCGTTTTAGCCAACAACATCTCAAGTGACTAGGGGGAGTTCGTGCCAGTGCCAAACATCGGGACAACCGACCATAATGATTTAGACTTACAATCCAACTCACCAAAGGCAAGTTTTGTCACCAACTCAGAGCCGAGACACTAAACAAATATCGATGCGATCCAACACAGAGGTAGTAAAAGGGAAGTCCTCAATATCAGAAAGTCAAGCAAGACAAGTCAAAGGTAAAGGCCAAATAAGGAAGGTCATGGATGGATGGATTCAAGTGAAAGTGATGTTTAAGCTAGCCGACAAATGATGTCAAGCAAGACCATATCTATGCAAGGTAGTGAACTAGTGAGTTTTGTCAAGAAACCTAAATGTGCAAGTAATACGTCCATTTTATAACATCATTAAGATAATTCATTTTCATTTTACAAAGTTTGCCACCTCATGAATCATATACCAAGCTAATGGTGTGAACATGACTAAAACAACAAGATAATAATCCGTAATAAATGATTAGAAATCCATGGGTCATACAACATCATCATAAGAATAATCATCATAAACCATCTGAAAAACTACTGCAATAACATCTCTAGGCACTGAACTGAAACTGTATGGAATAAAGGGTCACATTGGTCATCAAATCTAAACTCTCAAGGCTCAGCCTTGACACAAGGTCTAACATAAGTCTGATAAAATACACTGCTCTGATCATGAGTGATCTCAAAATATAAACTCATCATAGCCAAGCACTGAATAATCCAAGCTCTGAAATGTGCAGATATCTACTAAGCAAGAATAGTAGCCCTGCTACTATGGTGTGATAACATCTGGCTCCAGCTGGGACAAGTGATCTAAGGGAGAGAGCACTTGAGAACCTTAGAATCTCTGGTCTCGAACTGCTTTGCATCAATCTTCAATCCAACACTGCATCATCCTTGCTTTCAGCTTTTATTTTGCACCTGTATCTGCGCTCACAAACACTAGAATACCTCATGGAGCATGTATGGGAGATATAATGGTAAAAACAAGTGCCTGAACCACCCCTTTCCTCTGTAGCGCCCTAGGCAACGACTGGCCTCCAAGGCCTTTGCTGGACAGGCTGGATCAGCATGCCCAAACTGGTCAACGGGTGGATAACTGTTGCTATCATACTTAGAAGTGCCCAGAACTGAAAGATAAGTGTCTCAATGGATCCATAAGACCCAAATCTACTAGAAATGAGTACTCATACACCATGGGTTGACCTGTGGGGTCAATTGTAGGGTCCACCATACCCGGACAGTGTAAAATATGATGATCTGGAAATAATAATAAAACTGACTAACTGCATCAATCATCATCTGAAGCATATGTCCAACATATGGAATCATGAATAGGTGTATGTGGGACCACAAATCATCATCCATAAGCACAAGTGGTCCATCTCATCACGGATCCCAAGAATGACCACGATCAAAATGCAACCGAAGACTAGATTATAACATAAGACTAAGACATGTTCCTTTAATCATATTCACAGCTTAACTTAAAGTATAAGCATCATTCAGTGGCAGTTAATACATATATACCTTATTGTTATTTATAATTTACTTGCACAAAAGCTTTGAAGACATACTCACTCAACTGACATGGCCTAACTGCTAGCAAAGGGTGAAGGCTAAGAAGAAGGCTGGGCAAAAGGGATGACTTGACCAACTTTTCTTAGTGACACTTTAGACCGGGAAAGGGGAAGCTACACTCTGTGCTGGACAAAAATAACAAAGGGAATGGCAGTGCCTAACAAATTGGTAAGTTGTTTAGAGAGTGCTTATTCAACTTAGGCATCATGTCTACATCAAGCTGATCTAGGTTCATTAGGATCATTCATTTAATTTCCATGGCCTTTTTGGCCTCTATTACCCCTCTGGGATTTCACATGTGCTAAGAAGCACAACTAATCGCAGCTTGCATCCGGGGCATATTTACAATCATGAGGTCAACAATATTTAGATATAGCATTTGTTTAACCATTGCTTTTTGGACCTTTTTATACCCTTCACAGGATATTTTAGCAGTTAATTGGTTTAGCCTTTATTCACGTGTGTTGAGAAACACATTCTAGAATTTTAAGTTCACAGGCTTTAATAATAGATTTCCAATATAAGTAGTACATGTGCTTTCAATTTTAGTCAATAACTCATGTGACTAGAGGGAATTCCGCGCTAAGCCAAACATCGGGGCAACCGACTAGAGTGATCTAGGCATAAAATCCAACTCACCAAAGGCAAGTTCTGTCACCAACTTAGAGCCGAGACACAAAACATACATGGATGCAGTCCAACACGGAGTTAGTAAATGGGGAAGTCCTCCATATCAAGCAGTTAAGAGGGCAAGTCAAGGTGAAAGCCAAATAAGGAAGGTCATGGATGGATGGAGTCGAGTGAATGTGGTGCCTAGGCTAGCAAACAAAGATGTCATGAAAAACCATGTCCATGCTTACATGAGGGTAATGAAACCAATGAGTATTCTCAGGAAACCTTAGAGTGCAAGTAATACATCCAATTTTATATTTATAAAATCATCCAAGATATTTCATTTTATTATTTAGATAGTATTGCCACATCATGAGTTACATACCAAGTCAATGCTATGAAGAGGACTAAAGCAACAAGATAATACAAGAGGGCAAGTCTAGGTGAAAGCCAAATAAGGAAGGTCATGGATGGATGGAGTCAAGTGAATGTGGTGCCTAGGATAGCAAACAAAGATGTCATGAAAAACCATGTCCATGCTCACATGAGGGTAATGAAACCAATGAGTATTCTCAGGAAACCTTAGAGTGCAAGTAATACATCCAATTTTATATTTATAAAATCATCCAAGATATTTCATTTTATTATTTAGATAGTATTGCCACATCATGAGTTACATACCAAGTCAATGCTATGAAGAGGACTAAAGCAACAAGATAATAATCCATGACAACAATCACAAGTCCATAGGTCACATCATATCATCAATAATCATCATCCATAAATAACTGAAACACTGCTGCAATAATATCTGGAAGTCTAGGCACTGAACTGAAACTGTATGGAACAAAGGTCACATCGGTCATCAAATCTAAGCTCTCAAGGCTCAGCCTTGGCACAAGGTCTACTCAATGTCTGATATATATACTGCTCTGATCTGTGAGTGATCCCAAATATACTGCTCATCGTAACTAATCTTTGTAAAAGCAAAGCTCTGGAAAGTGTAGATATCTGCTTAGCAAGAATAGTAGCCCAGCTACTATGGTGTGATAACAGGTCCATAAACTTGCTAAGGTTTTGGATCATCTGCAGAAGGAGGTTCGCACGCTTTCAAACAGAGTTTTCAAAGTGAAATAAAAAAACTTATCCCTCAAACAATTGCTAATCGAACATAGAGTGCAAGAAGCCCTCCACTCGTTTAATGATGCTTTGCATGTGATTCTTTACCTTAAAATTAAGCAGGAACATATTTGAAGCCAACATGCCACTTTCAAACAGGAAATTTAGACCCACATTGTTGGGAAAAATATATGTTAATTAATTCGACATTAAAATTGTCAACCGAGGCTCGTAAGCTTCGAGGTGCAAACACAATATGTGCAAGATTGAAGCCCAAACTAGCCTAACCTAATCTAACCTAAATCCGGCAACACACCTAAAAGAAAAATACACAATTTGGGATAGCTCAACACTTAGGGAAGAATCCCAATCATGGGGTGACCATATCTCACGAGTTAGGTCTTTAATCTATCATTTGGTGACTGACGTTGTGAAAAATTAAAGCACAAGAAATTAAAGTGCATAAATTTAAAACTAAAAATAAGAAATAAAAAAAAACTAAATCAATCAAAACTATTTAACACAACCTATTGACTAAATAACCTATACCCAAAATCCACCCTTAACAATATGACAAAAATACAAAATGTACAAGATATGAAATATGTTACAAAATAACAAAATACAAAATATACTAACGATACTCAAAATCTAAAATATTTACAAATGACTAAATACAAAATTTACAAATTGATACATATATTATGAAATAACTTTGAAACAATGGACAACACTTTATTAACCTTATATAATGGTAACATATAATGCTAGCCACAAATATTTAGATCCAATGAATATTTTGTTAACTTTCAACTTTATAAATATTGTTAAGAAGGTATATTCAGAAGGAAGTTATGTTATGATTCAATGCTTTAAAATTTCAATGTGACCAAAATTGCTTTTAAAAAAAAGCATAATTTAAATATATCACATTACCATCTTACATGAGTGCTAAATTACTGTTATCACACAACTTGTAGTTGTCCTTAAAGGTTATCCTATCCAGGATAGTAGAGGCAATGGATAACTAAAGAGGCGACCCAAGAGATGCCACGGTTCCTAATGCAAGTTGGGTGTCACGCTAATCGAGACACTCTTCACTTTAGATCAAGCCTAAGCAATACCAAGGGAAGACCCTAGCTAGCCAATGAGGACTAGCGAACCCACTCAAGACCTCTTAGGGATATGTGAGAAAATATGAAGAGATCAAGGATGGATAGATCTAGATCTAGAAAGGATAGGTGGACCCAAAGAATTAGGGCTTGGTTGAAGAGGCTTATGGGATGACAAATTGTTCAACCAATAAAAGACAAGGCCACTTATAGGTTAGGAGTAGTAGATCTAGATAGATCTAATGCCCAATAAAAGTACCCAAGTGGGGCCCACCCTTAAAATATAGAAAATGTTCCAAATGGGGCCCACAAGGTAAAAATCAAAGTGAAATGGCATTAGGGGGTTTGCTATGATGTAGATCTGACGATTAAACAAGGAATGAGCAATACCCACGATTTGGATCTAGAGAATGGCCACCTACCCAACAAGTGCGACCTCCCTTGGAGAGGCCCAGTGCCATAGATCAGGGGGTAAATGGAGTCAGATGTCCACCAAACCTTAGATTTGAGATGTTAAGATGATTATTAAGGTGGGTTTTAATTATTAAGCCCAAATGATCGCTAGATCCAAGTAGATCTGAAAAATAAAAAAATACAAGGGTTTTGTCTTTAAGGGTTTTGAGATCTAGAAATAATGGATAAGCTAAGGAAGTAAAATACATACCTTTCAAGCATACCTAGATAATGAGATGGATGCCGATTATGACGAGGATTACTTCCCCACAGATCAAATGAAAGAAGATGAAGTTCTCTTGCTTTTATGTTTTGCCCCAGTCCACACGTGTGCCCCTCTATTCCTGCAAAACCAAGGAGACAAGCTCAATTAGCACAACGAAAATGAGGGTAGATACAAGCAAGAGGCAAAAGATAGAAAATGATTGGTACAAAGACAAAATCACTCCCTCTTTGAACCAAGATTTGACAGAAGGTTGCAGGGCAAGCCTCCCCACCAATGTGCACTCCTCCAAATTGACCTCTTCACCTGTAAATCAAATTAGTGGAAAAAATACGAGATAGCTATAAACTCCCTTCAGTGCAATGGAAGAAGCATTTACAATCATCACAATCAAACACCCATATCAAGATCCAAGCATGTGCTCAAAAAAATATTTCTTCTATTCTGGTAGCCAAGAGCCAAAATCTCTAGATGCCTTTACAATAGGGGGGTCCCTTCTTTAAATAGGAGGAGAGAGACCAAAACCCTAAACCACTTTTGAAATGAGTGGTGGAGATCAAAAGATAAAATAATACAATCAACGACTAAGATGTGCCAGTACAATATAACATGGATCACTCACATGAGGGGGGTGCACACTAGCTAAATGATGCCCTAGGGGGGGTGCGCACCACATAATAGTGATGATAATACAAGTGTGCCATAAAAGATGACAAGGACAAGACTAGGAGCACATAGTGGGCTAGGAGGCATTACTTTCCTTCACTAGCATCACCCCATGGCACAATAATATGACATATGACTCAATGACATGTTCAAGTGAACAAATGATCAAATCCTGGCCCCCTCAACTGAGAGAAGAATGCATCAAAAGACAACTCGGTGACTGTGTGGACCCCACTGAATGCTGCAAGATGATCTGGAAGGAGTGGGATACACCATAGATGACCTTTGAGCAGACCATATGCCAAAACCTTGCCTCAATAGCCCAAATCGAATTCCTTAATGACCTTTTTATTCCATTTTTATTCCACCTGAAAAAAACATCAAACTGCCAGAAACACACTGGCAGGTGCCTGTGCACAAAATCTGACTATACCATCATGTCCGGAAGGGGGGTAATATGGTAATAACAAGTGGATGGACCACCCCCTTCCTTTGTAGCGCCCTAGGCAATGACTTGCTTCCAAGCAATTTGCTGGACATGCCAACTCAGCATGGCCAATCCGGTCAACAGGTGGGAAACTGCTCATATCATCTCCGACAGTGCCTGAAACTGAAAAGTAAGTGTTTCAATGGATCCAGAAGACCCAAATCCACTAGAGATGAGTACTCGTACACCTCATGGTAACCTGCAAGATCATCTGTAGCATCCACCATACCTGGACAAATAAAAATATGATGATTTGGAGATAATAATAATCACTAAAAAAGTACATCAACCATTATCTGAAGCCCGTGTCCACTGTATGGAACCAAAACAAGGTGTATCAAGGACCATGGATCAACATCATATAACATCATTGGTCCAACTCATCACAGATCCCAATGGTCAAACTAGGTTTGACCAGGTCAAAACTGATCAAAATATGACCAAGGCTAGGAGAGCCTGCTGCTGCAAGTGCAAATTGTTAGATTTTCATACATTCATAGCATAATAATAATTCAATTGCATAAACAGGATCACTAGAAGAAAGACAAAGCACAAAACAATAACACAAGAGTTTATCCTGGGAAACCCAATCGGGAGAAAACCCAGCAACCTTCGTATAGAGATGATAATTCCGAGATTAGAGTACAATCATAAAAGAGAAAAGATGGAAATGCTTTCCACAAGTAGAAACCCCAAAATAGTCTTCTTCTCCAGCAGATGCGAACTTCTCTCTCTGGTTGATGCGAACTTGTCTTGAGTGGATGAGTAAATAATGAGGTAAACTCACTTCTTATTTATACAAGCGCAAAAGTGAAAAATTCCCTAATTGGGCCGACTTCTCTTGGGGAGCAATAAATATTTTTTTTTTAATTTTCTTTTGCTTGCTTTTCATCCCAAGGTTTACATTGATTCTTTTAAGGGTTTTACATAATTAAATACATCAAGTTCATCTCCCTTAGGAGGTACAATCAAGTACAATAAAATACAATAATAATATCTTCCGAAGTTGCACAAAATCCAACACAGATGGTTAAGACATGCTCTTTTAATCATTTTCATAGCAAGACTTAAAACATTAAGCATCATTTCACTGGCAGTTAATCATTTAATTATATCAAATTATAAGTTTAAATAATAGTTTACTTACAAAAGAACCTCCAGAATATACTCATTTAGTGGACATGATCAATTTGCTAGCATAGGGTGAAGGCTAAAAATGCAAGGCTAGGCAAAGGGGAATGACTTGACTGACTCAACACTGTGATACTTTGGATAAGGGAAAGGGTATTACACATTCAAGCATATGTTGGACAAAGAATACACAAGGAATGGCGGTGTCTCACAAATGGGTAAGTTGTTTAGAGAAGTGCTTATTCAACCTTGGCAAAATGTCTACTACTAGAACCGCTGTGAACTAGGTGCCTGGCTAACCGTAACTTGAGGTTCTAGGGGACACTTAGAATTAGCTGTCCCTTGCTCCATCTTATATCATAACCCGTAGGCTCAAGGAGGAAAATTTCATTTAAGTCTAGCAGTCTTTAAATTTGACATATATTTAACCACTGCTTTATTTGGGCCTTTTATTTCATTTCCTTGGCCAACAATCTTTAGATTTAGCATACATTTATCCATTGCTTTTTAGGCCTTTAGGACCCCTCTGGGATTTTGCATGTGCTTAGAAGCACAACTAATCGCAGCTTTCATCCGGGGTGCATTTACATTTCAATTCATTGAATTTCATTTCACAGCCCTTTTCATTAGGCTTTACAAGAGATATATATCAATAGTTTCCAAAGGTAGTACAATTTGCTTAAGGTTTTAGCCAATACATCGCAAACAACTATGGGGACTTCCACAATCAAGACCAAAGATCGGGGCAACTGACTAGAGTGATCAAGGTATAACATCCAACTCACCAAAGGCAAGTTTTGTTGCCAACTCAGAGTCGTGACACAAATTTAACATGGATGCTATCCAACACAAAGGCAAAAATGGGGAGGTACTCCATATCACAGACCGAGTTGTAAGTCAGGGTAGAATCCAAAAGTAGGAAGGGTAACAGATGGATGGAGAAAGTGAAAATGGTGCCTAAGCTAGCAAGTCATAAAAGGTGGGAATGATCATGTCCACACTCCTAAGAGGGTAAAAACCAACAAGTATAATACATGAGCGTCTAAGTGCAAGTAATACAACCATTTAGATAATCATTAACAACCAATTTCATTTTGTATAGATAGACTGCCACATCATGAATACTATATACCAAGTCAAGCTGTCAAAATGACCAAAACAACAAGATAATAAAACCAGTGCACATCATATACCTTCTGGGCCATATACCTGTATCTGCATCTGGACCAACTGTAACCACTGAGAACTCGACTGCTAAAGCTCTAAACACTGCACTGCATCTGTATGGAATAAAAGGTCATCTCGGTCATCGAAGAGGTCAAGAGGCTCAGCCTTGGCATAAAGTCTACTGCATGTCTGATATTGGGCTTTTCTGATGTGTGAGTGATCATAAATAACACGGCTCATCATAGCTGATCTCATTGAAACTGTGTAAAGGCAAAACTCAAAAATGTGTAGATGATTGCTCTGGAATCATGGTAGCCCAGCTACTATGTTTGTGATAACAATTACATAAAGTAAATTCCTATCATGATATCTAGCTAACATATATTAAACGCTCTTCAAAAGCAAACATATATACACATCAACCTACACAAGGTTACGTGAACATGCCAATCCAACAACGCGATGACATGGCAATATAGTCACAAGTAAAACAAAGTATGAGAGCAATATTAAATGCAATCTAATGTTTGTGTCATTATATTATAGTTGCATTATAATAAGGCTACCGGTTCAGCCGTAAATATATTTCTCATGTGACTGTATAGGATCCTCATGATCAACGCATGAAATAATACTGATTTAGTGAATTAAATAGTGAAAAGAATCAGCGTGCAGGCATGAAAGAGGTCTGGAAGCTTATTAAATTTTCTGTCAATTTACAAAATCTAAATGAGCATGAAGAAGGGTAAATTGGACAGATTTAAGTGCAACTACGAAAAATAAAATAAACTTTTTGATTTCAATTTGACAACAATAACCCTATCCATCTTATGAAAGATCACAAATTACTGCAGAACAAGCATATAACTATACTATGAAATCAGAATGAACTCAAGCTAGAAAATATGACAAATATGAAAAGCTAATCCCAACATAAATCTGCAAAACGTCTACAGGAAATTACATCAGTGATCTACTACTACTAATAATAAAGGATACCAATAACACACATTAACATCTAATTAGAAATAAAATACAAAGAAGCTGCACATTCCAGATCAGCGGGCCCTTACTGATTGAGACTGAGCTGAAGTTCACGCTAGCAGAAAGCTACAGGTTAAATCCACTATGTTCTTCCAAAGATAAATTTCATCACAGTATGAAGTCTAACGGCACAGCATCAACGCAAAGAAATTACCAATGCAGGAAAAAAATGAGCAGCGTAATGATATCTTCTTATTATTTTGTCTGTGTGAATATTTTTACATACAGAGCAAAGGGATATTTATAATCCAAACTGAGCTCTCTCTTCTTAATGCGGCTCAACGGTTTCATTCCGATACTAACTGGTTCGATCCCCATAAGAATGAGTGCTTCCTAAGATTTAGAGGGACATCGACTCATCTTCATGGATTCTAAGATACAACAAAATTGATTCCATCTGCATCTGCTAGCTTATCTCTGCATCTAATTGACACATAACTTGGAAAACCGGCCATCACTAAACTTCTGGAAAATCACATTCGGTTCAGGCGATTTTTTCTCCCAAGATATTGAGAAATTTCAAAAACCGCCTGCAGTTAGGTGTAAATGAGCATATTTGGGAAGTGGGTTTTGAACCGTGTTGCCTGCCGATGTGCACACAGCAGCAGAAATATTTCGAAGCTGCCTTGGGGAATGTGTGGCCTTGGGGGAAAGCAAAAAGTCAGGTGCTGTCACCTGATCCCGACTCCTCCGTTTAGGCAAACTCCTAACGAAACCAAGAGGGGTAGACCCTAACAAAGAGTTTCTAAGGCTCGTAAGTGTTTTAAATGTTTTAATGGATTAGGATGGGTGTTGTTTTAGGAGTTTTTAGTAATTTGCAATAAAATTGTGTCAAAGTATAACTTTTGCAAGATAGATTACATCCACAATATGATGATAACTTATAAATGAAACTTCCACAGCATAATATGATAACAAATAACAACAACTTTCAGATAGATAATAAGCAAATGAAATACTGAACAATTGTTGCTTTGTAGAATGACCAGTGCCAAAATGGAGTCAATGTCCTGAAATGCTGGGAGTGCTTGAGTGCTTGTAGATGATTTTTTGAGGTGAGGTGGATTATTATGGGAAAGGGGATCTCATTGGTATGTACCCTCCTTAGGGAGAATAGAGGTGATCATTCAACCATACCTTGGCTTGCTAGTGTTGGCTCCATTATTCATTGTCTTCATCCATCCATGGCTTACCTTTTAGATTATCACCCTGACTTACTACTTGACTAGTGGCATGGAGGACTTTTCCCCACTGTAGTCTCTGTATTGGATGAGCTTCCCTGTTTATTGTGTCTCGGCTCTGAGTTGGTGACAAAAATTACCTATGGTAAGTTGGAGTTCCTTGGAATTCCCCCTAGTCACTAAAGTTGTGTTGGCTAAACCTGAAACTTTTAGTGCTGCCATGAATACAAAATCTGGAAAAAGTGAAATGTTATATCTTGTATGAAAAGCCCATTCATGCAATGTGTTTCTAAACACACATGAATGAAAGGCGTGCCAAATGAAAATGGCCATGAAAATAAAATGTTATATCTTTTTGGAAAATAAATACCTAGGTAAACAAGCTGTCCATGACACACCTAGAAGTGCTCAGGTAAACAAGTGCCTTAAAAACACACCTGCAGCAAAAAGTCTAAAGAAAAAATGTAAATCTATGCAATGTGTTTGTAAACACACATAGATCAAGGCTATGGAAACTTCAGGCCCAAAAGCAATGGAACTTAAATGCTATATCTAAACAATTGCTGGCCTTATTTGTATTATGGATTGTGCGCATTTGTGAAGGTGAATAAACCCTCTTTAAACAACTCATCCATTTGTGAGACACCGCCATTCCCTGTGTTATTGCTCATTCAGTATATACTATGGTGTGTATTCCCTTTCCTTTGCCAAAGTGTCACAAAGTTAAGTCAGTCAAGTCATCCCTTAGCCTAGCCAGTTAATTTAGCCTTCACCCATCACTAGCAAATTGATCACAGCTATGAAGTGAGTATGATCCTGAAAGTCTAGTCTGAGTAATAATAATAATTAACGACATTATATATTTGGATTTAGATCGCCAGAAATGACTACTTTGTGTTATAATTGTTATTTGAATAAGTTGTAGAGCATGCATTAACCTTGACACCTTGCAGCAGCTTTCGATGATGGCCTGAGTTATATTTGGTCTTGGTTAGACCCAGTTTGACCATGGAGGACCATGGGACATGAGATGTTGGACCTTATGATGACATGGATAGATGATATATGGTCTATGTATACATACATGATGATTCTATGCAGCAGCCACAGGGATATGATGATGATTCTTGGTTTACAGCAGTGTTTGGTCATTTACAGATTATTATTATTGGCCCTGTTCCGGTACATTGGATATTTATTTTGATCATGCAGAGATTCATATGGTGTATGAGTACACATCTTGGATAGATTTGGACCTTCTGAGTCCAATGGGACAGTTTGTTTTCAGTTCCGGGCACTTACAGTGATGATTTTGCCTCAGTAGGCTGTCCTAGTGCAGTTTGGTCTGTCGGAGGCCCTGTCGGAGCAGATATGATTTTTATCCGGTTGACCTAGGGCGCTGATGATGGAGGGGGTGGTCCAGCCACTTGTTTTTACCATATTACCCCCCCTCCCGGACACACTGGTGCCCTCACCTTGACAGCGCAGGCACTCCAGGAGGCTGTTTGGGGCAGTTTCACGCTTCCTGAGGCATTTAAGGATTGGTAGAAATGGCTATTGAGGAAATCGATTTGGGCTACTGAGGCAAAGTTATGGCATGGGATGATCAGTGATGATAGATCGGGGTCCTCCACACCTTCTCCAGCAGTTTCAGCTTCATCAGGGCCCGCATCCATCACTTATGGCATTTTTTGTGGATTTCTGAGGTCTTTTTGAGGCCTACGATTTGACTATGGTGGGACGATTTGGTACATTGATGATTATTTATTGATTATTGTGCTATGGGGATTGACCAAGGAGGGATAAAATTACCCCTTGGACCCACCATAAGCCTCTTATGATATTTTGTCATCATGATTTGGTGGGATTCCCCTCTTATAGGGCGATTTTGTCCACTCACATAATATTTTATTAGTGATCCATGTATTTTATTGTTGAGCTCATCTCAACCATTGATTAGACACTTGTATCTTTTAATCTTAGCCACTCATTCAAAAAGTGGTTAGGGTTTTGGTGCCTCTCCTTCCTATTTAAAGGAGAGAGCCTCTCATTGTAAAGGGACTTTTGGCTCTGGATTATTGGAATAGAAAATTATTATTGCATCTATCTCCAGTATTGTGGTGAATGTTTTTGGTGTTCGTTCGTTGGTTCTTCCTTTGCACTGAGTTATTGGAGATCTTGTTTGCCATATCTTTGTACCACGATTTTGCATCTACAGGTGGAGGCCGATTTGTTTTGAGGAGGAGGTATTGGTAGGGGAAGACTCTCCCTACTTCTTCTTTGGAGCTCTTCGTCGGTAACAGGGAGTATTACTGTCCCAGGACCTTCTATTTCATGTTACTACTGCATTTCTCCTGTATTTCTTCCATACTTGATCTTACTGATTGAATCGCTATTCCTTGGTTTGACAGGTAGAGGAAGGCGCACTTGTGGGCTAGGGCATCAATTTGGCAAGCAAATCAACAATCTCTCATTTGATCTCTGCGGGAATCTTCCTCAACATCAAGGCATCTCATTCACATCACTCAGGTATGATCTCAAGGTAAGTTCTATCTCCATGATCTATCCAATTGTCTAAAATATTTAAAAAACCTAAATATTTCAAAACCCCATTTTACATTTTCTCAGATCTACTCAGATCTAGTGGGTTGTTGGGCATAATATTGAAAACCCACCTTTATAGCATCCACGGCCTCCCGGATCTATAGTTTGGTGAGGATTGGCTTTCGTTTGACCCCCCTCCCAAGTCAACTTAGCTTCTCCCAAGCAAGGCGCACTTCCTAGTTTGAGCAAGTTGACCTAGATCTAGTACGTGGGTGGTTGAGATTCCACTTGATTCGTCATCTACACATCCAATAACCTACCCCCAGATCATCACTTTTCTGATTTTCACCTTGTGGGCCCTATTACACATTTTAAGGGATTTAATCCCCTTTTTGGACCACTTGGTGCATTCAAACTCAGATCTAGTAAGATCTAGCCATCGGATTGTCGTAAAATTATAGATCCACACTCCTACTTGACTAACCTACTCGGATCTAAAGTTTGGATGCCATCCGACTTGTCTTGACCTACCTAACCCTCATTTTAGGCCTCCTTGGGCAAAGTCGCACCACCTTGGAGAAGTGAGATGACTCACTTCTAGGACATGGGTACTTGAGATTTTTGGAGATTTGGAACGGGAATAATTCAAAACCTAGGTCTAGAGTATCCCTTTGTCAAATCTTGCCTTGGGGATAGCATTCCTTGTTTTAAGGGATTGTGGTCCACTTGGGTCAAACCTAGATCTAGACACATTTATCCATCAAGACCTCTATTGTCCACTTGTCCCATGTACTAGGAGTCCTAAACCATTAGTCAACCCTACTTTGACTCCACTTCCCAATTCCCAAGGCACTGGTTTCTCTACAAGTTAATTCGACTTTCCTAGATTGTTGGATTGACTTGTGGTTTGACCTATGCATGGTGAACTAAACCCTTGAAGCCATCATGTACCATGGTCAAGCTTGTCATATGTACTAGTTAGCCCCAATTCAACCCTTAAACCACCTTGCATTGGACACGGGTCCCAAGGCAGTGTATTTTCCAACATTGAACTAGTACTCTAACCCTAGATCTCACTTCAGACATCTTAAGTCACTTTCACATCAACCATGAATCAAAGCTATACTCATTGAACCCCTCACTTGGCTTGTGACTTCATCCTAAGGTCTAGGATAAACCATACACCTTACTTCGTTTAAAAACAACTTGATTTGGTGTCTTGGTTTTGATCTCTCCTGTCGGGAGTAGATCGGGTCTCCCCCTTTGTTGTCTGGGCTAGATAACATAAAGTGAAGGTTGCCTCGACTGGCATGACAACCATATATTGGAGGTCGAGGTGATCGTGGTTGCACCTTTTGAGTTGCCCTTCCCTATTGCCATCCATGACTGGATACATCCATAGGGGTAACTACAACTTGGGTGATAACAGATACTATAGAGGTGGGTTTTAAATTTTATACCCAAAAGCCATGTAGATCTTGCTAGATCTGAGAAAATGTAAAATGAGGGTTTTAACTTATGAGGTTTTGAAGCATTTAGACAAATGGATAGATCATGGAATGAGAAATTACCTTGAGATCATACCTGAGTGATGGAAGTAGATGCCTTGTTGTTGAGGAAGACTCCCACAGAGATCAAATGAGAAATTGTTGATTTTGCTTGCCAAAATGATGCCCTAGCCCACAAGTGCGACCTCCTCTACCTGTCAAACCAAGGAAATCGATTCAATTAGAAAGATCAAGTATGGAGGAAATACGAGCGAAATGCAATAGTAACATGAAATAGAAGGTCAAAGACAGTAATACTCCCTGTTACCAACGAAGAAACCCAAGAAATAAGTAGGGAGGGTCCTCCCCTACCAATACGTTCTCCTTGAACCAATTTGGCCTCCACTTGTAGATGATAAAAACGTGGTGCAAAAGATAGCAAGACAAGATCTCCAAAAACCCAGTGCAAAGGAAGAATCAATGAACGAACTCCAAAAGCATTCACCACATCACAACATATAGATGCAATAATAATTTCTATTCCAATAATCCAGAGCCAAAAGTCCCCTTTACAATGAGAAGCTTTCTCCTTTAAATAGGATGGAGAGAGGCCACAATCCTAACCACTTTTTGAATGAGTGGCTAAGATTAAAAGATCTAATCAATGGTTGAGATGAGCTCAACAATACAATACATGGATCAATAATAAAATATAACAATATGTGGACAAACTCGCCCTAGGAGAGGGGATCCCACCAAATCATAATGATAAAATATAAGATCTAGCTCATGGTGGGTCCAAGGGGTAATTTCTAACACCCTTTGTCAATCCCCATGGTACAATATCCAAAAATAATCATGCTACACACCAAATCGTGCTTCTCTGGGAAAGTCATGAGCCTTGGAAGGCTCCAAAAATCATAAAAAAATGCCAAAATGATGGATGTGGGTCTCGATGAAGTTGAAACTGCTGGAGAAGGTGTGGAAGACATCCCACTCATCATCACAAATCATCCCATGCCATAACCTTGCCTCAGTAGCCCAAATCGAATTCCTCTGTAGCCATTTTTACCATTTCTGGATTGCCTCGGGAAGTGTGAAACTGCCCAAACTGCCTCCTGGAGTGCATGGCTCCAAAAAGTAAGATCATCAGGCTGTCTGGGAGGGGGGTAATATGGTAATAACAAGTGGCTGGACCACCCCCTCCATCAATAACGCTCTAGGTGAGCCAATCATATCTCTGCTCTGCTCTGACAGGGCCTCCGACAAGCCAAAACTGCACCAGGATAGCCAACTGAGGCTAAAAATCACCGTAACTCCCGGAACTGAAAACATATTGTCTCATTGGACTCAGAAGGTCCAAATCCATCTAAAGTGTGTACTCATACACCATATAGACCTCTGCATGGTAAAAAATAAATGCTCATCATATTTGGCAGACCAAATAATAATAATCTGTAAAAGTGTTGAAACCACAAATCATCATCATAAGCCTGAAACCACTGCATAAGCCCACCATGGTGACCTGTACCAGACCATGTATCATCTATCTATATCATCTAAGGTTTGCCACCTCATGTCCCGTGGTTGACTTTTGGTCAAACTAGGTTTGACCAAGTCAACATGACCAAAATATAACTCAAACTGTCATCAAGCTGTTGCAAGGTGTCAAAGGTTAAACCATGCTTTACAATCCATTCAAATAGCAATTATAACAAAAAGTTATCATTACTGGCGATCTAAATCCAAATATAATAGGTCATTAATTATTATTTATTACTCAAACAAGACTTTCAAGGTCATACTCACTTCATAGTTGTGATCAATTTGCTAGTGAAGGGTGAAGGCTAAGAATAACATGGCTAGGTCAAAGGATGACTTATTGACTTAACACTGTGACACTTTGGAAATGGATAAGGAAATACACACCATAGCATATAGTGGACAAGCAACAACACAGGGAATGGCGGTGTCTCACAAATGGGTAAGTTGTTCAAAGAGTGTTTATTCACCTTGACAGATGCACACAATCCATAATACAAATGAGGCCAACAATCTTTTTGATAAAGAGTTTAAGTTCCATTGCTTTTTGAGCCTAAAGTTTCCATAGCCTTTGATCTATGTGTGTTTACAAACACATTGCATAGATTTACATTTCATAAGGCTTCTTGTTGCAGGTGTGTTTTTAAGGCACTTGTTTACTTGAGCACTTCTAGGTGTGTCATAGACAACTTTTTTACGTAGGTATTTACATTTCACAATAGATATAACATTTGATATTTCATAGCCACTTTCATTTGGCTTGCCTTTCATTCATGTGTGTTGAGAAACACATTGCATGAATGGGCTTTTCATACAAGATACAACATTTTATTTCCATACTTTGTATTCATGGCAGCACTAAAAGTTTCAGGTTTAGCCAACAACATCTTTAGTGACTAGGGGGACTTCTCAAGGAAATCCAACTCACCAAAGGTAAGTTTTGTCACCAACTCAGAGCCGAGACACAATAAACATGGAAGCTTATCCAATACAGAGGCTACAGCGGGGAAAGGTCCTCCATGCCACTAGTCAAGTAGTAAGTCAAGGTAGTGAACTAACTGGGTAAGTCATGGATGGATGAAGACAGTGAACAATGAAACCAACACTAGCAAGCCAAAGTATGGTGGGAATGATCACCTCTATTCTCCCTAGGGAGGGTAAAACCAATGAGTATAGGCCAAGAACTTCTAAGTCTGAGTAGGGACAAATATGATATATATATAGTATAACCAGGTCCACATATCTATATGATCGCCAGATCATGATACTAGCTGCTAAGACATGCTACGAGAATGGAAATAAAAGCAATATAACCACAACAACATAATATTGCTGAATCATATACTTGAATGCTCATCATCTGAACCATCATCTGTCCTCTGAAACTGCTGCTGTAACTCTGGCACTACCGACTGCTTTGTGCAAATGGCTAAATAGCTACATCGGTCATCTCTCTGAGTGTCCTGAGACTCAGTCATGGCATGGGGAATAAAATTGCTGTCCATAAAATGATAGTGATCCATAGTAGATGCTCATCTCAGCATCTCAAATGCAAGGGAACTGGCTGAATAGTGTACTGGAATCAGAAAAATAATGTATGGTAGCTCGACTACTATATATGCGATAACAGGAGCCTTTATCCCACTTGCTCTTTATTAATATTTTGTACAAAAGATTTGGTGTTAATCTCCTTGAAGGCATAAGGATAGAAGTGGGAATGAAGAAGAGGGAAGAATGGAGTTTGGCCTTGCCTTCTCAATCAGTTGTAGCTGATGTAACCTAACGGTTGTAGCCGATTGATGTAACCTAACCTAATAGGTTCAAGATCTTGATCAACAATGGGAGCATGTCTTCATAAGCACTTTGATATCATGTTTGACTAAAATAGGGTATTTCCACACAAGTTGAACACCTTAATTATCTGTTCACACAAACAAATCACAGATTGACACATGGATGTTTTACGTGGTTAAAATTGTCAGAGAGGGAAACAATCCATGACCTTAGCTAAATAGCTACTTGAGGCAATATATTAATGCAAAAGGAAAAAGAATTTACATATGAGTTTCTCACAATTGATCATTCAACAAATGGCCCTCCATGCTCTTTAAATAGAGATCATGGACCAATTGTGTGTTAAGCCCTAAGTTACTTGGATACGGATACGGATTCAGATTCGGATACAGATTCATCGGATTTTTTAAAACCTAGGATCCATATACGGTGGGGAAACGACGAGTACAAAAAACAAATATAAAAATATTTATATAATAAATAAAAAATAGAGTGAAGAATCAAAACTATTCATGAAACACAAGAGTAGAACTATAAGTTATTGCCAAAACAAATAGTTCATGTACCATAACTGATAATTTGATGAGTTGTAACCATGATTGATTTTGATAATTTTAAAAACCATTTCAACATGAACTTGAAGGAGGTCATAATAGTGTTTTTGTGAGCTACATCCACATGTCCCTATCGGCAGGGAATAAAGTGGTTTTCTTGAAGGCTATGGCAAGACTACATAACAATGTAGGTGAAGTGAGCAACAACATAGCACATAAAGATAGATCAGCCCTTGACAATAGACCTTGACCATAAAGATAAATCAAATAAAAACATTGAGACCAGAACTTGATATTGATATTGTTGTCTGTCGAGATGCACACCAGCAACATAAATCTTTCGAAAGCTGTTTCCTCACTACAAGTGGGAAAGGTGTGGCCTTGGGGGAAGCAATGAGCCAGGTACTGTCACCTGAATCCCAGCTCCTCCGTTTAGGCAAACTCCTAACGAAGCCAAGGGGGGTTGTCCCTAACAAAGAGTTGTTTAAGGCTCTTGTGTTTTTTTAGTGTTTTTGGGTGTATGGTGTGAAGAGTGTTTTTTAGGAGTTTTTATGAGATACACAATATCAATTAAGCAATCCAAGTTGCTGTTGCAAAACACAAGATAAGATAAACAATATATATGATGACTGAATTCAAAAGCATCCACAAGAAACAAATAACTCAGATAGATGAAGGACAAATGGTCCAAATTAGGTGATGCATATAAGTTTCAAGACCAGTGCCAATATGGAGTCAAATGTGTGGGGATGCTGAAATACAAGTCTCAAAGATGTGTCTGCGAGATCGTTTTGCAATGCTCTTGGTAAATTTTATTGTGTATTTTGAGATGATCTTGATTATTATGGCTAAGGGGAATTTCCAACCAATACGCAAGGTGCTGGAAATCTGTCCGGGAATACTCTAAGTGGCTCCGTTCGAAGACATGACGGACCACCCAGTTTTCTAGCGAGGCGTTCAATAACTAACCAGCCACTAGAAGTTGCCCTCCTCCCATTACCCTTCAATAATTCCTCAGTTGGTTGAAGTGTAGAAGCTGCCACAGCTAGTTGATCTGCCTCAGTGTTTTCTTCTCTAGGAACTGCCATGATATTTAGAGCATCAAACCATTCCATAGTGTCCCAGACAACGTTCCTATATTGTTTCAACCTTTGACTTTTGCAAGCAAATATGTTTTTAACCTGGGAAACCACTAAGTGAGAATCACCTTTAATGGATAACATTTTAATCCCCATGTCTTTGGCAATTTCTAACCCTTGCAAAAGTGCCTCATACTCAGCCACATTATTTGATGCATCAAATTCCAGTCCGAAGGCAAATTTAAAGGTTTGCTTAGAGGGAGAAGTTATAACAATTCCAGCTCTCTTTCCATATCTCGAAAATGCCCCGTCAAAACTCATCCTCCATACCTCATCTTTCTTTTCATCTTTAGATACTTCCTTAAAAGGTGCTATGAAATTTGATAAGATAACATAGTTTCCAAAGTTGCCCGTTGCATGCACAAACTCATTAGCCAGATTCTGTGGGTTTTCAACATGGAGCTTTCTAGCTTGTTCATTATATAACTTAACCATTGTATGTTCTGATGCATGAATAGTAGCATATGACCAATCCATCCTTATGTCACCTCCTAAAGATGCAGCCCACTTTCTTGATAAGAGCATTCCCCAATTGTCTGGCACATCAATAACTAAGACATCCATGGTCAAATGGACATGGGGGTACTTGGCCAACCTAACATGCAGATTTAGGATGATACCAATGGTATCAACCTCCCTTGAATCCATGGCACACACGTTGTGATAGGGTCTAGTTGTTTTTAAGCCCAATTGATCCATAACCTTTTTGGTCATAACATTTGAAGAAGCCCCAGAATCCAACATGCAGTTGTGCACAAGCATATCATTGACAAGCAAGGAGATGTAGAAAGGAGGGTGATCTTCTTTTTTAGGATCCAGGCTATGCAAAATAATAGGATCATCTTCATGATTGACTATCTTTTGAAGCTTAGGTTCTTCTCTAGTCTTGCTAGGAGTTACTTTCTTTGAGTCAATTGGAGCCTTAGCTTTTTCTTGTTGAGGATGATCTATTACCTTCATAAGATCTTCTTTTAAGCTTGGAATTTTGATAAGGTCAGTTACAAGAACAAGAATCTTTGCAGAAGATAACCATTGATCCAAATCAACATGAAGATTTTCAGAGTTGGGAGAAGGTGTTACCTTAGGAATATTCCGATTTGAATTTGATGTTCCAATATTGTCCTTTCTCTGATACGTTAGACCTTTGAACTTTGACATTTCAAGAATTTTCTTTGGTGGAGGCATCTCACCAAATCTATGGGTAGCTTTGTCTTTCAAGTCTTGACTGTAATGTCTAGCTTGTTCCCAAGTTTATTTGGAGACAAGGTGAGTTTGGCCCACAACGTTGATATACTCAGGCTGGTTCTCAGGCTCGCTTGCTAATCTGACACTGCTGTTGGCTTCTGACGGATTTTGTTCAATTGACCATTTAAACACAGCACATGTAGACTCTTCATGGAAATTGTCACAAGCTCTACAAAAAGGAGGAATTTCTTCTGAAACAACATTTGCAGTTTCCAAAGGATTTGGGGTCCTTTGATCTTGAAGATGTGCTTTTCTCTGGAATTGAGGCCTAGGAGCATACTGAGGTTTAGGCACATACTGGCTAGAGACTTGGTTATTTTGAGATCTTTCAATGGAGATCAACCTGTTTTGTATGGCAGTCATGTTGGAGGCTTTATTTGAAACAGCTTCTTTCAAAAGTTGAGCAATTTCTTTCAAAGGTTCCTTTGAAGGATCCTTAATCTCAGCATTAATGGTCTTTTCTTTATTCTCACTCTGCTTCATAGGAACATTTCCCCTTGTGAAACCAGGAAGATGGGACTTGCCACAATTCAACATATTCTTATCAATTTTCTCAGCCAATTCCATGGCCTTCTTTAGGTCAGTAGGCTCTTTATCACTCAATTGATATTTCAATTCTCCATCAAAAGCCTCCATGTAGTAAATGAGGATGGAATTATCAGGTGGCTTAATATCAGCATGAAGTCTTGCTACAATTTCATTGAATTTTTTGTTAAATTCTTCCATTGTCTCATTTTCATTCTTCTTACTATTGGTCAAGGCAGCTAGAAGGTAGCGGTCCTCTTTGATGTCCCCCCATTTAGCAAGGAAAGCAGTTTGAATTTCTTTATAGGTTTTATACTTGTCAGCTTCCAACTTGTTGAACCATTCATAAGCATCATCTTCCAAAGACAAAGCAAATAACTTCATTTTCACATCTTCATGCTTGGCATTCAAACACCATTTGTCAAAACAGTGGCAAAAACGAGTTATATGAGAATTAGCACTAATAGCATTGTTTCCTTGAAAAGATGGCAATTTATCAATAGCTTTTTCCGGAATATCATGGGGATAACCAACTATAGCAGTAAAATCATAAGGACCAAAATCAGCCATTTCAAGAGGAAGATTATTCAAATTATTTTCTGGAAATAAAAGGTGATATCAGAAATTGACTGAGAACCAAGTTCCTCAAGGGTTTTTTGAGAAGATAGCTTACTTTTCCTTCTATGGTAAACCTTTTCAGGCTCAGGAAAGAACTGAAGCAATCTTTGAGGATTCCTTCTTGAAAAATTCCTTGGTAAATTTGTTGACATTAGAGTCGCCAGATGTTCTTAGTCAATTTAAAAAATTCACTACATACATCAAACAAAGCAAAAACAAAAAGGAAAACTCAATAGTCGTATTCTGGGAATAGAAAGACTTATCCCCGGCAACGGCGCCAAAATGTTGCCGCCTGGTTCCACACCTGGGAAAACGCAGCAAAAGTCTTCAAGCTGCTGGTGTGGCCTTGGGGGCAAGTCGGAGTCAAGTGCTGTCACTTGGGACTCGACTCCTCCGTCTAGGCTTTCCTAGCGAAGCCAAGGGGGGTGGACCCTAAAAATGAAAAGAAACTATGGTGTCTAATCTAGGAGTTAGAAATATTTTTTTGAAACCAAGCTAATGCAACATACATTTATACAAATAAAGCAAAGCATCATTCATCAACATTTCATTTGCAAATATTCAGCATCATCATCATAAACAACATTCATCAATAACATGAAATATAACAATATAAACCAGTGCCTGAATGGAGTCGAAATAGATGCATGAACTAAAAAAGTAAATGTTGTGCAAGTGTTCTTGGTTTATTTTAATTTAAATGTGGTAGTGATCTTTTTATTAGGGCTGGTGGGTTCCCAATATATGCGTGGGTTCCCAATAAATGCGAAGGTACAGGGAACATGTTCGGAATTTTGATGTGTGGCATCTCACTCAGACTTGGGCTGAATCAGAGTTTCAAGGAGGTGTTCAGATGCTGTACCAACGAGGGCAAGCCTAATGGTTTCCAAGAGGTCACTTGATCCAGGAGGATCCAAGAAGGCAAAATTTTGAAGTCCTCCAATCTCAGCAAAACCAACACTAGATCGAAGGGCTCGTCGAGATGATTCCAATGGCGTTCGTTTCACCTCAAACGGACTCCGTATGAGAAAGTTATCGCGTTCTGTTCTACAAGGTCAACAGGCAAATTTGGCAAAAAAGAGGTGCCACGTGGCACCACTGACAGGGTGACACGTGGCATCCGTACAGTACGGACCAATCACAAGGTGACACATGGCAGTACGGATCCGAGCTAGCATACTGCTGACTGGACGTACGGATGGTGACGTGGCAGTACGACTCGATGACGTGGCAGATGACTCAGCTGAGCTGGCCGACAAGTGGTCGATGAGTTGGACCAATCGGTACCTGCCACGTGGCAGGCCCGAATTGGCCAAAATGGTCAGATGCAAAATAATGGCCTCCGTGGGGTTCGACCCCATGACCTTTGCCAAGGATGCTAAGCGCCTTCACCACTTGGGCTACATGTGGTCCTTGGTATGTGGGTTAAGGTTCTTTTATTTAACCTTGTGGAAGTTTATAATAGTGCAAAAGGGGGCCGGGGCAAGCCCCGACCCATGGTTTTTAATGCAACAAGGTTTTTTTACAATGCGACAAGGTTTGTTACAAGGCCACGTGATATCCCCTCCTCCCGTTGGCACAACCACCACGTGGGACGTGCCCACTATTTAAACACATGTGCTTTTTAAAACTTTGGAAAGGGCTCTTAAGTGGGTTCGAATTGGTTATGGCTTTAAAAGTGGGTTTGTATGGTTATAATATGGTTTTAACCATATTAAAATCCAACAAAAGGGTATGCCAATAAAAGGGTATTTTAAATATGTTTGTTTTTATTTATTAAAAAAACAAACCAACTACATAAAAACCAATTTGGAGAGTTGTAACCATATGCCTATTTAGGCAACATTGTTGTAACTTGGGAAACCATGAGGATCATGTGAGAGGAGTCCATACAAGCTATATAAACCCATTCATTTGCCATTTCCCAATCATGCTTTGGAGTAGAGACTTTGTATCTAAAGGAGAGAAGGGAGATTGTGTAGCTCTGCAGGAGGAAGGTACGAGTGTTCATACTCGTTTTACACCGTCTTCAGGCTTCGGAGTTGCTGGAAGCAGTCTTGTTGTGTTTTGGGCAGCGGTTCTCTTCCTGGCCATTGTCGCCAAGGTATCATTGTATCATTGCCATGTATTTTGCCTTTATGCTGAGATTATAGATCGGCCCTCCTATTGAGAAGCAGGCCCGGAGACGTAGTCCATCCTGGACGAACTCCGTTATCAACTTGTTGTCTTTATGTGTGTATTGTCTATGCTGTTTGGTTCTCTTCTTATGGATTTGTGAGCTTCATTCATGCTCTTTATGCAATTCATGTTAACGTCATAGAGTAGCAAAGATCTTGTTTTCGGATCATCACTACTCAGTTTTGTCCCAAGCCCTCTGAAAAATTTCCTCACGACAACAAAATACTCGCGTTGTGCCGGATTTTCACAAAAAGGTTTGTTTATTGGGGTGATGTTAGATCCTATTACTAGTCATCTCCCCCTTTCTGATGCGTACCAACATGATCAGACTAAGCTGCAAGTTGGCCACAGAGCATACGGGAGAAGACTTTGGAAATTTTAAAAATTTTTTATGAACCAAAATTTTATCTTTTAAAACCCCAAGAGTCTCTTTTCAGGCCAGTACTCGGGCAAGCCCTTGTTGTGAAACCCTACTTCGGGAAAGCAAGGGGGCGTTTGAATTTGTAAAAAAAAATGATAAAATCTATGTCCTGAGTGAACTTGTGGCCCGCCAGTGGAACGGACCAACAAGGTAAATTTTAACCCCTAGTAAGTTTTATTTAATGCGGAAAATGAAATCTAAACTAAAATAATGCCAACCACGAAAATTGAGTTGATACAGTTTTTGCCCCTGGGGGATGGGGTGTGGGCGCTTGGTTAGCCCACTTGCTCTCGTTTAATACTTTAGTTACAACGCAATAGAAATGCCCCAGTCTTTTACTGACTCAGTGGCTTACAAAATAGGAGAGGAAAAGTATTCGTTTCAGAAAAATTTAAATCTAGGTGCTTCGGATGGCTTGGATCCTCGAAATTTGGCCAGCATTTCTCTCTACCTGTTCGTCAAATGCAGCAAACCAGCAAGCAAACATTAGTTAAAGATGCCCAAAAACACTTTAAGAGTGTATTTGGGACACTTGCAAAAAACCCAAAAAAAACTAAGTTAAAATTCTAAGTTAAAATGACGGAATTTAACCAAGTAAAACAAGCATTGGGGCCTTGTTACTTGGGATCTTTGCAAGCTTTTGAGGGCTGCATATTATCAGCTCTTTAAATAAGCCAAATAAACATGAAGTAGAATAAAACAAACTACTTGTTTCAGTCCTTAAAATATTCGGAAAAAATACACTTAAACAAGAAGCATGCATTAATTAGACCTAGACAAAGATTTTTCTTCAAGATGAACTCAAGATCTAATACAAAAATGAGACCTACTTATGATATTTAAATAAGAATGAGGTCTGAAATATGCAAACCAAAGTAACCAAGAGAAATTTGAAGATTTTTGTGATGATGAGAAGAAGAAGGAATATCTCGAATTTGGGCTATGGAGTCCTCCACCGTGGGGATCAATGGGACTAGTTTTCTTTGGATCAACTTCGAAGACCAATGGATGCAAGCAAGCTCCACCAACTCTTCAGATCGGCAACCTGTAGACACAAAAGACAACTCACACAAGCAAGATCAAATGCAACTAGTGTAGATTAAAATAGAGAATTAGATTCAAGCATTTAAACAAAAATGACATTGAACTCTAAGCACTCTATGATAACCAACAGTAAAAACAGTGGAATAGATCAACGTTGAAAAAGTCGGACTCGGCAAAAAGTCGGCAAGGGTCCCGAAAACAATTTCTCGGAAACATCGGCGAAAAAATCGGAAAAAGTCGGCAAACATTAAAAAATACAAAATACATTCATTTTTTTCAGAATTTTAAACATATAAAGCAACAATAACATCAGATAAACACATTGGAACATAAATATGTAGAAAGCACTGATATATATCATCATCATGTAGTCATGTCAAATATAAAATGATACATCAAAGTCGATACTGAATCCTGAAAGTCTGAAACACCATAGTTGTCCAATCAAGGACTCAAAACTCAAAAGTAGATAACCAATACAAAATGACATCACATATATAAATGTATCTCAGGAAAACTAGTAGCTATCTATCTAATATCAATGCCCTCTTCCCCTTTTACGGGAAAAGGTCATGGGCCGTTTGTCAGGCCTGCCCCTAGCACTAGAAGTAGCAGCAGAAGACCCTGCCCCTGCATCTAACATCGGACGACGAGTGACGGATGGAGGACTAGATGTATCAATCGGTGTAGGCGGTGGTGGCGATGCTAGCACATCACCCTCCGTGGTGGTTCTGACCTCCTCCACCTCCTCCTCCTCCTCCTCCTCCTCCTCCTCCTCCTGCCCTTCCTCTCCCTCTAGCCATGTAAGTTCCTCCTCCATGATAGGAGTCTCAATCTCCACCCTCCAATCAGACAAAATATCAATATTGTCTAAGACGATGGCATCAGCATTTGGTGTTTTATTTATCTGTGCCATCCATAAGTGGAGATTATAATGGACGTAGACCAAATCATTGAGACGTGTGAACTCCATCCTGTAAGAGGAAAATAATTTTTTTGTATGAGTCTAGAGGTTCAAGTTTAAAAAATTAATGAAACATAATTATAATATGTGAGGATGATAGATTCACAAATTATATTAAATGAAATTGATTTGTTGAAAATTTAAAGTCTAAGACTCTAACCTTCTGCATCTCTTTGCATGTACTTTTTCAAACACACTCCAATTCCGCTCACATCCTGAAGCGGTACATGTTTGGCTAAGAATCTTGATGGCAAATTTCCGTAAATTTGGTGTCCTTACACCATAGGTTCGCCACCAAGTAGCTACAACAAATAAGGAAATAAATAAATCATAATTCAAAATTTCAAATTTCAACTTGCAAATAAAAGTTAAACACTTTAATAACTTACCTGGCATGAAACTGGTCCTGTCACGAATAGCATCAACAAAGCTAAATACTCCAGCACCATCCTGATACACCTCTAACTCGCGATTGATTGCATTGCGAGTCTCATAATCAGGAACCATCCTTTGAATACAAGTGAAGAGCCCCTCCAACACCTCAGCATCAAAATCAAATTTGCATTTGTAGGAAAATGCAGGGTTGAGGAAGAGTGCTGCTGCATGAATGGGTCTATGAAGCATCCCGGTCCATCGACTATCAATCAACTCCCATAACAACATGTGCCTCTCATGCCCCGGGGTACCCCTGCCCACATAATAATTCCGGATGGCCTCTTTGGCCCTATCCATGGCCTCATACAAATAGCCCATTGCGGGCTTATCACCATCAACAAGTCTCAAAACCCTTACCAAAGGTTCACTCACCGCGCACACTTCCCCCACTCCTTCCCAGAATGAGTCAGTGTACACCAACTTGGCAATGGTTCTCCCATCCTCTCTCCTGCTGTAAGCACAATCACGCCAATCATCAGAAACAAACATTTGCTTCAACTCAAACTGAAATCGAAGCAAGGATTGAAGAGTAATGAAGGTGGTGGCAAAGCGTGTGATTGCGGGACGCCTCAAGTCCCTGTTTTTGGTGTGCCTCCTCATGAGGCTAAGAACAAAAGTATGGTTGTAAATAAACTTGGGGATGCTCTTAGCTTGATCAATCACCACCTTGATAAAGGGAACTTTCCCCATATCCTCCAGCATCAAATCAATACAATGAGCAGCGCATGGAGTCCAAAACAAAGCGGGGTGCCTCTCCATAAGCATCCTGCCAGTAGCCACATAATTAGCTCCATTATCCGTAATAACTTGCACAACATTGTGCACCCCAATGTCCTGTAGGAACCCATCTAACAACTCACATAAGAGCGCTGCATCTTTTACATATGCCGATGCATCGACTGATTTCACAAACAAGGTACCTCTAGGACAATGTACCAAAAAGTTGATAAGGGATCTACCCTTACCATCTGACCAACCATCTGACATGATTGTGCATCCAGTGTTCTCCCATGACTGCTTGAGCGCCTCCAACCTAGCACTGATGTCCTTCTTTTCTGCTTGAAGGATTGGACCCCGCAACTCATCAAAGGTGGCACTTTTATACCCCGAGCCAAATGATGCAATGGCATCACACATCGGCTGCCAAAATGGATTGTTTTTTACGATGCTGAGAGGTATGTGACTCCAGTAAAGACACCTCCCCATCACCCTGTCCACTTCTACCTTGTCATTTTTCTTTATCACTGCCTTGATAGAAGGTTGTGATCCACCTCCTGTTCGTGGACCAAAATAGTGTGAGGCCCCCCCCGTGGCTGTGGAACCCCTCGCACTACCCTCAGTGAAAGTGGTAGATCCTGTTGCCCCCACACTTCTTGCTAGGCCAAAAGCTGCAAGCTCAGCTCTGTTTGCGGCGATCTCATCCTTCTTTTTATTCTTTTCATGGATTGCGTCATGGGCAGATCTCATGATCTCTGGGGTCACTGCAGTACAAACGCCAACATCATGCCCAGGGAGTTTAGCTAGATGGTATTTCAACCTGTTAACCCCTCCTGACATGTGATGCCCACACAATTTGCAACTCAAAGTTTGCCTATTTCCATCATCCTCGGGCTCACCATACTGCCAAAACGGATCCAATGGCTTTGGCATCTTCGAAAATGGAATGGCAGCCTCAAAATGCAAACCTAGGGCACAAAAATACAAAAACAAGAAATTAAACCCCATTTGAAAAAATTGCAACAATTTGGCTTAAAAAATCAGACCTCTAAATTTATATTTTTGGCCATGAAAAAATGATAACAAGAAGGTGGCTAAATATCTAAGAAAGAAAACATGCTATTCCATTCTAAGAATCTAAAACCCCCTTGCATTTTGACTCTTTTTGATATTTATAATTTTATGGACATGGAAATCTTTGGAAAAATGGCAAAAAAAAATAAGAGAATAGAGGAAAGAATATAGGCAAGCAAACATGAAAAAAAATCATAAAACAAATACAAGAAAATGAACCACTACATACCTGTGAGACGAATTGGTTGATTGGCAAAGTTTTGACTCTTGAAATTGAATCCCTTCTCCACAAAAATTCACAATGGTGATCTTGGATGTTGTTTGGAGTCTTGGATGCCTCCAAACTAGTTGATGGTGCCCTCTTGCCCTTCACACTCCTTCTCGAACAGTCAAACAAAAGAAATGACAAAAAAAAAAATCACTTTTGACCTTTTAATCCGCGGCCGTGACTGCCTGTGCGACTTTTTCCTTCGACTCGCGATTTTTTGCAAAAACTCGGCGATTTTTCGAAAAAGTCGGCACTTGGCGATTTTTTAAAAAATCGCGATTTTTACTCGCCGATTTTTCGGCAAGGGTTTGACCTCGCGATTTTTACGAAAAATCGCGATTTTTCGCCGATTTTTTCAAGTATGGAATAGATTACACTATTTTTACCTTACTAAGCTCAACATCTCCTTCAAAAGCTAGTGATTGATCAATAAACAAGCATGAATAAGCATGCAAAAACACAAATTACCTCATATGTTAAAATAGAACATGATCATCCACACCATGAGAATTTACACATAGAATTGCCTCCAAAGCCTTTTATTCATGAACAAATACAAAAGTATTACAAATATAGGAGCAGAGGTTCCACCTTCTCATGCTCAACAATGAAGAGTGCCTACTCTTATATAGAAAACTTCATGAGGGAGGGGCGTGAATGCTTGAGGAGAGTGGGGGAATGGTGGAGTAACATATGCCATGGATGGGGCTGCCCATACAGCAGCACTAAAGGCGCCCATACAACAGCACCAGATGTGCTGCTCTACCACAAATCGTGGGCAGCCCAAACACTAAGTGCGCCCTCCCTTCATGAGAATGTGCCTCCCTTTATGAGTGGGAGTTGTGCCCACCATTTGGGCTGCCATTTTGTCATGTTTTCAGCGCATATTGCTCCTTGAACAATGTTGGTCAAACCTAGTCATTAAAACTTTCCAAAACTTTTATTTTTTTTTAAAGTCATTTTTCCAATTTTTTCATTTTTCATGACTTTTTTGGGTTTTTTGACCATAGGTGAAAAATTAAGCACCCAAACATTAAAAAAAGTGGGTTTAGGGGTTAAGGGGGTGCTCTGAGTTGGAAAACGAGCACCCCTAAGGCAGAAAAGACCTCCAGACGCCACTTCCAGGCCAATTACAAATTTTTTAATTGAACCATAAAAAAAATGGCCCAATTAACGGAAAAACTAAACCCTGCCGAAAATTAAAAAACTACCTAGGGGGACTTAGCACATGTCCATATGACTCAAAAACAATGTCTAGCATGTTCATATACATTGACCCATGGACTTTAAAAATCCCCTAAGGCCCGTCAGCCTCCCCAGGCATTCCAGCTTTGGAGGAGCAGGAGAAAAACCCAAAAATTATGTTATGCACTAATGCAAGACATAATTAATAGGTGAAAAAAACTCCTTGGAATACCTGACTTGGCCAAAAAGTCCTAAGGAACCAAGTCCTTTACAAAAAACCATGCTAGTACATTTTATTACAAACCCCGCAGGGCCATGGACATGTGGAAAATTAGAAAAAAGTGGTCCTTTAAAAAGGCTTGCTGGACATTGTTGGACACACCGAGCACACTGAGAGGGGGGGGGGTGAACAGTGTGTATAGCTTTTTTTTACTTTTTCAACTTTAACAATCATCAACTGATTCTTCAATACATCATTCATTAATGTATTACCACATTATCATTATATCATCAGCATTATTAACAATTACAGCTCATCATCACATATCATCATATCATCATATCATCATCACATAGGAAGCATAGAAAAACATAGTACACAAGATTTTTACGTGGAAACCCAAGTCCTGGGGGAAAAACCACGGAAGCCTTTATAATAATAATTTACCAGCAACAACTGGAAGGAGGCAACAACCCCCTTTGTTACAAAGACTTCAATTCTCCAGCTACAACTGGAAAGAGGCTACAACCCCTTGGTTTACAGGCTACAACCTGAAGGAAGCCTTAGCTCCCTATATTTCTTTGCCCCGTCCTACCACCCTGAAATGAAGATAGATACTTAACTACTGCACTGATCCTGTGGACCGTCTATCCAACACCTGTACCACACTGCACAATCTGTATCACACTGCACAACCACTGTCACTGCTGACCACTGCACATCAACTGTATCACACTGCTCAATCTGTATCACACTGCACAACCACTGTCACTGCTGACCACTGCTGACTACTGCACATCAACTGTATCACACTACTCAATCTGTACTATATTGCACAACCACATCAACTGACCACTGCTCATCACAACTGTGCCACACTGTTCATCAACTGAGTAATCAATTTGTCTGTACCAATCAATCTGCTGTTCATGTCATTCGAATTAGTAAATCTCAATTTAACCAACGGTATACTAGACTCAGTCCACCTGAGTCAAACCAACTATTCATACAACTCAGCCAATCTGAGTTAAGGAATCTGCTCATGTAGCCTGAATCAATGTACTCACTGCTCAATACCACCGTTCATCATTTCATCAATGTCATCATTGTATCATTGTTTCTATATATCACTACATACACCACTGAGCATACATAATCCTGTGTACCATCGCACTTTACTGAGCATACAGCAGTGTAAACATCACTAGCACATCAACATACACTGAGCATGTCACTGTGTAAACATCACTGATCATATCATATATAAGCTGAGCATATCTAGAACATGACTGTGTAAATTTCTTTAGCACATCAACATACACTGAGCATGTCACTGTGTAAACATCACTGATCATATCATATGTAAGTTGAGCATATCTAGAACATGACTGTGTAAACTTCTTTAGCACATCAACATACACTGAGCATGTCACTGTGTAAATATCACTGATCATATCATATGTAAGTTGAGCATATCTAGAACATGACTGTGTAAACTTCTTTAGCACATCAACATCAAGTATACATCATAATGCATAGGAGAGCATCATCACACTATGGTATGCATGTACATCATATTGTATAGGAGTGCATCAACTTCATAGAGTGTACAACATTATCACATGCATTATCATCATAAAGTGTATAATATCATAGAATAAAGGTATGCAACATC
Source organism: Larix kaempferi (assembly GCA_027924585.1). Taxonomy (NCBI): domain Eukaryota; kingdom Viridiplantae; phylum Streptophyta; class Pinopsida; order Pinales; family Pinaceae; genus Larix; species Larix kaempferi. Next base: position 6,884,215 of record BSBM01000182.1, on the reverse strand, counting down.
ATCATCATATCCTCCATAATGACTTCAAGTATATATACCAATATATAGGCTCACATACTAATATCAAAGATGAACTCTATCCATGAGAGACATGTGCCATTACAAGAGAAACCTAGAAGCATGAGCCATACCTTTTTGAAGATCAGAAGGTCAAGAAACAATAGACAAACCAAAATAAAATCTAGATCATGTCATCACATAGCCCTCGTAACAAGCTTTCCAATGAGCCAAGAATTTTGTAATTCCGATTCCGTATGAGAAAGTTATGCCAATTTTAGTAAAGATGCCCAAAAATTTCTCCTCCACAAAATTTCGCACTTTTCTCCAAGAGTTGCGAAATTCCAATTGATGAGCAAATGAAATGTTTGATATTCTATTTATATAGGTCGTGGAGGAAATTTATTACCTCAAACAGGGCCGACATGCAATTCAAAATTACAAATAATTAAATTTTCTTTTGTTAGGTCGGCTCACCCAAAAAGGTGGGGTACACCAACTTCAAAAATTCATATCTCTTCAACCATAAGGAGTTAGAAGATGCTCCACATATCAATGGAAATGGCTTGATGAGGACTATCTCCCTATCATGGGTTTATTTGCAAATTCTTGGTCTAACACCCTTAAATTATTCAATGTGTCCAGGACGTCAAAGACCCCACACATGAGGGTGCCAAAGACCATACCACTAACTACAAGAGTTTCAAAGTCTTCTTCAACATATCAAGGCACGTCCATGGGATCTACCTCCATCTACATCCCAATAGCCATATAACCACAAATAGGACCATACATCACCATGGTTCAAGACCCAAGGCACCGCATGCAAGGGTTTCAAGGACTCTTTCAAGGATATCATATAATATTTAAACAAGATACTTTCCATGGACTTCAAGCCCATCACATAGGACTCCATCGCCAAGTGATGAGGGAATCATGACCAAGGATTCTATCATATCAAATGCTCCAACAATCATGGGCTTACAAACCACCATATGTATGGATTCCAATACCCAAATCATTTCCAAATGCACCATCAATGATCATATAGTGTCCAAGGGTCATCATGCCGCCATTTATGTGGGTGCCAGACCTTCTCATGCATAATGACCATCTCCAAGGGTTCCATGACCCCAACAAGGGATACACGGGCATCAAGATCTTCATCAAGGGTTCCAAGTCTTCATCAAGTCATTAATGACCACATCATCACCTTTAAGGGGACAAGGACCATTAAGCCATCAAATGTGGGTCCAAGGACTTCTTCAGGGCTTCTTCATCAAGCAAGAGGCTTCATAGGCTTCTTCAACCACCTCAACCACACCAGGAGACCTACAAGGGTCAAGATCCATCATGACATCACCTGTGGGGTTGCTAGACCTTCTCCTGGGGTACCATGACCTCAATAAACACAAATGACCACTGAAAGGTTCATTGGACTCTTGCAAGTTCTTCAACCCACCAAGGACACTTTCTAGAATATTAGGGCATAGGTTGTGGTACTGGAAAACAACTGGGGAACCAGAGAAACACCTTAGGGGTACTTAAACACTCTAAAGGGTTTTCAGGGCTTTTGTCATTTCCCCAAGGCCTCCAAGGGCTTCAAGCTTGGGCTTGGACAAAGTCAAAAGGTCTCCTCTTGATACAGACAACCACAAACCAAACACTAACCCTCAGGGGCTCCACAAGGGGCACCAAGACTCAACTGTTGGCATCAATGACCAAGCACTATTGGCATCAATGACAACTTAATCAACAATGAACACTGAAATGTTCGACTCTGTCCGCCCGCTTGATAATCCAACCAAGTACAACTTAGTTGGCAACAGGAGCATTAAATCCCACTTGCTCTCTTTTATTAGATATTACAAACTTTTTTGGGATTTCAACCTTTGAAGAGAACTTGAAATGCAATAAACGAAGCTTCTTAAGAGCTTTTACAAAAGGAGATTGGTTATGATCTTTGTCTCCTTGGTTCAAATCTTCTTTGTGTTTTGGATCTTCTTGGTTTGGTCTCTTCTTGGTTCTTTGGTCTTCTTGGTTTGGATCCTTCTTGTTTTTATTTCTCTTCAAGTACCTACAACAAAAATCAACTCAAACACCCATTATTGTTAATCAAACAAATTTTTTTTGGGATTTCAACCTTTGAAGAGAACTTGAAATGCAATAAACGAAGCTTCTTAAGAGCTTTTACAAAAGGAGATTGGTTATGATCTTTGTCTCCTTGGTTCAAATCTTCTTTGTGTTTTGGATCTTCTTGGTTTGGTCTCTTCTTGGTTCTTTGGTCTTCTTGGTTTGGTCTCTCTTCTTGGTTTGGATCCTTCTTGTTTTTATTTCTCTTCAAGTACCTACAACAAAAATCAACTCAAACACCCATTATTGTTAATCAAACAAAATCAAATTGAAGACTAAATGCAACTAAGATCTATGAAGAGATGCAAACTATTTTTATAACTTTTTAAATGAGAACTTAAAATGCAAACTATTCTAGATCCAAACAATAAAACATTGAGATTATGAGAGTCAAACCATGAAATGCAACTAAGTTAAGATTCAAATATGGAATGCAAGCTATGAATTAAATAAAAAAGAAAGAAATAAGATGCAAACTTTGTTAAAGAACTAGCTAAGAACCAAATGAAACTTCTAAACAAACCAAGAGAAAGGAAGGTGAAGGGAGGAATGAAAAAAGAGAAGAAGAGAAGGTAAAATGGAAGGACCTGTCAACAAAATAGAGAATGGGATAGTCACTGAAAAAGAGAAAAAGGCAGCTAATAATAGGGAACGATGGGCAGTGAGCAGAAGTGAAAGAGGGCTGTCAAAGCAAGGAAGAATGGGCAGCGAAGAGAAGGTAAGAAATGAGTAAAAAATCAAAGTGTGGAAATGTCAAAACAAGCTGCAAATTGATGTTTTAGGACAACCAATCAGAACGGAGAAAAATAGTGGAGAGGATGACTGGAAATAATGGGAAAAAGGGCAATCAAATCAGCGGATAGAAAGGGAGAAGAAGACAAGCCAAACAACGCAAGGAGAGAAGAAGAAGCCAAATAGATAGAAAATGGTGTTTAGGGCTTCTTATGGAAAGACAAGTAACCGAAATATTTTTTGAACATGAAGTGTGATGGATGAGGAAGAGCCCCTGTTGGCTATGTTTATTCACTTGGAATTGGAAGCCTTTGAAGATCCTGCAAAGTGAAAGTATTAGATGGAAAAAGTTCTTGTTTAATGAAGGAGAGATTGAGCTCCAATCTCCTCTCCACCTTTAGTGATCCCTGAAAACACAACACTCGACAAGACAAACCAGATCAAGTGCTAGAATGTAAATCAAACAAATATCTAAAAGACACTAGTATATCCGACTACGTTCTGTCCGATCTAGATATTTGAAAAACTTAGCATAGATAATCAACTTAAGACACTAAATGATTAACCTTATGTGTTAGATTCATAACCTTCTAAAGCTAGCAATGAACATGAATTGAAAATAAGAGAGTAGGGTGAGCGAGATATCAGCTCACACAAGTTGAAACCACAACACAAATAACCCTTGCATAGACCTCCAAAGTCGCTTTTATTCCAAAATTAAACAAATATGAGCATTACAATTTTTTGGCAGAGTTCTCTTGCACAAATTCTTCATCCTAATGGTGAAGCAAGCATCCTTATTTATACAAAAAAAGAGAGTGCAAGTCGAATGCTTGAGGAGAGCTCATGAACGGCGCACTTCACCAAACTCTTGAGCGATTCACGTCTTGATTGAAGCTTGGAGTTAGCGAATTGAAGATTGGTAGGTGTGATTGGGTTGGTGGGGGATGAGGTGGAGCCTCTCCCCATAAGCTTCAACGCTCACCATCTTTGGAATACTCGCTCCACTATCCCGTGAGCTTTTTTGACGTGGAGAGGCCCATGCTAATCCCTTTAATGCAACCTTCACGTTTTTAAACCAAAGATAAATATGACATGTGCCTTTTATTCCATGTGGTCGTATACCTCCAATAAATCACATGCAACCCCTTCCATTTCGAATTTCATGCACGGCAAGGATGCCCATCCGTGAAGGAGGCCCACGTGAAACAATTTGATTTAATAAAAAAATCAAACTTTTGACTTTTGAAATTATGTGACACATCACTTAATGTGATCGTACACCTTACAAAAATCGATTCCATGCTTTTCCATAGTTTATTTAGTCACTTTTTTATTTTTTTGATTTTTTGTCCATGGTGCATTTTTTTTTTCTCTGGCAATTAAATGCCAAAATGATGCATTTTTAGCCAAAACTCCCTCAGAGGTGATGTAATCACCCGAAAATCGAAGAATGAGGGTGCTAGGGTAAAGAAGATGCTCTGAGCGTCAAAATGAGCCTCCCCACGCCAAAATCCGCCTCCAGATGAGGCTTTTATCATACTCTGAAAAATTCAATTTAAACCATTAAAAATGGTCTAAATTACGGGAAAAATTATTTTTCTCGGAATCAAACGAAACTCCTAGGGGACCTAGTGCATGTTCATACGACTCAATCGAGATGGCTAACACGTAAAAAATCCTAGACACAAGACTCTAATAATCACCTTAGGTTTTGACCACCATGGTAAATACCCCAGCGTTGGAGGTATGAGTGAAAAACTCAGGGATTATACGCCACTAAAGAGTAGCACATAATTCCTAAGGAAAAAACACTCTAGAGTATCCCCCAAATGGCTAAACCTAAGGATTGCCGATTTTTTTATAAAAGGACACCGTTTAGACCAACTTTTTACAAATTCCCCATGGGGGTATGAACATGCAGTTATTACAAATGCGGCAAAATTGCCCTGAAAATGACTTCTGAACTTCTGAACTCTGGTGATGAACATTGAACATGTTCATGAAACTGGCGGCTCACAAGAAATTCAGCTATTGTACAAAATAGCTGGTAACAGATATATCGAAGTTCAAGAGCATATCTTGACACAAGGATAGATCAGACTTTGAGCAGGAATGGGTTTTACACTTTTAGCCATTAGTTGTTTAGGGTTTTTAAGTTTTTCCTTAAAAAACAATTTTTTGGGGGGATCAATGGGTCATAGAAGCACTGGAAGTTTCAAGATCCGTTTGAAAATTTCAGGAATTGTTTGATTTTTCACAGGATCCGTTTCATAGGACCAGGATATGTTTCCTTGTGCAGGGGATCCGTTTCCATGATGGATCCTAGGTGGATTCGATCCGGATACGTATCGGATCCGCGAATCTGTGGATCCTACACACTGGGGTGGTGGATCCGATAACAAAGGTTAAGCCATGGATCAATAGCTGTTAAGATCAAGGTGAAGTTGAATAGTTGAATCACTTTATGTTTAGAACATATCATGGCTGTCGGATTACATAAGTACAAATGCATACTAAGAAACACACTTTACCTGAAGACACATTAGACCAAGTTGATCTTAACTAACTCTTAAGTGTCTAAATATCTTGACACTCAATAACTTGCTATCACAGCCAACAACCTATCGAACATCCCAATGATTTTTCTATTCACTTTATCTTTATTCCCCAATGTGGGCTCTAGAGATGTTGAATCTAGTTGGAGAGGATTGAGGATTAAAATTTGTTGGGATATAGTAACTTAGGATTTTATGCACATTGTAACTTCTCTTTATGAGAATTTTCCTCCATTGATGCATTGGTCTAAATTTTAAAGGGTTTTTCCAATCTCTAGCATGCCTAGAGTCGTTTCCCTTGGTCTGCGGGGCACTCAATTTAATTCTTCCTTGGTTTGGCAATCAGATTTATCAACAATGAACATGGCTTGGCTTCCGTTGGCAACAACAAACTATTAAAGCATGTTAATTGTGGAATGAAAAATCCAGAAGCAGATTATAACATATGACCATGGAATCACAATAATAAATTTGTACAATTCATTCCTATGCAGAATCATTAAACATAAACAATTAGCACTTAGATTCTATATACTAAACATAATTCAAGCATTAAAAGACAAAGCTATAGACATAAATAATTCACATAGAAAATAAGACGAGTACTTATCTTTTCTCAAAATCTATCTGTTATCACACCATAGTAGCAGGGCTACTATTCTTGTTTAGTAGATATCTGCACATTCCAGAGCTTCCATTATTCAGAGCATGGCTATGATGATTGTATATTTTGTGATCACTCATGATCAGAGCAGTGTATTATTCAGACTTATGTTAGACCTTGTGTCAAGGCTGAGTCTTGAGAGTTCAGATTTGATGACCGATGTGACCCTTTATCCCATACAGTTTCAGTTCAGTGCTTAGAGATGTATTGCAACAGTGTTTCAGATGATATATGATGTTTATTACTATGATGATGTTGTATGATCTATGGATATGTTATCATTGATTGTGGATTATTATCTTGTTGATTTAGTCATGTTCACAACATTTGGTTGGTATATTATTCCTGATGTGGCAAACTGTTTAAAATGAACTATAAATCATAAAATGGACAATTGCTTGCACATTTAGGTCATTTAACAAAACCCACTGGTTTTCCACCTTACATAGATATGGTCTTTCCTGACACCAGTTGTCTGCTAGTGTAGGCTCCATATTCACTTGACTCCATCCATACATGACTTTCCTATTTGACTTTAAACCTTGACCTGTCTCATTTGACTTTCTGATACTAAGGACTTCCCCATTTTTCTACCTCTGTGTTTGGACCGCATCCCTGTATATTCAGTGTCTCGGCTCTAAGTTGGTGACAAAACTTGCCTTTGGTGAGTTGGATTGTAGGCCTAAATCATTCTGGTCGGTTGTCTCGATGTTTGGCATTGGCTCGAACTCCCCCTAGTCACTTGAGATGTTGTTGGCTAAAACTGAAAGCTCATGTTCTACCTATGGAAACTTATAAATTCGCCCATGGAAACTAAAAAGGGCAAGAGCGATGAACAGCTAAAAATACTCCTTGAAGAGTATAAGAAAGGTCCAAAAAGCAATGGTTCTTAAAAGCTATATCTAAACAATTGCTGACCTTATATGTATATGAAAACATGCCCTGGATCCAAGCTGCAACTAGTTGTGCTTATCAGCACACCTGAAATCCGAAGGGTTATGTAGGCCAAAAAGGCCATGAAATGAAATTGAATGATCCCAATGAACCTGGATCAACTTGTTGTAGACATGATGCCTAAGTTGAATAAGCACTCTCTGAACAACTTATCCATTTGTGAGGCACAACCATCCCTCGTGTTATTTTGTCCAGCACAGAGTTTGTAGCTTTCCCCCTTCTCCCAGTCCAAAGTATTTCTGAGTTGAGTAAGACAAGTCAACCCCTTGGCCCAACCTTGTTCCTAGCCTTCATCCTTCACTAGCAGTTTGACCATGTCCAATGGGTGAGTTTGTCATTTGAACTATTGTGCAAGTAATTTTATATAACAAAGGAATATGCTAACTTGATTAATGCCACTGAAAGGATGTTATACTTGAGCTTGGCTGTGAGAATGATTAGAGAAACATGTCTTAGTCTACTGATGTGATTTATCCTTGGTTGTATATTATTGGGATCCATGATGATGCAGGCCATATATATATACCTATTGATGATGATTGATGGTCCCACATACTTGATGATGATATCATATGATGGACATATGGTTCAGATGATGATTGATGCAGTTCAACAGGTTTTATTATTACTTCAGATCATTAGATTATGCACTGTCCATATATGGTGGACCCTACAGCTGGCCCATTAGGGCAACCCATGGTGTATGAGTACACATTCCTAGTGGATTTGGGTCTTCTGGATTCCTCCATCTGAAATCTCCTCAGAATATCAATTGCATACTTCCCCTGTCCCAGGAAAATATGTCCAGGCTCCTGCCAAACCTCCATCCCCAAATAGTAATGCATCAACTCAATGTCAGTCATCTCATACTCAGTAGCAAGCTCTCTCTTGCAATGTGCAATGAGACGCTCATCTCCAGTGATAAACAAGTCATCAACATATAACAAAAGAATGAGAGGATCTCCTCCAACCACAATGTAGTAAAGGTTGGGATCAACCTCACTCTTCTAAAAACCCATCGAAGTCAAGTACGCATCAATCCTGGAGTACCAAGCTCTAGGAGCTTGCTTCAGTCCATACAAGGCTTTCCTGAACTTGCACACATGAGAATCTCTCCCATGAATCTTGAATCCCTGTGGCTGCTCTAAGTACACCTCCTCCTGTAGAAGACCATTGAGAAATGCAGTCTTCACATCCATCTGGTGGGTCTTCCAACCCATCTCTGATGCTATAGAAATTATTGCTTTGATGGAAGAATACCGAGCAACTAGCACAAAGGTCTCATCATAATCAACTCCCTCAACCTGTGAAAACCCCGGTGCCACAAACCGAGCCTTGTACTTCTCCACACTGCCATCCGCAACATGTTTCACCTTGTAGATCCACTTGGAAGTCACAACAGACTTCCCCTCTAGTCTCGACACTATATCCCATGCATCATTCTTCATGATGGAATGGTACTCTTCCATCATGGCATCTCTCCAAACCTGATGCTGAGAGGCCTCCTCAAATGTGGAAGGCTCTGATCACGAAGACTCGCAACAAGAGCCATACCCACTCTATCTGGCATCACTACAGTCATGATCTCCTCTCGGGGTGTACCAAATGCCTCTGCTTCCTTCAAAGTCTCCTGAAGCCGTTTAGGCTTCCTCTTCCTTGAAGTCTCCTCCCATACTGGTCTATCCTCATCTGAAGAACTCCCAGAAGCAGAAGGTCCAACACCCCGAGGACCATTGACTGATGAACTAGTCCCTGAAGAACCTATAGCTTGAGAACCAGACCCCGAACCTGTCCTTGAAGTACCTGTCACCTGAACCACTGAACCTGTAGAAGCTGTGCCTTTACCTTGTGATCCAGTCACTCCGGAAACCTGTGGACCTGATATCTGTATTGAAGAAGTCTGAGTCACCTGAGGTGTGGAAGTCGATGGCTCCCCCTGCGCTATCTCTCTGGACTTCTTGAAGGCTCTCTCCTCATCAAACTTCACGTCTCGCCTAACAACAACCTTCTTCTGACCAGGTAGGTAAATCCGGTAAGCCTTCGAAGTCTCATCATATCCCATAAAGATGCCTCTCTCTGCAGTGGGATCAAGATTCGTCCTCTTCTGAGAAGGGACGTGAGAGTAAGTCAAAGAACCAAATATGCGAAAATGGCTCACCTCAGGCTTCTTGCCTATGTACATCTCCTCAGGAGTCTTCCTCCCCAATGCACGATGGGGACTCCTGTTCTGCAGATAAACTGCAGTACTGCATGCCTCTGCCCATAGAAAGAACGGTAAACTCTGATCATGAAGCATTGCTTTCGCTGCTCCCACAATCGACCTGTTCTTCCTCTGCTACTCCATTCTGCTCAGGAGTGTAGGGAACTGTCAGCTGTCTCTATATACCCTCCTGTGTGCAAAACCCATCAAACTCCTTGGAGGTATACTCACCCCCATTGTCCGATCTCAACATCCGAATCTTCCTCCTTGTCTGCTTCTCCACAAGGGTTTTGAATCTTTGGAAGACTCTCAATACTAAGGGTGACTTCTTGCTCCTCAAGAAGTAGATCTAGGTCTTCCTGGAGTAGTCATCAATGAAAGAGATATAATACTCAAATCCAGTCAAAGAGACTGATGACATAGGGCCACAAATATCAGAATGGATCAAGTCAAGTACTTCTGCTGCTTTGGTGTCACTGCTTGGAAAAGCAATCTTGGTGTACTTTCCCAAAGCACACCCCCTGCACACATCACTCTGCGCAGTGCTGAACTCGGGTAAACCTGTAACCATGCTCCTCAACAATCTCAGAGCTGGTTGATGTAAGTGGGCCATCCTCCGATGCCATAGCTCACAAAGCTCACTGCTGCTGCTGAAACAAGAGCTTGTATAGATTTCCACATCTAACCCCAATGTCCATGGAGGTAGATAATCCTGTAGTCCTGGGGAATACTCGTCCATCTAAGAAACAAACCCCAAGACCCCTTTCCTCAATGGTGGAAGCTGATACAAGGTTCTTCTTCAACCCAGGGACAAATAACACATCCCTTAGAATCATGGGACTCATAGACTCCGTTTGAAATGTAATGGTCCCCTGACCGATTGCTCTAACAATGGTGTCATCGCCTAGTACAATCTCCACATCTGTACCTGTCTGTGAAATCTAGGAGAACATCTCTCGAGCACTTGTCATTGGCTTGAGGCTCCGCTGTCAATATACCAAGTGCCAGTGGTGGATGCACTCATCTGATGGCCTGTCAATAAGGAATACTCCATCCCCATATCCACATCATTGCTGGTAACTAAAGAGGCTCTCTCTCTCTCAATCCGTCCAACACACAGAGAAAACTCTCTTTGAAATCTGTCTCCAAAGTCATCAACCTCTGCTGAAGCTGCAATCTGCTGTCTCTTCTTCTTCTTGCTTGGACACTATGAAGCATAGTGCCCAAAAGTCTGACAACCATAACATTAGATTTTACTCAAGTCCTTCTTTTGCCCACCGTGCTGCTGCTGCTTGGCCTCACCCTGCTTGGGACTTGTTATCACCAAACTTGTAGGTGCCCCTAGAGATGAATCCAAGATGGATGGTAGAAGGGAAGGGCAACCAAAGAGGTGCCAACCAAGATGGCCTCGACTCCCAATGGATGGTTGTCATGCCAATCGAGGCAATCTCCACTTTATGTTATCTAGCTCAAAACAACAAAGGGGGAGACCCAGATCTACTCCCGACAGGAGAGATCAAACCAAAACACCAGATCAAGTCAAGTATAGTTGAAGTACGTAAGGTGTATGGTGAACCCTAGATCTATGGAAGAAGTCACAAGATGAATAATAGTTTGGATCAAGGGGTTTAAACAGTGTATCTTTGGTCCATTATGGGTGGAATAGTGACTTATGATGTTTAAAATAAGATCTAGGATTAGGGTACTACTCAATTATGAGAGAATCCACTGCCTTGGGAACCGTGTCCAATGCAGGGTAGTTAAGGACTGAATTGGGGCTAATCAGTACCAGAGATGAGCTTGATTGAGTGATATGACAATGTCAAGGGGTTCAAGCAACCAAAACAAGGATCAAACCACAAGCTAACCCAACAATCCAGGAAAGTCGAATGGGCTTGGAGAAAGATCAGTCCCTTGGGAAGTGGGCCAAATGGAGTTGGATGTCCACCAAATTACAGATTTGGAATGTTGAGGTATTGAGGTAGGTGGATCTAAAAGATTAGGATCATCCAATGGTTGGATCTCAACAGATCTGAGATTGAAGTATGCCACAAAGTGACCCAAGTGGGGCACAACCCTCAAAGTGAGGAATGGGGCGCACAAGGTCAAAATCACTGAAGTGACACACTAGGGGTAGGTTATTGAATGTGTAGATTACAGATCAAGTGGAATCTCACCTACCTAGGTGTTAGATTCCTGCAAACTCACCTCTCCCAGGAAGTGCGACCTCCCTTGGAGAGGCTTCTTTGCCTTGGAAAGTGGGTCAAATGATGGCCAATCCTCACCAAATTACAGATCCGAATTGCCGTGGATACTATAGAGGTGGGTTTTAAATTTTATACCCAAACACCAAGTGGATCTTACTAGATTTGAGAAAATGTAAAATGAGGGTTTGTAAATTAAGGGTTTTATCAATGAAGTAGCTATGTCAATGGATTGGAGCCAAGACAAGAAGAACAAACCTGTGGATCTTACTTGGATAACCTTGTAGATGCCTTGATGATGATGATCTATGCAAACCCGATCAATTTGGAGCGATTTGAGGTAGTTTTCTATGAAATCGATTTGCCCAAGGAAGCCAATGCGCCCTCTCTCCTGCACAATAAACGTCAACAATATCAGATTTACTGCGAATAAGAGATAAGACTAATGCCACAAGAGAAATAACAAAAAGATAGCATAGATCACAATGATACTAATGATAACCCCCTGATACAAGTGAATGTCAAGTGGAGTGAGTTGAAGAAGCCTTGCAAAAACGCCCAAGTGAAGTCGCCCTCCTGTAGACAAGACAAAAGTTTCCAAAAAAGATAGATCTTACCACAAATATCCAAATGCTAGGATGCAATAGACTTTCCAATCACCATCGAAGAACACCAGATTCAAAGAAGACCACAAGAATTTCCACAAGAAAGTTTTTCTATATCAAGATTCCAAGAGCCAAAGACCCACCCTTTTACGATGAGAAGCTCTCTCCTTTAAATAGAAAGGAGAGAGTCCACAATCTAACCACTTTTTAAATGAGTGGCTAAGATTAAAAGATCAAAAGCTCTAATCAGTGGCTGAGATGAGCTCAACAATACAATACATGGATCAATAATAAAATATAACAATAAGTGGACAAACTCACTCTAGAAGAGGGGATCCCACCAAATCACGATGACAAAATAATAGATCTAGCTTATGGTGGGTCCAAGGGGTAATTTTAGACACCCTTGGTCAATCCCCATAGCACAATATGAATAAAATAATCATCAAAGTACCAAATCATGCCTCTATGGACAAATCGTGAGCCTTGGGAGGCTCCAAAAATCATCAGAAAGTGCCATAAGTGATGGCCGTGGGTCCCCATGAAGCTGAAACTGCTAGAGAAGGCGTGGAAGACATCCCACTCATCATCACTGATCATCCCAATCCATAGCATTGCCTCAATAGCCTAAATCGAATTCCTTTGTAGCCATTTTTATCATTTCTGAATTGCCTCGAGAAATGTGAAACTGCCCAAACTGCCTCCTGGAGTGCCTGCGCTGTCAAGGTGAGCTCACCAATGAGTCTGGGAGGGTAATATGGTAATGACAAGTGGCTGGACCACCCCCTCCATGCACAGCGCCCTAGGTGAACCAAGTAAATCTCATCACTGCTCTGACAGGGCCTCCGACAGACCAAAACTGCACTAGGATAGCCAACTGAGGCTCAATCATCACTGTAACTGCCCGGAACTGAAAACAGACTGTTTCATTAGACTCAGAAGGTCCAAATCGATCTAAGATGTGTACTCATACACCATATAAACCTCTGCATGGTCCAAAATAAATACTCATCATATCCGGAAAACCAAATAATAATAATATGTAAAAAGTGCTGAAAAGCACAAATCATCATCATAAGCTTGAAACCACTGCATAAGCCCACCATGGTGACCTGTACCGGACCATATATCATCTATCTGTAACATCTGAGGTCTGCCACCTCATGTCCTGTGGTTGACTTTTGGTCAAACTGAGGTTTGACCAAGTCAACATGACCAAAATATGACTCAAACTGTCATCAAGCTGCTGCAAGGTGTCCAAGGTTAAGACATGCTTTACAATCCATTCAACTAGCAATTATAACAAGAAATAATCATTACTGGCTATCTAAATCCAAATATAATAGGTCATAATTATTATTTATTACTTAGACAAGACTTTCAAAGTCATACTCACTTCATAGTTGTGATCAATTTGCTAGTGAAGGGTGAAGGCCTAAAAACAACTGGCTAGGTCAAAGGATGACTTACTGAATTAACACTGTGACACTTTGGAAATGGAAAAGGGAAAACACACCATAGCATATAGTGGACAAGCAACAACACAGGGAATGGCAGTGTCTCACAAATGGATAAGTTGTTCAAAGAGTGTTTATTCACCTTACACAGATGCGCACAATCCATAATACAAACGAGGCCAACAATCTTTTTGATATAGCATTTAAGTTCCATTGCTTTTTGGGCCTAGAGTTTCCATAGCCTTTGATCTATGTGTGTTTACAAACACATTGCATAGATTTACATTTACTTAGGCTTCTTGCTGTAGGTGTGTTTTTAAGGCACTTGTTTACCTGAGCACTTCTAGGTGTGTCACAGACAGCTTGTTTACCTAGGTATTTACATTTCACAAAAGATATAACATTTGATATTTCATAGCCATTTTCATTTGGCTTGCCTTTCATTCATGTGTGTTTAGAAACACATTGCATGAATGGGCTTTTCATACAAGATATAACATTTCATTTCCATACTTTGCATTAATGGCAGCACTAAAAGTTTCAGGTTTAGCCAACAACATCTTTAGTGACTAGGGGGAATTCATAAGGAAATCCAACTCACCATAGGTAAGTTTTGTCACCAACTCAGAGCCGAGACACAATAAACAGGGAAGCTTATCCAATATAGAGGCTACAGTGGGGAAAAGGTCCTCCATGCCACTAGTCAAGTAGTAAGTCAGGGTAAAATGAACAAACTAGGTAAGTCATGGATGGATGAAGACAGTGAATAGTGAAACCAACACCAGCAAGCCAAAGTATGGTGGGAATGATCACCTCTATTCTCCCTAGGGAGGGTAAAACCAATGAGTATAGGCCAAGAACTTCTAAGTCTGAGTAGGGACAAATATGATATATATATAATACAACCAGGTCCACATATCTATATGATCACCATATCATGATACTAAATGCGAAGACATGCTAAGAGAATGGAAATAAAAACAACATAACCACAACACCATAATATACCTGCTGAGTCATATACTTGAATGCTCATCATCTGAACCATCATCTGTCCTCTGAAACTGCTACTGCAACTCTGGGCACTACTGACGGCTCTGTATAAATGGCTAAATAGCTACATCGGTCATCTCTCTGAGTGTCCTGAAACTCAGTCATGGCATGGGGAATAAAACTGTTGTCTAAAATCTGATAATGATTCATAGTAGATGCTCATCTCAGCATCTCAATGCAATGGAACTGGCTGAATAGTGTACTGGAATAGAAAAATAATGTATGGTAGCCCGACTACTATATATGTGATAACATGACCCTTCTTCTTCTTCTTCCCCTTTGCTGTCAAAGCCACATTCTCCTCATCTTCCCTACCCTGTGAAGAACTGCCATGTACGAGATCTCTCCTAGTCTCCTCCTGCACAAAGTCATCCCACAGTCTCTCCCATGAAGGTAAGTTCTCTCTGCCCACTATAGCCTGCACAAATGCACCCCAGGGCTTGGAAACCCCATTCACTACTGTACGCACAAGCTCAGTAGCAGTGACCACCTCCCCAACTGCTGCTAGCTCATCTCTAACTGCAGATATCCTGTTAAGGTAAGCTGTCACTCCCTCTCCGCCATTCATCTTTATACTCTTCAGTTTCTCCTTGAGAACCATCTTCCGGTTCTCATTGGTACTCTCCTATAAGTTGGTTAAAGCACTCCACATCAAATGTGGCTTAGCTTTACCAGAAATGTGAGGGATGATATGGTCTTTAACTGCATCAAGGATTATTCTTCTAGCTTTATAGTCCTTGTTGAAGGATGATAATGCTATTGCATCTGTAGCAGCGGGAATCTGAACAGGGTTTGCTGTAGTGTTTCTAACCACCTCCTCCCACATTTCATTTTCCTCTAAAACCAACAAAATCCTAGCCTTCCATGGCACAAAGTTTCCTATCCCATCCAGCCTATCCTCCAACTTAAGTCCTGTAGCCATCTCTACTGTCAACCCAACAAGGTGCTGTTCACTAACAGAAGAAAATACTTAAATCTGGAAATTTCTGTGTGTCTGCAAATTTTACTGTTTTCTGCCCCCCAGCTTTGATACCATGTAAATTTTCTGTGTTTTTCAGATTGTTGGTTTATGTCATGTTTTTAGTGTTTTTCATTCCCAAGCCGGTTTTGCATTGGCTGGAAACTAATAAAAAATGCAGACAATTAAACACGCTGTAAATACACTTTAACAGGCAGAAAATTAATTTAGCATGCACCCATAAAATATTTCAGAATCAGAAATTTTTGGCCAATAGCCTTGGAAAAACCTCCACAGGGAAAACCAGTCAGAGAGAGAGAATTTGTATTTCTTCAAAATAATTTCAGCACAGTAATTTTACAGTCGAAATGTACTTATCTCAACCAGCAAAATACACTAAAAAAAACTGCCTCGATTTTTGTGCCTAGCTGCCCCAGTTTCAGTGCAATAAATCACCTCGATTTTTGTGCATAACATCACCTCAATTTTTGTGCCAAAAGACCACCTCGGTTTCTGTGCTAGCTGCCTTGAAAATTGTGCAGAAATAAATGCCTCGGTTTTAGGGCCAGAAAGGTACAGTTCGTACCACCTGTACGGACCTCGAAATCTGTGCAAGAAAACTGCAGAAAAACATGCCCAGATTTTTGCCTTGAAACCCATGCCCCTTGCCTCGGGATTTGTGCCCAGAGTGCTCCTCGAAAACCGTTATGTACGGACAGCAATAAATGCTGTGTATGGATTCTTGAAATCTTCCAAAGGTTCTGCCCACTGCCTCGGGAATCGTGTTGTACTGAAAACTTTCTCTCCTCGAAATGTGTGCTGCTCAGTAAATGCTCCTAGAGCTGCCTCAAAATTCGTGCCCTCTCTCCTTTCTCTCTTCACTCCACTTTCATCTCAAAAGTGAATGTTTGCTTGCTTCCCTTGCCTTTTTGTTCAAACCCTAGGGTTCTCTCAAATCAACGGATGAGATTAGATTAGATCAATGGTTGAGATTAAATGCTCCTATTTAATTCTCATGAATATTAAATTCACTCACCCACTTAAATTTATCAAAAAGTGACTTTATGTTCTAAAGTCAAATTAAATGCTTTTCATAAGTCATGTAATGCAAGGGTCACTTTTTCCCCACTTAAGTGACTTAGGCAAAAAGTCACCTAGGGAACACTTCCTAGGTACAAAAACTAACAGTTCTTTGGGTCAAAGAAATGTTTTAAAAGTTGGAATCAGATTTAGAATAGATCAAGGTTCAAATTGGACTCGGATCATAAACAACATGTGTCTTTGTTTATGAACCAATTTACTGTAATACATAATATGATCCATAATTGGCGTGCCCTAGGAAGATGTGTCAAGGTGGTTACATCTTCAATAAATGTGTCCAAGGTGGTTAGATGCAGATAAAACAACACCATAACTCCAAATATTTTCCAAAGATAGGATGGAGGGGTTAGGGCACCATCTCTAAGGCTAAACAACTCGTCCATTAAGAGAAATCTTTAGAAACATGTGCAAAGAGGTTCACATGGTTGTTATAACTTATAACCACCTCAAGCAAGTGGAACAACCTCAAAGAATGTGCCAAATCATGGATCCCTATGCAAAGGCCACCTCCAATGCATGCATCCTAGGGAAGTGTTCATGAGAAGTGGCACACCCTGCAATATAAGCATGAAATGCCTTCAAACCATATATCATCATGTGAACTCATATCGAACTATGGGCAATACAACAAGTGCACCCAAGGAGAATATGCAATGGCTTAGATCCACGTGCAAACAAGGTCCATATGTCTCCACATGTGAAAAGATGCCAGCAAGGGGAGCACTCTACTCCATCTAGCCACCAACCAATCATAGAATGCCATGTCACTGTCACATTGCCAAGATCCTCATGGGCGTTCACAACTTCACACCATCATAAAAAATGAGTTCAAGGTCCACCAATTAAAATAATGAATAATAATTTAAGTGAAACTCTGCAAGCATAACTAGCAAATAATTCACCACATCTAGGAGCAATAATTAACAAATAAAACTTAGGGAAACCCTTAGTTGATGGGTATCCCCCTCCATATATGTGCTAAGGTCAATCAAATGATTGAGCAATGTTATGCAAGACCCCCAAACACCACATGTACTAGTTGCAAGCCTCCAAACAAGAGATGATGATGCCAACCAAGACGAAAATGCATATCATCTAACCATGGTATATCAATAATAAACCATCAGAAACAATTTCACTATGGTGATGTGCTGTAAGGGGCTCAACATGACAACCAAGTACCATGGTAGATGATCAAATAAGGAAGATAATACACATCCTCTAACCTGTGTACACCAATAATAACCCACTGCAATATCCAAGGTAATTTGCTCCAAGGGGGCAGTGACCAAATAACCATAGATAAGCAAGTGTACATAAGAACAACTCCATAAAATAATGTTGCATTCAAATGTCTCATCTAAAGGAAAATGCCAACTAATTGACCATCGCTGATGCACAGGCCTCTATATAGCAAAGCATGGCTCAATAGCCATCATACTCCTAGGGAAACCTGCATAGCAGGGTCTTCAATTGGATCAAATACCCAGTCTTCAATTGGATCAAATACCTCATGCTATATGAGGGGGTGACACCTATCTCCATATAGGGACATGCACTCTTGAAGAAGAGTGTATGAGAACCTTAGGTTCTTTCTTTCCTTTCTTTCTTGAATTTTGTTCAAAGTAATCTCTCACTCTATGTATGTATGCATGTATGTATGGATGTCCGATGGACGGATGGATGTTTTTGCAATAGAAGTGTGTGAAAACATACATGTTTTTGAAAGTAAAAGTCCTTTTGACTTTGACATCAATAAAAGTTCAATTATGTTTTAATAAGGCTCCACTTATATAAATAGACATTGATTTTGAATTTTAAATATGTTCCCATGTATTGCATTTGTAAGAAGTATTTGTTGACATTGTCTCCCTTGTGTTCAACATCAGGTTTTTGAGGATCGCATTGAGCTTATTAATCAACTTGGGATCTCATCTCCAATAATCATCTCTAACTTACGTCAGGTTGTTGAAGGCCTCGTAGTATCCTCACATATATTTGTGTAATTTTGTAGAAAGTTTAAGAATAACACTTTCTTGGTCATATTTAAAGGTTAGGGATGCAAGTTTTATTAATCAATGCAAGCTTGCACAAGAGCTAAGTGTTATTTCATTTGATCAAATTGTTGTATGGATCATGATGATATGTTACAATCCCATCATTTACTTGTCTATTTGTACATTTCACAGTGTTTAGTCAGCTTCCTCCTTTAGTCTTTATTTTTTATTTTTTAAATTTTTTTTGGGGTGTTCTAGAGAATTTAATAATTTAATCATCAAGTAGTGTTTATATCGAATGATCCTTGTATGGTGCAAACATTTATTATGCATATAGCTCCTATATACTAATTATCATTAGTTTTCAGCTCTTCATATAACCTTGGTGTAGTCTGTAAACTAAAAAGCTAAAGCTTTTCTAATGTGCCGTTCCTTATACATCATAATAATATGATACATAATTTTCTTTTTGTTTTCTCATGATGTCGTGTTATTGTGACATTTTGTTCATCTTTTTGTTGTTATGTTTGCTTCCTTGACCACGTAATGGGCCTTTTGGGAAGAAAGTTCATGTTCTGGGGTCTCTCACTGCAAATTTAACATCTCTATCTTACATGTGGCACAACGACACTTGCAATACACAGATACTTGTGACATTTTCTCTCAATATGTCATTCTTTCTACAAAGGTATTGAAATGCTAATTTAATATTTCAATCGCTATTGGTGCTCTTATATTAGCTGCATATAATACTAAACGTGCTTCAAGCTTGTCCTAACTTTATAATTTTTCTGATATTTGCAAAAGGCAAGCAAGTGGTGTAGAATTCATTTCCACTCGTTTTTTACAACAAAAGATTCAAATGAGGAAAGCCACATGACTACTTTCATTCAGGTACGAGGTAGGTCCTTTCTCTTTAAGTTGTGTAGATGTTTAATTACCACACAATGACACTTTTATTTAGTTGTTTAAAGGCCACCTTTTTAAAATTTCTATGTAGAAGTTGTCATACAATTTTTTGAAACAACATTAACATCCAATTTTACATTATTATATCGTTTAAAAAATTCACATGATTCAATTTTTTTGAAATAAATTGTTAAATGAGAATTTGTTGAAGTTGCAAATGCATGTTGCAAATTTTATTCTTGCCATATGCTGTTGAGTGATAGTCAAAATGAGGTGATTAGATGCCAAAATCTAACCTTAAAATGATCACCTTGCTTTGTATTCAATTGGCAAATGTTCAAGGTTGACATGGTAATCGTTTAATGTATTATGCATATCTCTGTCTATATATTTTTCTAAAAACCTAATTGAGATCTTTGTTACAAATATTGCCGATATATCGACAACATCGCGATGCTAACCCCTGTTTGACTTTTGTAGTATCGGACAGGTGCTTCTGCATATGCCTAGTGTCTAGCATGCAAGAGTCGTCTAGGAGACCTCTTAGACTTAGGAGTTTCACTTTAATTAAGTGAACTATTAAAGTGATTGTTCTTTTGTAATTACTCTATATAAAGTGAGGGCCCATAGTATTTGGTGACCCATGGTATTGGCCCTAGGTATTTGCATATTGTAATAGTATAAAGGATAGTCTAGGCGAGAGGAGAGACATACAAGTCACACAGAGTGAGAGAGAGACATCTCATTGATTAGTTGTCGAAGGACTCTTAGCTAAGTCTGCAGGTGCAGGGGGCAAAGGTCAGAGGAACAGAGCAAGGGGTAGGTCAGAGGAACAGAGCAAGGGGTAGCCGATGTAAATTTTTTCAATGCTCTGAAAATACTTGACCTCAACTTGGTCTCAACTTTCAAAACTCTCTAAATCACATGCAAGATGCCAAACCCGATTCTCAACCCCAGAGAATGTATATTAGCACAAACAATTATTTATAACATGAAACACATGAGATCTATTTACTTCTTTCAACCAATAGCAATCACACATAAAATGGACACAAAATTTTCGGTCAATGTGACCTTGGAAAATTCCTTGTGGGAAAACTAGTGAGAGAGTAGAATAACTTTTATTATCTTCAAGCAATTACAATAGGTACAATAGAATAAATCCAACAAAAACTGATCTCTGAGCCAATGGCTCAAGAGCTCAAGCCTGATCTTTGCTAGATGAATGGGTAATGCGCCCCTCTCTGTGAATGTGCTTCTCTCCGAATCTGCTGTCTAACTTGGGCTTCGCCCTCTGCTACTGAATCACTGTCTCGGTGAATGCCCTCTCTCAATCTGATGAACTCTATCACAGAGCTCGCCCTCCTCCAGTGAAGTGCACCTCCCTCCACAAAAATGTACCCCCTCTCTGTATGATCGATCTTTGATCTCTTTGCTGATGAATCCAATCTCTCTCAGAAACAAACTCAGCCTCTAATGAGTCCTCCCTCAACCTCAAATGAAGTGTGCTCAATCCTTCTTAGATCTGCTCCCTTCACTGCTCCAGAATGCACCCATCTCTTCTTAAGAACGCGCCCCCTCTGGCATGCATTGATTCGCCCTTCTCATGCAAACAAGTCGCCCTTTCTTGTGTAGATGAACTCACTACTCAACAACATGCCCCTTTTGCCTTCTCAACTCCTTTTTAGGTTTTTCGTCTTTTAGATATCGAAATACCTAATTTAATTTCCATGCAAAAATAACACTTTCGCATTAAAAAAATACATGCATGCAACCTCAAAAAATAGTTTTGCTTCCGCATGAAGCAAGGTTAAGGTTTGGACAACTTTCCTAGTTAACTTTTCAACAGCCAAGCGCTAGTAACCAACAAGATGGGAGGATTGATCTTGAGGTTTGAAAGCTAGCTGTCTGTCATTGTATTTTCCTCAGTGGGACATAGGAGTTGGTTGGACAATGGTACATGTGCTTAAGCAACCAAGGAGTTGGTTGAACAAATGGTACGAGTATGCAATCAAGCTTGAGCATTGCTTGGTTAAAGGTTGGAAGTGTGCAAGCAGTTAATGGTTGGACAATCCTGAAAGCGCGCAAGCATAGCCAATCAGAAGATGCTTTCAGTAAGTGGAACGCGCACAAGTTCCTAGAAGGGTACAGCGGTTGAAGACCATCTATGAGCAAATTCCATAGCCGACGGTACAACAGGTGCGCAAATTCCACAGCCGGCGGTACCATCTCAAGCAACCAAGGAGTTGGTTGAACAAATGGTATGAGTATGCAAGCAAGCTTCAACGTTGCTTGGTTAAAGGTTGGAAGTGTGCAAGCAGTTAATGGTTGGACAATCCTGAAAGCGCGCAAGCATAGCCAATCAGAAGATGCTTTCAGTAAGTGGAACGTGCACAAGTTCCTAGAAGGGTACAGCGGTTGAAGACCATCTATGAGCAAATTCCACAGCCGACGGTACAACAGGTGCGCAAGTCCCACAAAGGATGACAAGGCAAAGGACAAAGACCCACTTAGAAGAAGTTGGGGTATGCGCAAAATCCGCAAAGTATCAATGCACCAAGGGCGCTGTTATCACCTAAACTGTAGTTACCCCTATGGATGTATCCAGTCATGGATGGCAATAGGGAAGGGCAACTCAAAAAGGTGCAACCACGATCACCTCGACCTCCAATATATGGTTGTCATGCCAGTTGAGGCAACCTTCACTTTATGTTATCTAGCCCAGACAACAAAGGGGGAGACCCGATCTACTCCCGACAGGAGAGATCAAAACCAAGACACCAAATCAGGGTATTTCTAAGTGAAGTTAGGTGTATGGTTTATCCTAGACCTAATAGGTTGAAGTCACAAGCCAAGTGAGGGGTTCAATAGGTATAGCTTTGGTTCATGATTGATGTAAGAGTGACTTAAAATGTTTGAAGTGAGATCTAGGGCTAGTGTACTAGTTCAATGTCAGAAGACCCACTGCCTTGGGAACTGTGTCCAGTGCAGGGTAGTTTAAGGGTTGTATTGGGGCTAACTAGTACAGATGACAAGCTTGACCATGATACATGATAGCTTCAAGGGTTTAGTTCACCGTGCATAGGTCAATTCACAAGTCAATCCAACAATCTGGGAAAGTCGAATTAACTTGGAGAGAAACCAGTGCCTTGGGAATTGGGAAGTGGAGTCAAAGTAGGGTTGACTTGTGGTTTAGGACTCCTAGTACATGGGACAAGTAGGCAATAGAGGTCTTGATGGATGAATGTGTCTAGATCTAGGTTTGACCCAAGTGGACCACAATCCCTTAAAACAAGGAATGCTATCCCCAAGGCAAGATTTGACAAAGTGATAGTCTAGACCTAGGTTTTGAATTATTCCGGTTTCAAATCTCCAAAAATCTCAAGTACCCACGTCCTAGAAGTGAGTCAACTCACTTCTCCAAGGTGGTGCGACTTTGCCCAAGGAGGCCTAAAAGTGGGGTTAGGTGGGTCAAGACAAGTCGGATGGCATCCAAACTTTAGATCCGGGTAGGTTAGTCAAGTAGGAGTATGGATCTATAATTTCGTGGCAATCCAACGGCTAGATCTTAGTAGATCTGAGTTTGAGTGTTCCAAGTGGTCCAAAATGGGGATTAAATCCCTTAAAATGTGGAATAGGGCCCACAAGGTGAATTTCAGGAAAGTAACAATCTGGGTGTATGTTATTGGATGTGTAGATGACAAATCAAGTGGAATCTCAAACACCCACCACCTAGATCTAGGTCAACTTGCTCAAACTAGGAAGTGTGCTTTGCTTGGGAGGAGCTAAGTTGGCATGGGAGGGGGGTCAAACGGAAGCCAATCCTCACCAAACTATAGATCCGGGATGCCGTGGATGCTATAGAGGTGGGTTTTCAATATTATGCCCAACAACCCACTAGATCTAAGTAGATCTGAGAAAATGTAAAAATGGGGTTTTGATTAATTAGGGTTTTAAATGTTTTTGACAATTGGATAGATCATGGAGATAGAACTGACCTTGAGATCATACCTGAGTGATGCGAATGAGATGCCTTGATGTTGAGGAAGATTCCCGCAGAGATCAAATGAGAGATTGTTGATTTGCTTGCCGAATTGATGCCCTAGCCCACAAGTGCGACCTCCTCTACCTGTCAAACCAAGGAACAACGATTCAATCAGTAAGATCAAGTATGGAGGAAATACAAGAGAAATGCAATAGTAACATGAAATAGAAGGTCCTGGGACAGTAATACTCCCTGTTACCAACGGCGAGCTCCAAAGAAGTAGGGAGAGTCTTCCCCTACCAATACCTCCTCCTCCAAGCAAATCGGCCTCCACCTGTAGATGCAAAATCGTGGTACAAAGATATGGCAAACAAGATCTCCAATAACTCAGTGCAAAGGAAGAACCAACGAACGAACACCAAAAACATTCACCACAACACTGGAGATAGATGCAATAATAATTTTCTATTCCAATAATCCAAAGCCAAAAGTCCCTTTACAATGAGAAGCTCTCTCCTTTAAATAGGAAGGAGAGGCACCAAAACCCTAACCACTTTTTTGAATGAGTGGCTAAGATTAAAAGATACAAATGTCTAATCAATGGTTGAGATGAGCTCAACAATAAAATACATGGATCACTAATAAAATATAATGTAAGTGGACAAAATCGCCCTATAAGAGGGGAATCCCACCAAATCATGATGACAAAATATCATAAGAGGCTTATGGTGGGTCCAAGGGGTAATTTTATCCCTCCTTGGTCAATCCCCATAGCACAATAACCAATAAATAATCATGAATGTACCAAATTGTGCCTCCATAGTCAAGTCGTGGTCCTCAAAAGACCTCAGAAATCCACAGAAAGTGCCATTAGTGATAGATGCGGGCCCCGATGAAGCTGAAACTGCTGGAGAAGGTGTGGAAGACCCCGATCTATCATCACTGATCATCCCATGCCATAACCTTGCCTCAGTAGCCCAAATCGATTTCCTCAATAACCATTTCTACCAATCCTGAAATGCCTCGGGAAGCGTGAAACTGCCCCAAACAGCCTCCTGGAGTGCCTGCGCTGTCAAGGTGAGGGCACCAGTGTGTCCGGGAGGGGGGTAATATGGTAAAAACAAGTGGCTGGACCACCCCCTCCATCATCAGCGCCCTAGGTCAACCGGATAAAAATCACATCTGTTCCGACAAGGCCTTCGACAGACCAAAACTGCACTAGGACAACCTACTGAGGCAAAATCATCACTGTAAGTGCCCGGAACTGAAAACAAACTATCCCATTGGACTCAGAAGGTCCAAATCCATCCAAGATGTGTACTCATACACCATATGAGTCTCTGCATGATCAAAATAAATATCCAATATACCGGAACAAGGCCAATAATAATGATCTGTAAATGACCAAAAACTGCTGTAACCCAAGAATCATCATCATAACCCTGTAGCTGCTGCATAGAATCATCATGTATGTATACATAGACCATATACCATCTATCCATATCATCATAAGGTCTAACATCTCATGTCCCATGGTCCTCCATGGTCAAACTAGGTCTAACCAAGACCAAATATAACTCAGACCCTCATCCAAGGCTGCTGCAAAGTGTCAAGGTTAATACATGCTCTACAACTTATTCAAATAGAAATTGTAACACAGAGTAATCATAACTGGCGATCTAAATCCAAATGTATAGTGTCGTTAATTATTATTATTACTCAGACTAGACTTTCAGGATCATACTCACTTCATAGTTGTGATCAATTTGCTAGTGATGGGTGAAGGCTAAATTAACTGGCTAGGCTAAAGGATGACCTGACTGACTTGACTTTGTGACACTTTGGCAAGGAAAAGGGAATACACACTATAGTATATACTGAATGAGCAATAACACAGGGAATGGCGGTGTTTCACAAATGGATGAGTTGTTTAAAGAGGGTTTATTCACCATCACAGATGCGCACAATCCATAATACAAATAAGGCCAGCAATTGTTTAGATGTAGCATTTAAGTTCCATTGCTTTTTGGGCCTGAAGTTTCCATAGCCTTGATCTATGTGTGTTTACAAACACATTGCATAGATTTACATTTTTCTTTAGGCTTTCTGCTGCAGGTGTGTTTTTAAGGCACTTGTTTACCTGAGCACTTCTAGGTGTGTCATGGACAGCTTGTTTACCTAGGTATTTATTTTCCAAAAAAGATATAACATTTTACATTCATAGCCACTTTCATTTGGCATGCCTTTCATTCATGTGTGTTTAGAAACACATTGCATGAATGGGCTTTTCATACAAGATATAGCATTTCATTTTTTCCAGATTTTGTATTCATGGCAGCACTAAAAGTTTCAGGTTTAGCCAACACAACTTTAGTGACTAGGGGGAATTCCAAGGAACTCCAACTCACCATAGGTAAGTTTTGTCACCAACTCAGAGCCGAGACACAATCAACAGGGAAGCTCATCCAATACAGAGGCTACAGTGGGGAAAAGTCCTCCATGCCACTAGTCAAGTAGTAAGTCCGGGTGATAATCTAAAAGGTAGGTCATGGATGGATGAAGACAATGAAATGATGGAGCCAACACTAGCAAGCCAAAGTATGGTGGAATGATCACCTCTATTCTCCATAAGGAGGGTGCATACCAATGAGTATGAATAGTGAACTTCTAAGTCTGAGTAGGGACAATAGAATATATATAATAGATCAACCAGGTCCATATATCTATATGATCGCCAGATCATGACACTAAGTGCTAAAACATGCTATAAGAATAAGTATAAAAGCAATCTAACCATAACACCATAATATACCTGCTGAGTCATATACCTGAATGCACATCAACCTGTACCATCCTCTGTCCTCTGAAACTGCTGCTGCAACTCTAGGCACTACTGACTGCTCTGTACCAATGGTATAATGGCTACATCGGTAATCTCTCTGAGTGTCCTGAGACTCAGTAATGGCATGGGGAATACAACTGCTGTCCACAATCTGATAGTGATCCAATCTAGATGCTCATCTCAGCATCTCAAATGTAAGGGAACTGGCTGAATAATGTACTGGAATGAGAAAAATAATGTATGGTAGCCCGGCTACTATATATGTGATAACAGGCGCATTACCCACAAAGGATGGTACAACACAAGTCATAGACACATCAAGATGAAGTGTAAGTTTGCGCACATACCATAAGGCAATGATACATTAAGAGCGCAAAGGTACACCACCAAGGTGTAAAGTCCCACTAAGTTGTGGACCTTGAGGGCGCAAGACACATATCATATGACACATCAATAGCGTGGAAGATGACGTGTGGCATATGCATAATTCGTGAAGTATGGAAGAAGGGATGCCGTGACCAACTTGTGAAGATACAATCCATGCAGGACATGTATAAATAGAGATGCAAGTTGGAGATTGAAAGTAAGCTTGATGGCGAGAGCATAAGAGCTTCGAGTGCAAGTTTCAGTTTGTTTTTGAAGGCATCAAGGGGCTCGTCGACAGAATATAATGATCTAGGGAAGAGCCGAATGCGCACATGCATAAGAATGAAGTTTTATGGTGCACAAAATGATGCGATAGATTTGTGACAGATGCGCAAATACAGAAATGAAGAAATACCGAAGTATGCACAAGTGCTTGATGTTTTGAAGGACAGTATTACAATCAACACACATATAGTCACAAATGTTGAAGAGATAGAAGCGCCGAGATAGAACCGAAGTTTATCAGATATTGCGCAGATGTCTAGCTGATGTATATGAGCAGAAGTGAAAGTGTGCGATGTTGAGAATTCCATCTGATGCGGAATGTCAGAACATCAGCAGGATCTGATAGGCGCATCATGATGCAGATGATTTGAGACAAGTGCGTTAAACAAAACAAACGAATCATTTGATGCACAAGACGTCGCAGATTATCTGAGACTGCAACACTTAAATAGAATGGATGTTAGTTTTTCATACAATTATAACGTGTAATTTAATTGCATATAACAATAGGATCACTGGAAAAAAGACAAAGCACGAAAACAATGAACACAAGAATTTATCTTGGGAAACCCAATAGGGAGAAATCCCAGCAACCTTCGTATAGAGATGATCAATTCCGAGAACAGAGTACAAGAGCAAGAGATAGAAAATGTAAAATCTCTTCAAGTGAAAACTCCAAAAATGCTTAGCCTTGCTGTAGATGCAAAATTCTCCTCAAGTGATGCGAACTTGCTTGTAATGAGTGAGTGACCAAATGAGGCACAAGTCCTCTCTATTTATACACTTGCCAAATTGGCTTTTTCCCTAAATGGGTCGACTTGTCTAATTGACAGGGCTGACTTGACTTGGGGATAAATAAAATAACGTTTATTTAATTCTTTTCTTTGTGTATTTTATTCCCAAGGTTTACATTGATTCTATCAGGGGTTTACATGATTAATTACATCAAAATCATCTCTCGTAGGAGGTACAAATCAATACAATAGGAATATCTTCCGAAGTTGCACTAATTCCAACACTCCCTCTCAACAAGAAAGGTATTCGTCGAACATGGTCATCATCAACATCACGATCATCTGGGTTTCATATGTACATCACATCTGTCTTGATCATCTCTATACATACTGAAGGTTGTCAACACAGTCTCAATCCTGCGAGAAGTGTTATCATGCATCTGCTCCACACAGTCCCTTGGTGGTTCCATACATCATCTCAACAACTCTACATAGTCCGTTGGAGAGTACAACAAACATCATCACATCCCAGTCGATCGAGAGTCAATATAATGTGCATCTGCTCAACCCAGTCCTTCGAGGAACATGCACCAACTCAACCAGTCCTTTTGTGAGTCCAAGAGTATCAGCCTCTCCATCCAACTTGGATGTCTGAAAGTCTTTCATACACGACCATTTGCTACCTGTCCGACTCTACTGTCGATGGGATCCTTCCATTCCTGGCTGAGATTCTGGACGAGTATAGGTACCTATGTAGAAACAAACGTCACACGACCATCTACTACCTATCCGTCTCTACTGCCAATGGGATCCTCCCATACCTGGTTGAGAACCTGGACGAGTAGAGGTACCTGTGTGGAAACAAACGTCACAACCATCTACTACTTGTCCGTCTCATCTGTCGATGGGATCCTCCCATGCCTGACTGAGAACCTGGACGAGTAGAGGTACTTGTGTGGAAACAAACGTCACATGACCATCTACTACTTGTCCGTCTCATCTGCCAATGGGATCCTCTCATTCTTGACTGAGAACCTGGACAAGTAGAGGTACATGTGTGGAAACAAACTTCACCTGACCATCTACTACCTGTCCGTCTCATCTGTCAATGGGATCCTCCCATACCTGGACTAGTAGAGGTACCTGGGTGAAAGTAAGGTAAACATCTCCATGTCATCTTTCCCTCTCAAGGAGGGACATGTTCTCTTCCACTCCAAGTCTTCCACGAAAGTATTCAAACTTAATCCTGGGAAGAGGTTTGGTAAGAACATCTGCAGTTTGGTCATCTATCGGAACATACTGTAACTCGACTGCACCTTTCTGCACCATATTAAGAATGTAGTGATATCGAATCTCTATATGCTTCGACTTGTCATGGAATATAGGATTCATTGACATCTGTATACAACTCTGGTTATCACAATGAATCACGGTTGGCTCTGGAATTTGGCCAAACAATCCCACAAGGAGTTTCCGAATCCATACAACTTCCCTAGCTCCTATACTAGCAGCCATATACTTAGCCTCTGCAGCACTGAGTGCTACTGAGGTCTGCTTCCTGCCGCACCAAGAAATCACTCAGAACCCAAGCTGAAGCAACATTTAGAAGTACTCCTCCTATTTGCAGCACATCCGGCCCAATCTGAGTCTGAAAATACCTGCAATCTCAAGTCACACTCTGAAGCATATCTCAGGCCATATCCCATAGTGCCGCACAAGTACTCGAGCACATGTTTTGCAGCAACACAATGAATTTGTCTTGGTTCGCACATGAACTGGTTGAGAGCATTCATAGCAAAACATATTTCTGGTCCGGTGTTTGTCAGGTACATCAAAGATCCAATTAGCTGGCGATACATAGTGGGATCAATCAAATCTAAATCTGAAGCAGAGTCCCTCAAGTTCTTCAGATTTGCTTGGTGTGGCCATGGACTTACAATCCAACATTCTGAATCTCTTCAGAATATCAATGGTGTATTTTCCTTGACTAAGGAAAATCTCCTTCCGCCTTTG
The DNA here is from genome assembly GCA_027924585.1 of Larix kaempferi. Classification (NCBI taxonomy): domain Eukaryota; kingdom Viridiplantae; phylum Streptophyta; class Pinopsida; order Pinales; family Pinaceae; genus Larix; species Larix kaempferi. The sequence goes on along the minus strand of BSBM01000182.1, from coordinate 6,854,468 downwards.
CCATACTTCCAATCCCAAGAAGTAATGCATCGATCCAAGATCCTTTATTTCAAACTCAAAGGCAAGTTTCTTCTTACACCATACAATAAGTTTCTCATTTCTAGTGAGAAATAGATCATCAACACAAAGCACCAAAATCAGTGGCTCATCATCCACAACTTTGTAGTAAATGTTGGGGTCTGCATCACTCTTGGTGAATCCCAAGCTCACCAAGTATCCGTCTATCCGTCCATACCAAGCACGAGGTGCTTGCTTGAGTCCATATAAGGCCTTTTTTAGCCTACATACGTGAGACTCCTTTCCATGGACAACAAACCTTTTGGTTGTTCAATATACACTTGTTCCTTCCTTAATAACACCATTGAGAAAGGTTGTCTTGACATCCATCTGATGCAACTTCCATACCATAGTTGAGGCAATAGCAATAATAGTCTTGATGGAAGTATATCTAGCCACAGGAGCAAATGTCTCATCATAATCAACTCCCTCTTTCTGAGAGAATCCTCTGGCAACAAATCTAGCCTTGTTTTTTTCAACATTGGCATCTGCTCCATGCTTGATTTTGTAAAGCCACTTGGAAGTCACCATTGACTTCCCCTCAGGTCTCGGTACAACTTCCCACCCATCATTCTTCATGATGGATTGGTATTCTTCCATCATGGCATCGTTCCAAACTTGGTGTCTGGATGGTAGGTTCTGAGTCAAAGATGTGACTCATCAATGCTACATAACTCGAGAACCTCTAAGGTCTCTTGCTTTCTCGGAAAGTACTATGTGGAGCTTCATGCCCCTCTGCATCCTGCAATGTCTGATGTGCCCATCTTGGCCTCTTTCGGCCTATCGCAATATCCGTGGGAGCATCAACTGGCTCAACTGGATCAATGGGATCGATCGGTTCATCCTTTTTAGCTAGCTCCCTTTGAACTACTGGAGGGGGAGATGATCTCATCTCCTTTGGTTCTAGCATATCCTCATCATTGATCCCCATATCAGATCCTCTGCCTTTCCTAATAGCCATCTCTTCTTCAAAGGACACATCCCTACTGATGCCTCGATCCTGGAATGTAAATTCTGTAGGCCTTTGAAGATTCACTGTATCCCACGAAAGCTCCCTTCTTTCCTGAAGGTTCTAACTTCGTCCTCTTTTCTTTGGGCACATGAATGTAGACTGGACAACCAAAGATACGAAGGTGGCACACTTCTGGTTTCACTCCCGTGAAAGCTTCTTCTGGAGTCATGTTCTTCAAGATTTTATAAGGGCATCTGTTTTGTACTTAGACAACTGCTCTAGACACTTCTACCCACAAGAACATCGATAGACTCTGGTGATGTATCATGGCTTTGGTTGCCTCCACAATTGTTCTATTCTTTCTTTCTGCAACCCCATTTTTTGAGGGTTGCAGGGAACTATGAGCTCCCTCTTAATGCTTGCTTCCTTGCAGAAATCATTGAAATCTGTAGAGGAATATTCTGCCCCATTATTTGATCTTAAGATCTTAATTCTCTTTCTCGACAAATTTTCGACTTGTGCTTTGAATTCTTTGATTTTGTTGAGCACTTCCTCGGATTCCTTGGTCTTGCGAAAATATATCCAAGTCTTCCATGAGTAGTTGTCAATAAATGTTACATAATAATTATAGCCACCCAGTGAAGCAACAATCATGGGTTCGCATAAGTCAAAGTGCACTAGATCCAAAATTTCTTTAGATCTGCTCTCAATATTCAGGAAGGATCCCTTGGCATTCTTGCCAAGTGCACATCCTCTACATATTCCATCATGGTCTACATGAAGCATCGGTAGACCTGTCGCTATATTTCTTAATGTTGGGAGAGCATTATAGTTAAGATGAGCTAGTCTTCTGTGCCATAGCTCACCCATGCTAGTAGAATCATGAACTAGTGCTTGAGCTGGTGGAGTGCTCAATCGGTACAAGCTCTCCCCTCTTACACCAATTACTCTTGCTGTGTTCATGCTTGAGTTCTTGTGCCAAGCAAGAACTTTCCCTTATGAAAATACTACCTTATATCCCTTGTCCTCCAAAGCAGATATGGAGACAAGATTTCTCTTCATACGAGGTACATAATGCACATCACTCAAGTGTAATGTGTCATTGGACTCTAACTAGAGGGAGGTAGCCCCAGATCCTTTCACAGTGTAATTAGAATCATCCCCAAGTACAACACGGAGATGGGATTCCTTCTCAACAATTTTTGATAAATTTTCTTTATAACCAGTCATATGCCTAGAAGCACCACTATCTATAAGCCATGTATCACTAGTGGTGGGAACAGTACCTGATAAAGCTGAGATGAAGAAAAATTCTGTGCGATCTTCATTTCTTTGCTTCTTATGATGATGATCTTCTTCTACATCAGTAGTAGTGGCTTCATGTTTCCTTTTGAATGAGCTTGGACAATTGTTGGCATAATGACCATAGGTCTTGCATCTGAAACATTGTACATGTGATAGATCCTTCTTCTTTTTCTTCTGATATGGAGGAGGGCTAGATCTCCTACCTTGGTGCTTATGATTGTGAAACCTTCTTCCCTTTCCCTTTCCTTTCTTGGCATGGGCCATGAATGCTTGATTCTCCTCAGGATGAGTACCATGAAGTTTTTGTCTTGCTGCAATCCTCGTCTCTTCTCGAGTGCAATCTGTCCATAATCTGTCAAATTTGGGTAGCTTGGTTCTTCCACTTATGCTTTGAATGAATGACTCCCAAGATGGTGGAAGACCATTTAAAGTAGTAATGACAAGCTCCTTATCATCATGCATTTACTTATCATATAAATTACACTTATATTTCTCTACAAATTATATTCACGGAAATGAATTTATACTTATATTTCTCTACAAATTATATTTACGGAAATGAAATTATGTTAATGTCCTTTCCTGATCAAAGAAGTGATGGGTTTTGTTAACATTAGATTTGACCTTATAAATCCAAGTGTTAATTTACAATGCATATTCATGGATATCATTTGGGGTGAGCTCAGTGTTACAGAGTTCAACATTGGGCATCGACGGTTGGTGAGTACATTACGATGTGCATTGGTTAGTCAGTCCATTGACCCAACATTGATGGTTCGTGGAATGATTTTTAGACTTGGCACACGGTAGCATGTCTTTATTATCATGGGATAGATGGTTGGACAGAGTTTGGATAGTTTCTTTCTCTACAAGTGTAGGCAGAGTATACATCTTAGGTACATATGGATAGTTGATACAACAACAGTGAAGGTCCTGTTATCACACCATAGTAGCAGGGCTACTATTCTTGCTTAGCAGATATCTGCACTTTTCAGAGCTTGGATTATTCAGAGCTTGGTTATGATGAGTTTATATTTTGGGATCACTCATGATCAGAGCAGTGTATTTTATCAGACTTATGTTAGACCTTGTGTCAAGGTTGAGCCTTGAGAGTTCAGATTTGATGCTCGATGTGACCCTTTATTCCATACAGTTTCAGTTCAGTGCCTAGAGATGTTATTGCAGCAATGTTCTAGATGGTTTATGATGATTATTATTATGATGTGATATAACCTATGGATTTCTGATCATTGATTATGGATTATTATCTTGTTGCTTTAGTCATCTTCACAGCATTAGCTTGGTATATGATTCATGATGTGGCAAACTCTTTATAAAATGAAAAAAGAAATATCTTGATGATGTTATAAATTATAAAATGGACATACTACTTGCACATTTAGGTTGCTTGACAAAACTCACCGGTTTAATACCCTCCTTGCATAGATATGGTCTTTCTTGACATCATTTGTCTGCTAGCTTAGGCACCACTTTCATTTGACTCCATCCATCCATGACCTTCTCGATTTGGCTCTCACCTTTGACTTGTCTTTCTTGACTCTTTGATACTGAGGACTTCCCTATTACTACCTCTGTGTTGGATCGCATCCATGTTTGTTTAGTGTCTCGGCTCTGAGTTGGTGACAGAACTTGCCTTTGGTGAGTTGGATTCTAGGCCTAAATCATTCTGGTCGGTTGTCCCGATGTTTGGCACTGGTCGAAGTCCCCTTAGTCACTTGAGATGTTGTTGGCTAAAACTGAAAGCTCATGTACTACTTGGAAATCTTTGCGCCGAGAGGCGCTCTACAGCCCAATATGAGGGAGATCTTGTTAGTCGAGTAACAAAATAATACAAAGTAAACAAGAAAGAATAATACAAAGTAAAAAGTAATAAATATTATGTCAGCCATAAAGAAAAAAGAATAATACAAAGTAAAAAGTAAATATGAGACTTAAACTAGAGAATAAGAGCTTAGGATTAGGTGGTAAATATTATGTCGGCCATAAACAAAAAAGAATAATACATAGTAAAAAGTAAATATGAGACTTAAACTAGAGACTTTACTTTTTACTTTTAATACAAAGTAAAAAGTAAATATGAGACTTTAGAGTGTTTGTCGAGTTTGTCTTGTCGAGTAACAAAATAATACAAAGTAAACAAAAAAGAATAATACAAAGTAAAAAGTAAATATGAGACTTAAACTAAGAGGTTTGCACCTCGGGAGATTTGATCCCTCTCGACCCTTGATAGAGCCTAGGATTTTTATAAATTCGCCCATGGAAACTATAAACTCTAGAATGTGTTTCTTAACACACGTGAGTAAAGGGCAAGGGCGATGAACTGCTAAAAATACTCCTCCAAGAGTATAAAAAGGTCCAAAAAGCAAAAGTTACTCAAAAGTCATATCTATTATTGCTGACCTTGTATATGTATAAACATGCCCTGGATGCAAGCTGCAATTAGTTGTGCTTCTTAGCACATTTGAAATCCGAAGGGTTATGTAGGCCAAAAAGGCCATGAAATGAAATTGAATGATCCTAATGAACTTGGATCAACTTGATGTAGACATGATGCCTAAGTTGAATAAGCACTCTCTAAACAACTTATCCCCAGAGGGGAGGGTGCACTTCTGCATGCAGCGGAGGTCGCATTCTTCAGAGGGCAGTGTTCAGAGAGAGTAGATCATAGCAGTGTGATACAGAGAGGCAAATCAGTCAGAGGCACCTGCAGAGATACTCAGATCCAGTTTACCAGTTAGGGATTACTCTTCCAGTGCATGTATCAGCTGATGCATGCAGATCTAGAGCCTGTCCGGTTCAGGGATTGAGTTACCTTTGAGGTAATACTGTATTGTACTTGTCCATTTATATATATGCTCTGGACTTGAGAGAGAAGATAGCCCCACAGTTTGTTGGTTTTCCTCGGTTGGGGTTTCCAGGGTATATTTGGTGTTTATGTGTGATTGCATGTGTTTCAGTTTGGTAAAGAGATATAGCTGTTGAGTTTTTATTTATATGAGTATGTATTGATATCGAGACTCAAACTGCTTGAGATCTCAGGGTGATTCAGAGGGAGTGGTGATCCCTGAATCAAAGATTTACAATAAGGTTTACTGCATGTGTGATCTAGGGTTGCTTTGATGTGTGAGTGATCATAAATAATACTCCTCATCATAGCTGATCTCACCAAAACTGTGTAAAGGCCAAGCTCAAAAATATACAATGAACTGCTTTGAAATCATGGTAGGCCGGCTACTATGGATGTGATAACAAGTCACTAAGTAAATTCAAATGTAAATCAAGAAATGGTGATGTGGGTCATAAATTTGCAATAATAATGACAATAAATTCATAAATGAGGTGGAAATGGTCTAATTATCCAAGGAGGGCGCATAGGAGGATGAATAGGCCCCTTAGGAGCTGTCCGTGTAACTCCCATCGAAGGTGGAAGGAATCCCATCATGAGGGCATCTCATGAGTTGTAACCCCTCGGGCTAAAAGTAGCCAAAGAAGGGCGCACTAAGGTAAGAGTAACTCCCAAGGAATCTCACGAAGAGGCAACAGGCTAAAAATAACCAAGGAGGGTGCATTAGTGAAGTGTAACCCCCAAAGGAATCTATGACAACTTATGACAGATTCTATGACAAGTTATGACAAGCTATGACAACTCCAGGTCCTAAATTTAGCCAAGGAGCGTGCGTGAGGGGAGAGTGGGTCCACAAGTCAGTTGTAACTCCCCCAAATCAAGGCAGAGAGCCCCTAATTCGAATTACCAAAGGTGGCTAATGTCCTATTTGGTCCAAATAACATTAAAAGTGAATTGATGTGTCATGAATAGTGAATCTCTTCATTAATTTGAATTTTATTATTATTTTTATGAGAGAATTCCAGAATGAGGGGGAAAAGCCTCCATGAAGTTTATAAAAAGGTTGTAGGCACATGAGGGGAAGGATTTTGATCATTTTGCAATTCGAATTGGAGAGCTATTGAGCTTCTCAAGCTTGGGAGATGTGCCCCTTGCTATTGTAACTAGTTTTGGTGGTGAAAGATTCCACCCTAGCTAGTATGAGAGGAGGAATCACCATGATTTCTCTATTGAGTTTCAGTGAAATGAGGTTTTGTCCATGTTCAGTTGCTTATTCGAGTTCAAGTTAAAGTGTTTGGGATCTCATTTTGTAGCAGTCCAAATTGTTGGTGTTCTTTTGGATTGAAGATTGAGTGTTGGTAGTTCTTGCTTGAGGAGGGCGCACCAGTTGATATGCAGATCTCAAGAGGGCTGTAGGAATGACTGTACATCTTCCATATTTGATGGAGGGCGCACTGTAGGAAGCAGATTTCAAAGTTGGGGTCGAAATATGCAGAAGGAGGGCACAGCATTGGAGCAGATTTGACATTTGGAGCAGCATTTTCCCCTTCTACTAGTTTTGTGACAGTCATCTCTCCTCTCTTTGCAACAAATTTCTCTGTGATTTTGCAGTTGCTGTAGCAGCCATCTATGTACTCTCTGATGTTGTCCATTTCATAATAAAAGTCCTCAGTATTTTCCCCATATTGTGTCCAATATATAAGCGCTAGTTGTTCAATGTGTAAATCAACAAAATGGATTATGCAATCTTGAGTCGTATGTATTTAAGCTTTCATAACAAGTCCTCTGAAGTCTGTTAGGGGGGCATTTGGCTTGTTTTGGATGTGTGTGAGTCAGTTTGGTGCTGTTTGGGAGAATTCAAAGGGGTTAGGAGCTGTTTAGAATTGTTAGGAAAAACAGTGTTTTTTGGGGCCAAAAATTGTACTAGTTTTCCTAGTTTCGATTCTAATGGTTTTTGGAGGTTCCAAATGAGTTAATATCTCTGATTTTTGTATTATGGATATTACATGATCCTCCATAGGCTGTTCCAAAAGTGACCTAGAAAATAGAGTACAAGGCTGCCCCAAATCAGCAAGAAAATGCTCCTCATGCAACCCAAGTCATCATCACAAGTGTACAAACATGGTTGAGAATAATCATGAGAGATCTTATCAACAATAAGTTGTCCAAAGTGTTAAATTTTTTACTTAAGAGCAATTATGTTAGACTTTCATTCAATTTATCATATTGCATGCATAAGGATCACTAAAAGAAATACATTCAACAATAGACACAAAGATTTATCTTGGGAAAACCCTTTCATGGGAAAAACCCAGCAGAACTTCTTTGTATAGATTCGTCAACAAAGTACAATGTCAATACAATGAAGAGCTAAAGCTCTCTCATAAAAAGATGCCCCAAGAATAGAAGATATAGAGATACGATAAGATAAAACCGAGATATAAATCTTCTTCTAGCTTTCCTTCCTCCCTTGTGCACCAATCTCTTTGCCTTGAGCGAACTTGCTTGTTTGAGTGGTGTGTCCTGTTGCCACCGGATTGCGCACTTGGTTAATGCAACAAAAATCTATGCTACTGCTCGGTGCGTCCTTGGGGGAAAATGTCGAGTCAAGGCTGTCACTTGATCTTGACTCCTTCGTTTAAGCCAAACTCCTAACGAAGCCAAGGGGGGTAGTCTCTATGGAAAGTTTCTAAGGTTTTTAGAGTTTCTCGGTGAATTGGTTAAAGGTGTTGTATTAAGGAGTTTTAAAGTATTGATTAAAAGTGTTCCAAGATGACTTGCAAAAAGGTAAATTATAGAATGCTTTCACCAACAAAATTGAAATGACTACCAACAGAAAAGCACAATAGTGATATGGTATTAAGCAAATCGATAATGTATAGTAAACCAGTGCCTTATGGAGTCAAAATAATAGATGAACAATGCTGCTGAAAGGAGAAATGTTTTGCAATGCTTATTGGTTACTTTGAGATTATTATGATTTGGAATTTATTAGGGAAAAAGGGGAACTCCCGAGATACTGTGGGGTACAGGGAGGAATGTCCAAAGATTAAAGTTTGGTGGCTCGTCATGAGAACGTCGTGAACGTCTGGGCTGGAATGGAGTCTCTAAGGCGGTGTTCAGCACTACACCAACTAGGGTGTAGTCTAATTGTGCCTTGAGATCGCTTCCCAGTTGTTCCCGCTTTCTGTGAGAAATTTCCCCACACAAATATTAATCACAAAGTGCTGGATTTTCACTATGTGGATGGGTAGTTACTTCTATTAAATGAGTTGTTTAGCTTAGATGTGGAAAATTAATAGAATGGCTACAACCGTTTCTGGTTTCCCACAGGCCCAGGAAAAGTGCCCACAAGGGGAAAGAGCATACTTCGATTATAAACCAAATATTTATTCAAGTTTTGATTGTAGTCGTGGAACAATTGTACAGAAATTGTAAATGAAAGCAGTGAAGCACAAACCTATGTGTCACTTTCTGATCATCCACCACTAATCGACAAAGCCTTTGTGTGGTGGTGAGAGCATACTTCGTGGCGAAGAGGTTGTGTTATTTCTAAGTTTTACACTTGCAAGAAATGAAAAGTAAATAAAAATTGCTTGAAAAGATAGTTAAAGTATACACCTTGCAATTTTAGAGTGGGTGTGTGAATGTTGTGAGGTTAGAAAAATTCATTCACGAAATTTTGACAAAAATGCGAATCCCCCTAGGGGGGATTGGGTGTGGGCGTTGGGTATCCCATTGCTCTCGTTTAATAGTTACAAATAAAAGAGAAGAAAATGTGCCTCTTAGTCCATTTTTGTTCGGATCTAAGGGCTTACAATGATATGAAAGAAATATACAAGTAGTTGGGTGTCCACCGGGATTGTTTTTGCACTTTTTTATGGTCTTGGTCACTCAAATCTTCCACTTTTTGTTGCAGACTTGCTAAATTCCAGCGAGCTAAAGTGCTGCAAAAAAGTGATTAGAATGTACAAATATACATAAAAAATACAACTTCTAACTTGCAAAAATTATTGGGAAATTTTGGTACATACAAGTATAGAAACGAAATCTAGATCTAGCCTTCTTTAATATGAAAACTTAAATACTTCTAGATCTGATTTTGAAACAAGACTAAAACAAATTAAACTTTAGATTCAAATGCTTGCTTCAATATAAAAAAGAAGAAAAAGGTTTGCTTGTAAACTTTTTAGAAGAAAGATGGGAGAAGAACCAAAGCTTGTTAGCTTTTAAAAGTTGGAGAAGGAGCTTGGTGCTTGCAAAAAATATGAGATGTGTGTTTGGAAAGAAGTGATCCACCACCGAATTCGAGAGAAGAGTCAAGACAAGATCAACTCTCAAGCTCAGGCACTGAATCCTGTAACATCACCAACAAACTCATACAAACAAGAGATTAAATCTAGTAAATCAAATGGAAAGAAACAAGAAGGGCAAATGTACAATAGAATTCTATTTGTTGCTCCTAAATCTCTAAACATCCAATGAAAATAAGCAAGTCAATAACCATGAATGCTTACCCTACTAGGATCCAAGATCCTTGCCAAGCTAGATTAATCAACTAGTATGTAAAAGCAAAAATGGAAATCTACAATATTACCTCAAACAAAACTTGCATGCATGAAGAACAAAGCCACCAATGACCTCCAAAGTCTTCCAACAATATATTAATCAAAAGAAATATTACAAATCTCAAGAGCAAAGGTTCAATGCAATCCACCATATGCAAATGGGGAGCCATGAGCTTGCTCTTATAGCCTTGAGAAGGAGAGGGCGAATGGTTCAAGGAGAGAGCAATGGCACACAAAAGGAGAGATATGGGGGATTGAGAGCCCACGTGAATCCTCCATTTGGCGTGAACTCCAGCTCGATGAGAAAGCCGTGGGATGTGCTGGCCGTAGACTCTATAATGAGGTGCCAGATCTCCATAAGGAGATGCGCCCTTACCTTCACCTCTACCAACCCGTGCATCACATGCCACATGCCCAATCGCTTTATGAGATGGTGGGTGCATCACTATTTTAGTATTTGACATGACTCGTAAATCTTTGACTTGGCATTTAAACATTTGCCTTTATTTCTTAAACTAAGAAACCCACCATATGGAATGAGTTGCCACCTCATCCATACCTTTTTTTATCATTTTTATTATTTTTTGATTTTTGTTCATTTTGTAGCATAGTTAGCATTTATTGTCCATTATGTAGCATCTTCAAGGAATAATGCCCCCAGAGGCGACGTAATCACCCGGAACATGGAGAAAGTGGGTACTAGGGTAAAGAGGATGCTTTGAGTGTGAAAATGAGCATCCCCACGCTAAAATCCGTCTCCAGACCACTCTTTTATTACAATTTGAAAATTTCTATTTAAACCATTAAAAAATGGTCTAATTTTATAGAAAAAATTATTTTGGCCGGAATGAACTCAAACTCCTAGGGGACCTAGTGCATGTCCATACGACTTATTATTGATGGCTAGCATGTAAAAAATACATAGATACATAGACTTTAATAACCTCTCTAAGATCGACCACCATGGAAAATACTCCAGCTTTGGAGGATGAGTGAAAAAATTAGGAATTATATGCCACTGAAGCTCAACGCATAATTCCTAAGGAAAAAACACTCTAGAGTATCCCCTTGATGGCATACCCTAAGGTAGGCCAAGGAATTTACAAAAGTATCATGCTTAGACCAAATTATTACAATTTCCCCATGGGGGTCTGGACATGCAAAAATTACAAAGGGCCAAAACATTTGCCTGATGAACTTCTGAACTCTGGCCATGAACAATGTAGGTTGTTCAAGTCTTTTGTGGTTCACAAAGAGTCCACCAAAGTGCAACTTAGGTGGTAACATGTTCAAATGAGGTAGGCGTTTCCTCTATTTATACTTGATTTCTGGATGACTTTTGCTTATGGGGACGACTTCACTAGCTGACTGGGGCCGACTTGTCCAGGAGACAATATAATATTGCTTTATTTATTATTTCTGAAATCTTTTGAGCTGACATTGCAAGTATACTTTAGCATGGTTTTGTTATCACACAAGCTCTAGCTGTTTGGTAGTAGGTGTCCCAACAAGGATGGTAGAGGTGAACAACTAGGAAGGTGTAACCGGCAATAGCCAGGTCCTCCGTTAAGGGAACGGAAGTCACACCGGACAAGGCTACTGTCACTTTAGACAAGGCACACAGCCTAGTCAGGGGGGAGACCCCGCTCAACCAAGTGGTGGTCGAGAGACAAAAGTACACCCAAATCTAAAAGATGGAAAGACAAACGGGCAGGAGATGAGTGTAAGTAGGTCCTAAGTCTAGTTTCAGCCACCAGTTGGACACACAGATGAAATAAATACTTAAATGAAACGTGACCAACAATTGAAATGATGAATCAGGTAGATTAGATTAAATATGAGATGGCTGAAAATAGTCTAAGGATGTGAATTGAGTTGGAAGTGAGATAGTGAAGTAAACTGCCTAGGAAAGGGGTTAGGTAGTGGACAAATGGACCTAGGGCAGAGAATAATTAGCATTAATAATCACTTCCAACAATCGGTATTTGAGTTCCTAAGGTAAAACGACGTTCTGAACCCAAATCAAAAGTACCCAGAACCCCTAAGTAACCCCAAATCAACAGAAGAGAAAAAAGCTCCCAGGTGGGCGTTTTTGCCAAGTGGACCAGTGCCTAAACTATGGGTTAATGGACTCGAAATTGTTTCAAACTTGAGATATAGGCTTTTAGGCGCAAATAACAAGCGGGTTTGCAATAAAAACAAAGTTCTAATAGTGGGAAATTCAGTTTTTGTATTTTAAGGGTTTATTAAGTGTTTTTGCAGCTTAACATCAACAGTGAGAGAGAGAAGATGAGAAACAAGCAAGGATCCCGTACCTGGATAATGGAGATGAAGATGCCCCCGTGCTGAAGACAAACCCTGAAGATCAAATGCTGAACTAGAGTGCGTTTTCCCCTAAGCGTTTGATGCTGCCAGTGAGCCAATGCGTTTTTGTACCTGCCAAAGAGAGATAAAATCAGTTCTATAGCAAATGACAAAAATAAACCAAAAAATGAGTGACAAATGATGAGGAAAGCAAATAACAACAATGCAAATTCACTTCCCTGTTGAAATCCCGAAGAGAAACGCTAGCAAGGAGCTGCTGACTCAAGTGTTGCGTTTTCCTCCATTGGACAGCTTCACCTGCAAATTGAAATGCCCAAGGAGAGATAGGGATACCACAAACAACTAAGCAATGCATCAGAAATATGATCTCAATCAACATAAGAAAGATCACACTCCATATCACAAGTAACTCAGTAGAAATGTCTCTCAATAATCTCAATATCAAGTCTCAAAAATGCCAAGAGGCTCTACAATGGAGTGAATGCCTTCTCTTATAGAGAAGGGCCACTCTCAAAACAAGTTTCCCCCCAAAATGGCGGGCTGGGATTTAATCCCCAATGACCAAATCGAATGGAGGAGATGCCTCCTCATGGGGGTGCGAATTGCCCAAGGAGAGCGCACATGTGGAGAGAGGGGGACCCATGTGGGGTCCATACAACATATAAGCCAAGGTTGGGGGGTGCCTATGGGATGTTTTATCCCCCCCAACTCAATACAACAAGGTCCCACATGCAATACATCCGTCAAATCGAAAATGCCAAGGAGGAAAAACACCCCCAATGGGGAAATTCGACCCATGTAGTGAGTTGGCCCAATGACCCACAATGTACAAATACCATGTCAAACATTACCAATTTACCTTAGGAACCGCCCTTTTATTTGTCAGCCATTGATTTTCACCCTTTGCTATAGTTGCCTTTGTCAATTTTTTATTTTCCATGTATTTTATTGCTGGTTTATACTGTTGAAGATGTAATTTGGGATTTTGACCCATCTAAAGTGCCCGGATTGTCGAATCGTCTACTGCAATGTGATCGTGGACCCCAAAAATAGTAGGAACGACCACTGGAACGACCCCGATCCATCACTTGAGCATTATTTGCCCAAAATCCATCATTTTTAAATAAAACAGGTCATTAATGACCAATAATAATTAAAAATCTCACAAACGCCTCGATCTTTTTGCATTCTGTCACTTGGAAGCTCATATGGGTCCCCTGTAGATAATAATTGACCAAAATCGAAATTCCCGTCGCAACATTTTTTCGGGCCCATTTTTGGCCCGGTCAACCTAGTTTGACCAAGTCAAATCTGGTCAACAATGGTGCTAGCTGAATACCTGTATGCAATCATGAAGCGAAAGGCTTCCTTATACAAGTTAGTACATTACTAAACAATATGACAATAATATGGTGATCAACAACTGCATTAAATATCGAAAAATACAAGGCCCCAGGTGAGGTGGGCCCACCACATCCAAAAGACTCAACTGCTATTCACAAACTATAGACTTGACCACCTAGCTGACTTTGGGTGATGTGGAATACATGGCGAAGGATAAGGGATGGCAAGGATAAAGATCATGTAACCTTTTGGATAACTCGGGAAAGCAGGGTCCATTGAGATAAGTACACCATGACAGAACACAGGGAAGGGCGGTGCCTCACAAATGGGTATAGTGCAAGGAAACCGCCACTGGTCATCTAACAAGAATCTCACAACTCACATCCGTGCCCGAAGACTCTGTGAGGTGCTTTTCTAGAGCCGCCAAACTGGGTGTCCGGCAAACCGTAACTTGAGACTCTAGGGGACAATCTTGAGCTTGTCCTGTTATCACATATATGGTAGCCAGGCTACCATACATTATTTTTCTGATTCCAGTACACTATTCAGCCAGTTCCCTTACATTGAGATGCTGAGATGAGCATCTATTTGGATCACTATCAGATTTGGACAGCAGTTATATTCCCCATGCCATGACTGAGTCTCAAGACACTCAGAGAGATGACCGATGTAGCCACTATACCATTGATACATAGTAGTCAGTATTGCCTAGAGTTATAGTAGCAATTTCAGAGGACAGATGATGGTTAAGAGGATGAGCATTCAGGTATATGGCTTAGCAGGTATATCATAGTGTTGTGGTTATATTGCTTTTATATTTATCCTTATAGCATGTCTTAGCACTTAGTGTCATGATCTGGCGATCATATAGATATTTGGACCTGGTTGATGTTATTATATATATTGTATTGTCCCTACTCAGACTTAGAAGTTCATTATTCATACTCATTGGTTTTACCCTCCTTAGGGAAAATAGAGGTGATCATTCCACCATACCTTGGCTTGCTAGTGTTGGCTCCATTATTCATTGTCTTCATCCATCCATTACCTACCTTTTAGTTTATCACCCTGACTTACTACTTGACTAGTGGCATGGAGGACTTTTCCCCACTGTAGCCTCTGTATTGGATGAGCTTCCCTGTTTATTGTGTCTCGGCTCTGAGTTGGTGACAAAACTTACCTATGGTGAGTTGGATTTCCTTGAGAATTCCCCCTAGTCACTAAAGTTGTGTTGGCTAAACCTGAAACTTTTAGTGCTGCCATGAATACAAAATCTGGAAAATGAAATGTTAATATCTTGTATGAAAAGCCCGTCATGCAATGTGTTTCTAAACACACATGAATGAAAGGCGAGCCAAATGAAAATGGCCATGAAATAAAATGTTATATCTTTTGTGAAATGTAAAATATCTAGGTAAACAAGCTGTCTATGACACACCTAGAAGTGCTCAGGTAAACAAGTGCCTTAAAAACACACCTGCAGTAGAAAGCCTAAAATAAATGTAAATCTATGCAATGTGTTTATTAACACACATAGATCAAAGGCTATGGAAACTTCAGGCCCAAAAGCAATGGAACTTAAATGCTATATCAAAACAATTGCTGGCCTCATTTGCATTATGGATTGTGCGCATATGTTAAAGGTGAATAAACCCTCTTTGAACAACTCATCCATTTGTGAGACACCGCCATTCCCTGTGTTGTTGCTCATTCAGTATATACTATGGTGCGTATTCCTTCTCCCATATCCAAAGTGTCACAATGTTAAGTCAGTCAAGTCATCCTTTAATCTAGCCAGTTTATTTTAAGCCTTTACCCTTCACTAGCAAATTGATCACAACTATGAAGTGAGTATGGTCTTGAAAGTCTAGTCTGAGTTATAATAATAATTAATGACCTATTATATTTGGATTTAGATTGCCAGTAATGATTACTTTGTGTTATAATTGTTATTTGAATAAGTTGTAGAGCATGCATTAACCTTTGACACTTTGCAGCAGCTTCTGATGATAGTATGAGTTATATTTGGTCATGTTGACTTGGTCAAACCTAGTTTGACCAAGGTCAACCACAGGACATGAGATGGTTGGAACTTGTGATGACACAGATAGATGATATATGGTCTATGTACATGTACATGATGGTTCTATGCATCAGATACAGGTTTATGATGATAATTTATGGTTTTCAGCATTATTTGATCATTTACAGATTATTATCATTTCACCTGTTCGGGTATATTGGATATATTATATGATCATGCAAAGATCCATATGGTGTATGAGTACACATCTTGGATAGTTTTGGACCTTCTGAGTCCAATGAGACAATCTACTTTCAGTTCCGGGCAGTTACAGTGATGATTGAGCCTCAATAGGCTATCCTAGTGCAGTTTTGGTCTGTCGGAGACCCTGTCAGAGCAGAGATGATTTTTATCTGGTTGATCTAGGGCGCTGTGCTTAGAGGGGGTGGTCTAGCCACTTGTTTTTACCATATTACCCCCTTCCCGGACACACTGGTGTCCTCACCTTGACAGCGCAGGCACTCCAGGAGGCAGTTTGGGGCAGTTTCACGCTTCCCGAGGCATTTCTGGATTGGTAGAAATGGTTACAGAAGAATTCGATTTGGGCTACTGAGGCATAGTTTTGGCATGGGATGATCAGTAATGATGAGTGGGATGTCTTCCACACCTTCTCCAGCAGTTTCAGCTTCATCGGGCTCCACATCCATCACTTATGGCATTTTTTGATGATTTCTGAGGCCTCCTAAGGCCCACGATTTGTCCGTAGAGGCACGATTTGGTACTTTGATGACTATTTTATTATTATTGTGCTATGGGGATTGACTAAGGGTGTCTAAAATTACCCCTTAGACTCACCATAAGCTAGTTGTTATATTTTGTCATCATGATTTGGTGGGATCCCCTCTCCTAGGGCAATTTTGTCCACTTATTATTATATTTTATTAGTGATCCATGTATTTTATTGTTGAGCTCATCTCAACCATTGATTAGATCTTTCGATCTTTTAATCTTAGCCACTCATTCAAAAAGTGGTTAGATTGTGGACTCTCTCCCTCCTATTTAAAGGAGAGAGCCTCTCATTGTAAAGGGGACTTGTGGCTCTGGATTATTGGAATAGAAAATTATTGTTGCATCTATCTCCAGTGTTGTGGTGAATGTTTTTGGTGTTCGTTCGTTGATTCTTCCTTTGCATTGAGTTATTGGAGATCTTGTCTTGCCATATTCTTTTGTACCATGTTTTTTTGCATCTACAGGTGGAGGCCGATTTGGTTTGAGGAGGAAGTATTGGTAGGGGAAGACTCCTTATTTCTTCTTTTGATCTCTTCGTTGGTAACAGGGAGTATTACTGTCCCAGGACCTTCTATTTCATGTTACTATTGCATTTCGCTTGTATTTCCTCCATACTTGACCTCTCTGATTGAAATCGTTTTCCTTGGATTGACAAGTAGAGGAGGGCGCATTTGTGGGCTAGGGCATCATTTCGGCAAGCAAAATCAACAATCTCTCATTTGATCTCTGCGGGAGTCTTCCTCAACAACAAGGCATCTCATTCACATCACTCAGGTATGATCTCAAGGTAATCTCTTTCCATGATCTATCCACTCGTCTAAAATATTTCAAATCCTAATTAATCAAAACCCCCATTTTTACATTTTTTCAGATCTACTAAGATCTAGTGGCTTCTTGGGTAAGATATTTAAAACCCACCTCTATAGTATCCACGGCATCTCAGATCTATAGTTTGGTGAGGATTGACCTTCATTTGACCCCCTTCCCAAGCCAACTTAGCCTCTCCAAGTGAGGTCGCACTTCTTGGGGAAGGTGAGTTACCCTAGATCCGGTACATGGGTAGTTGAGATTTCACTTGAATCATAATCTACATGTCCTAAAACCTACCCTTGGACTGTTACTTTGGCAATTTCTACCTTGTGGGCCCTATTCAACATTTTAAGGGATTTAATCCTCATTTTGGACACTTGGTATCTTTAAACTTAGATCTAGTAAGATCTAACCCTTGGATTGCCTTGATTTTCTAGATCCATATTGTCACATGCTTAAACTACTTGGATCTAAAGTTTGGATGCCATTGGACTTGTCTTGATCCCATTTATCCCACTTTTAACCCTCCTTGGGCAAAGTCGCACTTCTTGGGGAGATTGAGTTTGTCCACTTGTAGGATGTGGGTAGTTGAGATTTTGGTGGATTTGGAACACACATACTTTGAAACCTATATCTAGTAGGTCATTTTGTGAAATCTTGCCTTGGGGATAACATTCCTTGTTTTAAGGGATTGTGGTCCACTTAGGTCACATCATGAATTATTAGATCTAGATAGATCCATCCATCAAACCTTTAGTAGCCCACTTGTCTTATGTTATAGGGGTCATTATCTACAAGTTAACCTCATTTTGACTCCATTTATCCCAATTCCCAAGGCACTGATCTTTCTCCAAGCTCATTCGACTTTCCTAGATGGTTGAGTTAACTTGTGGTTTGATCCTTGTTTGGGTTGCTTGAATCCTTTGATGTTGTCCTATATTATGATCAAGCTTGTCTCATGTACTGGTTAGCCCCAATTCAATCCCTAAACTACTTTGCATTGGACACAGTTCCCAAGGCAGTGGATTTCCTAACAATTGACTAGTACTTTAATCCTGGATCTCATTTCAAAAACTATAAGTCACTCTCACATCAACAATGAACCAAAGCTATACTCATTGAACCCCTTGTCTTGTGACTTCATCCTTAGGTCTAGGACACCATACACCTTACAATACTTCACTCATACTTAACTTTGATTTGGTTTTTTGGTTTGATCTCTCCTGTCGGGAGTAGATCTGGGTCTTCCCCTTTGTTGTCTGGGCTAGATAGCATAAAGTGAAGGTTGCCTCGACTGGCGTGACAACCATCTATTGGAGGTCGAGGTGATCGTGGTTGCACCTTTTGAGTTGCCCTTCCCTATTGCCATCCATTAATGGATACATCCATAGGGGTAACTGCAGTTTAGGTGATAACATGTCCCTTGCTCCCTCTCACCTCCTTGCCCCGCAGGACTAGGTGAGGAATAACCACTATAAATGCTGACATGTACGGCTGACCTGTGTCCATGTGTGTTTACAAACACATTGCATGGATTTTACAATGAATTTCATACTTAGCCCTTTTCTGGCTAGATTTTATATTTACAAAAAGCCTTCTTGGCTTGCTTTACATTTCGTCATTTCTTCAATTTACATTAAGGCCGTTTTGGGCTACATACATATCTCAATAGATATCATCATGGTGCTCATACTGCAAAGTAATGGGGGTGAGCAATACATGCTTCGATGACCAATGGGGAACACCCGGTGAGGCTACACAATCCTAACTGCATTGCAACATCGTGGCCAACCGACAGGAGCAAATCCCAGGTTTGAGAGTACATCTCACACACTAAAGAGCTGAGGCACAATAGACAGGGAATCATGGCATACTCAGAGATCAGTGGGGAAAGGGATCCTCAAGGTCACAAATCAGAATCCAAGTCGGGAAAGTATATCATGTATGAGTCAGATGGATGGAGAAAGTGAAGGTGGATCCAAAGTCAGCTGCCTAGGGGGACTAAATGACCAAGTCTATACCAAGAGTAGGGGTGTAACCCGGTGTGCATATAACAGGAGCCTACTAGGAAGGGGTGGACTGACATCACCAAAGGCCCAATCACATATCATAAAAATAGCTAGATCACCAAATCAATCATCATATGTAGAGTTAGTGTACTATCATGTATAAACAAGTCTAAGCAACAATCATGAGCAATATACATCAAATGCAATACCTGCCGCACCATATACCTGCTGCTGAGGCTGTCTTTGAACTGGATCTCTGCTGAATTCGGGCACAAATAGTAAACTAGCAATACTCTGTGATAGTCTAAATCAAAACAAGACTAGGCAACTGTCTCAATTGGCTTATATCAAAGCCCGACATGGAAGGGTGACCCTGTGGTAATGCTAAGTAACATGTCTGTACCACTGTACAACCATCTGTCCCCTCTGATACATCTGCTCGGGGCAATCTGAACAAAACTGTGTGCCTTCCTTGAAGGCATCGGATCTTTGATCTGGAAAAAAAGCACTGTGCGGTCCTCGACCGCACAGTCTGCAATATGGTAGCTCCAGCTAACATAAATGTGATAACAGGTTTCTTCTTAGGGTTTTGGCTTGATAAGAATATCTTCCGAAGCTGCATATTATTTCAACACAAAGTCTTCAAATTTTACACTTCCATCATTAGTTGAATCATACATGGGATCATCAACACATTTCCAATAATACTAATCCATACTATGATCAAAATGTTGAAAATGCACATCACTAACATCATATCCATGGTTGCTATCTTCATTATAAGCAAAAAGATCCTATAACCTATCATCTTCAAAAGGCTTGGTTTCAAAGATATGAGAAGGAAAAAAACTCACCAAACCCTCATGATTATGAGGAGAATAAATAGGAGCATCAATGTGTTCATTAACTAGGTCTTCAATATTTGCTTCAATGGGAACATGAGGATGCTCTTCAACAAGGTCTTCAAAAGAGGCTTCTTGATTTTCTTCATAGACTTCATGGACTTCTCGATTGACTTGATCTTCAATGTGTTTTTCATGGCCAATATTTTCTTCATGATATCCCCATTCTTCATCTAAAATGTCAAGCTTTAGAATTACTTTTGATAGGGTGATAGGCTTGTCATTACTTTGTTGCTTTGATGGAGATGGCTCAACATCTCTCTCTTCAATATAGTTAACCGAGAAAATGTAGGGATCATTTCTCATCTTTATTTCATACAAGAGAATGTTTGAGGGATTCTTCTCATAGGCATTTATAGCATCAACAAATTTCTCTTTCAATCCAATACAAAGGAGCACCCAAATATATGCATCTTCAATTTCCTCCCTTTCATCGTTACCATAAATCCAAATTCTTTGAAATCCTTTAACAAAATATGGGAATTGTTATCCACTAAAATTGCACTTAGTGGATTCCGAGTGAGCTTTCGAAGATTTGAACAATCTAATTGTTCATCATCAGTGTTCTGAGATCCATCAAGCCAAATTTTGGCCCTTTTTAAAAAATTTGCATGCCCATGCCCCTATGGGGAATTGTAATAAGTTGGTCTAAGCATGGTCTTTTTGTAACAGGTTTGGCTTACCTTAGGCTTATCTATCAAGGGGATACTCTAGAGTGTTTTTTACTTACGAATTATGCGTTGTGTTTCGGTGACGTATAATTCCTGAGTTTTTCAACGCCACCAAAACAACTCCATCACCCAAGTTCAAAAGGGCTTTGGCTTTCTACTTTCTCTCCCTTCTTTAAATTAAATTTCTTTCGGTTACTTGGTTACTTTTTGATTTATAAAAGTTAGATCCACAAAGAGTAAATCATTTATCTTCTTTTATTTAGCATACATATAAGATGTAGCTCTCAAAAGTTTTGTTTTAAAACTAGATCTAGATGGTTATTTTAAGTGCTTCTTTCATTAAAATTCCAATTTTTTTTCCAAGTACTTAAGGTAGTGTAAATTTTGTATTTGATTCAACTAATCCACTAATTTGTATGTTTTAAGATTGTTGGTTTTTAGCAGGTTGAAGGAAAAAGAGGAGGAAATTCTGGTGAATTTTCGACAGATTTGGGCATTTTAAGCCTCCAAAGACCCTCTTTCCTCTTAGTTCTCATTCCTAGCTTTGTAAGCCCTTGGATCCAAGTCTAAAAGGACCAAGTGGCACTTCTTTAAGTCTTTGTAAATAATTTTAATAAAGAGAGTAGGTGGGCTACATAGTGCCCACCACCCATTTCCCTTGTGGGGATCTCGCAGGCTCAATTTTGTGGTTTGCAATTTTTTCTAACTTTTTTCTTTATTTTACTTTATCTTCACATGCACACAATCCGCCCCATTAGGGCTGTATAGTTATTTTTATTTTTATTGCTACAATCTTTCTTTCACAATTTTGTACTTTATTTCAAAGTCTAACAAATAAACCTAAGGCTGTGTATTCCTGAAGTAAATTGAAAGGGTTTATCCTTGGTAGGTGAAAAGAGATTCTCAACCACATAATCAAACTCTATTTTGCTTAATAAAATCTACCAAGGCTTAAAGTTCCAAGTATGCTCTTGGCTGCTGCAGCTTAGTCTAATTAGTTGGTCAATCAGAAAGGGACTTGAGTGACTAGTTTAATAGGGCAATCCAACGAAAACTTGAGCTCTAGAATTCGGGAGGTCGCGTGAAACTAACTACAAAGTCAGTGGGCTACTTTAAGCAGGTTATGCCTCGCCCAGTTGGACCCTTGGTTTAGTTGTCACTACACTCAGTTCGAAGGATTAAGTTGGAATTGGGCCAAACCAAGAACTAACCCACTCCCTAATCCACACATCATAATAAATCAATTAAAACTGACCAACGAGACTCTTGCAATACTTTCACGACACAACAACACTCCAATTTCATGTGACTCCATTTGGCACTGGTCTAGTCTGCAACAATCAATTCAATTAAGTAAATCAATGTATCAGATGGATGTATCATTTTTCATGCTGTTGTTTTAAATAAAATATTGCAATCTTTGGTTCAGTATTAATTCACCTTCAAACTCATAGGTTAATTTCTTTCTCTAACTTAGCTTAAAAGCCTTAGTTTGTTTTTCATAGGGACCACTCCCCTTGACTTCTCTAGGAGTTGGCCTAGACGGAGGAGTTGAGTGTTGAGTGACAGTATCTCGACTCTTTGCTTGCCCTCAAGGATGCACCCAATGGCTTGAATATTTTTGCCACGCGAACCCCTTTCCCCTGAGGTGTGTATCCGGTGGCAACTGGAATGATCTAATTTCCTTAAGGCTGAAAGCCTGAAACTACAATACCATTCCCATGCATTGAAAATGCAAGCATCCTCATCAATATGCCTTCATGAATCACATTGATTCAGGCAACATAATCTATGGAAGATGCAAGATGTTTGATAGCCATACTAGAATTCCCATTAAACTTTGGAACACTAGTAGTCAATGTGTCCCTATGAACCTCACGTGGATATGAAATAACGTATAATAAGAAATCCAATGGAGCAAATCACTTTTCCCAAAACGGCTAGTTTTCTTCAAGTTGGCAAGCATAAGGTACCAAATTTGAAAATTGCATGCGATCACATGCAAATCTATTTTGTAAACCCTAGTATGCCCTTCTCAGATCTGTAAGAGTGAGGAGGTACGGATTAATTCATTGAATCTCGAGTCGAGTAACTAGCAGTTTAGGGGTATTTTCCTGTAGCATTTTTAATTTTTTTTTTGGAATTGATAAAAGCAGTAGTAGGTGTGGACAGCGACCTATTTAAGTTATCATTATATTCTCTAACTGTATGGGTTCATAGTTGCTAGCGTAATTTACAGATTGTTGCTTTGAGTAGCGTTTATTTCAGACTGTATAGATTCATGTAAAAACAGTTTACAGAGTGAAGAATCTATGTACCATGTGTTAGAAAATTTTACATATTCATTTTGGCTCTGCGAGCCTAGTTGTGCACATTTTTAAAGATGGAAGGTGTGAATGTACCAACACATGCTAGAGTTTATTTCAATTACACAGATAGGGCCCATGTGACCCAAATTCATCGAATATTTATGAAATTTCTGATTAACAGTTAACCAATTCAAAAGCTTCACCAATAAATATTAAATACTCTCATTACCTTCGTTATTTGGGAAGTAGATGAATGATAAAACATGAACATCTTGAATTTGGATGGGGTGAATATATTGAACTTAATAGTTGCAAATGAGTAGTGTCTTCAGCTCAATTTCTCTCTTTTGCCAGATAAATGAGGATGGGCATGCATACAAAAATTCAAACTTCTTTCTTAAGTTGCTATTTAATCATAATGTCTTCACTTGAAACAGTGGAATCTACAAAAGTAAAGATCATTGTTCATTAACGTTACCTTTACAGTTTCTACCACTCACAACTCATTCCTTTTGGTGTATGTTATTGTGGATTCATAACAATATTGTTTTTAGTGAATTTATTATAACAAAGATTTGTCTTGGTGCAGTTACTTTTGGGGTCTTTGAACTTTGCTTCTGCCACCTCTTTAGCTTTGGCAAAGTGTTCTTACTTGTTCAAGGATCAGTTTCTGTTGGTAGTGGAGGATTTTATTTCAGAGCAGCTGAACTTGATAAAAGATTCAATTTCTGATATCAAGGTAGGTTTATGTGCACTGACAATATTATATTTGTGAATTGTTCTTCCTTGTACTTCACACGCTATATTTTGTAATTTTTTTATGTCTCTGCTTATAGTTTTTACTATTTACTATTTTAGTAATTAACATCATCATTGTTTATTATGCTCATTTCTTCTGGGCCAGTAGAGCATTTCTTCAGGGCCAGTACGTAGCACATTGACAATTTTTTTTCCTATTGTGTTTGAGGTGATGTCTCTGATATTTCAGCTTATTGCCTGGCATTGATATTCTCATTGGAAGCTTGTCTATATTCCCAAAATTATAGTTACCCAGTTGAGCTGATCTATTTTCTAGAACCAAATTGGAGTTCTGTTGTTATGTAATGGATGCTGATATTTGGAAATATTGGCATACATCAATCATCATTGTCAGTATTTACTATTATGATATTATCTTTCAGAACATAAACTATTCTCATTCTCTGGCAGTGATTTAATGGAGGCTTGATTGCAGTTTTGGCTTTGTCAAAATGAATTTGGCACTTTTTTGCTCTTAATTTTAGGGAAGAACATTATAGGATAGTAAATAAGATAGCTAACTCCTAATTGAAGCATAATTATCAATCAGCACAGTGCATTTATCATAGTGCCATCAGACTCGCTGGGTATTTAAAACACACAATTGGAGTGATTAAAATATCATAGTAGCACTATATGTTTTCATGCATGTTTTTCATGTGCACTGCGAGGGATGATTATTTTAAACTTATCCTTATTATAGTTTTGGGCTTTTTTGATGTATGCAGAAAACGCATTCTGAATCAGAAATTCTTAAAGCAGGGCAGGAGCTCCTTGGTGCAGCAATACGACTCTCATCCATTTATTGCCGAAGCATAAATTCCAATTCTGACCTGATACCAACTTATCAGAAAGATGACGTTTCTGTAAATGATGGCAGAAAGGAAGTGATGCCTCATATTATTAATATAGCATCCTGTACAATAGAAAATTTATATGAGTTGGGAATATTAGCAGCTACAGGTGGAGGGAATTTGGTTTCAATTCTGAACATATCATGGAAAGGTGTTGTATCCTTGCTACAACTAGAGGTTGGCAAGGAGATTATGGCTAACAAGGTGAACATATCAAACATTATTTTAACCCTGATATCTCTGGCCACTGATTCGTTGAAGCTTTCAGCTGAATCATGGATAATGCAGTCTCCAGATGGTAACTCCAATTTGCATTCTGTCACAGATACTGAAGCTAGAAGGTCCTGCATTCCTATAAAGTTTTATCTGATAAATGCTGTACGGATTTCGTCTAGCTATCCATGCCAAGCCTTCAGAGTCTATGATGATATCATATCATGTGTCTTGAAAA
Organism: Larix kaempferi; assembly: GCA_027924585.1. Taxonomy (NCBI): domain Eukaryota; kingdom Viridiplantae; phylum Streptophyta; class Pinopsida; order Pinales; family Pinaceae; genus Larix; species Larix kaempferi. The sequence goes on along the minus strand of BSBM01000182.1, from coordinate 6,829,435 downwards.
TCTCAGCTCTGCGCTTTGTGCTAAGCAATCAGGAACACCTTAAAGTTGCATCGGAGGCATTGGCAGAAATTTTGGAGCCTACTTCATTCATTTTTCTACGTTTGTTACTAAGTTCTGTTGAAGCAGGGTTGGAATTTAAATTGGAAGTTCTTGACAGACTGTTTCCAAACATTAACAGTGCATCGTCAGAGGAAAGTGCTGATGATATTCATGGAGAGGAGACCATGATAGATGGATTATTTTCTTCCAAGAGGGACAGCAGAATTTTATTGTATGGCCAATTAGCTGTGTTTTTCACTCTTCTACAAAACCAATCGGATCTTGGAGCTGAGGTTGTGCTTGGTATATCCAAAAAGCTTGATTGGCTTTTAGATGCCATGGCTCAAGAAGACATTTATGTATCCACACTGCATGCTCAATTTCCAAATATTTCTCGTTCAGATTCGGCAACAAATTTTACTTGGCAGTTTATGTTTCCTTCTATATTACATGTGTTGAAAATGTTTTTTATTGTGGTTGCTCCAAGCACAGCATGGATTGAGGTTGAATCATTCATATTTCGGAATATAATTCACCCACATGCCCTTTGTTGGGAACTTGTTCTAGAGCTTTGGTGTTTTATGGTGCGCCATGCTCAATTGGATTTGGTTGAACAGAACATTAATATTCTCTGTTCACTCCTCAAAACGCTTGTGCCTTCGAACTCTATATCTTGTTCTGACAAGTCTTCAAGAAAGCTTGCCAGGTCTTTATGTACAATTCTAAAACATGTACCCCAATCCATTGTAGAGCTTGTTTACCGTAATTTATTAACTGGAAGTGATGTCATATCAAAGTCTTCTGCCATTACTGCAATTCTGTTACAGGAAGGTTTTCCAATGCATTTATTGTCAGAAAACTCCAAGAAACAAGTTGTTATGAAAATTACAAGTGCATTTTCAGAATTTGTAATGAAACTGGGTGAGAAATTGGGTGGATTGAATTCCAGACGTTCTCCAAGTGTGTCTTCAGCTCTACCAAAAGATCCTATATATTTGTTGTCACTGATTTTATCTCAATGGTATGCATGAGTCTCCTTATGAACAACATGATACATTCTGTGCATTTATGGTGGTTCATGAAAACTATGTACTTATGTATTTTTTCTATTGCTCCTTTTGCAGTCATGAAGACCACCTTCAAATTGAAGATGAGTGCATTCATAAAGTGCCGAAGCTTGCTGTTGCTCTTATGAAAGCATGCAGTTTAGCTAAAGAGAGTTCACAAAGACATTATTACAGCGATCTCCTAAGCCATGCATTGGAAGCCATATCATATGTGAGTCATAGGCTTAGATCTACTGACATTCGGGAGGTTCTAACCACTTTAGATGGCCTTGTTACAACTGGTGATTCAATCTTGGATGAGGCACTAGTACAATTTAAACCAGCACTTGCTTTATTTCTTGCAAGTTTAAGTGCAGTGGAAATACCTGAAGATGAAGGAAATGCTGTAAGTAAGGCAGTTTGGCAACTATATCATCTAATTTTAAGAGAACGACATTGGGCTGGTGTTTACCTTGGGCTCGCTTCTTTTGGGCACTTTGCTGCACGAACTTCCTGCAATGAATTGTGGCGCTTTGTACCTCTGGATGCAGCTCTATCATTTGACATTGAATCAGGTCAAAAAAGTGATGTCGAGCAATTTATGTCTGAGTTGAAGTCCTTTCTAGTGAAGGAAGGAGCCCTGACCTCCCTTTCTGCCACCAAGGAGGAGAAGAATCTCCTCAGAAGAGAAGGCTTGTTACAAAATGAAGTCCTCAGGAGTTATTTGCAGATGTCTGAAAAGTTTTCAGTAAGGCTGAAGCATAATGAAAAAGATTGCGAATCTCAAGAAATGGAAATTGATTCAAATGAAAATGGCAAGCAGAAATTAAAGTATTCAGATGGAATTAAAGAGGGAATGTCGTTGCTACAAAAAGGCCTATTGTTAGTTACTGATAATTTTGCAAAGTGGCAAGGACTCAATCCAGAGCAGCAGAATCAGTTGGCTGACCATCTTTCTTGTCTAGCCAATACCATAGACCAAGTAGCAAGTTTTGGTCATAGTTGACAAGTTACTCAGAATAATGGATTATGATTCTCTGTGTGAAATCTTAGCCTGGATTCTATCTGTGTAAACTATAACCTATCTATCATTTTCGAGTTGATTGATGCAGTCTGTTTCAGTTGAAGTATTGCTGCTGAAATAAGCAACAGTGATGTTGTATTCCCTTAAAATGTATAATTAGTTGTTTTGGTATTCAGTGGAAAAATAATATAAAATCTTGAATACTTTTGCCACCTGGGGCTGGCATTGAAAGATGATTCCAGCACTCAGAACAAGGTTTATCCACTATCTTACAAGGCAATTCTGTAATACCATAAATAAGTCTCATAATGACATCCATTACTAATACTTGGTAATGCATTTGAGTCACCGAGTCTTAAAATTATGGGTGAATAGCAGATTCAACATGAGGTTTGGTAATGCATGTGAGTTACTGGGTAAATAGCAGATTCAACATGAGGTGGGGCAAATGTTTGATTGGAGTCTTCTCGCAAAGATCATTTTGATTTTAGCTCTTTGGTGGACTAGTTTGGGTCAAATTCTTTATTGGTTTGAACTGCACTAAAAGGGAGTTCATTCTACTCAATGTTACCAGACTCAGAATTGGCAAAAAACCGGTGAGTGAAAAGAGTGAAGAGCTTGAGTTGGATGGGGAAATAATTGGCCAATGCAAAAAAAAACGATATACACATATTTTGAATTGAAAAAACCATTTTCATTGATATTCGATAAAGCCATTTGATACAATGCAAAATATCGATAGATGTCCAAAATTGCATGGATGAGTAGGTATCTCAGGCAGAGGAGAAACTAGCTCAAACAGACAGGAAAAATGATTGAATATCCACAAAATTTGCTTTTTAGAGACAAACTGGAGCCTGATCAAATTTGAAATATGAGTCAAAGTTGCCAAGTGGATTTCAAATCGCGATTTTGACTTGGTTGACAGAGTAAAACTTGGTCAACATGAGTTTGACTTGGGAAGGTTTGAGTCGCCTTGTTTGAAGGCCGAACCAAGTCAAATTTGCGATTTCCCGGTTTAAATCGCGATTCTTGTGATTTTACTACTCGATTGTTGCACATCTTGGGCCCATCTTTGAGATGCATATTTTTAGGTTCTTTTGCAGGCTTGATAGATTTGCATTGGTCTATTGATTTACAAAGTTAAAATCGTAGATTGATTATTTTCTTACTTTATTAAGACTTGCTTGTAGCTACTCAAATAGGCATGCACAAATGAAAAGATAGTAATGGTCTGTTAATTCTATAGATCATAGTAGCTCACAAAGGGAGGAAGCTAATTTGTAAACAAACTCTATCAGCCAGTTGCAACTTTGCTCTGAAAACCCACCCATCTGGCATACCTCTGGCAGACCCCATCGTTGATTAACCATGGCGTTTCCTAAAAGATTCAGTTATCCTTTCCATCAGCCACTGCTTACTGCCCTCAACCTTGCCTACTCAACAAGTATGAAGGGAATTGTCAGAGTACAAAGATGGTATTGTTATTGTTATCACACAACTTGTAGTTGTCCCTAAAGGTATCCCATCCGGGATGGTAGAGGAGATGGACAACTAAAGAGGTGACCTAAGAGAAGCCACAGTGCCCAATGCAAGCTGGGAGTCACGTCAATCGAGGCACTCTTCGCTTTAGATCGAGATAAATCAAGATCTAGGGGGAGACCCTATAACCAATCAAAGATGATTGGACCCAAACAAAGGTTCCTAGGGATATGTAAAAGACAAGTTATAGAAACCAATGCAAGGTTAGGTGGACCTAGAAGTTTAAGTATGGTTGAAGGAGGCTTAAGGAATGATTAGTGTTTCAACCAATGAATGATTTAGGCCACATGATAATATAAGATGACAAGATCTAGTACCAAGAAATACACATGTGGGACCCACTTCCTTGGGATATGGAAATGGATCAAATGGGACCCACAAGGTGAAATTAGGGGTGCAAATGGTAGTAAGGGGTATGTGAAGAGTAGATCTATAAATCTAAGGTGCAAATAGAGATACCCACATATGGGATCTAGTAGTTGACACACATCCCAGGGAGGGCGAATTGCCCTAGGTGGACTAGTGCCTTGATGGATGGGCTAATGGAGTCAAAAGAGATGTGGAAATGTAGATCGGGACACCTAGGAAGCAAATCAAATGGGCTATTCAAGATGTGATGGTTGGATCTTAGTAGATCTAATATTTCACCATGTGACCCAAGTGGACAACAATCCCCAAAATGAGGAATGATATCCCCAAGGCAGAACTTCACAAAGTGAGATACTAGGTAGGGGTTTCAAGGTATGCTCTTTTCCAATCAAGTGGGATCACAACCACCCATGTCTTAGAAGTGGACAAACTCAAACGCCCAAGGAGTGCAACTTTGCCCAAGGAGGGTTAAAAGCATGGAAAGGTGTGTCAAATCAAGTCCGATGGCCACCAAATTGTAGATCCAAGTAGTTTAGGCAAGTATCAATGTGGATCTTGAAAATCAAGGGCATCCAATGGCTAGATCTCCATAGATCTAAGATTAAAAATGCATCACCAAATTGACCCAAGTGGGGCACAACCCTCAAAATGAGGAATGGGGCCCACAAGACAAAAATCAACAAGGTGAAGCACTAGGGGTAGGTTATCAAGTGAGGAGAGTGTGAATCAAGTGGGATCTCACCTACCCATGTGTTAGATCTAACCCAACTAGCTTATCCCAAGAGGTGCGATTTGCTTCAAGAGGGCTATTTTGCCTTGAAAAGTGTGTCAAATGGAACCCAATCACCACCAAACTATAGATCCGAATTGCCGTGGATACTATAGAGATGGGTTTTCAATATCTTTTCAAAAGCAAGGCTGGATCCAAGTAGATTTAAGAAAAACAAAAATGAGGGTTTTGATTTTAATGTAATTTTGACCAATGGGATGGATAGCAAGCGAAATCAACACGTATCTTGTAGATCTTATCTCAAAAGCTTGCGGCCTCTTAGCATATGGAGAATTCTTGCCCTAGTTATAATTCCAAGCTTGATCCAAGTGTTTTTAACCAATAGCATTCAAACCCTAGCAAGAAATCTATCTCATGAAAACCTGCAAATCAAACTACATCAAGTTAGATTTGATCTACAAACCCATAAGATCTAAGCATGTCATATCAAGAAAGCAATCAATGGACAAAGCACAATTGAAAAAGCTCCCTCTTTATGAAGTCAATTTGCCTATGGGGGATGTGAGCAACCCCTACAATCTTTCCACCAAAGCAATTCGATGAGCTAGCTTGAGCAATTCGACCTCCCTCTCTTGAAGTCAATTTCACCTGAAAAGCAAATAATGTCTAGAAGCAAGATGTCCAAGAGCACATGCAAGAGCAACCCAATCAAAGCCAAGAAGTAGATCTCCAAAATATTCTTTTCATTCCAAGTTTTCCAGAGCCCAAAGGTGAGCTATACAATAGGGGGTCTCCTCCTTATATAGGATAATAAAGATCAAAACCCTATACCACTTTACAATACAACATGAAAACGAGTGGTTGAGATTAAAAGATCTCAATACATAATCAATGGCTAAGATGAACCATAATAACATAACACATGGATCACTCAAATAATGATGACGTCATAACTAGAAGGTACTCATGGAGGGTGACATCATCCACTAGAGGGGGTAAAAGTACAAAAGCCCACCTCATATGACTAGGACGACACATGGAGCTCATGGTGGGGCTAGGAGGCATCAATCCTTACTAGCTCATCTCCATGGCACAATAAAATAATATAATATGTCCAAGATAAATATAAATGATCAAATATGTCTTCAAAATCTGTGACAGACAAGCAGTAAAAGGCCTCCTATGGCCTCTGTGGACCAACCCAAGTGATGAAAATTGGCTGGAAGATAGGGGGTTCACCCTGGAAGACCTCTGTGAAACCCAAGTGCCAAAACCTTGCCTCAATTCCTCAAATCGAATTCCTCAGTGACCCCTTTATCCCATTTTTGGACTGCCTCGGTAACCGTGAAAGTGCTGAAACTGCCTCCTAGGGCACCTGCGCTGTCAAACTGAGCCCACTAGGCTCTCTAGAAGGGGGGATAAATGGTAATAACAAGTGGCTGGACCACCCCCTCCTCATACAACGCCCTAGGTGAATTGGCCTCTCATGGCCTTGTTGCTCAGGCTGGGAAATTAGCCCCAAATCTGGTCAACAAGTGTAAAACTGCATCTATCACTGTCAGAAGTGCCCGGAACTGAAAGATAAGTGTCTCTTTGGATCCAGAAGACCCAAATCCACTAAGAATGTGTACTCATACACCATGGGTTTCCCTAATGGGCTATCTATAGGGTCCACCATATATGGACAGTGTATAATCTGATGATCTGAAGTAATAATAAAACCTGCTGAACTGCATCAATCATCATATGAATCATATGTCCATCATATAGCATCATCATCAAGAGTATGTGGGACCATCCATCATCATCGATAGGTATATATGGCCCACATCATCACGGATCCCAAGAAATGACCATAGTCAAACTGGGATTGACTAGGTCAATATACAACCAAAGAATAAATCATCTCAATAGACTAAGACATGTTCCTCCAATCATACTTACAACTTAATTTAAAGTATAACATCCATTCAGTGGCATTAATCATGTTAGCATATTCCTTTGTTATTTGTAATTACTTGCACAATAGTTTAAATGACAAACTTACCCATTGGACATGGTCAAACTGCTAGCGAAGGATGAAGGCTAGGAACAAAGTTGGGCAAAGGGGGTGACTTGTCTAAACTCAACTAAAAGATACTTTGGACTAGGAGAGAGGGGAAACTACAAACTTTGTGCTGGACAAAATAACACAGGGGATCGCTGTGCCTCACAAATGGGTAAGTTGTTTAGAGAGTGCTTATTCAACTTAGGCATCATGTCTACATCAAGTTGATCCAAGTTCATTAGGATCATTCAATTTCATTTCATGGCCTTTTTGGCCTACATAACCCTTCGGATTTCAGGTGTACTGATAAGCACAACTAATTGCAGCTTTGCATCCAGGGCATGCTTACATATACATATAAGGTCAGCAATTGTTTAGATATAACATTTAAGAACCATTGTTTTTTGGACCTTTCTTATACTCTTCAAGGAGTATTTTTAGCAGTGCATCGCTCTTGCCCTTTTTAGTTTCCATGGGCGAATTTATATAAGTTTCCATAAGTAGTACATGAGCTTTTAGTTTTAGCCAACAACATCTCAAGTGACTAGGGGGAGTTCGAGTCAGTGCCAAACATCGGGACAATCGACCAGAATGATTTAGGCCTACAATCCAACTTACCAAATGCAAGTTTTGTCACCAACTCAGAGCCGAGACACTAAACATACAAGGATGCGGTCCAAACACAAAGGTAGAAAAAGGGGAAGTCCTCAATACCAGAAAATCAAGTAAGACAAGTTAAGGGTTAAAGCCAAATAAGGAAAGTCATGGATGGATGGAGTCAAGTGAAGGTGGAGCCTAAGCTAGCACCCAACTGGTGTCAAGAAAGACCATATCTATGTAAGGTGGTAAACTAGTGAGTTTTGTCAAACAACCTAAATATGCAAGTAAATGTCCATTTTATAGTTCATCATCAAGATAGTCCATTTTAAGTTTTACACATTTTGCCACATCATGAATTATATACCAAGCCGATGCTATGAACATGACTAAAGCAACAAGATAATAATCCACAGTCAATGATAAAACATCCATAGGTCATACAACATCATCACAAGAATAATCATCATATATCATCTGAAACACTGCTGCAATACATCTTTAGGCATTGAGTTGAAATTGTATGGGATAACGGGTCACATCGGTCATCAAATCTGAACTCTCAAGGCTCAGCCTTGACACAAGGTTTAACATAAGTCTGAATAATACATTGCTTTGATCATGGGTGATCAATAAATATACAATCATCATAGCCAAACTTTGAATAATGGAAGCTCTGGAATGTGCAGATATTTGCTAAGCAAGAATAGTAGCCTTGTTACTATGATGTGATAACAGTTATCACTCAAAGTGTAGCTACCACCAAAGGTATCCTATCCGGGACAGTAGAGGTAGGGTAGCTAACCAAGCGACACCTCAAGGGCCTCGTCCACTACTGTAAAGGGGTAGTTGTCACACCGGATGGGCTCTTATGACTTAGATCAAGCTAATGCAAGATCAAGGGGGAGACCCTTACTAGCCAATGAGCGCTAGCGAACCAACAAAATGTACTCTAAAGGTTAAGAATGATTCACAAGAGTAGATCTTGGTGGATAAGACTAGATGTAGGATAAAGTAGTGGTGTATGGGAGTTAAGAATAGGTTGAGGAGGCTCAGGCAAGATAGAGATTCTCAACCATGTAAGAAATGTACCACAATGATGTTAGGCTAATAGATCTAATAGATCTAGTGTCAAATAGAGATACCCAAGTGGGACCCACCTAGGGTTTAGGCAAAATATGGATATGTGGACCCAAATGAGGAATTAATGGATGTAATGACATTAGAATGGATGCTTGAGGTTAGATTTGTCAATTTGAGGGGTTTCAAGCAAGACCCAAATTATAGATCTGAAGAGATAATGAGAAAACCAAGGAGGGCGTCCCACCTAGAAGAGACTAGTGCTAGATCCAAGGGCAAATGGAGTCGGATTAAGTTCAAATTTGAGATCTAGTGTTTATTAATTATTTCTAAAGTGGGTTTTAAAGATTAATCCCAAAATATCGCCAGATCTATTAGATATACAAAATGAGGGTTTTAACAATGAGGGTTTTAATGGTGACGATTGGAATAGATCCCGTAACAACAAAATTAAATTGAATCACATCTGGAAATACTTGCGACCACCTTGCAAATTGATGATCTTCCCAAATTGAAGCAATCTAGAGTGAGATCCAACTTCTCCAAGTGAAATCGCTATGCTCCCAAGAAGGCCAATACGCCCTTCCCTGCCAAAACTATCTGCAGTTAGAATCAAATCAAGCAAGAGATAAACTATACGATAGCAAAGATAAATCAAGAAGCATCAAAATGATCCAAGATACAATAAAGATATTCCCTGAGATGCAAGACGTCTTAAGGAAGAGAGATGGGGTCTCCCCACAATAGTGCCCGCTTCAAATCATCCTCCTTCACTACCACACGACCCTTGCAAAAATAGTTACAGAGAGAGCTAGATCCACAATGATGTTGAAGAGAAAAGACTTTACAATCACTTGCAAGAACATTCACAAAGCTTCCAATAGTTTTTGCAAAAATATTTTTATTATGTCGGAAATTCAAGAGCCAAAAGTTCCCTTTACAAATGAGAGAGCATCTTAATATATAGATCTCTATAATACACAATACCTAGATCCAATAATATCAATGGCTAGGATCATAAGATACAATCACTCTAATCAACGACTAAGATTAGCCGGATACATATCACATGGATCAACCCAAAACTAGAGGGGATGCACTCACTAATCGCCCAAGGGGGACGCACCACATGACATATGACTAAGACACATGAAAATATCACATGGTGGGGCTATTAGGTGTATCATAACTTTCACTGGCATGACCCCAAGGCACAATATCAAATAACATGTCAAGATAATATCATAATGTCAACAAATGACCAAATCATGGCCCCTCAATAACACAATAAAAACACCCAAAATGATGAATGCTAGGACGTGTGGACGCCACTGATGCCGGAACAAGTGTTGGAAGGTGTGGAAATTGTTATCACACCATAGTAGGAGGGCTACTATTCTTGCTTAGCAATATCTGCACATTTCAGAGCTTGGATTATTCAGAGCTTGGCTATGATGAGTTTATATTTTGAGATCATTCATGATCAGAGCAGTGTATTTTATTAGACTTATGTTAGACCTTGTGCCAAGGCTGAGCCTTGAGAGTTCAGATTTGATGATCGATGTGACCCTTTATTCCATACAGTTTCAGTTCAGTGTCCAGAGATGTTATTTGCAACAATGTTTCAGATGGTTTATGATGATTATTATTATGATGTGATATGACTTATGGATTTCTGATCATTGATTATGGATTATTATCTTGTTGCTTTTGTCATCTTCACAGCATTAGCTTGGTATTTGATTCATGATGTGACAAACTCTTTATAAAATGAAAATGAAATATCTTGATGATGTTATAAATTATAAAATGGACATACTACTTGCACATTTAGGTTGCTTGACAAAACTCACCGGTTTAACACCCTTGCATAGATATGGTTTTTCTTGACATCATTTGTTTGCTAGCTTAGGCACCATTTTCACTTGACTCCATCCATCCATGACCTTCCTTATATGGCTTTCACCTTTGACTTACCTTGCTTGACTTTTTGATATTGAGGACTTCCCTATTACTACCTCTGTGTTGGATCACATCCATGTTTGTTTAGTGTCTCGGCTCTGAGTTGGTGACAGAACTTGCATTTGGTGAGTTGGATTCTAGGCCTAAATCATTTTGGTCGGTTGTCTCGATGTTTGGCACTGGTCGAAGCTCCCTTAGTCACTTGAAATGTTGTTGGCTAAAACTGAAAGCTCATGTACTATTGGAAATCTTTATAAATTCGCCCATGGAAACTATAAACTCTAGAATGAGTTTTTAAACACACGTGAGTAAAAGGTAAGAGTGATGAACTGCTAAAAATACTCCTCGAAGAGTATAAGAAAGGTCCAAAAAGCAAAAGTTACTCAAAAGTTATATCTATTATTGCTGACCTTGTATGTGTATAAACATGCCTTGGATGCAAGCTGCAATTAGTTTTGCTTCTTAGCACATCTCAAATCCGAAGGGTTATGTTGGCCAAAAAGGCCATGAAACGAAATTGAATGATCCTAATGAACTTGGATCAACTTGATGTAGACATGATGCTTAAGTTGAATAAGTACTCTCTAAACAACTTATCCATTTGTGAGGCACAACCCTTTCCCGTGTTATTTGTCCAACACAGAGTGTAGTTTCCCCCTCTCCCAGTCCAAAGTGTCTTTTAGTTAAGTTTAGGCAAGTCATCCCTTATGCCTAGCCTTGTTCCTAGCCTTCATCCTTAGCTAGCAGTTAGACCATGTCCAATGGGTGAGTCTGTCATTTAAGTTATTGTGCAAGTAGATATAAATAACAATGAAATATGCAAACGATTAATGCCACTAAATGATGTTTATACTTCAAGTTAAGCTGTGAGTATGATTAGAGGAACATGTCTTAGTCTATTGATGTGATTTATCCTTGGTTGTATATTGACCTAGTCAAACCTAGTTTGACTGTCGTAATTTCTTGGGATCCGTGATGATGTGGACCATATATGTTTATGGATGATGATTGATGGTCCCACATACTCTTATTGATGATACCATATGGTGGACATATGATTCAGATGGTGATTGATGCAATTCACCAAATTTTATTATTATTCCAGATCATCAGATTATGCACTGTCCAGCTATGGTGGACCCTACAGTTGGCCCATCAGGGCAACCCATGGTGTATGAGTACACATTCTTAGTAGTTTTGGGTCTTCTGGATTGAATGAGACACTTATCATTCAGTTCCGAGCACTTCTGACAGTGATAGATGCAGTTTTTCACTTGTTGACCAGATTTGGGGCTGTTTTCCCAGCCTGTCCAGCAGGGGCCATGAGAGGCTAGTTCACCTAGGGCGCTGTATGAGGAGGGGGTGGTCCAACCACTTGATGTTACCATTTTACCCCCCTTCTGGAGAGCCTGGTGGGCTCAGTTTGACAGCGCAGGTGCCCTAGGTGGCAGTTTCAGCAGCTTCGCAGTTACTGAGGCAGATTACAAATGGAATAAAAGGGTCACTGAGGAATTCGATTTGGGCAATTAAGGCAAGGTTTTGGCACTTGGTCTTCACAGAGGTCTTCCAGGGTGAACCCTCTATCTTCCAGCCAGTTTTCAACAGTCAATGGGGTCCACAGAGGCCATAGGAGGCCTTTTACTACATGTCTCATAGATTTTGAAGACATGATTTGATCATTTGTATTATTTGGACATATTATTTTATATTATTGTGCCATGGGGATGAGCCAGTAAGGATTGATGCCTCCTAGCCCCACCATGAGCTTTATGAGTCTTGTCCATGTCATATGAGGTGGTCCCATATACTTTTGCCCCTTCTAGAGGATGGCGTCACCCTCACTTAGCCTCTCGTAGCTATGACGTCACCTTTATGTTGAGTGATCCATGTGATATATTGTATTGGTTAATTTTAGCCATTGATTAGATTATGAGATCTTTTAATCTCAACCACTTATTTTCATGTATTGTAAAGTGGTTTTGAGATTTAGGGTTTTGGTATTTATTATCCTATATAAGGAGGAGACCCCCTATTGTATAACTCACCTCTGGAGCTCTTGAATAATAGAATAGAATACTTCTTTGTGGATCACACTTCTCTTGTCTTGTGGATTCTTTTTCACTTTGAATATACAGTATCTCTTCTATGTATCATTGTGGATCTTGGGGCTACACGTTGTTTTCTTGTAGGGAGGCCAAATTGGTGGAGAGGAGGATGATTTGAAGAGGGTTATTGTTGGAGGGATCCACATATTCTCTCTTGAGTTGATCTTGGTGACAGGGAGTATCATTATTGTATCTTTGTGACATAGTTGATGCTTTCTATTACATCTTTCCATCATTTTCATAATTTTCTTACTTGGCTTGTTTCACTTGATCTTGTCTTGTAGGAGGAGGACGATTTGGCTTCATTGGAGGAGGACGTTTTGGCTTGGAGCACTTGGATCTCACTCTTGAATATACACATAGGGGAATGCTATCAATTTGCAAAGTGGCCACAAGCAATTGAGGTAAGTTCATCAAGGTATGTACCTAGATCCATCCATTCTTCTTCATTGGTCATAAAACCCTTAAAATCAAAACCCTCATTTTTGTTTTTTTTAGATCTAATTGGATCTAGCTTGGATTTTTGGAAAGATATTGAAAACCCACCTCTATAGTATCCACGACAATTTGGATCTATAGTTTGGTGGTGATTGGGTTCCATTTGACACACTTTCCAAGGCACCTAGCCCTCTTGAAGGCAATTCATACCCCTTGAGAGAAGCTAGTTGGGTTAGTTCCAAGACATGGGTAGGTGAGATCCCACTTGATTTGAACTCCTCTCACTTGATAACCTACCCTTAGTGCTTCACTCCTTTGATTTTTTCCTTGTGCGATCCATTCCTCATTTTGAGGGTTGTGCCCCACTTGGGTCATTGGGTGATGCATTTTCAACCTTAGATCTATGGATATCTAGCCTACCTTGGGGCATGCCACTTAAAACCCACTTTGATATTTGCCTTAACTACCCCAATCTACAATTTGACATAATTTGGACTCCATTTGCCCCTCCATCTAAAGGCACTAGTTTTCTTGGGTCAATTTGCACTCCTTGGGGATTGTGTCTTTTGCTAGATCCCATATGTGGGTGTGTCTAAATCCAACTTGGATCCATAGATCCACATCTTCAAATACCCCTTAGTGCCATTTCACCCCTAACTTCACCTTGTGGGTCCCATTTGGGTCATTTCCATACTTTAAGGAAGTGGGCCCCACTTGTGTATTTCATTTTCTAGATCTATCCCTTTGATCTCCCTAGGTGGCCTAACTCATTCATTGGTTGAAACACTTGTCACTCCTTAAGCCTCTTCAACCACATCATAACCCTTGGGTCCACCTAAGCTTGCATTGGTTTCCGTAACTCAACTTTCACATCCCCCTAGGAACCATTGTTTTGGCTAATCTTCTGTCGATTGGATATAGGGTCTCCCCCTTGATCTTGTCTTTCTTAGATCTAAAGTGAAGAGTGCCTCGGTTGTCGTGACTCACAGCTTGCATTGAGAACCGTGGCATCTTTTGGGTCACCTCTTTAGTTGTCCATCTCCTCTACCATCCCGGATGGGATACCATTAGGGACAACTACAAGTTGTGTGATAACATAAATCATCGTCAGAATATCCTGGAACAATCTCATGCCATTTCCTTGCCCCACTAATCCAAATCGATTTCCTCAATGAGGCATTCTACTACTGGAAAACCACCTCTGAAAATACAAATGCCTGCATCTCTCTTCCAAGTGTCTCAGACACAAATCTGATTGCACCAAAATGTCCGGGGATGGGGTAATATGGTAATAACGACTGGCTGGACCCCCATCTCCCTCTACAACGCCCTAGGAGAACGTACATGCTCAATGAAAATGCTGGACATGCCATTTTTGAATGTCAAAATGCAATAAAATGGTAATTTGACCATATCATCCTATGAAATTGCCCGGAACTGGTAACCAAGTGCACCAATGGACTCAGAATGCCCAAATCCACTAGGAATGAGTACTCATACACCACGTGACCATCAAGTGATAGCTCTGTAAGCTCATCCATGCCCAGAATAATAAAATAATGGCCTGTAAATAATAATAATGATAAGAATCCGTCAAACCATAATTTGAAACTGTTGTATGAGGAATGAGACCATCTAATGGACACATATGGGCCATGAATAATCCATCTCGATCACTGTTTGCCCAAACTCATCATGGACCCTGTGGTTGACTTGGTCAAACTAGGTAAAAAATGATCAAAATAATGGTCAAAACCATGAATAACAACTGCTGCAAGTACAAATGGTTATGATATGCTCCTTCAATTATATAAGTAGCTAGACTAAAACATAAGATGATGTTTAACTGGCAAAAGCATGTAAATAATATAACAAAAATAAGTCTAAATCAGAGTAGTTAGCCAGTATAAACATGAATCTCAAGTGTATACTCATTACATATTGGAACAATTTGCTAACCATGGGTGAGGATGGAAAAACAAAGGCTAGGCTAGGGGAAAGACTTGACAACCTCAACACTGCAATCTCTCGAATGAAGGAACCAAGGGATCCACTTACACATATGTTGGATAGAAAATAACACAGGGGATGGAAGTGTCTCACAAATGGGTAGAGTGATGAGAATGCTTCCAATAGACTCTAGACAACCAACCTTTTAGCAATTTATTTATTTGTCAGCTTTTCTCACTTGAGATTTATCATTTATTTCACTTTAAATATTTTCACTAGCCAGCCTCCAAAAGCAGGTGCCCTGAAAGCCTTCTGGGCTTCAGATATGACTCGGTATGACCTCCATTGCCCGCCACCATCCATAGGTGCGATGGTGTGACCACCCTGTTGCCTTGTGGGGACAAACGACCTTACATCAAACAAGGATGAGTGCTCGTCTTTTGGCCACTGATTAGTTAATATAAATATAAGCAATAGTGTTTAACAACACTGTTTTTGCTGACTTAACATTTTTTTAGATATAGATTTTAAGATCCGATGCTCTAGTGTTTAACAACACTTTTTGTAGGAATACTTGGTTTTGAGGACTAGAGGAGAACAATCACTATGACTAAAATCACATACTCTAGAGCCGAGACACAATGCAAACAAGGAATCTATCCAACACAAAGGTCTAGGTGGGGGAATTCTTCGAGACTACTAGTTAAGGTGTAAGTCGGGATGAAACCAAACTGGAAGGTAACAGATGGACGAAGAAGTGACTGATGATGCCATGGATAGAAAAGGCCCCAAAATAACGGAATGGACAAGTATGTACTTCGTAAAGTAAGGGTATGACCAATGAGTATACACAAGAACCTCCTACTCATAGGAACTGACTACTTCTATTCTAAACAACAAGAAATCATCATAAGGTACAACCAACAAACAATCATCATATACCCAGTCATAAACTACCTAGATAAAGGAAAGAGCACATCAACATCCCAAATGCACCAAATATATACCTTCTGGATCATATACCTGGGTCCCTGATCTGAACATCCTGAATCATACTGAAGCATTGCATCTGAATGTACCATGGACACTGATAATCAAACTACTATGGATGATAGAAGAATGGATAACTCAGTCACCAACCTGGGGTCATGGGGCTCAGTCCTGGCATGAGACTGTAAATGCATAAGGACTAGATCCACTGAATGTGTAAAAGTGATCACCAACATACTGCTCATCATCAGCTGATCTCATCAAAATGTGTAAAGGATTGGCTCAAAAATATACTGGAAACTGATCTGCAATCATGGTAGCCCGACTACTATGGATGTGACAACAAGTATATTACAGAAGCATCCGAGTTGTCATGCTCAACATAATGAGGAGGATGTGACTGTCATGCCAATCCATGGGAACCCAAGCATGTTAATTTTCTCTTAAAAAAATGGAATTGGATGAGATCTCTCCTCCATGATAATCACTTCATTTGAAGTATGCTGTGTCCATCCATTCCAATTTCTGTCTCAATTTAATACAAAAAATTTGAAAGTGGACAGTGTTTATACTGGAGAATCTCCATTGTCAGCTTTTGTGCAGGTTCAAGAAGAACTCAGGGTTGCTGAAGGAGAGGATGAGGGATTTTGCTGCATACTCAGGAAGAACCGACAAACAAGGACAAAGAAAATCACCTCTCATAACCCAATGAGAGTTTTGTTTCTCCACCCATTTTTGGTTCACCTCTCATAACTCAGTGAAAAACCCTTCATTTGAAACACATGTCATCCATTCATTCCACTTGCCTAAAAAAAATTTGAAAGTGGACAATGACCATGCCGAGAGTCTCCATGCTCAAGAATTTTATGCAGGTTCAGGGAGAACTGTAGGTCATTGAAGCAAAGGGTGGAAGAATTTTGTGCATACTCGGGAAGAATCCACCGACTAGCACAAAGAAAATAACCTCTGATACCCAGGTGAAAAGTTTTTGGCTCTCATCTCTGAAATTATTTGTTTTCCTTCCATGATGAGACATTTAAATGCAACTACCCTTCTCATTTTGAAGGTGTTATTTCTAGTTCATAGTTTTTGTGTGCCACTAATGTCATCCTTACTATTCCAATGGCTGACACTTAATTTATTTTATCTCTAACATGTGCATTGCCGTCAGCTTCACTGCTCTTAGTGCTCTATAGCCCAGTATGGGGGAGATGTTGTCACGTAATGTTATGCTACCAAAAATAAAAAGTAAGTAAAAAAATTCACGTTGGCTCATAAAATAAAAAATTAGAACCAAATAAAAAGTAATTTAAAAAATCCATGACGACTCATAAAATAAACATTTAAAACCAAATTAAAATTTATTAAAAAAATCCGTTTTGGCTCATAAAATAAACAAATAAAGGGTTCAAATTACTTGACGTGTAAATATTTTCTCGACATGTGAAAAAATTAAGATTAAAAAAAATTACACTTCAAGAAATTGGATCCCTCTTGGTGCTTGATAGATCCCGGTTTAAGATGGATCTACGTTGGTAAAATCAACAATACCAATAATGTTAGGAAAGGTGTGTCATACATCTTGCAGTGTATGGTTTTAGAAGATGCCAACATTGTTGGAGGTTTACAACCCATAGTGTGGTAGTGATCTCATGCATGAAGTAAAGTTTTGGAAAAAAAATCATGCATGAAGTAATGCTTCTAGCAAAATCCAAAAATCATTTATGAAGTATTGTTTGAGTAAAAGCAACAAATAATATATGATGTAATATTTTTATTAAAATCTAATTAGTGCCAGTGGTTTCCAGAATGTGGAATTAGAAACCATAAATAATTGACAGTTTCATTATGCCTATATATTGAGTACTTGTATTGAAGGTACCAACAATAAAGAGGGGTGTTGTATCTACTTCTGATGGTTGTGCTTTCTAGGTGCTTAAATGAGTTCTTGCATTGGAGAGCAAATTATTGGCAGAGAAGACAATGTTTTGGCACTGGAGAATGAGCCATATAGGTGAGAAGGGCCTATGGGCCTTGAAAATAAAAAAAATCTTTCAAGGGGTTAACTAATTGTATTCTTGAATTTGAATTTTGTTAGCATTGCATATATGGAAAAAAAATCGTTTTCAACTTTATTCAAGTTTTCATAAATCTTCTAAGGTCTTGGACTTGGTTAATTATGATGTATTTGGTCTTGTTAAAGTTCCTTTGATTTCTAAATCTTTTTATTATATATCCTTCATTGATGATTCTTTTTCAAGGACATGGGTATATTTTCTTAGAAGTAAATTCAAGGTCTTTAGTCGGTTTAAAGAGTTTAAGGCTCTCTTGGAAAATTACATTTGTAGGAAGATTAAGTTGTTGAGGTTGATAATAGAGGTGAGTTTTGTTTTCAAGAGTTTGGCACGTTCCAGAAGGAGAGTGATGTTGGAATATTCTAACCATCTCATCTTGGTTTTGCAGGCTTTGCATGCATGCATTCTATGCAGTGCTAGTTGAGTCTCCTAGCACCTAGTTTTTAATTTAGGTCCCCTAGAGCTTAATTTTGGTCTATCATTAGCCCTCTTATCCACTCAGAGTGCCTTGGTTACATCGCAAAAGTCCAAAGGTTCTCTCATGCATGATTTTAGGAGTTAGCAAAGTCAGTTCCATGATTTAGGGTGCCTTGTTCCCTTGATTGACTAGTTAACTGATTATTACACCTAGTTTCACCGCCACTGAGTGTAGGAGCATCTATTTTGACCACTACAAGTCAGTATTTCTCCCCCTTGGAATCTCATCCCCTAATTCTAGCCCCAATGACTCAATCATGCGCCAATCCACCTCAGTTGACTAGCCATTCATCATCGGTGGCCACTGGACCTTATCGGGGATGGTTCCAATGCAAACTAAGCCTGCCACTTGTGTGGATTCCAACTGCCTCTTTGGGCTCATGAATTTCTCCTTTGGAGATGTATTATTTATGTACACATTTTACTGAATAATGAGGTAATGGAAGTTTTTCCAATTGTTCTTCATTCTCTTGTGTTGTAACACAATTTTTCCTACTCAATTCTTTTGATCTTTGTTAGACTTAGTGTGAATTTTATCTTTGTCTTTAGATCTCTGTGAGAATTTCACAAAATATCACATGGTATCATAGCTTTGCCGAGCAAAGTAATATTCCGGAAGAGTTTTTCAGATCTTTTTTGTGTAGGTATTCTACAACAACTTCCATGAATCTGAAAGCAATTCCTCCTCTCTCTCCATTCAACTATGATGAGTGGAAACCAAAGATGATAGCATATCTGAAGAGACAAGGTCTTTTTGATATGTGTATTGATGTTATGAGAGATTTGAATTCCTATGAAGAGGAGAATGATTGGCTAAATGAATGTGACAGAGCCTTTGGAGCAATGTGTATTGCTATGTCTCCTAGTATGTGCTACCACATGGAAACTACTGAATATCCAAGTGAACTATGGGCCCAAATGAACAAAGCATTTAGCAAGCAGAATGAAGAGATTGGTGCAAATCATTTGGAGAACAAGCCCAATGACACATCCTCAAGTGTTCTCTCTAATTATGTCTCGGCCTCAAGCATCCAACTTCATCATGAAGAAGAAGCTGCAGATTCAACACATAAAGTTCCCGTTGAAGACATTCCTTCCTCTTTTGCTCTAGAAGTTGAAAACAATTTCAAATTGTCCCATTCCCATGTAGCTGATGCAGATGAAAGTTATACAACGAATGAAGCTAATGCTTTTGGAGAGATTATCCATTCCTCACTCATGTTCTCAATATCTTCTATTCTAAATTCAGAGAAAGATAAACCAGTTCATGCTCTAGAATCTGAAGAAGTTCTTAAATCCTCTCTTTCACATGAGTTTGCTGGTGTGTAGAATGATGATCTACTAAATGTTTTGGAGGTTAAATCAGAGTTTGGAGGTGATGCATTCGCCCTCCTTGATCACATGCTTCATATGAAATTCTATTTCATCATTGGCACATGTTCTCATAGTTTCAATGGATATGGAGGACACTACCATTTGCTTGGGTTAAAGTCTCAAGCATATTTTGGTGATTTTGGTTTTGATCTCACCCCTGCTGGTTAAAAGGAGATATCAAAGAACTATCTACACATTCTTGGAGTTGATCCTACCTCAACTGGTTCGAATTACAGGTTCCAGGATGATCTTCATATTTTTGGATTTGTTCTCACTATGTTTGGTCTGAAGAGCAAGTTCAGAAAGCCTCCAGATTCGATTGCATACACTGAAGGAGAATTCAAGCACATGTTTTTGGAGCATGATCCACTTCTTCTCAAGAGGAAGATACCTCCAAACATTGATTCAAGCATCACACCTACTTGAGTTTGGAGCAGTTAATTTTTTGGTGTGCTTCATGTCCATCTTGAGGGGGGGTTTTGTTCCCACAGGGTTTTCCCTCTTTCCTCACTTAAATGGACTAATAAATTTGTAAAGGGTGACCTCTGGTCTCAGTTACCAGGGCCCTATTTCTGATCTTTCCTCACATAGTCAGGCTTAAGGGGGGGTGTTGGAATATTCTAACCATCTCATCTTGGTTTTGCATGCATGCATGCATCTTGCATTCATTCCATGCAGTGGTAGTTGAGTCTCCTAGCACCTAGTCCTTAATTTAAGCCCCCTAGAGCTTAATTTTGGTCATCATTAGCCCTCTTATCCACTCAGAGCACCTTGGTTACATCACTGAAGTCCAAAGGTGTCCTCATGCATGATTTTAGGAGTTAGCACAGTCAATTCCATGATTTAGGGTGCGTTGTTCCCTTGATTGACTAGTTAACTGACTATTACACCTAGTTTCACTACCACTAAGTGTAGGAGCGCCTATTTTGACCACTACAAGTTAGTATTTCGCCCCCTTGGAGTCTCATCCCTTAAGTTTTAGTTCCAATGACTCAATCATGTGCCAGTCCACCTCAGTTGACTAGCCATTCATCGTCGGTGGCCACTGGGCCTTATCGGGAGATGGTTCCAATGCAAACTAAGCCTGCCACTTGTGTGGATTCCAAATGTCTCTTTGGGCTCACGAATTTCTCCTTTGGTCCGATGTATTATTTATGTACACATTTTACTGAATAATGAGGCAGTGAAATTTTTTCCAATTGTTCTTCATTATCTTGTGTTGTAACACAGTTTTTCGTTCTCTATTTTTCCTGCTCAATACTTTTGATCTTTGTTAGACTTAGTGTGAATTTTATCTTTGTCTCTAGATCTCTGTGAGAATTTCACACATAGAAAGATCTAAGGAAACTCAATACATCCCTCAACAAAGTGGAGTTGCAAAACACATGAACATGATGTTGATGGAGATGACTAGGAGTATGCTTAGTGGAGTTGTCTTAGAGCAAAATTTCTCGACATAATTGTTGCTATTGTATGTTACTTGATCAATATGTCTTTTGCATTAGCTCTTGTGGACAAGATCCCTATGGAGGTCTGGACAGGAAAAACACCCTCTCTTAACATTTTCACGTTTTTGGTTCTGAAGCATATGCTTATGTTCCTAAGGAGAAGTGATCAGAGTTGGATAAAAAGGGAGTGAAATATATCTTCATTGGCTATGTTGTTGGCGTGAAAGGGTACAAACTTTGTGATCCTAAGGTTGAGAAAGCTTTGTATAGCAGAAATTTGATATTTAAACTAGTTAAGGCTTCTCTCGCAATTGTGTAATCAGAAGAGGATGCGAATAAGTCAGTCATTCAACTACCACCCAAGATTGAAAATGCTGAACTAGAAGTTCAGGTTTAACTCGATGAGGATGACAACTCAAAGAGTTCGAAAGATCAAGTATAAACTATTAGATTATCGAGAAATAATTATAAACATTCAACGATAACTTTCTTAACATGTAAATTGATAGGAAGAATCTACTAGTCTAGCCTTCTATCCATACAAACACCAAAAAATCAAATAGTAAGAGACAAGAGAAAAAGAAATAGTACACCAGATATATGTGATAAACCCCAAATGGGGAAACATCCATGGGAAGGTATGATATTTTTTCTTCAGAAATCTCCAATGTTACACTAGCTCCACCACATATACTTATCACAACTTTACAATGTTTTTTCACAATAGCATTCAACATACCCATGAGGGTTTCTTTCACCTCTATTATATAGCTAGAGGTATGAAAAATAACATTTTATAATCCATGTGGGATAAATGATTTTCCACCTCCTTATATAATGAATGGTAATAGGAAAATATTACTCCATGATGTATGTGGGATAACTCATTTTACATAAGATAGAGAATTATGCATTCATTTGCTAGATAAGACATCATAACATCTTACGACATCACACTAGACATCATTACACTTGCAATATTAACTTTACACATTCCAACACCCCCCCTTAATGATGTGTTGAAATATTGTAATGAGTTAGGTCCCATTATGTTTTTGTGTTTACCATGGTGGGGACAAGTTGTCTTTTCCTAAGTTATGTACTTTTGAAATATAAAAGAAAAAGTGACTTTATGTTTTAAAAGTTAAGTGACTTTATTAAAAGTATTTGCGCATTAAATGATTAAAAAGCACATTTAATGTGCAATTAATGTAAACCCTTAGATCATAAGTGATCTCAACCATTCAAAAGGTAGTTTGAATTAGCTAGGGTTTAGGGAGGGTAAAGTCACCTATTTAATGCATCTTGGGAGAAGAGCCAAAACACAAGAGAGGAAGACAAAAGAGAGAAAGGGAGAGAGAGATCTAGGGTTTCAAAGGAGAGAAAACCCATTGGAGAGAGGGAGCATTAATTGCAGCAGGAAGGATTGAGTTTTTATTGGGCACAAATACTGAGGAGAAGGAGAACACTTTTCTGTACAAAAATCGAGAAAATCCATACTGTACGGATCCGTACAGCAGGTCGTACAGTCTGGTACATCCACATTAATTTGCATAGAAATCGAGGTCTGTTTTGGCACACATTTCCAGGAAGTTTTTATGCTATTTCGCCGAGAAAGATTGCACAGAAATCGAGAGCTGCCATTGGCGCAGATTTCAAGGCAGATTGGTGAGGAAGAAGAGGCCGTACAATAGAACCGTACAACTGCATTAATTGCTGGTTTTTTTTTTGGGCACATCTTCCAATGTATTTCAGATTCTAAATGTCTCTGTTGTAATTAATTGCTGCTCATTAATAATATCTCTCTCTAGGTTTTCCCTCATGAAGTGTGAGGGTTTTTCCCTGGGCATTGGCCCTAAAAATTTCTGAGTTTTCAATGTGTATGCTTATGTCTTCAGTTCTTCATCTAGGTCATTGAATGAATGTATAAGTGTTTAAATTTCAGTTATCAGAAGATTTATTGGACAATAAATCATAACTCAGATAAATTTTAAACCTAGAGATGCATTCTAAGTGTTTGATAAAATGTCATAAAGAGAACTTGTAGATGCATTCTAAGTGTTTGATAAAATGTCATAAAGAGAACTTGCTATTTTATCAAATTTCTACATGGTATCAGAGCTTGGCTCTGTAATATTGCTGAAGACAGTTTATGTTTCTTTGTGAACTTAGAACAAAAGAGTCTTTCAAGTGGTTATCAGTTAGAGTCATGGCATTAGCATGGTTAAGGTACGAGGATAGGCTATATGGAGCTGGCAACTTCAGTCCATGGAAGGAACAGATCATGATATTGTTCAAGGAGCAAAGTTTGTGGGATATTGTTGGAGCTTCCGCTACAATAACACTTTCTACAGATGCTACACAGAAATTTGCCTTTGACAAGAAGGATATCAAAGCTCAGAGGATATTATTGGACTCTATCAAGGATCATGTGATCCCTCATGTCTCTGGTAAGAAATATGCTTTTGAAATGTGGACTTCCTTGTGTACCTTATATAAAAGTAAGAACCAAAACAGAAAGACGGTTCTTAGGGAGAAATTGAGAAATACCAAGATGATCTCACAAAGATTACCCAAGTTAGAGATGAACTGGGTGCTGCAGGTGAGAAGGTGGATGATGAAGAGCTTGTGAGGTATGCTCTCAATGGATTCATTGCCAATTGGCACACCTTTGTGCGAGGAGTGGTTGCTAGAGAAAAGATTCCAGATTGGACAAGGTTATGGGATGACTTTGTTCAAGAAGAGTCTCGGGAGGGGACATTCCAGAATGGAGCTCAGAAAGGTGAAGAAAATGTTGCCCTTGCAACAAAAAGTAAGGGCAAGTGGAAGAAGAAGGAAAAAGATCTCAGCAAGGTACGTTGCTTTGGTTGTAATAAATTTGGTCATTATGCTAGTTAATGTCCAAAAAGGAAAGGGAATGAAGATAAAGAGGGAGCACCATCAGCACAGATGGGAGATTTTGCTTCCCAATTTGAAAGTGAGTTCTCTTTAGTTTCTGTTCAAACTAGTATAGGAAGCACTTTAGATTTTCATGAAATGTGGGTTGTTGATAGTGGATCAACAAGCCACATGACAGGGAATTATGGATATTTTCAGAAGATTGAAGAAATAACCAGAGGTTGTTTTATTGGAACAGGTATTGGAAGCACTCGAGCGGAAATCAGAGGAGTTGGAACTGTAAAATTCCAACTCAGGTTTGGTGAAATTCTTGAAGTAAACGGAGTGTTGTTTGTTCCAGGCATGAAAGTCAACAGACTTTCCATATCATCCTTAGAGGATGATGGATATGGAGTCTTCATTAAAAGAGGAAATGTGTTCCTCTACCGGACATAAAACTCTGACAACACTATTATGCTTGGGAATAGAGAAGACAAACTCTACTTTCTGCATGGAGAAACTCTACTTTCTGCATGGAGAAGTGATGCTTCCAGGTTTAGGTGGGTGGATATCCGAGTCAGAGTCTGAGAATGGAGCAGATGCATCAATGGTACCTTCAGATGAGGAGAGCTGCACTGGTGGAAGACTCAACCAGCACAGAGAAGATGAGCATGATCCAAAATTTCAAGTTGTGTTCCAACATCAGCTTCCAGGGTTAGTTGAAGCTCTTGACAGTGGTCAAGATGATTGTGTTGGGACCTCCCTCATTAAGAGGGAGTGTTGAAATATTGTAATGAGTTAGGTCCCATCATGTTTTTGTGTTTACCATGGTGGGGACAAGTTGTTTTTTCCTAAGTTATGTACTTTTGAAATATAAAAGAAAAAGTGACTTTATGTTTTAAAAGTTAAGTGACTTTATTAAAAGTATTTGTACATTAAATGATTAAAAAGGACATTTAATGTGCAATTAATGTAAACCCTTAGATCATAAGTGATCTCAACCATTCAAAAGGTAGTTTGAATTAGTTAGGGTTTAGGGAGGGTAAAGTCACCTATTTAATGCATTTTGGGAGAAGAGCCAAAACACAAGAGAGGAAGACAAAAGAGAGAAAAGGAGAGAGAGATCTAGGGTGTCGAAGGAGAACAAACCCATTGGAGAGAGCATTAATTGCAGCAGGAAGGATTGAGTTTTTATTGGGCACAAATATCGAGGAGAAGGAGAACACTTTTCTACACATAAATCGAGGAAATCCATACTATACGGACATGTACAACAGGTCATACAGTCTGGTACAACCACATTAATTTGCATAGAAATCGAGGTCTGTTTTGGCACACATTTCCTGGTAGTCTTTATGCTATTTTGCTGAGAAAGATTGCACAGAAATCGAGGGCTGCCATTGGCACAAATTTCGAGGCAAATTGGTGAGGAAGAAGAGGCCGTACAGCAGAGCCGTACAAAAACATTAATTGCTAGTATTTATTTATGTTTTCTAGCACATTTTCCAATGTATTTTAGATTGTAAATGTCTGCTTTAATTAATTTATGCTCATTAATAATATCTCTCTCTAGGTTTTCCCTCATGAAGTGTGAGGGTTTTAACGTAGGCATTGGCCCTAAAAATTTATGAGTTTTCAATGTGTATTCTTATGTCTTCAGTTCTTCAGCTAGGTCATTGAATGAATGTATAAGTGTTTATATTTCAGTTAT
Source organism: Larix kaempferi (assembly GCA_027924585.1). Taxonomy (NCBI): domain Eukaryota; kingdom Viridiplantae; phylum Streptophyta; class Pinopsida; order Pinales; family Pinaceae; genus Larix; species Larix kaempferi. The sequence goes on along the minus strand of BSBM01000182.1, from coordinate 6,803,554 downwards.
CAGACAATAAATCATAACTCAAATAAATTTTAAACCTAGAGATGCATTCTAAGTGTTTGATAAAATGTCATAAAGAGAACTTGCTATTTTATCAAATTTCTACATGATGACTAGGGAGAAGGAACAAACATATAGAGGAAGACGACATGACATTAGCATTCCCCCTTGATGACAACTTTTCGCATTCTCAACAAACTTCGAAGATACACAAACTTTGCTTCTGTCATGGATTTGGTGAAGATATCAGCTGCCTGCTGTTTTGTGGGACAATACTCCAAACAAATAACACCATCTGTAACTGTAGATCTTGAATGTAACGACTATTAAGGTCAATGTGTTTAGAGTGATACATTGGATTGTATGCAAGCTAAATTGCACTTCGATTGCCACATCTTAACTCAATAGGAGAATTTTGAACCAATCCAAATTCTGTAAGAACATGTCAAATCCACATTGCTTCTTTAGTTTCCCTATACTCTGCTTCATAAGAAGAAAGAGAAAGAGTTCTCAACTTCTTACTGGACCATGAAATCAGACCTGAACCAAGCTGAAAGATATACCTGACAGTGGACCTTCTATCTGAATTATCTTCTGTCCAATCATAATATGTATAACCAAGAAGTGACACTATAGCCCTGCTAGAATAAAAAACACCATAATGCAATATCCCCTGGAAATATCTAAGAATTATCTTTGCTGCTTTCCAATGGATTTCATAAGGCTTTTGCATAAACCTTGAGGCCATGATGACTGCAAAAGAGAGATCAAGTTTGTTGTGTGTCAAATATATCAAATTCTCCACAAGCTGACAATACAAAGTGGCATCAACAAGAGGAGTATCACAATCGACAATTAAGTTTACATCAAACTAAAATGGCATTGGTGAAGGCTTACAATCACGCATATGAAACCGAACAAGTAAATCTGTAGAATACTTAGGCCGCGAAAATGAATGTGTAATGTTAATATTGCAAATGTAATGATGTCTAGTGTGATGGCGTAAGATGTTATGATGTCTTATCTGGAAAAGGAAGGCATAATTTTCTCTATATTTTGTAAAATGATTTATCCCACATACATCATTGAGTAATATTCTCCTATTATCATTCATTATATGAGGCATAAAATCATTTTCCCACATGTATTATGGGATGCCATTCTTCCATACCTCTAACTAGATAATAAAGGTGAAGGAGACCCTTTTGGGTATGTTGAATGTTATTGTGAATAACTTTGTAAATTTTTGTCAATCATATGTGGTGGAGCTCAAGTGTAATATTGGAGATTTCTAAAGAATAAATAAGATCATACCTTCTTATGGATGTTTCCCCATTTGGGGTTTTGTCACGTATATCTGGTGTACTATTTCTTTTTCTCTTGTCTCTTACTTCCTATTTGATTATTTGGTGCTTGTATGGATAGAACTCTAGATTAGTAGATTCTTGTTATTGATTTACATGTTAATAAAGTTATTGTTGTATGTTTATGCTTATTTCTCAATAATCTAGCATGGTATTAGAGCTGGTTACTATGCTTTACCTTCTTTAGTAGTTTTTTGTTAATTTTTTTTTTCAATCACCAAGTTCTTCAATTTCTTTTTGGATCCGTCCATATCACTAGATTTGCCATCAAATTTGGACAACCAATGAGGTTTTTATTTAGATCTGAGCATTTTTCTACATGTTTGGGATTTTTTTCTCAAAAACCTAACCCTCACCATTTATTTTTCAAGTTTTATTTAGTTTATTTTTAAATTTTTAATTTTTTTTTTATATCTGTAGATATGAGTAGAAAACTATTGTATACTAACCAATCATAAAATATCTATCTCTCTAGTAGTAGATCTAGTTGTTTGCCCATTTTTGGTTCGTATTTTTTGCAAGTTTATGTTCAACTGCCTTCGACATTCATGGATTTGTAGTTACAGAGCCTTAATAGAGATATACTGTTAGGATATTCCTATACTCCATCCTAGTCCCACCAATATTTTGATCATTTACATTTTCAGTCATGCATGCACTTTTAGGGTTTGCATGCATCATTAGGGTTTGCATGCATTCCAGTCATCAGTCCAGCACCTAGCCCTCAGTTATCCAACCCCCGAGAGCTTCTCACTGATCAGTTTTAGCCCTCCAGTTTCTTAATGTGCCCTTCTTCCTTGATTTTAGGAAGCAACTCGCCCTTCTTCACCTACCAGTCCAGTTGCACTCAATTACACTCAGTTACACTCCGTTACACTAGTTGCACTCCGTTACACTAGTTACACTCAGTTACACCTACCAGACTCAGTTTGACTGATGGTTGACAGTTACTTGAGCATTGATGACTCCACTGATGATGATGAAGACTTCCAGTTGTGCTCCGATGATACTAGTTGTGCTTCGATGACACTCCAGTGATCCTTTGATCACTCCATGAAGGCTAATTCGAATTGCCACCTTAGGCATTCGAATCCTCATGCATTGTACTACTTATTTGTCCATATTGTGATTAATTATTTAGTGTGTGTGAAGTAATTATTGCTTCTATCCGAGTTCTACTGTAGCATATTATTCTATTGCTCATTATACTGTATTGACCACTCTTCTTCTATTTTCCTACTTAATCATAATTACTCTTGTGAGGTTTACATTAGCTCTTAGATCTGCAGTGAGGATTTTCACATTTACATGGTTTGTCGAAAGCAAATGCATGTACATACATGACTTGCCTTCATAGAAGGTGCATATCCCCGCGATCGACCTTCACAAAAGGTGCATACACCCAATTTTGAAGTGAAATTGTCTAAGTCAATTCTTTTTTTTTCTGTTTTATATAGAGGGTTTGCAGATCTATTGGTTAGATACTCATGGTTTCGTCATTGGTGAGAAATTTCTGGTTTTATTCACTATTTCTTCTAGTTCTTAGCCTCCTGTCTTGTTACATTAGGGTTTAATTTCTTGTTCATCATTATGAGTTTAGAAGTAGCTTATGTTCATGAGTTAAATGGTACTAACTATCTTGCGTGGAAGAAAAAGATGATTGACATTCTCAGAAGTAAGAATCTATGGCGATTAGTTAAGGGTGAACAAAAGAACCTATCAATACTAAAGACTTAGTTATATGGGAAGATCAAGGTGATTAAGCAAGATGACTCATTGGTCATATTGTTTAAGATAGTTTATAGGTACATATTGATGTTGAAGATAACCCAATTTAGGTATGGAATACTTTAGCTTCTTTATTTGATAAATATGATGATGTTTCTGCTTACTATCTTGAAAAGAAGATCCACGAGTTAGATCCTAAAGATTTTGATATAATAGAATCATTTCTTGATGAAATAAAAGCCTATAATGAAAAGCTAAATAATTGTGGTAAAGATTACAAGAAAAGTGATAATTCCCTTATTATTCTTATAGAGCAAAAGTTACGTTCTGCCTTTGATTTTTTCATCCAAACCAAGAATAGGGCCATTGAAATGTCTAAGGGTTCTATGTCAACCTTTTTTGAAATTTTTTGTGAAGGTTTGATATGTGAGCAAGATAGATTAATTGCTTCTAGTCAATTAACTAATGGTAAAGCTCTAATGGTAAATGATACAAATAATCATAATAAAGGTTTGTTGATGCCTCGGAGATCGCAGCATCAATCAGAAAGGGATTCTCCCTGATAGACTATCCCAATTAGATTATCTACCATTTGGTATGGGGAATCCGTCCGGTTAGCGGTTCCGGCAACCGTGGGTTTGGAGATTTTGCTCCGATTATACCGGTTATGGCCCGATCCACCGTTCTTTTGGTTTTAAATTTTAGAATGATATGCAAGTGCCTAAACTATTTTAATCTAAATGCAGAACTGGAAAACAAATCTATGTCTAAAACTGAAGTAAATCTAAACTATCTCTGCAAGGAGAAAATTATGGTTATGAGTAATGTGTTGGAAGAGTTGTCTAAGATTCAATAGACAACCATTAAATCTTGAAGATAGATCCACAGCAGAAACATGAGATATTCAAAAGATAGCTTCTAATACAGATATAACATATTTCATTACTCAGGAAAGAGAGAATTCATTTGCACAGAGAGAAGTAAGATCATTCAATACAAAGAAATAATTCAAGACAGTAAAGAAAGATCTCACAGCAAAGTATAGAAGTCACAGGAATAATCCAAGATGCATCCAAACTCCATTTCCATGCAAAAGACGTCCTCTCCAGGCTCTTATTAGGTAGATTTTATTTTCTTGAAACAAGTGCAAGGTAGCTCGTACAAGTTCAGAAAATTATTTCCCTGCCAAAAGTCCTTTACATTGCTTCCTAAACTTCTATTTATAATATTACAAAATGTCCTTTGGTCTGCCACCTGGCTCTTTACACTCGTCACCTTCAGACTTTTCCCTTTTAATAGACAAAAATGTGACCCTTTCTTAAACAGAAAATTACTTTAAAAAAGAAAAAGGATAGCTGTCCAATGGCTCCACGTTTTTATACATATGGAAGCCAAATTTCAAAAGATAGGAATTAACGCCTTAATATCAGCGCGTTCACTCTTGGGCAGGCGCTCCAGCTGGGAGAGGAGCACTCGAGCTAGCTGTTACTGCTGCTGCTGGGAGAGAAGAACTCGAGCGGGCTGTTACCTCTGTTTTCTTTTCCTCTTCTGCAATGTAACTAAACCATATACCAGTATCTCTTATAACTACATTTGCTGAGGCAGGGAGTAAGATTTTCCGGGAAGTTATATCTTTACCAAGCTCTGCTCCAATACCTTGAATTTCTGTTACTGCTGCTTGGTGTATTTCCTTAAGCAGATGATTGTGTATTGATGACATCCCAATATAATGATGGAGATCATCAATGGCTAAGACATCAATCTTCTTTACATATTCTGTTTGGATGCCCAACACTTCCTTCAGGTCAGATAAACGTTGTTCTTTGCCCGGGAAATCATCAAGGGACTGAGGGAAACTCAACTTGCATTTGTCATGCGCTTCATGGATTCTTTGATAAAGACCGTTACTTTTATCCATTGTCCCTCGGATCTTGGCCATTAGCTTAATGCTACAATTTCTGCAAAATTTCAAAAGGGCTATGTCTTCATTAAAATCATCTACGGATTTGAATGGGAGATGCTTGGGGAAATCCACCTTTCCTTCTCTCCATTCTATCTGGCTTAGGATGTTTGCCTTAACCCGAGTATATTTAGCCTTAAGCCTATTGGCCTCTACATTAAATTTTTTTAATCTAACCACCATGGCCTTGAGCTTGCATACTTCCTCAGTAATTAGTTCCTGCGTGTCATGGATTTGCTTTAGGATGCTACAGGACAGCTCATGGAAAGGAGACATATCTATCGCTCTGCCTTCTGCTTGCTCTAATTGCTCAACCAATACCTGCTTATCTGCCTTTAGATGGGATACTTTAGCTTCTGCATCATTCTTTTCTGCTTCTAAGATCATCATCTGGACCGCCATGTGCTCCTTTTCTTCTTCCAAAATGTTATACTTGTCTGACAATTCCTTATGTTCAATAGATAGGCGATTATACCTATTCACTACGAGATCTCTGAAAGCCTGCTCATTATCCACAGTGTGTTGTAACATGCGAGATCTCCTCTTTGTCGATTCAACTTCTTTAACTATATCGGCCACGTTGTACTGCGTTGCTTTTGCTGCTTCTACAGCGGCGGATGCCATAGCTAAGGGAGCCTTATTTGCATTTTGCATTACGGTGGTCTCCCGATGGGTGACAATATCTTCTTGGAAGAGTCTCTTTATCCTCTCTTCCGATTTTAGGACCACTGCCTTCCTCTTCTTATCATATACAAACTCGTCCCATCGAGACACCGTATGCTCTTTTGGTGGAGTGTAAGGGACGATTGGGAGATCTATTATATTTATTTCTGCTTCTGCGGGTGGCGTTTGGACTACTTGAGCTGAATCTGTTCCCATATTTTGGGTACCAGAGATGCTTGCGCTGTGTCCGTCTCCACATTTTGGGTGCCGGAGACACCTGCTTGAGATATGTCTATCTCCATGTCCTGAGTGCCGGAGCCTCCTGCCTGGGCATCTTCAACTGTCTTTAGTTCTTCTTTCGTCTTTTGCCCCACTTCATCTTGTTGCCCTCTCTCTTCTTCTTCAACTTGTGACTGATTCTCATTTCCTTCCACCTGCTTCGCGTCTTCTGCTTCATTCTGCAGCCTTGCATCTTCTGCTTCTTTCTGCAGCCTTTCATTTTCTGCTTCGTGCTGCAATCTTGCCACTTCAGCTTCTTGCTGTAATCTTGCAATTTCAGCCTCTTGCTGCAACCTTGCTTCCTCTTTTAACCTTTGTTCTTCTTGGGCTCGGGCATCAACTGCTTCTTTCTCTTTCTGCAGGCTGGTTTTTTGGGCCTTGGTAGAGCTAGAGGTTTCTCTACTGCCTTGGCGACAAATTTGCAACTCAGTCATGTTGCTGATGCCTCTGAATGCCTCTTCCTCGGCATCATAATAATGAGCGTACTCAAAATGAGCATAAATTTCTTTGCAATGCTCGGCAAATTTTCCCCGCCTATCATTCCTATGGAAAATTACTTCGCCGAAGTGGAAAGCTTTCAGCTCTTGAACAAACTCCTCAGCTGATGCAACCCCCGAGAATTTGTAGGCTCCTATGCAGAAGGGTAAAGGAGGGAAAGAAGCTTTATGCTGCTTGTTAAGCACCGCTCCGATTCTATCCAGGAAAATTTGTCTCACTGCTTCCTTGAGGACTACATAGTCAGTAGCATACTTCAGCAAAATATATGGAGCTTTAGTCCCTCCAAACATCCTGATGTAGGTGCCTTGTTCTAAGAAATAAAAATCTCCATACTTTTCCAGGACCTCCATGGCATTTTCGGACAGACAGTTGGGCTCTTCCTTGAATATCTGCTCATATAGGGGCATGATGAACCCCTCACAGATGAGCTTATAGATGGCTCTGTAATTTTGAGCCCACATTATCTTGTAAGCAGTGTAGACCGGGGTGTTGGATTTATCCCACGTGCAACCTAAGCTGGGGAAAAATAGCTTGGCCAAAATACAGTCACTGAGATATGAATACATGTAAAATTCTGACTTGTTTAAGGCCAGACCTTCTCTTGCAGCAACCACCATTGATGCCAAACTGTCCGACAGGATAGTAGCCCAGTCAAACACAGTTCCTTTGAATGCTACGAAGTGGATGATGGGGACCCACTGTATCCTGTATACAGTGCCATCGGGCATGCCGAAAATTCTGCATAGCATCAGGGCGATTAACCTGAAAGGAGGTCTTAGATTCTGAACATCATATTTGTCATTACCTCTCTTTCTTAAGTGCTTGCCTGCGATCAATAATTTTTTGGCCATTTCAATATTGTTCATCTGGCCCAACCATTCATCACTCAGAGCTTGCTGGGGACGTGAGAATTTATAGGCTGCAGCAATATATGCTGGGTGGAATGAGGCGATGGTCACTCCCCCGCTGTCATGTAATACTCTTGTCTCCACATTAGTATGCTCCAGTATCCACCCGATCACTTTAGAACATGGGAACAATTCAGGGTGGGTAGAAGCGCTGGCTATGCCTGAAGTTCTGATGTTGCGGTAGATCTGTTCTTCCTCCAATAATGCATCTGGGATATCCTGGTCCCTGATCATCCTGTAAATATCGCCCTAGCGGACTTCGGGAGGAATGCCGGTGGTACACTTAGTATCTTGGAACATAGTTTCAGTCCTAAGTAGTACTGGCTCTGGTTCCATCACTTTAGCTTTCTTTCTACCACCTTTTGGCATCCTGGCTTATACCTGCTAGCAACCAAAAACAAGTCATTATAAAAATGTGCAACCTGTTATGAGATTTTAACAAAGAGGAGGACCAATTTAACATGCTAATGAGAGATATAGATAAACTATGGAGCTGCATGTTGGGGAAGCAAAATCAAATACTCCAAACAAGAAATATAGCTATGAGACTTGATTATCCCAAGGAAACAAAGTTTGGAATGTTCCCGAAATGGCAAGCATACGACATGGAAACAATCTGTTTCCCATCTAGCCCTAGGGGAGAGGGTATCCTTCATCATTGCACCCTTAATGGTCAATGGTGGGTGAGCTTGGATTGAAAAAATCTTATGACGAACCAAGGAACCGCCTTCTACATTTATCAAAAGGTGATGGGATTCAGCTGACCACTACGATTATTAGTAACATTTACGAGGCGTTGTGTGGCCGGCTCAAATTTTGAATGAGGGTGACGACGCCTGAGTATGGTCGGTGAAAAACTAGGGTGGTCACAGTTATGGGTTTTAGCTAGTAGAAACGAGAAACCAAAGGGGCTTCGGCGGCCTTAAAAAAAAAAAAAATGACATATGGCCACGACTGTCTATCGACCACGTTGAAGACGGGGAAAAAACCCACAGGTAACTTGACGTGGAGATAAGACAAAAATAGCGGTTATAAAACCTACCTGGAAACGAGAATGTGTCTGAATGAGGTGGACGCGGACGTGGACGAGCTGAGCTGGAGCAGTCTGGTGCGGTGTTCTCAACGGTGTTTGTTTCAACGAAAATTAACAATGCGGTCGACCAAACCTTAACCGTCCCTTTTAAAAAGGCTAGACATGTGTGGCGTTAAACCGGTTGGTGGCGCCATTAACAAGGTTTTAATTTCTTGGTACGGCGCGGTCACCTCAAACGGTCTCGACATTTGTGCGCGACCGCCACTTGTGGGGCGGGCTTGCGAGTTTCACCCGCAATTGCAGAACGTTATGTTGAACTGCCTCGGCGTTTCGGAAGAGATTGGCGAATCCTTCCGAAATGCAACCTTTGAAAACTTGTCGCGGGCAGTTTCGCTGGGTTGTCCCGCAGTTTCGGGAGAATAATGGATCTCTTTCCGCAATTTCGACGGAGATATGCCAATGGCTTCTGCAATTGTGGAACAATTCCGCAAAGGTTCCCCCCGTTTCGGAAGGCTTTCCTGAATGGCTCTCGGGAAAAGAACTCGAATGGTTCCACAGTTTCGGAAGGGAAACCCAAATGGTTCCACAGTTTCGGAAAGAAATGGCGAACGACACCCGCAAGTTGAATGAAAGTGTAAGTCTTTCGATATGTTTTCGGGAGAATAATGTGAATGCTTCCGCCGTTTCAGAAGGATTTCGCGAATAGCTTCCGTAACTTCGAGAGGAAAGACACTAAGTCCTTCGGCGGCTTCGGAAAGGGTTGGCGAATGGCTTCCGCCATTTCGAGAGGTATTTCTGAAATGGTTCCACAAAAGTCTAAGTCTTTCGGCGGGTTTTCGGGAAGGTAACGTGAATGCTTCCACCGTTTCGGAAGGAATTCGCAAATAGCTTCCGCAACTTTGAGAGGAAAAAAACCTAAGATTTTTTAAAGACTCCGGGTAAGATTTGCGAATGACTCCCGCAGTTTCGGGAGGGAAACCTGAATGGTTCCGCAGCTTTGGGAGGCTTTCTTGAATTTTTTTCCGTTTCGGGAGACTTTCCAAAATAGCTCCCGCAGCTTCGAGAAATAATTTCTAAGTCTTTTTTCGGGAGGCTTATGCGAATGGCTCCCGCAGTTTCGGAAGGAAAACCCGAATGGCTCCCGCAGTTTCGGGAGGAAAACCCAAATGGTTCCCACAGTTTCGTGAGGATAACTTGAATGATTCCGCAATTTCGGGAGGCTTTTCTCAAATGGTTCCGCGACTTTTAGGAGAACTTCTCGAATTTTATCCTTAGAAGAAAAACTTGAAATTCTCAAAGCAGGATTTTCAGTTGAAAACAAAGTAAAAAGGAGAATTGACCTCTTAAGGCAGTCTTTCTATAAAAATAAAGGAGGGGCCCCAATATGTACAAAAATTTTGGGGGGGATGTTGCTGTAACAACAAGGTTTTAATAAACACCCTAAACCACATACTAAGGGTTCAAGCCATCATTTTTCTAATGACACCCGTGATGATTCTCCTAAAATAAAAGTGTTTAATCCTTGTAAGTATTGTGGCAAAACCAACCACCTTGAGAAGATTTGTTTTATATGAAGACGTGAACTTGCTAAAGCCAAATCACAAGTACAAATTATTCCTTCAAGAAAAAATCCTTTTAGGCACAACATGTAGCTCTTTTATCCTTTTTTGTTCACCTAGGTAAATCCTCTTCTTTTGTGGAATGGATAATGGATTTTGGTACTTCTAGTCTTATGACTGGTACTGCTTCTTTATTTTCATCTCATGACACTAATAAACACACAACACATAAAGTCTCAATTAGTGATGGTAAACAACTTTTAGTAGTAGGATTTAGTGTTGATAAAGTTTCTAATGGTACATTGGAAGATGTTTTTCATGTTCAAGGCATTCCCATTAATTTGTTTTCTATTTATTGTGCTTGTCAAAAATGTTATAAGTTTGAAGCATGGCTAGATAAATAGGTTCTAAAATATATCAAACATAACTTCAAAGTTGTTTATTCTAGTCTTGTTGATCATGATGTTGATTTATACAAGTTTAGTGGTTTTAAATCAATTAAAAAACTACTTTTTTATTCCTATGTTGCTCACACTCATGAACAGAGTAAATTATGGCATGAATGGTTAGGTCACTTGAATTATGGTAAAATGCAAATGTTATCTAAAATGGTATGGCTTACCTTCAATTTCTTTCACTAAAGGTGTTTGTGAAGGTTGTGTGCTTGGTAAATATCATAAGTAAATGTTTGATAAAGGTAAAGCTTGGCATGCTAAATAACAATTGCAATTAATTCATAGTGATATATGTAGTCCTCTTGAAACTGATTCTTTGTCTCCTGCTATATATTTTCTTACTTTTATTGATGATTATAACATAAAAAGTTTGGGTTTATTTTTTGAACATAAAAGTGAAACCTTTGTTATATTTCAAGAATTTAAATCCTTAGTTGCAAATGAATATGGTAAAAGTACTAAAACATTGAGAATTGACAATGGGGGGAATTCACTAAAAAATAATTTACTGCATATTTATTTAAGCATGGTATTCAACATCAAAAGACCGTTTCTTAATATACACCTCAACAAAACAAGGTAGTTGAAAGGAAAAATAGAACTTTGGTTAAAATGACTAGATGTGCACTTTATTCTAAAGGATTACATAAAATATTTTGTGTTGAAGCTATTTGTTGTGCTAACCATATTTTGAATAAAGTCCCTACTAAAGCATTTTGCAGGCTACTCCCAAAAAAAAATGGAGTGGAAGGAAACTCAATATTAGTAATGTTAAGATATTTGGCAGTGAATGTCGGGCCCATATTTTGGATGAAAAACATAAAAAGTTAGATCGAAAGTATCGCAAATGTATTTTCATTGGTTATAGTAAGGATTATAAAGCTTACATGTTATTTGATCCATCAACCCAAGTTGTCATCATCTGACAAGATGTTCAATTCAATGAAGTCTCTCCTCCACTTGCGTCTGTTGAACGTCATGTTACTTTGAATTTTCCTTCATCTTCTATTGCTTCTATATTTGTCATCTCTTCCTCCAGTTCTGTGCTTGATCTAGAACATTGCTCACCTTCTTCTTCAAGTGATCCACTTGAATTTTTAGAAAATACTAGAGTGGTTCCCACCACTACTCTTATTCTTGTTTGGGCCTAGAAAACTATTGAATCCGTACGTTCTGACATTAGTATTCCTTTCGATACTCAATAGACTAAATTTGAATTTTCTCTTATGACTAAAATATTGGACATAGATGATCCCTCCACACATGCTCAAGCTAAAGATAAACCCGAATGGGAAAAATCAATGAGTATGACTCATTGATGAAGAGCAAGAATTGGACTTTTGTTCCTCTTCCTCTTTGAAAGAATTTATTTGGGTGTAAATGGATATATAAAACAAAGTTTACTGCAGAAGGAAAGATTGAAAATATAAAGACCAACTAGTAGCAAAATGTTTTTCTCAACAAGAAGGTATAGATTATACTGAAACTTTTTCTCTAGTTGCTAAAATGAACACAATAAGAACTGTTACCACCTAAGTTGTGCTTAGGTGGAATCCATATGAATCTCAGAAGACTTGAACAACTTATCTTGTTTATTTCCAGAGTTCAGAAGTTCATCAGGCCAATTTTTTGGCCCTTTGTAAAAATTGCATGTCTAGACCCCCATGGGGGAATTGTAATAAGTTGGTCTGAGCATGGTACTTTTGTAAAAGGCTTGGCCTACCTTATTTTTATCTATCAATGGGATACTCTAGAGTGTTTTTTACTTAGGAATTATGCGTTGCACTTCAACGGTGTATAATTCTTGAGTTTTTCACTCACACCTTCAAAGCTGGAGTATTTTCCATGGTGGTTATACTTTAGGAGGTTATTAAAGCCTATGTGTCTATGTATTTTTCACATGATAGCCATCAATATTGAGTCATATGGACATGCACTAGGTCCCCTAGGATTTTCAGTTATTTTGGACAAAAATAAATTTTCCCGTTTAACGGGCTTTTTTTTAATAATTTAATTAAAAAAACAAAAAAGTGAGAAAAGTGTGGTTAGGAGGTGAAATTTTCCATGGGGGTGCTCGTTTTCTAACCCAGAGCAACCAAAAAACCCTAAACCCACTTTTCCTAAGTTCTAAGTGAATATTATTCACTTAAATAAATATTATCTCAAAAATATTTTTTGGGAATTATTTAATTAAAAAATAGAGATATGAGAGAAAATCAAATTCCTATTTCATTGGAATTTGTCCCAGTAAACGTTTAGTTGAGTTGGAAGTGACATTTAAGGAATATATCATGCAATATTTGATGGATCCAATCAATAATGTGGAGAAGGCGAGTTGTCCTCAAGAGGGAGTTGCGCCCTCTCCTCTTGGGCATCATCCTTCATATGTGGCAGCCTTTGGTTGCTTGGAGGAGAAAACAAGAATGGAGTGGGGGGTCCCTCCTTATGTGGCAGCCACCTCACTCCCAATCCATTGAATCATGCCATAAATCAAGGCAACGATCACTCCTTACCTCATGTGATGCGCCCTTCTCAAGAGATGCGCCCTCCTCAAGAGATGCGCCCCCCTACCTCTCTCATTTGCTATTTAAGCAGGGTCTTGCTCCTCTTTCTTCATGGATGCATAGAACCTCCGCCATTTTGTAACTTGATACCATTTGAATACATATTGAAAGGATTTGGAGGTCCATCTTGTGCATTCGTGTTGGATAATCAACTTATGAGGTGATATTGTGGTTTATGTTTGTATTGCTTTCAATTATATACATGATCTAGCTTATGTGATATAGAGTAGACATTTGCAGTTTCCAACTTGTTTATTTATGCTTAGATTTAAAGATATCTAGAAGTAGCCAACAATATTCGGTTATATTTAGGCTCTTTTGTTTTCTTTCCATCCTAACACACTAGATCTAATATCTCTTGTTGCAAGTTTTGTTTCATAAGTTGCAGATCACAAAGATCAAAGGAGGATTGGAACTCGGTTGTGTCTTCTTCTCTTTGGGAACTTTTTCTTTTGATAACACTTCACTTGTAGGGGCTTCCAAGAACAATACCAAGGTTCAAGCGTTGGCTTGAGAGCTTCATCCATCTTCTCAAATAAAAAATTTCTTCCTCTCTTTAAATTTTTGTTTTGTTTTGTCAAATGCTTGATAAGTAGATCCGCTTTGTTCACGTTCATTATCGAGATCTATCTTACTTTAGCATGCTTAAATAGTTAGATCTAAGCGTGAAAATCCTCACAGCAGATCTAAGAGCTGATGTATACCTCACAAGAAAGATTAAGATTAAGCAGGAAAATAGAAGAAGAGTGGTCAATGGAGTGTAAAAGAGCAACATAATTATGATACAGTAGAACTCGGATAGAAGCAGAATAACATCACACACTAATTCATTAATCACAATATGGACGAATAAATAATACAATGGTGAGAGGATTCGAATGCCAAGGTGGCGATTTGAATTAGCCTTCATGGAGTGATCATCAGATAAATAGAGTGTCATCAAAGCACAACTAGGAGTCCTCATCATCATCAGTGGAGTCATTAATGCACAAGTAACTATCAACCATATGTCAAACTGAGTGTGGTAGGTGTAACTGGAACATGGAGGCACTAACTGAATGAAGGAGGCTCAGTGGAGGGTGCATGAGGAGCTAACTGGAGTCAAAATGGGCAGTCTAGTCTCACTGGAGGTCCATCGGAGTGATACAGTCAGTTGAGAGTCAATCTAGCCTTAAATCAAGGAAAAAACTAAAGATAACTCAACTAACTGAAGTGCAACTGAGTGGTAGGTGAGAGAGGGCACCTGGGATGCATGCAATTGCATGCAGGGCACACTAAGCACTAGGAGGGATAAAAATGATCAGAAAGAAGCTCCTGGGGATAGCTAATTGAGGGCTAGGTGCTGGGACTGATGAATGGGATGCATGCAAAATCATGACTGCATGCAAAATGCATGCATGACTGAAAATGCAAAAATGGAAAATGATGTTAGGACTAGGATGGAGTATAGGAATATCCCAACACCCCCCCTTAATCCATCCTGGGCCTTGGTAACTGAGACCAAAGGTCACCCAATACAATGAATAATAATAACAGTCAATAAACCAAGGAAATGGGGAAAACCCCATGGAAAAAATATCCCCCCTCAAAATAGATTGTAGGGCACACGAAAAATAAATGCTCCAAACTCAAGCAGGTGTGATGCTTGGTCATATGTATGGAGGTATCTTCTTCTTGGGAAGAAGTGGTTCATGCTAAAAAAGCATGTGCTTGTACTTGCTCTTCAGATCAAATGTGATGAGAAAAAATCCAAAAGTATGAGGATGATCATGGAACCTGTGATTTGAATCAGTTGAGGTAGGATCAAATCCATGAATGTGCAGATAGTATTTTGTTTTCTCCTTTGAACCATCATGGGTGAGATTATGCCCAAAAGAACCATCAAATGTTAGTGATTGCTTGGAATCCAAATCAGATCCAACACTTGAAAAATGGTTTCTTAATATCTCCTTTGAACCATGAGAGGTGAGATCTAAACCATGAAATGTTGATGTATTTGTAACTTTGGAAGATATTCTTCTATGTATTACACTTGTACCTTATTATATTCATGATGGATATGTTTTATTCCTCCAGTCATACGTGTCGTCATTTGTATTTGTAAGTGTCGCAAGTGCTGCAAGTGTCGCAAATTATATTTGATGGGTTATTAGACCACCAGTGTGGGGTCGGCCCTGGTTGAGTTAAGTGGTTGGGTTATTAGACTTCACTAGGAGGTCGGCCCAGTTAAGTTATTGGCAGGACATGTCAGTGTATAAATAGAGAGGTTGTGTCTCTCATTTGATTCATTCACTCACTTCTCAAGCTCGCATAGCTAAGAGATAAAGTGGCGCACAAGTGGGGGTGGAGAAGTTTATGCTAGAGACATCTCTTTGGGTTTGATCATTGTGATCTTGGTTTGTGGCTTATCTTATCTCTAAGGAAGTTGCAGGGTTTTTCACCTTCTTGGTTTTCCCCGAGGAAACTCTGTGTCTCTTGTGTGCTTACTATTGTGTCTATGATTGATATGCTGTAGATATGTTGTACATATTATTCTCTTAGTGATCCTGAATGATATTGGAATGAAATTATTGAAAAATTAACATGGTATCAGAGCTGACCTAAGAAGAAGAAGAGACTGTGCAGCTACGGAAGCTAGGGATTCTTAATTTTTGGGTTTCTCTCCACAGATCATCAAAGGCAGGAGGCTAGATTGGCTCTCCTAGCAAGGGTGCATCTTTCTGTCGAGATAGAATTCAATTATGAGCATTTTCAGTTTTGACCTAATCTCTGTTGTGGGAAATTAGGGTTTCAAAGAAAGTTGGAATTTTTGAAATCTAAGACCATGGATGGAAGCTCCTATGAAAAATAAAAGTTTAGAGCTTTGGATCAAACTTTTTGGTTGGTTGAAGGTCCAGTAAAATCAAACCCTAGTTCAAGGTCCTGTCTAGTGAATCTAGAAGTTTCAAAGGCAATTTTGAGGGGTCAAATTTTGTAGTTTTCAAATTTGGAGTATACTAGCTTGACCATCTCAGCAAGGAACATCTTTCTATCATTTCAGAAGTTTGAAATTCAAATTTTGAATTTTTAGGGTTTCTCTAACAAACCCTAATCCAGCTCTAGATCCAGTTTTCAGAAAATCAAGTGGTAAGACCTAATAAATTTTCTATTCCCATTTGAAGTACTCTTTAAGATGTCTCACCACACCAAGCTTGAAGGGGCTGGTAATTTCCGAGCCTGGAAGTATAGGATTGGGTTAATCCTAGAAGAGAATGAGTTGGACACTTACATAAGTGAAGAGGTTCCAGTCCCAGAGGGAGAAGAGTCTAAGGCCCTACACAAGAAGAACTTGGTCAAAGCCAAGAGAATTATTTCTGATCATATTAAGGACCATCTCATACCCCATGTGTCTTCCCTAAAGACACCTAAGGAGATGTTTGACTCTTTGACTAAGTTGTTTGAAGGAAAGAACATAAATCAGAAGATGACTCTGTGGAACCAATTGAAAGGGGTAAAGATCCAGAATGGAGAGACCATCCAATCCTACTTCTCCAAGGTCTCTCAAATCAAGGAAAAACTTGAAGCTGTGGATGAAGTGGTGGAGAATGGAGAAATTGTAATGACCACATTGAATGGCCTACCTAGGTCATGGGACTCCTTCATCCAAGGAATCTGTGCAAGAAAGAAGTTGATCTCCTTTAGTATACTATGGGAGGAATGTTCACAAGAAGAATATAGGCTTGTGGCCCGAGAAGAAAAGATGGGAAGTGAAGATCAAGCTCTCACATCTCACACCAAGAAAAGAAAGTTCAAGAGGGAGCCATCTCACCACAAGAAATCTTCTCATTCCTATCACAAAGAGAAGAAAGATCTAAGATGCTTCAATTGCAATGAGAAAGGAAACTTTGCCTCAGAATGTCCCAAGAAAAGAAAAGAAGTTAACAACAACTTCAAGATGAAGAACATCAAGAAGGGGCATCATGCTCATGCTGCCGAGGATGATTAACCTCCCAAGAAGAAGAGTAGGGCAGAAAGTGAAGACTCTTCAAGTGAGGAAGAATATGCTTCAATTGCAATGAGAAAGGAAACTTTGCCTCAGAATGTCCCAAGAAAAGAAAAGAAGTTAACAACAAATTCAAGATGAAGAACATCAAGAAGGGGCATCATGCTCATGCTGCTGAGGATGATGAACCTCCCAAGAAGAAGAGTAGGGCAGAAAGTGAAGACTCTTCAAATGAGGAAGAATATGTGTTGATCTCTGATCTCACAGGTACTATCTCATATGGATGTGATAATTGGCTTATTGATAATGGGGCTTCCAAACAGATGAAAAGATTTAAAGAATCCTTTGTAGACCTATTTGAACATGAGTCATCCCATAAGGTGAAACTTGGGGATGACTATCAATATCCCATAAAAGGAAGTGGTGAATCCTCCTACATGCTAGACTTTGGGAAGTCTTTAAAAATGAAATATGTTCTATATGTACTGGACTCAAGAAGAATCTTCTCTCCATATCATCTCTGGATGCAAAGGGAATGACAGTTACATTTATAGATGGCCAAGTACTCATGTGGACAAAGGGTAAGATAATAGATGATGCAGTGGTGATTGGAGAACAAGAGGGAGGATTGTACAAATTGAAGGGACAACCTGAGCATGCCATGGTACATGAATCCATGGAGCCAAGTGAACGTTTACATAGAAGGATTTCACACATGCACTATAATAGAGCACTTCCAATTGCAAGCAAAGAAGTAGAGGGTCTTCCTGAAATCCAGTCAAAGCATGAAGGTGTTTGCAAAGGATGTGCAAAAGGAAAGAACACAAAGAAGGCATTTCCAAGCAGTGAAAGAAAATCAAAAGGAATCTTGGAGATTATCCACTCCGATGTATGCAGACCAATGTCATCCAGTTCTTTGAGTTAATCCGACAATGGTGGAGAATTCACTTCAAAAGACTTCAAGAAGTTATGTAGTGATTCAAGGATCAAGAGGGAGTTGGCCACTTCTTACAATCCACAACAGAATGGAGTTGCAGAAAGGAAGAACCTCTCATCTATTTTAAACATTGATTAAGGTGCACACTATCAGAGATTCCAGTGGTTCCTGCAAGGAAGCAAATATTGAGAGGGAGTCCACCCAACAAACAAACCAAGATAAGTATTTGAATTTGTCATTTCTTGTATATCTGATTGTTTAAATAATATTGTTCAATGATGTATATACTTATGTTCCTAGACTTAGGTGGTGTATTATGCATATTAGAATAATTGCATTAATGAACAGTATACTACTAATATGCATGTGATGGGTAAGTGGCCTATGGCACTGTACAACATTCCATTGCTACTTATCTAGAATGAAACCTCTTTGCTGACATGTTGGGAGTAGTGAAAACTCTTAACAATGTTCTAGTAGAGATGGAAGGCATCTAGAAAGTTACGGGATATGGATAAATGTTGTATTGAAGCATTGGCTAAGATAATTGCATGACTGTATGACATATATTCTTATGTGTAAGATTTTGTTCTGAAAACTATGAGAATTTTCTAATCATGCAATTGAATTTGACTTGTAGGAAAGATCGTGTACAATCACCTACAAAAGGACTACAACATTTGTTCCAGCAACGAAGTTCAAAGAAAACTATCTATTGAAGAATCTGAAGTTCCCAAGATCCAGGATGCAATAATGGAAGAATGCCATGATCGAGGAATACCAGTCGATCATGAAGAATGATGTTTGGGATGTGGTCCCAAGACCAGAAGGAAAGTCTGTTATGAATTCCAAGTGGATCTATAAGATCAAGCATGTTGCATATGGTATCATAGAGAAATACAAGGTGAGGTTCGTAGCTCGTGGCTTGTAATGTCCCCATTCAAATAAGTGCATAGTAAGACAATCCCATCAATCCTACTAGTTTCCTAGGTTGGATGGGCACATGTGGGATGGTAATAAGGAAGCTAATAAATGATATTTAGACATTAGAGGGGTTTAAGAATTTAATAAATATGGTGAATAAATAAATTCAAGATAAATTCTAAGTGGCAAGTGATTTTGGAGACATATGGAGGTGGTGGGACCCACACTAGCTTGATTTTTCATAATACATGGTATCTCTCTTTTGCAAATTCGAATTAATGGGAATGTGAACACTCTTGGGTGAGTTGGTAAGTCATAAAACATGTCATTGAGCATCTTAGGTCGAATTGGGAAGGATTGGTAACCTCCATGGAAGATAAGGAGTCAAAGTGGAAGTTTGTGGACACTTGGGCTAGATTCCCTAGCCCCTATGACACCAATGATGGAGCATCTATGACAACTATGACAAATTGCAGACCTGACCTCTGACATATGAACACTATGACATGTCAGCACCAAAAATAGGCTCAATGAAGGCTAATTTGGGAGTTGGAGAAGCCAAAGAGACTCAAAATCGAATTTGGGAGAAGATGGAAGGTTGGAACTAGGAGACAAGTGGCAAATGTGGAATATTTCCTAAATGGAAATCCATTGAATCTATTGAGATGATTTAGACCCTTAGAAGGATAATTTTGGTTATAAAATGTAGAAATGAAGTATGAGAATGGATTTTGATGATTTGAGAAAAATTGCATTTGTGAAGAGGGAGCTAGTGGATGACTAGTTTCTTGCCTTAGCCAATTTCGAGGGTGAAAGGTTCCCATCCAAGTTGGTGTTTGGAGAGGCCACTCAGGTCTTTTATGGTGCTATAATGGAGTCTTTATTTGTAGGTATAAGCTACAGGAAGTTTCATGGTTTGGTTTAGTGCAGCACTTTCTCTCCACCGTTTCCAGTTTTGAAGGCATATTCATGCTCCTTGAGGGAGGGCGTTTTTTGTGAGAACTTATGCTTATTGAGAGAGATTATCATTATATATTTCTGATTGTAATAGCTTCATATGCTCTGTTATTCATATTCAGAAAGTCTCAGGTCGAAATACCCACTGGTTGTATGCAAAACTATTGATTAATGAGCAAACAATGTCCATTTCCCCAATGCATTGATGTATGGCACTATAATGTTGATTATTTCGAATGGATGGATGATTCTATGATATATTTGTGATCAATATACTGCCATGGATGTCTTATACAAGTTTCATGTACTGTACTTGAGCATTTGAAGCATTTTTACTCATTTTAGTTGTATTGGGAGGTGAAATAGTGCCATTTCCCCAAGGGTCGAATTGGGGGTTTTTGCTGTTGAATGTGAGAGAGTTAGAACAGTAGTAAAAATCAATTAATGGAGCATATTAGACCTTAATAACATAATTAACACATTATGTACCTCTGTTCATAAATTTTTGGGAGTTTGGAGACATTTGGAAGGCCATTTGCAGTGTTACCCGGGGGGGATTTGATGCACAAATTACTAGTCAAAATTACATATATTGATCAGAATACAAAACAAGTTTGTAGCAGTATTTGGAGGGCCATAAAACATCCCTGAACCTTATATTCAAGTATAAATACCATTCATACACTCCTACAGAATATTTGGGAGCATTTGGGTTGATTTGGAGGTCAAAATAGTTAAACTAGTCAAAGGTCGAAATTGGGGAAAAAGTGGAAAAATTGACATTTTAATAAAATTTTGAAAAAGGGTCATTACATGGCTTCTCCCAGAAAGAGAAAATAGATTATGAAGATACTTTTTCTAGTGTAGGAATATACACTTCCATCAGAACCGTACTTGCTCTAGCTGCAATGATGAAATGGAAGATACACGAGATGGATGTCAAGACAACTTTCTTGAATGGTGTATTCGAAGAGGAACTGTATGTGGAGAAACCACTTGGTTTTGAGACACATGACAGGGAGTCATATGTGTGCGGGTTGAATAACTCCTTGTATGGCTTGAAGCAAGCTCCTAGAACTTGGTATGGTAGGATAGACAACTTTCTATCCAGTTTGGGATTTACTAAGAGTAAGGCGGATTCCAACCTTTACTACAAGGTTGAGGAAGGCAATCCAGTGATACTGCTGTTGTATGTGGATGACCTGTTTGTTACAGGTGAGGATAGGTTGATTACCAACACGAAGAGGAAGCTTGCTTCCGAGTTCGAGATGAACGACTTGGGTATGCTGCATTACTTTCTAGGCATGGAGGTGTGGTAGAGTGCTGATGGAATCTTCCTTGGACAAGGGAAGTATGCAGTAGAGATCCTGAAGCGGTTCGGGATGATGGACTGCAAGGCCATGGCCACACTTATGGCATCGAACTTGAAGCTTTTGTGTGATGCTTCATCTGAGCCAGTTGATGTCACTATGTATCATCAGATGATTGGGTCCTTGATGTACCTGACAAACACAAGACCAGATATTTGCTTTGCGGTGAACACATTGAGCCAGTTCCTGATGGATCCCAGAGGTGTTCACCTGGTTGCTGTAAAGCATATTTTGAGGTACCTGAAGGTTACAGTTGACTATGGGATCAAGTATGATGCGAATCAAAAGTTTAACCTGGAGGGTTATGTTGATTCAGATTGAGCAGGAAGTGCTGCAGATAGGAAGAGCACTTCAGGGTGCTACTTTAGTATGGGATCAGGTGTGATCTCTTGGTTTAGCAGGAAGCAGTCCCGCGTAGCATTGAGTACAGCCGAAGCAAAGTATGTTGTAGCTTGTTCAGCTAGTTGTGAGGCAGTATGGCTGAGGAAGCTACTGTCTGAGTTATTTGATCTCCCGTTGGATGCTACCTGTATCTATTGTGACAACCATAGTTGTCTAAAGTTGTCAGAGAACTCGGTGTTCCATGACAGGTCTAAGCACATCGAGATCAAATATCACTATATCAGGGATATGGTGCAGAGAGGAGCAGTGAAGCTCCTGTATGTTGTGATGGATGAGCAGGTTACAGATGTGTTGACCAAACCACTAGCCAGAGTGAAGTTTGAGTACTTCAGAGAGAGGCTTGGTGCTCTTCAGATAGAAGATACTTCGAGGAAGAAGTGATGTGACACATTTGCAGGAGCCATTCCAAGCATGGTGGTAGGAGGATCCTCCCATGGATGTGGATGTAAGCGCTATGTGATGAGTATCAAGATGATACTCTGGATGGAATATGTAATGTCCCCATTCAAATAAGTGCATAGTAAGACAATCCCATCAATCCTACTAGTTTCCTAGGTTGGATGGGCACATGTGGGATGGTAATAAGGAAGCTAATAAATGATATTTAGACATTAGAGGGGTTCAAGCATTTAATAAATATGGTGAATAAATAAATTCAAGATACATTCTAAGTGGCAAGTGGTTTTGGAGACATATGGAGGTGGTGGGACCCACACTAGCTTGATTTTTCATAATACATGGTATCTCTCTTTTGCAAATTCGAATTAAGGGAATGTGAACACTCTTGGGTGAGTTGGTAAGTCATAACACATGTCATTGAGCATCTTAGGTCGAATTGGGAAGGATTGGTAATCTCCATGGAAGATAAAGAGTCAAAGTAGAAGTTTGTGGACACTTGGGCTAGATTCCCTAGCCCCTATGACACCAATGATGGAGCATCTATGAAAACTATGACAAATTGCAGACCTGACCTCTGAAATCTGACCACTATGACATGTCAGCACCCAAAATAGGCTCAAGGAAGGCGAATTTGGGAGTTGGAGAAGCCAAAGAGACTCAAAATCGAATTTGGGAGAAGATGGAAGGTTGGAACTAGGAGACAAGTGGCAAATGTGGAATATTTCATAAATGGAAATCTATTGAATCTATTGAGAGGACTTAGACCCTTAGAATGATAATGTTGTTTATAAAATGTAGAAATGAAGAATGATAATGGCTTTTGATGATTTGAGAAAAATTGCATTTGTGAAGAGAGAGCTAGTGGATGACTAGTTTCTTGCCTTAGCCAATTTCGAGGGTGAAAGATTCCCATTCAAGTTGGTGTTTGGAGAGGCCACTCAGGTCTTTCATGGTGCTTTAATGGAGTTTGTATTTGCAGGTATCATCTATAGGAAGTTTCATGGTTTGGTTTAGTGCAGCACTTTCTCTCCACCATTTCCCGTTTTGAAGGCATATTCATGCTCCTTGAGGGAGGGCGTTTTTGGTGAGCACTTGTGCTTCTTGAGAGAGATTCTCATTATATATTTTTGATTGTAATAGATTAATACCCTCTGCTATTAATATTCATAAATTCTCAGGTCGAAATACCCACTGGTTGTATGCAAAACTATTGATTAATGAGCAAACAATGTCCATTTCCCCAATGCATTGATGTATGACACTGTAATGTTGATTATTTCGAATGGATGGATGATTCTATGATATATTTGTGATAAATATACTACCATGGATGTATTATACAAGTTTCATGTACTTTACTTGAGCATTTGAAGCATTTTTACTCAGTTTAGTTGTATTGGGAGGTGAAATAGTGCCATTT
Source organism: Larix kaempferi (assembly GCA_027924585.1). Classification (NCBI taxonomy): domain Eukaryota; kingdom Viridiplantae; phylum Streptophyta; class Pinopsida; order Pinales; family Pinaceae; genus Larix; species Larix kaempferi. The sequence goes on along the minus strand of BSBM01000182.1, from coordinate 6,780,155 downwards.
CCCCAAGGGTTGAATTGGGGGTTTTTGCTGTTGAATGTGAGAGAGTTAGAACAGTAGTAAAAATAAATTAATGGTGCATATGAGAACTTAATAACATACTTAACACATTATATACCTATTTTAATAAATCTGTGGGAGTTTGGAGGCATTTGGAAGGCCATTTTCAGTGTTACCCCAGGGGGATTTGATGCACAAATTACTAGTCAAAATTACCTATATTGATCAGAATACAAATCAAGTTTGCAGCAGTATTTGGAGGGCCATAAAACATCCCTGAACCTGATATTCAAGTCTAAATACAATTCATACACTCCTACAGAATATTTGGGAGCATTTGGGTTTATTTGGAGGTCAAAACAGTTAAACTAGTCAAAGGTCGAAATTGGGGAAAAAGTGAAAAAATTGGCATTTTAATAGAATTTTGAAAAAGGGTCATTACAAGTGGTATCAGAGCATGGTCTTGGAACCTAATGGTATTAACAAGAATCCAAACAAATAAAACACCAACCTTTGAATCAGTAGTTGAAGAAGTTTTGGTTGAAGAAGAGATAGTAGCAGAAAAATAGTTTTTTCTAAAACAATGGGTAGAGAGGAGGAGGAAAAATTAAGACATAAGGAGGAATTTATTGAATCCTTAAAACCATGTTTTGAAGAAATTACCATGGTTATGCTAGATATGAATAAACAAATGATGAAAGGTTTCGAATTGTTGGGTAGCCAACTTTCAGGCAAAGGGATGATAGGAGATAATAGTGGTTCACACTCAGGGGAAAATATGAAAGGGAATGAGCATATTTTCTCAAGTACAGGACCTCATAATAGACCTGATGAATTTCAAAGCACACAAAGGCATACTGCACCTAAATTTCTCACACCCAAAGAAGATCCCAATCTTGAATTGGATTACAAGAAACTAGTAAATGATTGGAATGATTTGAATGAAGAGTGTAAAAGAGGTGTACCACTCAGTGACTACATTGATGCTATGCAAAAGATTAAAATGAAGGGAGACAATAGGAGTCCATTCCAAAACAAAGAATTGAATAGTTCTATTGGAAAAATGTCACTTCCTACTTTTGATGGTTTTTCTCAAAATTCTGTTAACACTTGGGTGCAAAAATTGGATGTATATTTTCAGCTGAATCCTATGTTGGAAGAGGATGCATTAAAAATGGCCATTTTGCATTTGGAAGGAGATGCCAATGAATAGTGGTTTCATGGGCTGAAAACCTTGGGTCATAATCAGGTTAAAACATATGGAGAATTTGTTGACAGGGTACTAGAAAGATTTGAACAAAAAGATCCAGAATTGCCTTTCAAAGAACTAGCTCAATTGAAGCAAACTGGGTCCCCTACCAAATATATGTTGGAATTTCAAAAATTATCAGTCAAGGTGGCTGATGTATCTATGGGAAGATTAGTATTGCTTTTCACTGAAGGTTTGGATGAACCCTTAAGAGGTTTGGTCAAATCCCACAAGCCAACTACATTAAAAGATGCAATGAGCTTGACTAGGGATCTCCAAAATGTGCTTCCTAGAACGAGATTTCCTCCTAAGCCTAGCTACAAATTTGAAAAGAAGCCTTGGAAAAGGGATGGATATGATAAGAAACCTTGGAAAAGAGAGTCATTTGAGAGGAATAAAAAAGAGGGACTAAACAGGGATGAACTTAGAAAAAAGAAATTGTGCTTCACATGCTTCCAACCATGGACATCGGGGCACAAATGTACCAAAGGAAAGGCTCAATACATAGAAGTATTTTCTGACAATGAGGGGTATGATGGGGGCATGGATGAAGATGGACATATTTCAGATCAAGAAGAGGCATATGAGACCGCAGTAGAAGAGGAAAGACAAGAAGAAAATAAGCCTTCACCGGACAAAGCAAGAATGGCAGTGCTTTCAGCGGTACCTCGCTATCATACTATCCGATGCCAAGGTGTGGTACAAGGACAAAGAACTTCAGTTTTGGTAGATGGAGGAGCCACTCATAAGTTCAGGTAGAGAAAATAAAGATACCTATTGAACCATTTGATGGCTTCACAATTGTCATTCCCGGTCACAACACAATGCAATGCAAAACATGGGTTCCAAAGCTGCAAGTCACCGTAGGTAACTATACTTTTGTTGATAGTTTTTATGTGGTTGATGTTGCTGATACTAATGTGGTTTTGGGAGTGAAATGGCTGTATTCAATAGGAGAGAATACAGTAAATTATCAAATTCCCGAAATGAAATTCCAAGATTCAAAAGGAGTACAAAGAATTGTGAGAGGGCAACACACTTATCCAAATCAAGTAGTAACTTGCAATAGTATGAGATCTATATTGAGGCATGGGGATATAGAATGGGATGCTGAATGTCATATTACATATCCAAAGCCAACTATAAATATTTTCAAACACCCAAAGGAGATAGAGAGACTTTTGCAAAAATATGAAAAGTTTTTTAGAGACCTTCCACATGGTAGGCCACCGGATAGGGGGGTTGAGCACAGTATTATTTTGGAGGAGGGCACTTCACCCATTCAGATACCACCTTATAGACATCCTAAAAAGTTCAGAGATGAGATTGAAAAAGCTATCCAAGAACTCCTAGAGTTGGGACTCATTAGACCAAGCTCTAGCCCTTATGCTTCTTCAGTAGTGCTAGTGAAGAAAAAAGATGGAACATTGAGAATGTGCATAGATTTTAGAGCCTTGAACAAAAAGACTATCAAGAATAGGTATCCTATTCCTAGGATTGATGAGCTCATGGATGAGCTACATGGGGCCAAATAATTCTAAAAAATTGACCTTAGATCAGGGTATCACCAAATTCGAATGAAAGATGAAGATGTGCAAAAGACCGCTTTTCGATGTCATTTTGGCCACTTTGAATTTCTTGTCATGCCTTTTGGGTTAACTAATGCTCTAGCCACCTTTCAAGCATGTATGAATAGGATATTTTGCAAGCAACTAAGAATGTTTGTTTTGGTTTTCTTTGATGATATTCTCATTTACAGTAAAACATGGGAAGAGCATTTGCAACAGTTAGAGATTGTGTTGAAAATCTTGCAAGAAGAGTCCTTATTTGCTAAATTATCAAAATGTGAGTTTGGGATGAAAGAACTACTGTATCTTGGGCACATTATTGGGCAAGAAGGAGTGAAGGTACACATGGAAAAAATCAGGGCTATCTTGGAATGGCCATCACTAAAAAATATTACCGAATTGAGAGGCTTTATTGGCATATGCACCTACTACAGAAAATTTGTGAAAGGGTTCTCCAAGTTGACTTCTCCACTCACTGATTTGAATAAGAAGGATGTTTTCAAGTGGGATGAAGAGGCTGAAAAGGCCTTCCAAAAAATGAAACAGGTAATGAGTAGTTGTCCCATACTTGCACTTCCTGATTTTACTAAACCTTTTGTTGTGGAATGTGATGCTTCAGGTGGAGGAATAGGGGCTGTCCTAAAGCAAGGCCAACACCCCATAGCCTTTGAGAGAAGAAAGTTGCAGCCTCATGAAAAAATTTACTCCATCTATGATAAAGAAATGCGGGCCATTATGCATGCATTGGCCAAATTCAGACAATACTTGGTGGGCAGCAAGTTTATGGTGAAAACTGACCACAATAGTCTAAGACACTTTCTCACCCAAAAAGATCTAAATGAAAGGCAACAAAAGTGGGTAAGCAATATTAAAGCTTATGATTTTTATATTGAATATGTCAAAGGAAAGAATAATATAGTAAGCGATGATTTGTCAAGAAGGCCTTCTTTTTCTCTCATGGATATTGCCAAGGATTGGAAAAACATGCTACTAGTTGAATATGCCAAAGACAAATTTGCTTGTGATGTGTTGGATGGAATCAAAGGGGATGATAATTATAGGATTTTGAATGGGATGATATATTATAAGGGAAGAATTTATTTAGTTCATAACTCCAAGCTCAAGTACCGAATTTTGCAAGAAGCACATGATTCCCCACTAGCGGGCCATCCGGGGATCTTCAAAACTTATAGACAGTTGAGGCAAAGATTTTTTTGGAACGGGCTGAAGGAAGATGTTCAGAAGTATGTGAATGAATGTAAAGCATGTCAACAAAACAAATCAAAACTTACATGTCCAGCCGGCCTATTACAACCATTGCCCATTCCGGAGCAAAAATGGGACAGTATTTCCATGGATTTCATCACTGGATTACCTAAATCCTTGGGTAAGGATTGCATCTATGTGGTAGTTGATAGGTTGAAAAAATTTGCTCATTTCTTTGCTGTTACATCATCTTTTAGTGCTGCACAAGTGGCTGATATTTTTTTCAAATAAATCTTCAGATTACATGGGCTCCCCAAGAGCATTGTCAGTGATAGAGATAGTAGATTCATGGGTGCTTTTTGGCAAGAACTTTTTAGATTGGTAGGCACTCAATTGAATCCAAGTACCAGCTACCATCCAAAAACTGATGGACAAACAGAGAGGGTAAACCAATGGTTGGAAGGATACCTAAGAAACTATGTGGGAGGGCAGCAAAAAGCATGGGCAAAATGGCTACACTTGGGTGAGTTTTGCTACAACACCACTTATCATATGTCAATAGGAATGTCTCCTTTCAAAGCATTATATGGTTATGATGCACTTACATTTGCTGACATTATATTTGGTGATAGTAGAACCCCAAAGGCTAAAGATTGGGTGGAAGAGAGCCAAGAAATTTTAAAGCTCTTGAAAGACAATTTGCAGGTTGCTCAAAATCAGCGAAAACAATATGCTGATAGGCATAGAGAAGAAAGAACCTTTCAAGTCAATGATTTAGTATATTTAAGGTTGCAGCCTTATAAACAAACATCTCTAAAAAAGAATGGAGCAGAAAAATTAAAACCAAGGTACTATGGGCCATACAAGGTAGTGCGGAAGGTTGGAGAAGTAGCATATGAACTAGAACTTCCGGAAGGGAGTAAAATACACAATGTATTTCATGTTTCTTGTCTCAAGAAAGCTCTTGGTCAGAAAATCATCACTTCAGAAATACTTCCTCCTTTGGATGATGAAGGTCAGCTCACTCTTGTTCCGGAAAATATTTTGAAGACACGGGAAAGAAGGTTGAGGAGTAGAATCATCAAAGAATATTTAGTGCAGTGGAAGGACTTACCAAATGAAGATGCCACATGGGAAGAGGAGAATATTTTGCAGCATCCAAATCTGAAATTGCTTGAGGACAAGCAATCTTGGGTGGGGAGGACTGTAATGTCCCCATTCAAATAAGTGCATAGTAAGACAATCCCATCAATCCTACTAGTTTCCTAGGTTGGATGGGCACATGTGGGATGGTATTAAGGAAGCTAATAAATGATATTTAGACATTAGAGGGGTTCAAGCATTTAATAAATATGGTGAATAAATAAATTCAAGATAAATTCTAAGTGGCAAGTGGTTTTGGAGACATATGGAGGTGGCGGGACCCACACTAGCTTGATTTTTCATAATACATGGTATCTCTCTTTTGCAAATTCGAATTAATGGGAATGTGAACACTCTTGGGTGAGTTGGTAAGTCATAACACATGTCATTGAGCATGTTAGGTCTAATTGGGAAGGATTGGTAACCTCCATGGAAGATAAAGAGTCAAAGTAGAAGTTTGTGGACACTTGGGCTAGATTCCCTAGCCCCTATGACACCAATGATGGAGCATCTATGACAACTATGACAAATTGCAGACATGACCTCTGACATATGACCACTATGACATGTAAGCACCAAAAATAGGCTCAAGGAAGGCGAATTTGGGAGTTGGAGAAGCCAAAGAGACTCAAAATCGAATTTGGGAGAAGATGGAAGGTTGGAACTAGGAGACAAGTGGCAAATGTGGAATATTTCATAAATGGAAATCTATTGAATCTATTGAGAGGATTTAGACCCTTAGAAGGCTAATGTTGGTTATAAAATGTAGAAATGAAGAATGAGAATGGCTTTTGATGATTTGAGAAAAATTGCATTTGTGAAGAGAGAGCTAGTGGATGACTAGTTTCTTGCCTTAGCCAATTTCGAGGGTGAAAGATTCCCATCCAAGTTGGTGTTTGGAGAGGCCACTCAGGTCTTTCATGGTGATTTAATGGAGTTTGTATTTGTAGGTAGTAGATACAGGAAGTTTCATGGTTTGGTTTAGTGCAGCACTTTCTCTCCACCATTTCCAGTTTTGAAGGCATATTCATGCTCCTTGAGGGAGGGCGTTTTTGGTGAGAAATTGTGCTTCTTGAGAGAGATTATCATTATATATTTATGATTGTAATAGATTAATATTCTCTGTTATTCATATTCAGAAAGTATCAGGTCGAAATACCCACTGGTTGTATGCAAAACTATTGATTAATGAGCAAACAATGTCCATTTCCCCAATGCATTGATGTATGACACTATAATGTTGATTATTTCGAATGGATGGACGATTATATGATATATTTGTAATAAATATACTGCCATGGATGTCTTGTACAAGTTTCATGTACTGTACTTGAGCATTTGAAGCATTTTTACTCAGTTTAGTTGTATTGGGAGGTGAAATAGTGCCATTTCCCCAAGGGTCGAATTGGGGGTTTTTGCTGTTGAATGTGAGAGAGTTAGAACAGTATTAAAAATCAATTAATGGTGCATATGATAACTTAATAACATACTTAACACATTATATATCTCTTTTCATAAATTTGTGGGAGTTTGGAGGCATTTGGAAGGCCATTTTCAGTGTTACCCGGGGGGGATTTGATGCACAAATTACTAGTCAAAATTACCTATATTGATCAGAATACAAATCAAGTTTGCAGCAGTTATTGGAGGGCCATAAAACATCCCTGAACCTGATATTCAAGTCTAAATACCATTCATACACTCCTACAGAATATTTGGGACCATTTGGGTTGATTTGGAGGTCAAAACAGTTAAACTAGTCAAAGGTCGAAATTGGGGAAAAAGTGAAAAAATTGGCATTTTAATAGAATTTTGAAAAAGGGTCATTACAGAATACATCAGGATGATGTTATGATGATGATCAGGATGATCATGTACGGTGAGTATCAGGATGATACTCTAGATGATATGCATCAGGATGATGCTATGATGATGATCTGGATGATCATATGTGATGATATGCATCAGGAAGATGCATTGCATGATCAGTTGGATCATGTGTGATGAGTTCCGAAGACACAGATGCACATGAGATTTTCCGACATGGTGTAGATGTGTTCTCCCATGGTCATGATGTAATTGCTGAGCCATTCTTCACAAGGTGTAGATGTGTTCTCCCACGGTGAAGATGTAAGGGCTGGAGCCATTCTTCACAAGGTGTAGATGTGTTCTCCCACGGTGAAGATGTAAGGGATGGAGCCATTCTTTACAAAGGTGTAGATGTGTTCTCCCACGGTAAAGATGTAAGGGCTGGAGCCATTCTTTACAAGGTGTAGATTTGTTCTCCCACGGTAAAGATGTAAGGGATGAATCCATTCTTCACAAGGTATAGATGTGTTCTCCCATGGTGAAGATGCAAGGGTTGAAGCCATTTTTCAAAAGGTGTGGATGTGTTCTCCCAAGGTGAAAAAGTAAGGGCTAGAGCCTTCCCCGAATGGTGGTAGATGTGTTCTCCCATGTCGATGGTGTAAGTGTTGTGTATGTGCATCTGGGTTGTGCTTCGTGGACGATGAGATGATATGATAAGTATGATCATGAGTATCAGGATAATACTCCGTGGTTGTGGGAAGGTTGTGCAGTTGCATGTAAAATATCCTGGGAAATCCGATAGGTTGAGCAGTGAGATCGTAAAAGTCCTGGGATGCTCTTTCGAGGTTTTGTTGACACATGTAATCAGTCCTGAGGATTCCACAGGATGGCCAGAGATGATGAAGACCTACAGGAGGCTAGGCCTACATCTAGCATGAAAAAGGGCTGGATCTGTAGAACTTCCTATGACGAGAAGAATTCAGAGATATCCCAGTGATCTAGATGTCGGGTACAACAGCAGTAATGATGATGATGCTCCGTGATCTAGTGATGATGATCCAACTCCAGAATTGAAGACTTGTGGCGTTATGTATTGATGACTTGTGTCGATAGGATACCTTCCTAGTTAAGAGGGAGTGTTGATGTATTTGTAACTTCGGAAGATATTCTTCTATGTATTACACTTGTACCTTATTATATTCAGGATGGAGATGTTTTATTCCTCTAGTCATAAGTGTCGTCATTTGTATTTGTAAGTGTCGCAAGTGTTGCAACTTATATTTGATGGGTTATTAGACCACCAGTGTGGGGTCGACCCTGGTTTAGTTAAGTGGTTGGGTTATTAGACTTCACTAGGAGGTCGGCCCAGTTAAGTTATTGGCAGGACAGGTCAGTGTATAAATAGAGAGGTTGTGTCTCTCATTTGATTAATTTACTCTCTTCTCAAGCTCACATAGCTAAGAGAGAAAGTGGCGCACAAGTGGAGGTGGAGGAGTATTTTCTAGAGAAGTCTCTTTGGGTTTGATCATTGTGATCTTGGTTTGTGGATTATCTTATCTCTGAGGAAGTTACGGGGTTTTTCATCTTCTTGGTTTTCCCCGAGGAAACTATGTGTCTCTTGTGTGCTTGCTATTGTGTCTATAATTGATATGCTGTAGATATGTTGTACATGTTATTTTCTTAGTGATCCTGAATGATAATGGAATGAAATTATCAAAAAATTAACATGAAATGCATGAGAAATTATCCCAAGCGAATGGCAATGGCCTTCATCTTCAATAAACTTTTGAGAGCATGAAAAAATGATCTGACAATAGTAAATAAGAGGTGATTGATCAAGGAGAGCGAATGTATTACCTCCAATGCATGATTTGACCTCTGAAACATTTAATAGATCATGATGCAAACCAACAGACTCTTGTGCAAGAGAGGATTTAAGAACCTCTGCAGTTTCTAGAGTGTGAGCTGGAACATAATTCGAAATAGAAGAAATTTGGAGCATGAGTGTAGAATCTACAAGTTCTTCTTTTTTGTGGACAACTTCAATATGAGATATGTTTGATACTGATTCATGATCAAAGAGACCATCAAGGAGGGTGAATGCATCAGTGGGATTGCTCTCGAAATGGTTTGGACCAATCCCTTCATTCTGTTGGCCAAATCTTTCATCCAAATGGGCCCATAGCTCCTTTGGAGATTCAATAGAATAGAAGTGGTGTACCATGCATCGAGACATAGCAAGAATCATGGCTGCAGAGGCTTTTTCACCTTCATCTAACCAATCATTCTCTTCTTTAGAGGATTCAGACTCTCTTTCAAAACAATAATCAAAGAGACCATTTCTCTTCAAATGTGCTATCATCTGTGGTTTCCATTCATCATAGTTGAATGGAGAAAGAGGAGTAATTCGAATTCATGGAATCTGTTTCAGAAGACTTGCAAAAACAATAGAAAATATCTGCAACTGCTACTACTGCAAAAGTGTAGAAATTGCTGCAACTGCTGCACTAGAAATCTTGATAATAACCTGCAAAAAACTCTCAGGAATGGAGATAGACAATACTCTCAACACGCTCTGATACCATGTGAAAATCCTCACAACATATCTAAGAGCTGATGTATACCTCACAAGAAAGATTAAGATTAAGAAGGAAAATAACAATGCAGTGTAAAGGAGCAACAAAATTGTGATAGAATAGAACTAGGATAGAAGCAGAATAACATCACACACTAATTCATTAATCAAAATATGGACAAATAAATGATACAGTGGTGAGAGGATTCGAATTCCAAGGTGGCACTTCGAATTATCCTTCATGGAGTGATCATCAGATCAATAGAGTGTCATCAAAGCACAACTAGGAGTCCTCATCATCACCAGTGGAGTCATCAATGCACAAGTAACTGTCAACTAGATGTCAAACTGAGTGTGGTAGGTGTAACTGGAACATGGAGGCACTAACTGAATGAAGGAGGCTTAGTGGAGGGCACATGAGGAGCTAACTGGAGTTAGAATGGGCAGTCTAGTCTCACTGGAGGGCCATCGGAGTGATACAGTCAGTTGAGAGTCAGTCTAGCCTTAAATCAAGGAAAAAACTAAAGATAACTCAACTAACTGAAGTGCAACTGAGTGGTAGGTGAGAGAGGGCACCTGGGATGCATGCAATTGCATGCAGGGCACACTAATCACTAAGAGGGATAAAACTAATCAGAAAGAAGCACCCGGGGCTAGCTAACTGAGGGCTAGGTGTTGGGACTGATGATTGGGATGCATGCAAAATCATGACTGCATGAAAAATGCATGCATGACCGAAAATGCAAAAATGGAAAATGATGTTAGGACTAGGATGGAGTATAGGAATATCCCAACAGTAAGTACTTTAAAATGTTTTATCTCTCACTAGATCTAAACTAAAATATTGTACTTACACTTAGCATTTAAAAAAAAAAATTTAATTACATTTTTTCCAATTGTTTTTAATTTTTGTTTCATGCTTCCCATCAAATTCTAACAAATTAAATTGCATTTTTTAGCAGGTGTAAGGAAAAAGAGAAGGAAGCTCTGGCCATTTTTCGCCAGAAAGTGCCAAAAATACACACCGAGGACCCTCTTTTACCAATATTTCATTCTCTTAAATTGTAAGCCCTTAGATCCAAGTTTAAATGGACTAAGATTCACTTCTTTGAGCAAGTATTGTAAAAATTATTAAACGATAGCAAGTGGGATATACAACGCCCACAGCCCATCCCCCTTGGGGGGATTTGCAGTCTTTAATTTTCGTGACATAATTTTTTCTAACAAACACAAGCACACAAACCACGTTTACTGCAGGATCATATACTTAATTTGTTTTATAATTTTTCCATTTCATTTCGCAAAAGTAAATTAGGAATAATATCGATCTCGTTGCCACGAAGTATGTTCTCATCATCACATAAAGGCATTGTCGGTTAGTGGTGGTTGATCAGAAAGTGACACATAGATCCGGTGATCCATATCTTTTTGTTTTTCCTTCAACATTTTTATTTTCAAGCATAAATTTGAAATAAACATTTTTCTATCGCTCAAAGTATGCTCTTTCCCCTTGTGGGCATTTGCCTGGTCCCGAGGAAATCATAAAGAGTTGTAGCAACTTATTAATTCTCAAGACTTAATTAAAAACTCATCATAATAAAAGTAACAACCCCAAACATAGTGAAAATAAGACACTTAGAACATTAAGTTTTGTGTGGCGAAATTGCTTAGAAGAAGCAGGAACCACGGGGAGGCGACCTTAGGGCACAATTAGGCTACATCCTTGTTGGTGTAGTGTTGAACACCACCCTTGAGACTCCATTCCAGCCCACACGTCTTCGTGAGGAGCCACCTTCACTTAATTTCCGGACATTGCTCCTTGTACCTCACGGTATATCTGGAGTTTCCCTTTTCCCATAACTAAGTTCCATTTCTCTTTCAACAACATCTATTTTATATATTGACTCCATTGTCACTGGTCTCCAACAACAACAAGTATTTTACATTTGATTATTATTAGTAAGTTGTTGTTTAAATCTTTATATGTTGATGATTGTTTATTATCTGTTGTTGAAAGCATTTCTTAATATTTTTTGCAACAAACTTGGATGGTAATCATACTCTCTAAAACTCCTAAAAATATGCTTAATTAAATTTTCTAGAAACATTCCGTAGGGATTACCCCCCTTGGTTTCGGTTAGGAGTTGGCCTAAATGGAAGAGTCAAGACTAGGTGATAGCCTTGACTCGAGACTTGCCCCCAAGGGTGCATTAAGTAGTAGAAAATATTTCTGCTGCATTAACTAGGTGCGCAATCCAGGGGAAACAAGAACCATAATTTATCTTGCTACATCTTATCAATGGGAAATACAACAAATGGATGTCAAGAGTGCTTTTTTGAATGGTGATATTCATGAAGACATTTTTGTGCAACGATCACCTGGTTTTATCATTGCTGAAACTTTAAGTTTGGTATGCAAATTAAACAAGTATTTATATGGTCTTAAACATGCACCTAGAGCTTGGTATGATCAAGTTGATACTTATTTCTTGAAGAATGGTTTCAAACGGTATAAATATGATCCAAATTTGTAAGTTAAGAACTTTGATGATGATGTCCTCATTATGGTACTTTATGTAGATGATATAATCCTTACCGATAGTTAGCTTGCATTGATATAGGAATTGAAGAATAACCTTAAGCATCAATTTGAAATGATCAATTTAGGCTTATTGCATTACTTTTTTGGTCTTCAGATTTTGCATATGCCTGATATTATATTTCTTTCTCAGCCTAAGTATGCTACTTATTTACTTTCTCGGTTTCATTTGAATGATTGTAAGCCTTCACGAATTCCATTTTAGTCCGATGTAAATTTAACTGTTGATTGTGATACTCTTCTTGTTGATGCCACTTTATATCGTCAGCTTGTGGAGAGTTTGATATATTTGACACAACTTGCACGATCTCTCTTTTGCAGTTAGCAGGTCTCGAGGTTTATGCAAAAGCCTTAGGAAATCCATTGGAAATAAACAAAGAAAATTCTCAGATATTTTTACTGGGGACATTGCATTATGGTGATTTTTCTTCTAGCAGAGTTACATTTTCACTTCTCGGCTATACAAATCTTGATTGGGCAGGAGATCATTCAGATAAAAGGTCTACTGTTGGGTACATATTTCAACTTGGTTTAGATCTGATTTCATGGTACAGTAAGAAGTTGAGAACTCTTTCTCTTTCTTTTTGTGAGGCAAAGTACATGGAAGCTAAGGAAACAACTAAAGAACCAATTCAACATGTTCTTAAAAATCTTGGTCTGGTTTATAATTCTCCTACTGAGTTAAGATGTGACAATCCGAGTGCAATTCAACTTGCATACAATCCACTATATCACTCCCAGGCTAAACACATTTACCTTGATACTCATTACATTAGAGATCTTGTTGCAGATGGTGTTATTTGTTTAGAGTATTGTCCCACGGAACAACACACATCATATATCTTCACCAAATCCATGGCAGAAGCAAAGTTTGTGTATCTTCGAAGTTGATCGGAAATGCAGGAAGTTGTCATCAAGGGGGAATGCTAATGTAATTCCATATTCCTCCATTTTTGTGTTCCTTCCCCTTAGTCATGATTAAGAGTGAGTGTTGGAATGTGTAATGTTAATATTGCAAGTGTAATGATGTTTAATGTGATGTTGTAAGATGTTATGATGTCTTATCTAGCAAAGGGAGGAATAATTATCTCTATCTTATGTAAAAGGTGTTATCTCACATAGATCATGGAGTAACATTCCCCTATTACCTTTCATTATATGAGGAGGTGGAAAATCATTTATCTCACATGTATTATGGGATGTTATTCTTCCATACATATAGCTATATATTAGAGGTGAATGAGACCCTTTTGTCCATGTTGAATGTTATTGTGAATAGCATTGTGAAGCTGTGATAAGCATATGTGGTGGAGCTCAAGTGTGAGATTGGAGATTTTTGAAGAATAAATATCATACATTCCCATGGATGTTTCCCCATTTGGGGTTTTACCACATATATCCGGTGTACTATTTTTTTTTTTTTATCTTGTCTCTTACTTACTATTTGATTATTTGGTGCTTGTATGGATAGAATGATAGACTAGTAGATTCTTGCTATTGATTACATGTTAGTAAAGTTATTGTTGTATGTTTATGCATATTTCTCAATATTTCTCTAAGTTTTGTAAAGCAGAAATGTTATTTTTAGAGAAGTTAAGTCTTCTCCCACAATTGTGTGGTCATAAGAGGATGAAATGAAGTTAGTCATTCAACTACCACCCAAGATTGAAAACGCTGAACTAGAAGTTTATGTTTGACTTGATGAGGATGAGAGCTCAGAGAGTTCAAAATATGAGGTATACAATCCACCTTAGCCTTTGAGGAGGTCCACTCGTAAAAGAAGACAACCATACAAGTATAATTATAGTCCATTTGATTTCAAGTGTATACTTGCTTGATCTACTAACACCGATGAGCTTAGAATTTCAAAGAGGAAACATAGATGGAAAACAATGGAAAATGAGATTGGCCATCGATGATGAGAGATGGCTGCAATTATGGAAGAATGATACATTAGACTTACTATTGTTGCTTGCTAAATGGAACCCCATTTGATACAAATGGATACTCGAGAAAATGATTGGTTTGGATGCCAATGTTTACAAGTGAAAGGTGAGAGTGGTTGTGAAAGGATATTCCCAGGTTGAGGGGATAAAATTTGGTGAGATTTTTTCCCTAGTTGCTAAATTGACATCTATCAGGTTCCTATTATTTGGAGCAATTTTTATTTATTTATTTAGAGATAGAGAAGATGGATGTGAATACATCATTTCTACACTGTGACTTGGAGTAGGAGATCTATATGACACAACCTAAACATTATGTTAAAAAAGGTAAAGAGTCATTGGTTTTAAAATGATGAAAATCCCTACATGTTCTTAAACAATGACCTGAAATGTGGTACCAAAAGTTGATCCTTTTGTGTTGAGTTTGATATTTTTGAGATCCAAATTATGTCAATATGTTTATTACAAACATGATAGTGGACATTTTATTGTTATCACTTTATAGGTAGATGGTGTGTTATTTTTTGGTAATAATGAAGATTCAATTAGTGATTTGAAGTCTCAGCTATCAACATAGGTTGACATGAAGGTCTTGGTGGCTGCAAAGTATATCTTAGGAATGGAGATAATGAGAGATAGACTAGACATCAATATTTGGTTGGGATAGAGTAAGTATGTGAACTCCGTGTTACAATTTTTTCACATGTATATTTTAGATCATCAAGTGTTACTATTTCTATGGGAACTATGTTTTTAGTTTTGCAGTGTCCTACAACACTTGTAGAGATGTAATATATGGATTTTGTTGCTTATGATAGTGAAATTGGTAGTTTGGTGTATGTTATGGTATTTTATAGACTAGACATTGCCCAAGTAGTGAGAGTCTTGAGCCAATTCATGGCTAATCCTAGACAAGAACATCAGATTGCAGTGAAGACGGTTGTCATGTATTTTAGGAGACCAAAATTTAAGTGGATATACATGCTTATGTGGATTTTGGTTGGGTAGGGTATGTAGGTAAGAGGATATCTACCAATAGACGTGTTTCAATTGTTTGGTAGAGTAGTGGGTTGGATGAGCAAGAAACAGGTTGTGGTCACTTTGTTCACTACAAAGGCATAGTATATGACAACTACTCGTGTATGTAAAGAGACCATTTGGATTTTGAAACTATGTTTAGATGTGGGTGTAACCCAGAGAGTTTACATTTTAGTGTGATAGTCACAATGCTATTCGTCTGCTAAAGAAGCCAACCTTTCATGCAAAGACAACATATTGAAATCCAATCCTTTTTGTTTGAGACATGGTAGAAGATGCAAATGTGATATTGGAGAAAGTTGACACTATGTAGAATGTTGCAAATGAATTGACAAAGGCGACGCACACTAATAAGTTTAGGTGTTGTTGTGAGGCTATGTGTTTCACGACCCCTATTAGTTGGTTGATAGTTTGATGCATTCTCCTTTATGCTCTTGCTATGTATATGGGAAATGGGAGAATGTTATGAAACATGTGTCATACACCTTACAATTAGCAATTTAGAAGATGCCAACATTTTTGGAGGTTTTCAATCCACATTGTGGTAGTTACCTCTTGCCCGAGGTAATGTATTGGTAAAAGCCAAAAATCAAGCATGTAGTAATGTTTTTAGTAAAAGCCAAAAATCATGCATAAAGTATTGTTTTTTAGTAAAAGTAAACAATCATGCATGAAGTAATACTTTTTAGTAAAAGCCAAAAATTTTGATGGTTTCTAGCATGTGGAATTAGAAATCATAAATGGTTTATTGTTTCATTATGCCTATATATTAAGTGCTTGGGTTGGAGGCATTTAGAGAGAGAGGTTATTGAAGGTATTGCTATGCTGCCAAAATTTCTCTAGAACCTAAACATGTATTGTAACATTTGATCACTCATGTTAAGAGCACACATACTTCAAAAGTGTATTATAACATTTGATAGTAGTTGAATAATACTGATCTTTCTTTGGAGTGTGAGTTTTTTCCCAAAAGTGTTTCCCCTAAGAAATCACTATATAATGGTTATATGTTTTGGTGTATTTGTTTTATACAATTGTTTGTTTAGAGTTTGCACATTCTTCTCTCATTTATTCAAATAGTAAATGTGTTCTACATTTATGCTTCCTTTCAAATAACACTACCAAGATCTTTACATGTGCCTAGTTGTCACTTTGTATTTATACAATTTCGAGAATCCAAATCTCTAACCTTTCCCATTTCTTTACTTAGCTGAAAATTTAAGATATTACTTAAGATATTTAATGACATAGTATTAATAACGATTGTTGGAAGATGGTTGCAAATTTCCTTTTATGATTGCACACAAATCACACTACCTTCTTAAATTTCTTTGCCCTTTAGTCCATCCAAATCCCATGTCTTTTTTATATCAAAATAGCTCTCCCGAGGAGGAATGCCATTTCGTTGCTAACCACTTTATATCACAACCTTTAGTATATATTTTGTGTTATTGATCCTCTTCCTCTAAATATCCTTGTTAGTGCTCTTCATTTATTTTATTGAGTATTTTTGAAGAAGAAACATTGACATCCTCAAGACTAATAATTCTTGTTCTTTAGAATAACTTGAGTGGATTCCTTTGTTAAAAACCAATTTTTACCAGCATCCTAATAATGAGTCTTTGAGAATTAGGCTCTTGGACTTTAGGGTTGACATGGACAATTTCATTGACTTCGCCTTAAGAGCTTAAATTGACATTGCAAGTAATATTGAAACCATTCATGCACACAATAACATTATGAATTATAAGATGAATGAATTGTATGGCATGTTAGCGGATTATCAAATGGTTGTGATACTTAAAACCTCGAGTCATTATCTATAGAATATCAATGAACAACAACAACAACAACAACATAGTTTAAGGTTATAGATTGATTAAATGTCAAATTGACTTTCGACACCCTCTTGTCCAAGGGACAATGGACCTCTCTATGAAGTATATAAGATGGATGGATATAAATAATAATAATAATCTAATTTAAGGTTATTGTCTAACCAGACATAAAATTGACTTAGGAGACCTCCTTATTTGTGGGACAATGGATCCCTTTGTGAAACATGCTATATGACATATTTGTGGGCTATACAATGATTATGATATTTCATGGTATATATCATATTTGTGGGCTATAAAATGACTGTGATATTTCAAACATTGAGCCTCTCTCTATATAGGCAAAATAAATTTGGACCAATCAATGGCTCATTAGCAATCTTGGGATTGCAACATTTTATTACTATTTATAATCCCGAATGGACTAAAACACCATCTTCCTATTTCAACTCCTTTTATGAGTATGGACACCTAATTCACATCTTTTATATCCAAAATCCTTTTATGAGTATGGATGGAATTTAACACCTAATTCACATCTTTTATCTCCAACTAAAATATTATAGAGAACTATATTTTCCATATTAAACAAGTTAATAAAAGTCATCCAAAACAATGACATAAAAATAATAGGGAGATCTTGAAAATTCAAGATAGTTTAACAACATGTAAAATGGTATTATTTCAATTCATATTAAGTATTGTTATGGAAAAAATGAGAACACTGATTTATGGCATAATAATAATTTGTTTACATTTAGATCCCAATTAAAAATCAGAAAGTAAATTACAAAATGCTAGTTCTTATGGTGAAATAGTAATGTTGTGGGGAGGGATAAATAATTTATAATTTTTTTTCCAAAGAAAAAAAGTAATTTCAATTTTGATAAGATTACATTATGTACTACCTCACAAGCATATAAAAAAAGGAGTTGAAAATTCAAGATAGTTGAGTAATATGCAAAATGATATTATGTCAATCTACATAACTATTGTTATGGGCAAAATGAGGAAAATGATTTTTAACATAATAATAATTTGTATAGAGACTGGAATGAATACAAATTTATTTACTACAAATGTTAAACATAAGAAGGACAAAGAACATAAATTTGTATAGGACAATATATATTTTATAAATGATTAAATAGATGACTCAAATTAGAATTCCATGGGACATATGCTTAGTAACCATGGTTGATAAGCCATGTCCCTTCATTAGGTAATGCCTTTTAATTAGCATGTGTCATTTCAGTAATTATTATTATTTATTTAATATTTATGTATATATTATGTTCATTACATTGTCTTCTCCTTTAAAATGCTTTGTCCTCAAAGCATATTTATGGAAAAACTTTGTCTTTGTTTTGGCTTGTAATGCCTTCTCATTATTCTTTGTTCTTATAGATGTGATGGTTAACAATATACAAGACAATATGTTCTTCTAAACATTAAACACAATTGTTGAACGGTAAACAGGTTTGAACAAACTCATTTGATCCTTTGTAGAATTGTGTGTTTACAGGATTCTCGGGATGGTCTTTCTTTGTAAGACTCAACTGTATCGACATTAATATTCTTTGGAATATAGGTCAAATGATTTTCTTTATGTTGATATATTTATTGGTTAGTGTATCGAATCTTTTGATTAGGATGCCAATAAGGTGTCATTATAACACGATTTTTTCTTATCATACTTGTAGTGTTTTCCTTACTTTTGGTATGATGTCTTCTTCATGTACCTGTCTCGCTCAGTTGATTATTGGATATTATTTAGTAAGGGCACTTGAATTTCTCATTGTTTGTACATTGACATATAAATATATTCTTACTTCAATTGAAATTTCATCTTTTTGAGTTTGCGATGTTGATTGGGTCTATATTGGTTATTTTCTCCACACCTTGGATTTTTGTGTTTGAAGACTTCTATATTTCCATAGGTTCAGTTATTGTCTCTTTATTAATCATGCAAGCTTCTTTTTTGGTAAGTTGGTCTAACTTTCCCTATAGAGACTTCTTTTAATTCTTTAGCGTTTTAATTTGTGTAAGCAAGTTTTGATTATGATCACATAGGGGTGGAATTTTTTCATCTTTATCAGTGACAACCTTGTCAAATTCCTTTTGCATATTTTATACTGAATTTTGATTGTGTTGAAGGATCACCTTTGGCACATCTTTAAAGTCACTTATACTGGTGGAGATTTGAATCTAAGTTCATTGTAATGTCATATAATTTTATCTTATTCTTTTGATATGAGAATGAAAAAAACTTCTTCTTCATGTTTAAGATGAAGGTACCTAGTGCTTCTAGTGTTTCTAGATCGATGCCTTCTTTATACATAGTTATAACATTGAAGTGAGAGATGAATTTACAATTATCATTTTTTAGTTGTAAGTCCTTAATTTCATCTTCATTGCTAAAAGTGGGTTTCTTCTCGATTATACTTGGCTATGTAATTAATAGTTAATTCGCCAAGTTAGTTAATGTAATTTTCCTTCCCGTCTAGGCAAAGATGGATGCTAATCTTTTTTTTTGAATAGTCCTTTTGAATTTTATTGCATCGAGGGGTGCTTTATACAACCCAAGTCAATGTGATATATCATGTCTGTAACACACGTGAGTTATTTTTTTAAATTAAAAAATAGATAAGGTAGATTCTTAATTAAAATTAAAAAAAATGTATTAAATTAGAAAAACATAAATACAATTAGGAAATCGATCCATATTAAATTTTATAGCTCAATATTAAAGAGATTGTAACATATATCTCCATATCTTGCCTTGATATAATATTTTACAAAGCTAAATATAAATTAATATTAATAATAATAATAATAATAATAATAATAATAATAATAATAATAATAATGGTTGATAATAATAATGTTTGAATCTCATTGATACTTTTCTTTGTTGTTTGTAGTCAAAGCATTTGTACATCAATAGCATTACAGAGAGAGTAATTAGGTGCATCTACACCCATATGTCTAAAAGAATAATTAAGTGCATCTATATTCATCTATTACAACTTAATTAAGTACATCTACAGTTATATGTTACAATTGTATCGTTAATAAATTAAATTGAATAAAAGTGACATCATTAGAAATGAAAACTAAAAAAACCAAAAAATGGAATCACTATAATAAAACTAGCATAGATCCATCTTAACTCTTGATCTACCAAACGTTGAAAGGGATCAAATCCCCTGAGTTGCAAACTTTTCTTCCAATTTTGCATTCGAAAAATGATTTTCACTTAAAAAAGGATTCAACACTTGGTAGATCTAGAGTTAAGATGAATCTATGTTGTCCATTTCAAAGCAATGGGTTGAAAAGCCTTGATAAGAAAACTTTTGTTAATTTTATTTTATATCCATTCAAAAAGATCTTAAACAAAAACTTCATTGAGCTTAAATATTTGAAACTTTAATTACTTTGAAAATAAATCCTTAATATATTTTCGGAGTTTGACTTAGACTTTGAATCTTCCTTCCTTTTGATATCTTTTAAACTTTTCATAATAGTTAAATTAATTGTGTATTACAGCCAATAGTTTTTTTTCCAAGGAACACTATCGAAAAACTCTCCAAGCACTTCCCCATAATTCATGGATGGTAAATGGGGCAAGCCATTGGTCTTGATTACAGGGTATAATCCTGAGGGGATCAAGAGAGTTGAACCCATGACCTCTCCAAATTTGGAGGGAGAGATCTGATGTCTGTCTCATGACGTCTTGAGATAATCGACAATGTTGTATTATAACCAATAGTTTATAATACAATGATGCCCAATATACTTTATCGAACACAAATATGCTTATGCTAACAATTACCAAAGAAACATCACGACTTGGCCTCTTCTCCTAAGACAATGCTATTTTGATGAAGTATTTCTGGAATAAAACCTTATCTATGGTCGCATAGGAGAGGAAATGCATGCAATGGTAATTAGATTGTTCCCACATAATTTTGTGTTGTTTGTAGACCAATCAACAAGCCCTATATTTCTAATGGATTGTTTGCTACCAAGGAGTATACAATAGTTTCAAGTGTTCGTTATGTATCAATTTTACGATTTCGCATGATTCAGACTTGGTTTCAATAGTGTGTTATCTAATCCCGTTGTTTTCGATTAGTGATTGGTTCACTAGATAATGGTGGTTATTATTTTATCTTCCACCATGAATTTTCCCTTATGTTTGCAAACTATGATTATATTTCCCTTTGTGGTGGCACAATACAACTTAGTGGTGGCATAATACAATTTGTTAGGAGTTTAGAGATTTGTCATTAAGGGGGCATAGGCTCTAATGCCTCCTTTCTTCTCCTATTGTGTCACTTTTGTAAATCCTTCAATCCTATTCCAAGCCGTTCTTAAGGGGGGATGTTAGGATATTTAGATACTTTGGAGTTAGTTAAGATCAAGTTGGTATAATGTGCCTTTAGGTAATGTGTGTTTCCTTTGTATGCATTTGTACTTATGTAATCTGACAATCACAATATGATCTACACATATAGTGCTTCAATGGTTCATCTTCACCTAAAATTTAATGACTATTGATTCGTGGTTTAGCACCTGATTGGTCCATGATCTCTATTAAAGAGCACGTAGGGTCATTTACTTGATGATTGATTATGATAAATTCATATATATATATATATATATATATATATATATATATATATATATATATATATATATACTTTGCATTAATATATTGCCTCAAGTATCTATTTGGATGGGGCCATGGATTGTTTCCCTCTTTGCGGGTTTTAACCACGTAAAAAAGTGGTGTGTTGATCTTTGATCTGATTGTATGAGTGATTGCTTAAGGTGTTCGATCTTTGGAAATATCATGTTTTAGTTGAACACAATTTTGAGTTCAACAAGGACAAGATGCATGGAATCCTTCATAGAGGGAACTCCTTCGGCATGGTAGCCATGATTCATGAGAAATAAAATTATATCTTACTATAATGGAGATCCATAAAGGATTTGATTGTAATGTCCCTTTTTAATAATTTTATTAAAACGACAATTTTTTTCACTTTTTTCCCTAGTTCGACCTTTGACTAGTTTGATGTCTAGGTCTCCAATTTGCTCCAAATGCTCCCAAATATTTTGAGAAGGTATATGAATGATATTAGGACTTTAATATGATGTCCAGGGATGATATATGACCTTTATATTACTTCTTCAAATCCTCTTTTAATTCTGTCCAAGGTAGGGAGTTTGACTAGCAATTCCTCTTTGACTAGTATTGGTCTCTTGGTCTCCAAATGACCCCAAATGATTGTATAATGGGTCTGAAGGTATTTGATAGGTATTAATACATATAAAAGAGGCTCATGGATACTTAAAAAACCTTAAAACACTTCAGCACATTCATTTACAATCTGGACAAAGTAGGGAAGATTACTAGTAATTTCGAGCTTCAAACCCCCAATGGTAGATGGCTCTAAATAGCTCCAAATGCTCTCAAATTGTACCAGTAGGTGTATGAATGATGTTAATACATACAAATTGTGTTTATAAGTGTTTTTTAACCATCAAATGACTTCTGCAACTCACTTTGGAAATCTGATCAATGTATGGAGTTTTACTAGTAAAATTGTGGTTCAAATCCCCTAGGGGTAGATGATGAAAATGACTTTCCAAATACACTCAATCCAACTCAAAATTTTGAATGGAAGAAGGGGAAATATAAAGGACATCAACATGAATTCATATGCATCACCATTCAACTTTTAATGTCTGCTATAACTCCCTTAAATCAGATGCAAGAAGACTAGTTTCGACCTTGGGGGAAATATCATTAAATCTTCTTCAAATGAAATAAAACTGAGCAAGATGGCTCCAAATGCTTAAGTGATGAACATGAAACTTTTAATAATCATAAATGGAAGTACATACATCATAAATATATTAGAGAAACATTATTCCATTCGAAATCATCATCAATACATTGGCATACATCAATCTAGTGGGGGAATGGTCACTGTTTGCTCAATAATCATCAATTTTACATACAACCACTTGATATTTCGACCTGAAACTTTCTGGAGATGAATAAAAGAGTATTTAATTAATATTATAAAATAAATGGGGCATTATAAGCTCCCCCAAAGAGTACAATAGCTCACCAAAAATGCCCTCCCTCAAGGATCAAGAATATGCAATGAAAAATGGAAATGGTTGAAGGAATGAGCTACAATAGAAGAAACCATGATCTTACCTATAGCTTACACTTACAACAAATGAATCCATTAAAGCTCCAAATGAAATTTCTGAATGGCCTTTACATTTACCAACTTGGATGGGAATCTTTCACCCTTGAAGTTGGCTAAGGCAAGAAACTAGTCATCCACTAGCTCTCCCTCTTCACAAATGCAATTGCAAATTCTAAAAATGATCAAAAGCTCCTATTCTTATTTGTTCATGAATTTTATAAAATTCTAATGTCCTCCATGGGTCGAATTCCTTCCAAGAGATTCATTCCAACTCAATTTGGGAAGAGATTCCCAAGTATGCCACTTGCCCTTCCAATTCTAGCTCTCTCCTTCTCCAAATTCAAATTGGTGTGTCTTTGGCTGCCCCAAATCACTTGAGCGCCCTCTTGGAGGCTATGTTTAGCCTTGACATGTCATATATGTTAGATGTCATGTTGAATCAAACCCAATCGACAGGGGTTCCCATCACTGTCGCCACCAACCCACCACGATCTCCCTGAGCACCGGTCCAGACAGGTTTTACCCTGCCCAGCAACACCTGCAGAGAAGATGAGGTCTCACCCGAGGTGATCAAGGGAGAGTGGATGGAACCATGTTTCCACCGAATGAAGGAGGATGTTGCGGCATCATCTAGTTAATCTTATTGCAACATTCAATAGATAAATCTATGCATTCACTTTGACATTATTGTACTCATAGCATCATTTAATGGAAACATTCATTGTTATGGCAGATTATAACAGTAAAGCGACTTTTGCATCAAAGAAACATTACATTACCATAAAAAGATAGAAGACACATCATAATTGCACAAGAACAGTTTCATCACATCATATTATTACTGCAAAAACCCAATACAATGCCTCTGCAGATCGCAGACTTCGACAATATCTCTTGTTCTTAGAACACCCGCAACAAAACATACCAAAAGCTCTCTGCTTGATCTATCTCTCCTCTCCCCCCACGACCTACAACTTTCTGTCTATATATAGGCTTCCACCTTTACAATGTTTTTCCACTTACTAACAAATTCCTAACTGACTCCTGGACAAATGACCCAAAGTTTAACTGACACGGTCCAAATGACCCAAAAATCCGCATTCTGCGGTATACTTAACTCGAAATTACATCTCATATGGTCCAATGACCCAAAAACCCATCTATTGCGGTACAAATGACTCAAAAAATACATAAAATAATAGAGCCTTCTTCCTTCCGCGACCTCGTCTGATGTGTCGTAGCATCGACGATGCTGCGATTCTTCCTTACCAAACTGCCTGCCAACAGGTCCCAACACAATCTTGTGGCTCGCCCTCGAGCCACGTCAACTAGATATGGTGTATTCTGTGGTCTTCGTTCTACTAGGGATAAACTATAGTTCTGCAACTGTTCTTGCTATCTAGATTGTGCGGTGTCGTCCTGCTCCTTCTGCTACACTGATCATCTACTCTCTGTCATGTACTTCTTTCCCAAAAGTGGACTCTTCCTAGCTTACTATTGCAGACCTTGCAAACTCATCCTCAAGTCTCGAGAGACCGATTGTAGACGGAGAGGAATTTTGCAAGCAACGCCAGGGTGTAAAACAGGCTAGTGGTTCTGGCACATCTGTTTTGCACCAATAAGCATACATTACAGGGACTTGGGGGCGATGACACCCCCCTTTTGTGTGGTCACATGGACCACGAGACTTCGAACCATCACTAACTACCTAGACATCTCAGAAAAGACCTCATGCTTGTAACCCCTGAGTGTTCGAGGTGCAGCTTGCTCTAACCGCTCATGTACACTCGTGGTTCGGTCCCTCAATGCACCTGGTGTGCTCCCACAGGAAATCAAATGGATCATTTACACAACCTCCTTGGAATTCCTAACTTAGCTATATGCTCTAGCGTCTCGTAACATAACCCCTCTTAACTGAAATAACCTCTGTGCTCCTACTATCCTTGGGTCCTATATTTATACATCGCATTCAACCGTTCGTTTGCCTCGGCAATCCTATGCACCACCTGCTTACGCTCCAAGGTAATCATAAGATTCCACTGCTCGAATGTCGGAGGTGGGAAGAGAGATCATACCCCCGCTTGTCGCCCTGTGTGCAGAAATGTGTGAAGCAGTCCTTCAGCCATACTGCCATGGTGGATGCCTTGTGCCAACACTCCAAACCATCCTTCCAGGTGTCGTCGGCCATGCTACCTTGGTGTATTCCTTATTCCAAACGTGCGTTCTTTTGACACGATCTGATTTGACTAACAATCATATTTGCCCAAAATAAAAAAGTCCCATCTGCATAATGATTTTTGATGTGACCCAATCGCAAACGATGCCACTTGTCGCAGACCGCTCCAAACTTGCGGCAGAAGACTCCATGGTTCCGCATTCCATCCCTGTTGGTGCACCATCCTGCCACCAGTCAACCTACACTTATTTTTTTTTTCCCGATGCGACTCAGGCTTCGTGCTGTTCCAAGCCCGACTGATAGGGCTTCAACCTGCTACCATTAATCAACTTGGGGAGCATTTCCCCATCCAATTGTTGCAACTCTACCACTCCTCCTGAAGTAATGCTACTAATGCAATACAGACCAATCCAATGCATCTACAATTTTCCTGGATGTTTCATAAACTTGTTGTCATACAACAACACCAAATCACCCTGTTGAAACTGTTTGTTCTTGATGTGGTGATCATGCCAATCCTTCTGGCGATCTTTCTCCACACCCTGATGGAAACCGACGATGAAGCGATCTTCCTCCAGCTGTATTAACTGTGCAAGACGTTCCTCTAATGCTGCTATATCATCCATGCCAGTTGCTGCCGCTATGCGCAGACTCGGAATGATATACTCCATAGGCATAACCGCCTCTTTCCCATACACTAGCTTGAAGGGTGTTGTTATGTGGAATTCTGCCCTACGGATAAGTCAAAATTCCCTTAGGCTAAAGTAGACTTTAACTAGCTCTAGACTAAGAACAGACAAAAAAAATGCAACCTTGAATCCCTAGATCTAACAAACACCTCAGGATAAAAATGCTGAAGAGAATAGAAGGAGTTTAACTGACCTTATATCCAAACGCTTGTTTTTGGTATTTGCTCCAAGCTCCAAGTCCTCACAAGTAAACTTGTTAAAATGGAACCAAAACACAAGCATGTACTATTCTCTAGCAATCTGAAACATGAGTTAGGATCTAAATCTATGAAAGATACAAATCATATCATTAAAACAAGATTAACACAAATGATTTGGGAAAACAAGACAAGTTATTCCATTACAACTTGAAGATTACTTACAAAGGGTGCTTGATGTCCAAGCCAATCCTCCAACTCCAAGTGTCTTCTCCTCTAGCTATCTCCACAATGCTGCAAGACCATAAGTTTGGTGCTCTCAAGATTCCTCCCCCTTTTTCCAATGGCATGCCTCTCTTTTATAGTGAATGGTGAGGTTAACCAACAAGAGAGATGGGTGGATCTAAGGAGAGATAAGTGGATCAGGGTTTCTAATCGAAGTAGATGAGGTGAGATCGAATCAAGGAACCCAATCTTCCATTATCTTCGAAAATCCAAAATCCCACAAGCCAAGGGTAAAAAACTATTAAAAGGGTACCGCGTTTTGCAAAGTCTGCAGAACGCGGCACTGCCGCGCTTTGAGGAAAAAGCAGCACGCGGTAGTGTCTAGTGCCGCATTTTGGGAAGATAGCAAGGCGCGGTAGTGTGTAAAAATAAAGTCCAAGGTGGGTCAAAACTTGCCAGGGTGGATTCACCTTCAAGGTTGACTCATCATCTGTCTCTTCTGGATGGTTTAAAACAGTAGGGAAAGTGTCGTCAACTTGTTTTGTGATGGGGATGCGACACCGTGAAATATAGAGGTATAACAGATGCCCCCTAAAGTGTGAGGTCAGAAGGGACTGATGGCCGAAAGACTTTACGAATATAATGTGCAGAGATAGCATCGAGGAGAGCGACACGGAGCTGAAATAGAAACAAAGTGTTAGATATACCACCGAGGCGGGCATTCCCATGCTCGGAAACAAATGACTCAAAGCATGGCTGCCGACCAATACATTGCAGATCCATGAGTACTGAGATAATGTAAACTGTGGATAGATCATGGCTACTATGAACAATCGTAGATCCATGAGATAATAATAACACAGCCACGACCAATACAATAAGTGGATCTGTGTGACAATACAAGAGACGTCTCCATCGCAGCCTGGACGCAGTCAAGATACAGTGATGCGCCCAGGGTCTTCTACCCAATCACATAAAGATACGAATCTAACCATGTGATTACAAGGTGTTGAAGTCGAACATGGAAGAAACCATTTGATTACCGGTCAATGATGTGGGCCGTTAACAAATGCGAGGGAGATCATCAATAATGACAATGATTCCCAAGGTATCAATAGTACATCTCAACAAAACACGAATGAATGAGTTGATGTCGAGCATCCGAGAGATCGCTTGATCAGAGGTCAATGATGTGAACCTACTGTCAAACGCGAGGAAACCTGCCATTGAGGCATGTAGGTACCAAGGTACTAATGGTTGATCTCTAGGTCTAATTCCCGGATAGTGATTTGGTGTCGACAGGAATAGACTCGTCGAAGGTGGGCCATGATGATTCCCACATCATCGACACGAAATCGGCACATATGATAGGATGATGAAGTAATGAAGTATGTACTGACACAGCGGAGGCCTGACACAATGAATGACTCGATACAATGCAACCCTTTGAACATATAACGGCATGTAACAAGACTTGGCAGGGGGATTATTGATAAATAGAGAATAGACACCGGATGAGTGGACTCGTGGCCAGGGAGACGACCCATGATGATGACTATGACTCAATGAAAGACGGATACCCAAATATAGACAAGAGATGGACACATGCCATGTTCAAAGGTAACGACTGACAAGCTGCCATAGATAAACTTGACTTGTTCCCCCATATTTCCCCGACATGATGGACGAGTACCTCTTTCTTGTTTTACGAGCTTGAAGAGGATAACAGATGCTCGGTGTAGCTCATCTTGTGGATGAGTCCAATCTCACATGTTTTACGAACCTGAGAAAGGAGGGGTTCGTCCCAAAGTGGGTCCTTCGATGTTAATGTTTTAACGAGTCCAAGGAAGGAAAACTCGGTAGTTTTTCATATTTAGAGAGCCTGAAAAACTTAAAGGAAGCTCCATAATGTACTTTTTCGTAAAATTTAGTCCCTCGGTCCCGAAAAAGTGTAAAAAAATTCCCGAGAGAACTCTCCCAGCCGAGATTGACTGAGGTATACCTTTCTCGTAAATAGTCTAGACGGGCCGAAAAAGGGGTAACCTATCACCGAATAGACGACCTTTCAAATACTTTTACAAGTGTGAAAGAGTCAAGATCACTTGGCAATCTTTTCAATTTTAAGGAGTCTGAAAAGAGCTTAACTATGGACTCCTATGGTCTTTTTCGTAAATTTTAAATTATTCTGGTCCGAAAAAAGAATAAAATACAACCAGGATAATACTTTCCTCATCGTTTAACGAGCATGAGTAAAGTTGACCGTACTCGACACCGTTTACTTGCGTTTGACAAGCACGACACAGGTGTGAAAGCACTTGGAATCTTTTTCAAGTTTTAAATCCAGAGCACGACAAAGATAAAGTGGGCTCAATATGAAGGTCAAACTACGAACAAATACCAGTATGAATGCATCCCATTTCTACCGCAGATCCTGTCAATGAATGCTCAAAAATCGGGCATTAGCAATATGAATAAGGGTTTATTAATTTGAAATAGTAATTAATTAATTAAAAAAAATATGAAAAAATGCTATATAAGGCATGGTAAAAATAGAAATTACTATTCATTTGTGATTTTTACCCAAAGGAGACATTTTTACCCATTTTGGAGCAAAATTTCAAGGATCGATATCGAGAGTTTTGGGACACCATTTCGACCGCCGTCTGCGCCAGGTAAGAGTGCTTGAGCTCCTCTTTCAATTCATGCAAGAAATTTTTACTTTCACCAGAGGAAAATTAATTTTTTGGGAAGCCCTTTTGGGCAAAAATCGCCTGCCGTACTGCCGCGGGGGTCCCCTATCGAAAAACGCGGCACTGTTGAACAGTGCCGCGCTGTAACCTCAAAATGAGGCGCGGCACTGTGGACTGCCGCGCGGCAGGGTGCCCTCCAGGCGCGGCACGTGCGAAATTTGAGTTCAAAAAATCAGATTTTCCTCAAATTTTTGCTGGAAGCAAGTTGTTAAATAGTCACTAATTACTTTGTTTGCCCTTTTGCAGGGATTTGATACTTATTTGAAGCAAAATGGTGAGTTGGAAAGAGAGGGAGCACGAAACGGACGATTTTAGAGCCGAAAATGACTTACCAACCGTGACCGCATTGCGAGAATGTGGTTTGCTAAAGTTTTTTAAGACTAAAGGGATCCGCCAACAACCTAAGCTCCTTACTCACCTTGTTCAATTGTGGGACCCTGATATCGAAGCTTTCCGAGTGGGAGAGCATGTGCTTGAAATCCAACTTGAAGACATCTACTTTCTCACGGGCCTCTCGAAAAGAGGGGCCCGGTCGAATCTTACCGGGTACAGTGCTTCAGACTCAAGCATGGATGATTTGATTGCTCGATATTGTCAGGCGGGTTCGAGTAAGAAGAGTGGGAAAGTGGCCATAAAAGAGGTCACAAATCTTCCTTTCAAAACTTTGCTATTCACTATTACACGTGCAGCAGGAAGCGTGAGCCCACATCAGGCAATCCGCACACAGGTAAATCTCGCAGCAGAGTGCATGGGAGGAACAGTTTTCAACTGGTGTGATGCAGTGTTGTCCAACATGAAGGAACAGGTGCACAAATGTAGAACTGGGAAAAATACCCAGTTTGGCTATGGGAGTATCTTGGTCACTTTCTTCCTGGCAAGGGTTCCATTACTGCGGCCACAGATATCTATGCATCCTCGTCCACCTACTGAGCCATGGATGGCTCGATGGAGCGACTACGCCGGGCGCCTTGGAGGACCTCAGCGGCTAGCCTTTGGAGAGGACTTTTTCTCTTGGCTAGAGGAGCAGATAGTCATGATCGACGACTATCCCTATTCAGGGGTAGATTTCCGTGAGGATATTGACTTGGCTTTGCCAGAAGATGATGACTGGGACAACTCTGGTATGACCTTCATGGATATGTATTTTTTGCTTTTAAATATTTAATTTTTAGTGCTTTTTTAGAATGCGTAAAAGACTTCTAATGTATATTCGTATGCATGTTGCAGATCGTGGACCACAGAGGCCAGCTGGATACTCTCCACTACGTCGTGGCGGTGTAGACCGCCAAGCTGATCCTGTCGAAGAAGAAGATGAAGACGAGGCGGGAGGTGTCCGGGACATTGAGAGGAACCTGCAGGGATTGACTCATGGTATCCCTGCTATGCGGATGGATGACGTCCCTTACCCCCTCCAGCGTCATACTGTAGGTGTACCTGGTCGTATCAGTCGAATTCTTCGCAAGGTGGTTCGAGCCGTGATGTGTTACTACCAGCAGCGGGAGGAGTCTGATGAGGGACGTGATAGGTCTCCTAGATCTCCATAGATGGTCTTTCGATCTTTTTGCGGCATGTACACGATATGTAGGCTTTGAGGGCCAATTTTTGTATATGGGATTTGATCCCAAATTTTGTCTTTGACACAAACTTTATGTATTTTGGAAAAAACACTTTTATATATAGTGATATGGACCTATTTATGATCTAAATATTTACAATGACTTGTGCATTTTATTTTTTATGATGTGTTTATGTATGGGCAAGATGCCAATCCAAAATGTAATTAGCCAATGAATCGGCAATACAATTGAATTCTCTCGGTATGTGTTGATATGTGATAAAATCAAATGACCGTTCCAAGAGGCGTACTCTTCGAAATAAATGAAGTAGTGTAGGATCGCGAACTGTGTAAACACGGTTTAGATGTGAAACCACGAGTTGGGAGTCTAAAAAGACCGATAAGGAGTCAATCCTGTGTGAAGCAACCTCTGTCAAGAGACCAATGACTGGATGGTACTCTGCGATATTGTTGGTTGCGGGACCTAAACAAATGGCTCCTGAAGAAATCAACTCGCCAGTGGGGGAATAGATCACCCATGCTGCGGAAGCGAGATTCCGGGTATGTCGGCTTGCACCGTCAGCGAATCCAAAGTAGGTAGACATCTGCGCATAAAGGCACGAGTCAAAGTAAGAGTAGATATATGAGATCCATGTGCACACTAAAAATAAAGCAAAAAGCAAACTAAGTACATTATGTACAAGAAGTAACCCGCGTGGGGTAACCTCACGCGTAGAAACGCTTGAGGTATAGCCCGTTGCGGGGCCGTGCCAATGGCGTACCATCAAAATCGACTAGTTCATAGGCTCCTTTTTCTAAGACACGTTTTATGATGAAGGGGCCGTACCACATAGATTCAAGCTTACCTTTTCCAAGCTTATCATGCATCTGATCGTATGTAAGTACGAGGTCACCCTCATTGAAGATCCGAGGTTGAACGGATTTGTCGTATTGAGCTTTGACGCGTTTTTTGTGGGCTTCATTAGCCAAAGCGGCGTCGCGGCGGGTTTCATCTAGCTTAGCTAGGTATAAAAACCGTTCTTCTTCGGAAGTAGTGTGTGGAAGTAGCTCTATGGCTATCTTGAGTGATGGAATTTCACATTCAATCGGGAGAATGGCTTCCAGGCCGTACACCAATTGAAATGGTGTAAACCCAGTAGCACTTTTCACTGAGGTTCGGTACGCCCACAGTGCTGAGAACAGAGCTGAGTGCCAATTGGATTTTTGGGTACCCACAATGCGCTGAATCATTCGTTTCAGGACCTTATTGATGGCTTCAACTTGGCCATTAGCTTGTGGGTAATACGGGGTTGAGTTTTCGTGGCGAAAACCCAGTTTGGCACTTAGTTCTTCGATCATATGATTCCTAAAATGGGAACCATGATCGGTCACAATAGACTGTGGGACACCGAATCTAGCTATGATATGATTGAATATGAACTGCGCTGCTGTTTTTCCGTCTTCAGCATATGTAGGCATCGCTTCAGCCCATTTTGTAAAATAGTCCACAGCTACTATGACATAGCTATGCCCCCCGGCTGAAGTGGGCTTACAGTGCATAAAATCAATGCCCCATTTGGAGAAGGGGCCGATGGCAATGACAGGATGGAGTGGAGAAGGATGCGAGCGCGCTTTACTATGAAAGAATTGACATGGCGGACACTTCTTGACTGTTTCAATGCAGTCTTTGAAAATCGAGGGCCAGAAGTATCCTGCTCGCACTATTTTCTGGGCCGTAGCCATCCCAGAGAGATGACCACCACATGCTCCAGCGTGGCAGTCATTGAGAACGCGTTCCGCCTCATCTAAGGTCAAACAGCGTCGAAGGACAGTGTCGACACCACGTCGATACAAAGTATCGTTCACTATAAGGTAATATTTTGCGTGATGTCTGATACGTCGTCGTTCATCGCGGGTGAGATCGGGACGGAAGCGTTGGGTTTGGAGATATAAAAGAATATCCCCATACCACGGATCAGACGTGCTAATGAGGAACAATGATTCGTCGGGAAGAGAATCAATGGGCTCGGATTGCTCAGTAGCACGGGGCAGGTGACAAATTAACTCAGCGAAGACCATAGATTTTTTAGACTTGGCTTTGACAAATTCCAAGTCAAACTCTTGAAGGATGACAATCCAACGGGAGTACTTGCCTCCAAGCACTTGTCGTGTGAGGATATAGTACATTGGATTGAAATCAGCGATAACGGTGGTCCGGCGGAGTAAGATGTAGTGACGGAACCTCTGGACAGCAAATACTGTTGCCAGAGCCAGCTTTTCAACATGTGAGTAGCGAGTTTCAGAGTCGAGAAGACTCTTGCTGAGATAGTACACCACATGTTCTATGCCGTTGTGGTCTTCCTGGACTAACACCATACCAATGGTGGAAATCGAGGCTGCGAGATAAAGAATGTAGTCCTGTGTGTAATTGGGGGGTTGAATCACAGGATCTTTGGTTAAGGCTGCCTTTAAATTGTCAAAGGAGCGTTGGGCTTCATCATCCCATATGAAGGGAACATTCTTCTTGAGAAGCCGCATGTAGCCTTTTGTTATCTCGGACAGATTGCAGATAAAACGGCGTAGAAAGTTTGCATGCCCTTGCAAACATTGAAGTTCTGGAATATTGGTAGGTGAAGGCAGGGCTATGATAGCTGCTACCTTTGCGGGATCTAGACGTATCCCGTTTTTGGAGACTATGAAGCCCAATAGTTTTCCGGCTTCTACACAGAAGACGCACTTATGCGGGTTTAAACGTATATTGTAGCGCCTGCACCTTTCGAAAATGGCAGTTAAGTGGTCTGGATGTTCTTCCCGAGTTCGAGAATGAGCGGGAAGGTCATCAAGATATGGCTCTACGATATGTTTGATGTCATGAAATGCGTAGGACATCGCCCGTTGGAAAGTTGCCCCGGCATTTTTGAGGCCAAAAGGTAACTTCCGATATGCAAAGATCCCCCAAGGGCAGATAAAGGCCATTTTGTGCTGGTCGGCTGGGAGGATATCGATCTGATTATAGCCAGAAAAGCCATCCATAAATGAAAAGATAACACTTCCGGCACAGTTATCGATGATCTGGTCAATAAACGGAGTTGGGTAGTTGTCCTTGGGACAAGCCTTGTTCAAATCACGGTAATCAACACAGACTCTAATCGTTCCCTGTTTCTTGGCTACGGGAACGATGTTGGATACCCATTCTGTCAATGGGACAGGATAGATAAAACCAGCACGCAGAAGTTTTTCTACTTCTGCTTTAATGGCGGCTGCCTTACGAGGATGAACGGGTCGAAGCTTTTGCCGAACAGGTCGGGCGCCAGGGAAAGTTGGGATTTCGTGGACCACGATCGAGGGGTCTATCCCTGGCATTTCTTCATAACTCCAAGCGAAAACATCGCGGAAAGTTTTAAAGTGGGCATTATAGAACTCCGTTTCGAGAGGAGTACATGTTTTGCCGATGTGTACGTTTTCCACGATACCAGGCTTTACTGAAATGTCGATGGGAGTGGTTGCCATAAGATTGGCCAAGTTGCCTTCAGAAAATACTTCATCGAGGGAAGTGGGGAACTTGGTTTGAACCATCCCAAGTGAAGCACTGGATTTGGTGTCAGGCTCAAGTGACTGAATGGTGGGGAATGAAGATCGATGATGAAAATCTCCCCATGGTGGCTCATTACCGCACATAACCTCTATGATTGATTCGTCAGTAGGAAAAATCAAGTTGAGAGGATCAAATAATGGTGGGTGTGTATGAGTTTCAGTCGAGAGCTGTGCCACTGTGTGATCAGTAGAACAGTCGACCCAATCTGTGGCTGATTGGATCGCGTCATATGCTGCAAGGTTTCTATTCAAAGGCATGGAATTGCCATAGCCTTGGATCTGAGTAGGACTCGGGATCACCCATGAATCATCGGACGGGGTGACATGCGATGAAATCATGTTGACTGGTTGAAGATGGGTTCCCAGTTCTGGAAAAACTCCAATGAGGGATGAATCCTTCATGAGACCAACACCTATGTCTTGGAACCGGTACCGAGGTTGATCTAATAATGGAACGGTATTGGCGGAGTTCGGATGGGAGTCTGGGATACAGTAATCCAATTGATCAATAGTGACAATTTTCCCTTCATGAGGAAATTGTACGATCCGGAAGACTGTAGATGCTATGGCAGTCATGGCATAGAACCAGTTCCGACCAAGTAGGAGATTGTAATCCAAAGGTGCATCTACGACTTCGATATGTACGGATACTGTTTTGCCCCCCAGTTCAACACCGATTGAGGGGATGAGTCCATATGGTTGAAAACCATGTCCATCAAACGCTCTAAGAGTAGTGGGAGAAGTTGTGACCTCAGGCGAGCCGAGGGCTCTCCAGCAGTTCAAAGACATAATCGACGTGGAAGCACCCTCATCTAACACTGTGCGGTGGATAACATTTCCACGGATTTTCGTATGCACCTGGAAGGCTAACTGGTGAGAAAGCCTAGGTTTGGCGTGCTCCAAGTTAAACATGATGGAGTTTGAAGTATCTGGGTCCAATGCCCCCAGTGCTGAAAGTAGGGTTCTACGCTGCGTGGGGCAGTGTTGGAGAACCTCGAGAGTTGACATAGCGCAAGGTGCTTGAGCCAAATCTTCAACAAAGTTTTGGGCAGCGCGCATTCGGATTGAATGTCTCCTTTCGTATGGTGCCCTTGGGTGGGCGTAGCACTGTATCCATAAGTGGTCTCTCGATATGGAGATGACCATTAGGGGGGGGGATAAGAATCGGATCTTCAACAGGAGACTTGCCTTTGGCTGTCTCCGATTGTTTGTTTGAACTTGGAGGATTGTCATACGTCTTTGAACGAGTGGTGATATTAATCTCCTCATTACTTGTCATTAGGATTTCGCGGTTTGTGGACGTCTCTCCACGGGAAGGATTGGTCGGGTTGCCCCCTTGTGGGGATTCTTGGGCAACCATTTGCTGTTGCTGTTGGGGGAAAGGGTCAGTTAGCACTGCCGGTCGAGAGGATCCTTTAACGAACTTATGGACCTCGTCCTTGTAGGGACAGTCACGCGTATAATGATCATCTTGACAAATCAAGCAGGGGAACTTAGCTTTCCGACGTGGTTTTTGGTCATTCTGGGTAGGTTGTGGTTTGGGGTTCTCCTGCTGGTTCTTCTTGGGTTTACCACGATTGTTTTTCTTCTTTCCTCCGGATGGTTGTGATGTAGATTGGACTGCATTCACTTCGGAGGAGACAGCAGGAGAGGTGGAAGCTTTTGAAGCGGCCTGGGTAAAAGCGGGGGAAGCAGAAGCTTGTTGCCCCGTCGAGTTAGTAGCAGGCTGAGCTTTGACTGAACCAACGATACCATCAATGGGTGGTTCAGTGGTAGGCTTTGTAGGATCAGTGTGAACGCGGGAGGCATGTGGAAGAAGCTCATGTAAAGTACTGGATTGAGTATATACTAAATCCATGTATTGTGCTGCCGAGATGGCTTGTTCTTCCGTAACTGGTCCGCGCATAGAAATATCTCTGGCTATGGGAGGCAAAAAGGATTTTGTAAACCAATCAGCAAGTAGCTGATCTGGAATAGGTGCCTTTATTAGCCTACGGCGTCTTCGCCACTCGTGGATGTGATCCGAGATGTGTGTGGAAGTGGTTTGACGCAGTGAAGTTAGCAGTTCTGTTCCAGTCTCATACCGGATGGGAAGCTGGAAATGTGTTAGAAACTGCATAGCCAAAGTGTTGAAATCACGAAAAGAGTGCTGTGGCAGCTCGATGTACCATTTTGCTGCCGTTCCGGTAAGCGTACGTTGGAAGAGCCGAAGTCGGATGGAATCATCCATCAAGGAGTTGGATGAACACCAAAGATGGAAGGTCATCACGTGGTTCTTGGGGTCTTCCCCGGGCTTAGCATCGAACTTGGGAATGTCCGATGGTAGTTTGGCTGGGATAGGTGGCCAGTGAGGTTCGTGCCATATAGGATCGTTGATAAGCCTCGACAAATCTGGTAAGTCAAGTGTGGCCAAGAAGGGAAGTTGACGGTTGGTCTGCGGGTATGAGTAATAACCATGTGGTGCAGAGAACCCTGGAGGGCCTTGCATAGCATGCTGCGGTGTGTTATACCCATATGTGTTTCCCGCGGGATAC
Source organism: Larix kaempferi (assembly GCA_027924585.1). Lineage (NCBI taxonomy): Eukaryota > Viridiplantae > Streptophyta > Pinopsida > Pinales > Pinaceae > Larix > Larix kaempferi. The sequence continues at coordinate 6,743,234 of BSBM01000182.1, read as the reverse complement.
TGCTGGAAGTTCTGCGGATAGTAAGCCATCTGGTTAACCGGTTGATTGTAAGTGACCGGTTGGTAAGTGTTCTGCTGAGTGGGTAGAGTACCCTGAGGCTGTTGATACCCAGGAATGGTTGCTGTTCCTTGTTGGGGAAAAGTTCCTTGGAATTGTTGTGTTCCAGGGATGTTGCCACCATACTGTGTAAGTGGAGGATTTCCCATAGCAGGGTTGGGGGGTGGCTGCGACGGTGGTGTCCATGGAACACTCGTTCCTGCTTGAGGAACGAGTGGAAATTGAAGTGATGGGTTCCATGGAGTTGTAGCAGCTGAAGGGTAAGGGAAGCCGGAATTTAGGTTGGGGGGAATCTGAGATTGCCCCCCAGCTTGGTTCCAGTTTCCAAAAAGTGAGTACCCCCCACTCTGTGGGATTTGATGATCCCAAGAAGGAAGCATGCCTGACGGGGGTTGTTGAGAGTGAGGTCCGGTTGGAATACCGGCATAAGGTTGCCCACTGCCAGGTGTGCTGTACATACCGTACTGAGCAGAAGCTGCTGGTTGGGAAGTTTGTTGGATCGAGCCAATAGGTTGTCCGCCAGCAGTTGGGTTGGATGGCCCTATATGAGGAGGCTGTAGACTGGGAACTGGGTTCCTAGTAAAAGGTTGTCCTCCAACTGGTTGGGTTGATGGCCCACCAGTTGGAGGTTGTTGACTGACAATGGGGTTTCCAACAAAAGGTTGTCCCCCAGCTGGTTGGGTTGATGGCCCACCAGGGAGGGTTTGTATGTTGGAGTTAGGGACCATTGCAGTCGGTTGTCCACCTCCTGAAATAGTATAAATGGTGGCTGAAGGTGATCCTCCGGTTGAAACGGAAGATCCAGTAGTATGACTAGGTGTTCTTCCGCCGCTAGCCAAATATGATAGCATGGATTGGCCAACGGCGCCAAAAGTACCGATTAGCGGAGGAGGTCGTCCGTATTGGACAGGTGAGGACGGAGAAAAAACTGGGTTATCCCTCATAGAATGTGCACCAAACATTGGTGATGACAGCAAATGTGGGGAATTTAGCCCAGGGGTATCGGCGTCGTCCATAACATGTTCAATGATAGGAGGACCAACGAGAACTGGGTCCGAGTTCATATCCTGAAAAAGATTTTGGGGATCCGGCAGGAACCTAGGTGTAGTAAAGTCCGAAGGTCCTGAGCCGTCTGCAAAAGAGTGATGAAATTCTGTGCTAGACGGGATGTTGGGATCCCTATAGTCAGAAGGACGAGAGACAGGGGGGTATCGAGACGCTGTCGAAAGAATTTGCTCTGTGTTGCATCTAAATTGTGCCGATGCTAACGGAGAGTTCGCTAGGCTAACCATGCTAGACTGGATGGAAGCCATGATTTCGTGTCCCGGTGGGATGTTGGGTAGATGTAAAGTGCGAGGTACGTTGCTAGAAGAACTTGTCTCCTGAGGATGAACACTGGGTGACGTAGTAATAACAGGTGGAAGTTCCATCTGGGAAGTAATGAAGCCATAATCAGGTTCAAAAGGTGTGTCAGGTAGACGAGTATCTTCAACGATCTCAACGTATCCGCCTGGGACCGAAATTAGGCCAGGTATGTCCTGGTCGGATCCTTCTGTGGTGCCAATAGATCCGTCTATATCGTCGTGGAATGTGTCTGATGGACGAGAAGTGTCGGCATCCGGTAGAAGGATGACCTCTGGTCTAGTACTCTGGGTCATGCTAGGTTCAGCTGCTGTAACTGTGCCCACTGTTACAGATAAATATGGAATGACAGTGGGTGAGGTGACAGTGGAAGTCTCAGACATGCTAGTGGTTATGGAAGCTGTAATAGATTCTGAGACTGTGCTGTGTGTGGCAGTTACGGGCGTAACTGGAGATGTTGTACGTATCGGCGGTGGGATGTTGCCTCGACCAGCACCGCGGCCAGGAGGAGCAGGAATGCGTGATGCAGGTGGACCAGAAGTCCGTGGCGGTGGTGGTGGTGGAGGGCTTAGGCCCTGTTGTCTTCGTGACCTTCGTTGTTGATCTGACATGATGACAGGAAAATGAAAATCGGGGGCAGTACCGTAAACAAAGAACTCAAAAACTCTAATGCAGCCGAGTGTGCAAAAGAGGAGCTAGAAAAAGCAAGGCTCACAGGACAAAAAGCAAGCTCTAAAATCTATACTGAGACCGGTGTCTCAATAAGCGAGCTAATCAACAAAAATGGCCAGAATTCCAACAAGCAGTCCCTACAAAGAAAAAATGACCCTCTACAAAGATGAGACGCCAAGCAAACTCCTAACTAAGAGCTGGAGACCTCAACAGGCTGTATCCTTCGCAAGGTGATGAAATCCAATTCGAACAATACAACATGAGAGACCGATATAAGAAGGATATCCCTCTACCGAAAGGGATCCTGGGTAAAAGAGCCCTAGTAGAATAGATACTAAGCCACCTCGTTCATGACACGTCGGAAAAGGTTTTGGGCACTTCAGCCTTCCGAAGAAGACAGCGATCGATGTTGCCTTAGGGCTAAGTGGAGTGCGGTATTCCATAGAGTCCGTCCGGTTCTCAATCTCGCGGCCGTTTAACCCCTGAACAGTTGGAAACAGTCAGGAGGCCCCTCCACAAACTAGCTGTGACCGTGTCAATAAATACTAGAGGATTTTAGTTCCCTAAAGACAACGACTATGTCTCAGATGAAAATGACAAGGGGGAATTATTTTGATTCCTATCCCCGGTGTCCTACCTAACTACCAAATTCTTTTGATTTCCTCAAGTGAGGTTAAAGTTGGTTTAATTAGGGTGATTAATTTTAGTGGCTGTCTTTACTCAATCAGGTAGTGGACGTGAAACTTGATGGTGTTATGACGACCCAAACCATGCAAATGAGAATGAATCACAAACAAGCCTTTGTCTTCGATGAAATCTAGCTAAGGTAAAGATAGAGGTTCTTCGATCAAATATGCATAACAATTTTCACAAGCAATCAAAGTAAAAGATTTTTCTTTTCTTTTCGATTTATAAACAAAGCCAAACTGAAGTAAATACTCTTTTCAATGCACTGATTTTACCATCTACAATGCTTCTATAATGAGAATTTCTATGGCACAATTAATGGTTCATTTCCCTATGCAAAATAGCACTAGACTTTTTCAATTTAAACAACAAAATTTGCTCTCAACCAATGATCTTTTAAATTTACTGAAAATGATAATGACAATATGACTGTAAAGATACAGTGTTCAGTAACAGAAGACAGTGGTGTTGAGTTGGTTGTGGGGAAAAAGTCAAGTCAAATGCAATCAAATTGAAAAATGACCAATATGTCAAAAGTGCCACTTAATTCAATCAATCAATCAAACTCACAAACTAGGTGATAAGCAGACCATACAGACTGGGAATTAACTAGGATGCTGACAGGCAACAGTAAAGACTATCTGAGGCAGGGAGAAACTCAGGAAACCAAGCAAAAATTAAAAAAAAATTTACCCACTTGCAGACACTACCGCGGGCTATAGCCTGACTGAAGCGCGGCACTGTGTAACTGTCGCTCTGGTATTAAGGCCTAGGACGCGGCACTGTGTAAGTACCGCGCTGGAAGTGGTTATGAGGGCGCGGCACTGTGGCAAGAGATGAAAAAAGCGCAACTGGAAAAGAAAAAATAAAGTTTTCAGGGTTGTTGCTAACCCAGGGGACTCAGTAATTAAACAGGGAGATAAATACTGCGAGGAGGGGTGAATAAGGGTAAAAAAAGACCAAGATTCAAGCTGGTTTGAAATGCAATAAAAACTCACAATTCAAAGATAAATGACTATGAATTGAGCCAATCAAGCAGTAATCAAACCCAGCGGAGTCGCCATTCTTGTTATGTGGAATTCTGCCCTACGGATAAGTCAAAATTCCCTTAGGCTAAAGTAGACTTTAACTAGCTCTAGACTAAGAACAGACAAAACAAATGCAACCTTGAATCCCTAGATCTAACAAACACCTCAGGATAAAAATGCTGAAGAGAATAGAAGGAGTTTAACTGACCTTATATCCAAACGCTTGTTTTTGGTATTTGCTCCAAGCTCCAAGTCCTCACAAGTAAACCTGTTAAAATGGAACCAAAACACAAGCATGTACTATTCTCTAGCAATCTGAAACATGAGTTAGGATCTAAATCTATGAAAGATACAAATCATATCATTAAAACAAGATTAACACAAATGATTTGGGAAAACAAGACAAGTTATTCCATTACAACTTGAAGATTACTTACAAAGGGTGCTTGATGTCCAAGCCAATCCTCCAACTCCAAGTGTCTTCTCCTCTAGCTATCTCCACAATGCTGCAAGACCATAAGTTTGGTGCTCTCAAGAGTCCTCCCCCTTTTTCCAATGGCATGCCTCTCTTTTATAGTGAATGGTGAGGTTAACCAACAAGAGAGATGGGTGGATCTAAGGAGAGATAAGTGGATCAGGGTTTCTAATCGAAGTAGATGAGGTGAGATCGAATCAAGGAACCCAATCTTCCATTATCTTCGAAAATCCAAAATCCCACAAGCCAAGGGTAAAAAACTATTAAAAGGGTACCGCGTTTTGCAAAGTCTGCAGAACGCGGCACTGCCGCGCTTTGAGGAAAAAGCAGCACGCGGTAGTGTCTAGTGCCGCGTTTTGGGAAGATAGCAAGGCGCGGTAGTGTGTAAAAATAAAGTCCAAGGTGGGTCAAAACTTGCCAGGGTGGATTCACCTTCAAGGTTGACTCATCATTTGTCTCTTCTGGATGGTTTAAAACAGTAGGGAAAGTGTTGTCAACTTGTTTTGTGATGGGGATGCGACACCATGAAATATAGAGGTATAACAGGTGTCTGCCCTGTCAGCCTTTTACATGTGGTGCGATATGCCCACAATACTGCTGGTATTTTTAGATCCTAGTAATCACGGTTCACATTACACACCTTTGTTAGCGCATGCTCCAATATCTTATTGAAAGCTTCCACCATGCCATTCGCTTGTGGATAATAGGGTGTACTCCTCTTATGTTGTATCTGCAACTCCTCCGTCAATGCGTTGATGGTGCGATTGAGAAAGTGGCTGCCTTGATCGCTCAACAATATCTTGGGGCAGCCAAAGTGAGTGAGGATGCGGTCAAAGAGAAACCGCACTGCTATGGTCGCGGAACAATCAATGACTGGTGCAGCTTCTGCTCAGCGTGTCAAGTAATTTGTCGCTGTGATGATATACCTAGCACCAGTGCGCTTACCCAGGGGATGGATAGTTCCCAAAAATTCTACTTCCCATTTGTCGAATGGCTGCAATGTCAATTGATCATCAACGACATCTCATCCCGTCTGGATGGATTCCTAGTTCTCTGAAAAATGTCGCAGGACCGTGCATAATATGTTGCATCACTATGCAGCGTAGGCCACCAGAGCCCCGCTTAAAGTACCTTCCTTGCCGTCGCACGACCACCATAGTGCCCTCCATCCACTCTTGCATGTGCTTCGGAAAGGATCTACTCTTTCTCATGTGGCAAAACACACCGTCGCAATATCTCATCGACGCCCATCTTGTATAGCGCTCCTGCGATTAGCTGGAAGTCCGCAACCTTGACTACCAACTAATTCTACTGACTAGTGGTGAATTCTTCTGGTGCGGTACCTGTCGCCATAAACTGAATGATTTCTTCAAAATATCCATCAGCAATTCCAACTTTAAATAATTGCGCATCAGGAAACCGATCTTCAATGTTAGTTGGCTCCTCCCCTGTTTCAATCTGGGAGAGATGATTCGGGCCAACATTTAACTGCCCTGGCTTCACAATTACTTCAAAATTGAACTCCTGAAACAGAAGTAACCATCGACAGATATTCCCCCCCAACACAGGCTTATTCACCAGGTATTTTAATGCAGAATGATCTGTGAACATCTTGAAATGGCCTCCGAGTAAGTAATGGTGAAACTTCTACATTGCGTAAACCATTGCTAGACCTTCCCTCTCCGTAGTAGTGTAGTTTCTTTCTGTAAATGACAACTTCTGGCTGGAAAAAGCAATGGGGTGATCAATATCCCCCTCGCCGGGCTGGGCCAACACGACTCCCAGTGCGATTGATGAGGCATCAACATGAACATGGAATTCCTTACTCCAGTCAGGAAATACTAATATCGGCGCCGAAGCCATCTTCATCCTTAGTGTCTTAAAGCTATCTTGAAATTCATGGCTCCACTGGAATACCGCATCCTTCTTCAACAATTTCTCCATAGGGGCATTAATCACATCCTAACCCCTGATGAACTTGCGATAATACCCCGTGTGTCCCAGCGTCGCCCGTAACTGCTTAACAGTAGTCGGCGGTGCCAAACTCAGAATAAGCGCAATATTTGCTGGGTCGACCAACAATCCTTGCTTACATACAATATGACCCAACAATATGCCAAACTGTGCACAAAAGATACACTTCTTTAGGTTCAACGAGATCTGGTGTTGTCGACATCGCTCCAACATCAACCGCAGATTCGTCAGATGATCGCGGACCAAACCATAGACCATCCAATCGTCCATGTATATTTGCAAAAACTTCTGAATGAAATATTTGAATGCAGCAACGACAACCCGCAAAAATATCGCAGGTGCATTCTTCAAGCCGAACGACATCACGGTGTACTAAAAGCAGCCCCATTCGGTAAAAAAAGTTGTCTTATGGCGGTCTTCTTTTGCAATGCGGATCTCATGGTAGCAAGAGAACCCATATTTGAAAGAGTACATCTCCTGGCCACCCACACCTTCGAACACTTAGTCAGTAAAGGGGTTGGGAATGGATCATGCAAACATGCATCATTTAGCTTCTCGAGGTCGACGCAAATGTGTACCTCGCCAGTCTTCTTATCCTGTACCACCATAGGACTAATCCATTCCGACTCCTCGACTGGTTCAATGATACCGACATCCAACATGTGATCCAATTCTACCTTGATCCTCTCCTTATGTCGTGGATTCAATCAATAGGGTCGCTTCTAGATCGGCTTAGAATCTGGTTTTAATGGAATCTTCATCTCCCCTATGTCGCCCAGAATCCCCTTCATGTCAGAAAAATTTGTGGGAAATACATCCCGAAACTCATGGAGCAAATCAGTCACCTTGCTTATTAGATCATCGTCCCAATAATCCCTGACATTTGCGAACTTCGGATTGTCCTCTGCCCTAATGTTAATCTTGCGGATCTTCAGCGGCTGACTGATTGGATTGCTTGGCGCATCAGGTGGTACCACAACACGACTTCCTTCTGATTCTAGGATATTCACATTCCGCGGATCATCACCATATTTTGGACCACCACTGATATTGAAGCATTCCATGAGAGACTGCATCTGGTAGTGCGTATGCGGATCCGCAAGATACGCCACCGGGACAACTTGGTAGAATTACATCACAGATGAGCTGTAATACATTATTGACCTCTGGATCAGCGTCCACAAAACTGAATGTATGGGTAAAACACACTATGAGCTCCAGCCAGGTAGAAATTTCTCCTCGCAACTCAGATGCAGTATACCATGATTGGGGCATCTCATCCAACGTATGGATAAAAGCATGGACTCATTTGTCTCTTGGTCGCGATACCCATAACCGTTGACACTCCATCAAGTGACCACCAGGATTGTTCCGGCCATCATACTTCCCAGTGTGGTAAACCTCGGTATCACCGAAGTGTACCATCATCAATCTTCTTTATTTTGACCATCCATCAATTGATGCCTTGTGTGTCTCCCACCAGCGTGCTGGAGCAGCCTTCAGTGCTTCGTTCAATGCCAGCAACCGTTGTGGTTCGGAAACTCGTTCCTCGAACTTTGTCAAAAATTCAGATACGCTAGGCAGTCCTTCATATATTGGTAGCGTAACCATTTCAGTTGCGACACGGCATAATGACTGTGTGATCAACCCACACATACGGAGCGACACCTCGTGCAAGCAGTTCTGCCAATATTCTAGTGCATCATTAGAGTCGGAATATGCAGAGCTGTCACTGTTCCATATCAGCTCACTGTGGGCAATCGGATGGATATAATCTTCAGGCATATTGAATGCATGGTCCCATCTACTGGGATCGTCGTCCTTCACTGGCTCTATGTAGTGACGTCCTTCATCCAGATCCAACGGGGCAATAACTCTGAGATTACGATTTTCAAATGTCATCATCCGTCGCTTAAAGTTGATTACTGTTCCACTATCATTATCCCATCCAATCCTCAATAGTGTTGGATAAGAGCTTCCTCCCTCGACTTCTTCTATTACATCAAAGTCAGCATATGTTTTCATTCCCTCAATGTCCACCACCATTCGTGGAACTCTCCCAATCGGTGTCACCTTAGTGTGATTAGCTAACCGGAGTTGTACAGAAGACCAGCTCAATGGGGGACTCCCCATCTTTTTCCAAGCCTGCTTGGTCAAGATGTTGACATTCGAACCAAGATCCAGAATAACCGAATCAACATCGTAGTCGCCAATTTGAATATTGATCCGCATCTCCTTACCCGTCTTCCATCGTTGTAGGGAATTAACCGCGAGCTCTTGTCGATCCTAGGCCAGTCGTCGCAACAAAGCTTCAATCACAGCAAGAGTGTCGGGATCTCTTGCCAGGGATAAACAATGTTCCAAAAATGCTTGAAGTGTGCTGGAACGCCGCGACGGGCCAGCCTCCGAAGTAGTATCAAAAGTAAAAGGCATGTCGTACACAACAACTTTACCTCGGTCGTTTTCTAGTGCATAACATGCTTGAAGAAATGCTTCTCGCTCTGCATTAATGTCAAATGATACCTTCTTTTGTTCAGCTAATCGGATCAGTGAGCTGTCTTCTCCAGTTGTCTTTCCTCCGCGAGTGACCACAACAACGGAGGCATCTTGCGGTCTTGGCTTTTCATAAATTGTCGCGATATTCGCACCCTGGGTTTGGTTCAGTAGCGGATTCCCGAGTGGGTTCACGTTCTGATTCTGATTAGGCCGCATATTCTGGTTCTGCACTGGTTGCTGCATTTGGTTCTGGGCAGGCTACTGTGCCCAGGGTTGGTTCCACAACTAGGGAGTATTTCCTGCTTGCCATCGCACAATCAATTGTGGACAATTCTCAACCGTGTGATCGTTAACATAACAGAACGTACATTGGTTCTACAGCAATGGACAGTCTCGTTGGTAGTGTCCCCATACTGCACATTGATAGCATTGAATAGGTCTGGGACCACGTCGTCCTCCTCCACGACCAAATCCTCCGCCACGTCCTCCCCGGTATCCTCCCCGGAATCCTCCCTACTGTTGGTACTGTGGTTGGTTGAACTGTTGTTGCATTGGTTCCGGTTTCATTCCTTTCCCTTGTTGTGCATACTCCGGTTGATGTACATACTGTAGCTGCTGTGGAGCCATCAGAATCGAAGCATATTGCGGCGGTTGCTGCTGCTGTGGTACAAATTGCATCTGCAGTTGAGGTAGCGGCTGGGATACCTACGGCTGCGGTTGAGACTATTGTACGGCACGCTGGTCGTCCTTTACATAGAACGCATCATACATTCTCTCTTGTAGCAACCCATATGCATGGCAATCCTTGTCATCGTGACCCACCGATTGGAAAAACGTACAATAAAGATTCCTCGGGGTTGTGACCATTTTCTGCATATATGGGAATTGTCATGGCTGTGCCCATATACATGGCAGACATGACACCACGACATGCTACCACCATTCAATGGATTTGGTGCTCCTGAAAGCAAATAATTGCGGAAATCTTGGCAATTGTCCTTCGTATGCCCTTCTCCTCAACATCGCGTACACCATACTTCTTCACACTGCTCCTTCCCCTTCTTCAAATCTTGTAGCTGTATAGTCAAGTTAGTGAGCTGTGTTTGTATCTGGGACATCCCGGCTACATTTTCTCCAATCAACGACGCCTCCAATCACATTGCAATTTCTAGAGCTTCACTGGGCATCGAGATGTTTTGTTGCATCAATGGTAGCCGAATATGTGGTAGCAGTGCTTGGATGAACCACTCTTTATGTTGGACGACACTCATATCAAAACTAACCCTTGCCATCAGTGTCTTGAATCGTTGGTCGAAATCCCACACTGTCTCATTGGGATACTGCTTAATTTCTTTCAATTTCATAATATATTGAGCCTCAGACTTGGGCTTTCTGAATCTTGCAATCATCCCATCCCGAATCTCATCCAGTGACTTCTCTAGGGATCATGTGGGAACTAGAAAAAACTTCATAAACCAATCTAATGCACGACCTCACAGGGTTGTTTCTAACTGTCCTTCCTTAGCGGCATCATCGGTGATTTGTTTTACGGTCCAGACTGCTTCACACAAAAACCAATACTGTTCTGGGTTGTCCATCCCACTCTCATGGAACAACGGTAACTTAGCATCATTGCCCTCCATCCTGGGCTTCCTTCCTCCTTTCGTTGTACTACTACCGATTAACTTCTGCGGTATTGATGAACTTGGCGGTGTTGAAGAGGTATTTTTTGCTATCTGAGATATAGTGAGCGGAGGTGTGGGTACGTTGGTGCTGGGGTTTGGTCTTGCCTCTATCCTGAGCGTAGCCTGGTTGTCCTTGTCAGGACTGTGTGTGTTCGGGTACATAGGGTACTACCAAAGGACCGAACACCAAGAGAAACCACTTCACACAAACAGATCATAGATCAACACACCGATGTTTTGACATGGTTTAAACCTTCTTAAGGGAAACACTCCACGACCCTGACCAAATAGCTTCTACGGGACAATTTATTATGCAAAGAAAGAAAGTTACAAATGAGATTCTCATAATCGATCAACTAAACAATGACCCTCCATGCTCTTTAAATAGAGATCATGGACCAATCGGGTGTTAAGCCACGGATCAAGGTTAGGTTTGATCTAAGAGAAGTTGAGCCATCGGATCACTCTATGTCGGGAACATATCGTGACCGTCGGATTAAGTATTTACAAATGCATACTAATGCATACTAAAGAAACACACTATCCCTAACGGATATATTACACAAGTTGATATTAACTAACTCCTAAGTGTCTAAATATCCTAACAGTGAGTTCTCTTCGTCCCGTGTGGTCTTCCTTCACGACCTTGCGGTTCGACCGCAGCAGGAACTTCTCCTGTCCTCTACCTCTTTTCCCGTCGGAACCTCGCTCCTCCCCTCGTAAGACCACTTTCTTCCTCGACTTCACTCACAGTCTCATCATGACCTGCACCCATCTACCCCTTATCATTCCATGTACCACCCCCCAATTACCGTGGTACCCACGGCTTCCGCCCACCACGCTATCTACCGATCAAGATGAATCTTCAATATAACCTTTTCACAAATAAGCATGTTAATCGACAATTGAAGCGACAGCAGAAACCTGCCCCGGGGTTCACGGAAAAAATATCTTTCAACTTCGCTATAGGATTTCTGAGTATCAACCGCGAACTCTGTGATATAGCCCTCTAGGATGCTATCAAACCACACTTCGACATCCCGCAACGCTTTATTATCAACTTCCTGCAGCTCCTGAATCAACTCAGGGGTCCAGGTCATCGGTTCTCCACCTTGGAGGTTCCTCTTCTGGAAGGTCAACTTCGCCAACCATTCGAACAATAGGACCGGGAACTCACAGAAGAACCATTCATGCGGACCGTCGTGAATATATCTATCTACCCACTGACCTACTGTCAGTCAAGTGTTCCGGCTTTCTTCTTCAACGAATTACTGCAACTTCTGATCAAACCATTCTTGGATCTCCGGTTTTTTTGGGTGCCACAACATATCCTCCTTTCACTTCGCACATGGTCCCGGAAACAGAACCATTTATTGACTCAAACCTAGTCGATAGGGGTTCCCATCACTGTCGACACCAACCCACCGTGATCTCCCTGAGCACCGTCCCATACAGGTTTTACCCTGCCCAACAACACTTGCAGAGTAGATGAGGTCTCACCCAAGGTGATCAAGGGAGAGTGGTATACTTAACTCGAAATTACATCTCATATGGTCCAATGACCCAAAAACCCGCCTATTGCGGTACAAACGACTCAAAAAATACATAAAATAATAGAGCCTTCTTCCTTCCGCAACCTCGTTTGACGTGTCGTAGCATTGGCGATGCTACGATTCTTCCTTACCAAACCGCCTGCCAACATGTCAGCCTTGAGGTCTGATTTGTGTCATAGGTGTCATAGCATTTTCATCATTGTTGTCATAGTGCTAGGGAATCCAGTTCAAGTGTCTCACTAGCTCCAAATTGCCTCTTCCTCTTCCATGGGAGTTATTCTTCCACTCCAATTAGACATTACATGACTCATGCCAAGTATATTGACCTTCCAACTGTTGAGATATTGTAACTTCAAAGAATATTATATTTGTACTTTATTATTCCGGAGATGTTTCACTCCTCCGTGAAGATCTTATTGTATATCCGGAGATGTTTATTCCTCCGTCGGAATGTGGTAACTCGGGTTATTAGACTTCCCTAGTGGGGGTCGGCCCTGTATGTGTTATGTGGGTCAAAGGGTTATTAGACCACCCTAGAGGGGTCAGCCCAGTTAGTTGTAGTGGGGTATTTAACCCATTGGTTAAATACGAGCCTACGTGTACCTGTGTAAAATACATGTCAGTGTAGTGTATAAATAGAGGAGGTGTGTTCCTCATTTGACACACTCACTCACTTGAGGATAGCGCACTTGTGGAGGAGAGGTATGCTATTGTGGAGGAGTAGATCATGTCTCAGGGTTTCATCTTTGTATATTGCTGGTCATCTATATTGAGGAAGCTTTGCTGGGTTTTCTACCCCATGAGGGTTTCCCAGGATAAATCTCGGTCTCTTGTGTTTATGCTGTGCTTGTTGTTTCTTCAGTAATCCTGTATATGCTATTATTGTGAAATGGAATGTAATGCTGCTATTTTCTGTCTTAGCATATTAAATCTTAACATGGTATCAGAGCTAACCTGAAGGAAGACAAGGTATGGCACTAACGACACTTGCTTTACTTACGACAATTTGAAGGATAGGGTTTTACATAGAAAAAACCAGTCATCGTAGCACTTTCGCTATAAATCCGTTTTGGTGAAGTTTTCGGATCTGAAATTGTTTCAGGACGAATATTAAATCTCTAGGTACCTTGTGTCCAAAGGAAAACCTCTAATTCATTGTACTTTGTGATTTATGATCTGTACAATATAGGGTTTCTGCCTCTTCCAGATCTGAGTCAAAATCAGGTGACATTGGGACAAAGGTCATATCTTGGGCTAGGAAGCTCCAAATGAAATTTCGTAAAAAGTGACAGGTAGTACACAGTCTGTAATATCTCATAAAACTTTTTCAGAGGCCGAAATTGAACCAGTGACACGTGGAACTCCGTACAAGTTCGCTCTCCTGTATTATCCCATAAACAGGTCATGTTGTGACACTTGGCATAACTCTCCCTCAGAGAGTCCAATTGAGGTCAGACCTGTCAGGATGGAAATATAACAGGCCTAGATATCTCAGGAAATTTGTTCAGAGGCCGAAGTTCAAACAGTGACACGTGGCACACCGTACAACTTCGCTATTCTGTTTTATCCCAAAACAGGCCACGTTGCGACATTTGACATAACTCTCTCTCAGAGAATCCAATTGAGGTCAGACCTGTCAGGATGGAAAGATAACAGGTCAGGCTATCTCAGAAAACTTTTTCAGACCCTATGGATTGAAACGTTTGGAGTTACACCAGAAACAATTAGGTACATATTTCTGTCAAAACAGAATTATTTTTGAGTACCTTCATTCATGGCTTCCGGAATTTAGGGCTTTGAAGAAAGTTGGAATTTTTGTAAATGGAGACCACGGCTGAATGATACTCATCAAAATAGAAATTTAGAGACCAAGATCATATTTTTTGGTTGGGCATAAGGCCGGGCTTGATCAAACGCTAGTTCGGGACTTTGATCAGAAAAGTGGAAAATTAGGGCTTCTGTAAAAAATGGGAATTTTTGAAATCTGTGACCATGGCTGGAAGCTCCTCAGAAAAATAGAAGCTTAGAGCTTTGGATCAAACATTTTGATTGGGAATAAGAGTGGGATTCATCAAACCCCAGTTCAGGGTCACGTCCAGTGAATCCAGAAGTTTCAAAGGCAAAATTGAGGAGTGAAACTTTGCAGTTTTCAAATTCTGAATATATCAGTTTGATCGGCTCATCAAGGCGCATATTTCTATCCTTTCGGAAGTTTGAAATTAAAAGTTTGAATTTTTGGGGTTTCTCTGACAAACCCATATCCAGCTCCAGGTCCAGTTCTTGCAAATCAAGTGGATAGGGTTAATCCTAGAAGAAGATGGATTGGTCACCTGCATAAGTGAAGGAGTTCCTGTTTCAGAGGGAGATGAGGCTAAGGCTTTACATAAGAAGATTACAAGCGATCTCGACAGGTATGAATCATCGTGGTATGTTTTGAGATTTGTTCATGATTAAGTTTATGGTATGTTTGTCTTCATGTTATTACGGTTAGTACAATCTTGATTTTAGATTTGTTGTATCACCTTAACAAAATTATGAATGCATGATAGAAGATATTCATTGGGTAGGGTGTTGACACTTATGATTGTACTAATGCATTATGATGTTGTGTGAGGTTGATGTTGTCTGCTAACAAGATACAGGTACTTCACAAAAGACAAATCAGGTTCCATGACCATGAAAACATGAAGACAAAGACTCATCCATAATCTTTGTTCTACTTACGAGGTATGTTGTACATAACCAAGTAGGTATACTAATCCAGGTATGTTTCCCATGAATCTTACCTTGTGTTAGGATCCCTTATATAAGTATACTTGGAATGATTGGTTATGCTTATTCATAAAGTTAGTAATCAAGGGATTATGCATATTATATCTTTTATCTTGATTGATGATATGAATGAGTAAAAGAAGACTTCCCTGAAATCTTGAATACTAATGTTTATTAACTATAATCATGACTATACATTTTCAAGATTATTTAGTACTATAATGTTTTGATAGCATTTAGAATATACTAATGAGTGTATGTTTGTGTATGAGATCATGAGGATGACTCTTGAGCATGCACAGTGGTACAAAATGAATAGAAGTTCAAAAGACATACAGAAGATCAAGCGGGAGGCAGCCACACAAACATAAAAGATAAGTATTTGAGTTGTTATTTGAAATAGTAATGATATTGCCTATAATAGGTTGTATGCATATTTGTATTCCTAGAATATATAATGCTGAGTGTAAACATTCATAGAGCATTGAACATTATACAACTAATGTGCATATGATTGGTAAGTTGGACAAACATTCCATTGTTGCTTGTCTAGAATGAAACCTCTTTGCTGACATGCCGAGAGCTGTGCACACTCTCGATAGTATGTTCTGGTAGAGATGGAAGGCATCTAGATAGCCACTGTATGCATACATGATATGGGAAAGTGTTGTGCCAAAGTATTGGTCAAATTAGTTGCATAACTATATAAATGATATCTGTATGCATAATAGGTTACCATGTCAATATGATTTGATGATTATGAAGTATTACTAATCCTGTACTTAATTTTGATTTGTAGGAAAGATCATGATGAATGATGAACACTGAACAAGCAATGGATGTTCAACAAGAAGATTTACAAATCAAACAGAATATAGAAGGCTCATGGCTAGAAGATTCTCTTAGAAAGAGGAAGAGAATCATGATGAGATGTTTGCTCCAAGTGGCTAAGATAAGACCATTCTCTTAATGGTGTAATTACAAAAGAAGTGTGAATTAGGTTCTATATGGGTTCCCAGGATCGATAATCAATTGATGAGCTTAATTATCACCATGGGTGATGTGGATCTCAACCTTTGCTACAAGGTTGAATATGGATTCTATACACATATGACATGGATGCAAGAAGGAACTCACCACAGAGTTCGAATGATGTTGAGGCTCATATCAGTAGACCCATCTGATGAGAGATGGCACAGATAGATGACTGTAGAAATGAAATTGAAAGATATCAGATTGATGCATTACTTTCCAGGTCTAAAAGTATGGAAAGTCTCAGAAGGAATCTCTCTCAACCAGAGAAAGTATGCTGAGAAATCTTGAGAAGACTTGATATGTTGGAATGGCCACTCTTATGGATTCCAACTTGAAGCTGTTAGGAGATGACTCATCAGAGTTAGTGGATATAACTCTGTACAGTCAAATTATTGGGTCATTGATGTATCTAACATATACTAGGTTAGATATATGCTTTGTTGTGAACACCTTGAGTCAGTATCTAGTGGAAACTAGATGTGTTCACCCGATAGTTGCAAAGCATGTGATGAGGCACATAAAGGATACGATAGACTTTGATCTATGCTATCTTGGAGATCATGACTTCAGATGGCTACTCAGATGGTGATTGGGAAGAAAGTGTATCAGACAGGAAGAACACATCGAGAGGATGTTATTGTCTGGGATTATCCATGATCTCGTGGTTTAGCTGGAAGCAGTCTAGTGTGGCTCTCAACACAAGCGGAATATATGGCTGCTTGCTCTACTTGTTGTGAAGAAGTTTGGCTTCAGGATTGTTTGACTTAGAGATAGAACCAACTGTGATCCTATGTGATAAATAGAGTTGTATCAAGATGACATAGAATCTAGTGTTTCATGATAAGTCAAAGAACATAGGGAACTAACAAGATATGACGCAAAAAGGAACTATAAAGTTTGAATTTGTAACAGGTTACCGTTGTACTAACCAAACCTCTACGTCAAGTGAAGAAGTTACCTACCAAACCTCTATCTCGAGTGAAATTTGAATACTTCCGAGACAAGCTTGGTGTAGTTCAAAAGGACCCTCCTCGAAAGGGGGAGTAGTATAGTCACTGCTGATGAGATTGTCTCATCGAACAACAAGGTCGATGATGAGGTAACCTGTTCTCTACACCTAGATACTTAGAAATATTTAGATTTAGGACTCTTATACTTAGAATACTTAGTTTTACTTATACATGCTTTTGATGATAGATGTATTGATGAGAATACATGCTTTTGATGATGAGATGTATTGATGAGAATACATGTAGGGATTGTATCATCCTTGAACACTTGTTCTAAAGTGATCCGTAGACGTATGGTCTCCGAAAATGAAGTCCTTAGTGGACAGGTGGGGATTGGATCATCCCTGGACTTTCAGTCCTAAAGAGAGCCGTAGACGTGAGGTCTCCGAAAAGGAAGTCCTTAGTGGACAGGTGGGGATTGGATCATCCCTGGACTTTCAGTCCTAAAGAGAGCCGTAGACGTGAGGTCTCCGAAAATGAAGTCCTTAGTGGACAGGTGGGGATTGGATCATCCCTGGACTTTCAGTCCTAAAGAGAGCCGTAGACGTGAGGTCTCCGAGAATGAAGTCCTTAGCAGACAGTTGAGGGGATTGGATCATCCCTGGACTTTCAGTCCTAAAGAGAGCCGTAGACATGAGGTCTCCGAGAATGAAGTCCTTAGTGGACAGTTGAGGGGATTGGATCATCCCTGGACTTTCAGTCCTAAAGAGAGCCGTAGACGTATGGTCTCCGAGAAGTGGGGATTGTATCATCCCCGGACTTAGGTCCCTGAATTGATCCGTAGACGTGAGGTCTCCGAGAAGTGGGGATTGTATCATCCCCGAACTTAGGTCCCTGAATTGATCCGTAGACGTGAGGTTCCGAGAAGTGGGGATTGTATCATCCCCGGACTGCGGTCCCTGAATTGATCCGTAGACGTGAGGTCTCCGAGAAGTGGGGATTGTATCATCCCCGGACTTAGGTCCCTGAATTGATCCGTAGACGTGAGGTCTCCGAGAAGTGGGGATTGTATCATCCCCGGACTTAGGTCCCTGAATTGATCCGTAGACGTGAGGTCTCCGAGAAGTGGGGATTGTATCATCCCCGGACTGCGGTCCCTGAATTGATCCGTAGACGTGAGGTCTCCGAGAAGTGGGGATTGTATCATCCCATGACTTAGGTCCTTGAATTGATCCGTAGACGTATGGTCTCCGAGAAGTGGGGATTGTATCATCCCCGGACTTCGGTCCCTGAATTGATCCATAGACGTATGGTCTCCGAGAAAGTGATTTTTGATGTGGTTACTTGTATCGGTAGGATACTTGTATTGATGATGTGGTTACTTGTATCGGTAGGATACTTGTATTGATGATGTAGTTACTTGTATCGGTAGGATACTTGTATTGATGATGTGGTTACTTGTATCGGTAGGATACTTGTATTGATGATGTGGTTACTTGTATCGGTAGGATACTTGTATTGATGATGTGGTTACTTGTATCGGTAGGATACTTGTATTGATGGTGGTTACTTGTATCGGTAGGATACTTGTATTGATGATGTGGTTACTTGTATCGATAGGATACTTGTATTGATGATGTGGTTACTTGTATCGGTAGGATACTTGTATTGATGATGTGGCTACTTGTATCGGTAGGAT
The DNA here is from genome assembly GCA_027924585.1 of Larix kaempferi. Classification (NCBI taxonomy): domain Eukaryota; kingdom Viridiplantae; phylum Streptophyta; class Pinopsida; order Pinales; family Pinaceae; genus Larix; species Larix kaempferi. Next base: position 6,724,789 of record BSBM01000182.1, on the reverse strand, counting down.
ACTCGTATTGTTCATATGGTCACTTGTATTGGCATGAATACTTGTACTGCTGATGATCATGTGATGACAATACTGATGATCATGTGATGACGATGTTGCTGATCGTGTGATGACGATGCTGCTGATCATGTGATGACGATGCTGCTGATCGTGTGATGATGATACTGATGATCGTGTGATGACGATGCTGATGATCGTGTGATGATGATGCTGCTGATCGTGTGATGACGATACTGATGATCGTGTGATGACGATGCTGATGATCGTGTGATGAGGATGTTGCTGATCGTGTGATGACGATGCTGCTGATCGTGTCATGACGATCCTGCTGATCGTGTGATGATGATGCTGATGATCGTGTGATGACGATGCTGCTGATCGTGTGATGACAATGCTGCTGATCGTGTGATTACGATGCTGATGATCGTAATGTTGATGTTGATGTTGACATTGATGTACCAGTAACTGTTTGAGTTACTGATGAAGACAAATTGAACTTGTACTGCTGATGATCGTGTGATGACGATACTGATGATCATGTGATGACGATGCTGCTGATCGTGTGATGACGATGCTGCTGATCATGTGATGACGATGCTGCTGATCGTGTGATGACGATATTGATGATCGTGTGATGACGATGCTGATGATCGTGTGATGACGATGCTGCTGATCGTGTGATGACGATACTAATGATCGTGTGATGACGATGCTGATGATCGTGTGATGACGATGTTGCTGATCGTGTGATGACGATGCTACTGATCATGTGATGACGATGCTGCTGATCGTGTGATGACGATGCTGTTGATCGTGTGATGACGATGTTGATGATCGTGTGATGACGATGCTGCTGATCGTGTGATGACGATGCTGCTGATCGTGTGATTACGATGCTGATGATCGTAATGTTGATGTTGATGTTGACATTGATGTACCAGTAACTATTTGAGTTACTGATGAAGACAACTTGAAGAAAGATTCCAATGATTTATAGATGTATCATGTATGATGTTGACGACTCCTTGCTCGTGCAGATGTTGTTATAATATCCTTCTCGTTAAGGGGGAGTGTTGAGATATTGTAACTTCAAAGAATATTATATTTGTACTTTATTATTCTGGAGATGTTTCACTCCTCCGTGAAGATCTTATTGTATATCCGGAGATGTTTATTTCTCCATCGGAATGTGGTAACTCGGGTTATTAGACTTCCCTAGTGGGGGTCGGCCCTGTATGTGTTATGTGGGTAAAAGGGTTATTAGACCACCCTAGAGGGGTCGGCCCAGTCAGTTGTAGTGGGGTATTTAACCCATTGGTTAAATACGAGCCTACTTGTACCTGTGTAAAATACATGTCAGTGTAGTGTATAAATAGAGGATGTGTGTTCCTCATTTGACACACTCACTCACTTGAGGATAGCGCACTTGTTGAGGAGAGGTCTGCTATTGTGGAGGAGGAGATCATGTCTTAGGGTTTCATCTTTGTATATTGCTGGTCATCTATATTGAGGAAGCTTTGCTGGGTTTTCTACCCCATGAGGGTTTCCCAGGATAAATCTCTGTCTCTTGTGTTTATGCTGTGCTTGTTGTTTCTTCAGTGATCCTGTATATGCTATTATTGTGAAATGGAATGTAATGCTGCTATTTTCTGTCTTAGCATATTAAATCTTAACACCAACGCATCCCAAGAACCTTTGGCTTCTTATGGATTCGAAATGACAAGAGGAGAATACTATGTGGCATAGAAAATCTAACTTGTGTGGGTCCCACTTCCTCCATGTGTCTTCATGATCAAATGCCACTTTGATTTTCCATTGTATATATTTATTTAGATCCTTTATTAAATATTTATGCTCTTCTAATGTCCACACATAATTTATTATCCTTCTTATTTCAAATCCCAATGCTTCCAGCCACAACCTAGGAAACTAGTAATTTTCCTCCTTGGCAATTATTTGACCCTTAGCATCAGTTTGACAAACTCTCATGAATATGACCAATGGGCTTAGGCCATTGTGACCCAATGCAAAATTTGGGACATAACATTAATTGGGACCCAATGTATACAAAAGTAACTTTGATACCAATGAAATAAAAATAAATCATTTACTAACAAATATCCAACATAAGAAGGATAGATAAGAGAAATACATATAGGACAATATATATTTTATAAATGATTGATTACAATGTCGTGGGATGGTACACTTATACACATTTGTTGGTCACCATGGCTGATAAGTCACACCTTTTAATTAGGATGTGTCACTTCACTAATTATTATTATTTATTTATTTAATGTTACATATATATTATGTTCATAGAGACATTTGGACTTAATTAAAAATCAGAAAGAAAATTATAAATTACCATCTCTTATACCAAAATAGGATTATTGCGGGGATGGATGAAGCTTATCTATATATATCAAATAAAAAATAGTAATTTCTATTTATATTTCAAGAAGAAGATAAGATTACATTTTTCACTTCCTCTCAAGCATATCAATAAAGGATTCTACTAAACCTTAGCATTCCTTAAAAGAGACCCCCACCTATGGTTTACTTGTATCCATAAATAGCTCATATTTACATTGTTTACATAGTTTCAAAAAGATCTGATTGTTCATCAAGTCCAACAAATAACATTTTAGTTTCCCAGCTCCTATTAATTACACAATCAAAGAATATAAACTTTATCTAGATTTCAAGTATTAAAAGAGACAATCTCCAAACATTTAGTACTACAAAAACAGTGAGTAATCCTGAAGGGATTGACTAGCTGCACGTGGCCTTGACCCATCCTTTCCTTCTACTGTAATAAGGGAACCAACAACTTCATTCAACCTGTATTTTGAAAGTGTATATGCAGGTTGATTTACTTCCCTATAGATATGTGTGCAAGTATATTAATCAAAAGTCCCTTTCAACTCCAAGATTTGCATGAAAACAATTTCCAACGAAATTGTTGTTATGTGGAATTCTGCCCTACGGATAAGTCAAAATTCCCTTAGGCTAAAGTAGACTCTAACTAACTCTAGGCTAAGAACAGACAAAACAAATGCTACCTTGAATCCCTAGATCTAACAAATATCTTAGGATTAAAATGCTGAAGAGAATAGAAGGAGTTTAACTGACCTTATATCCAAACGCTTGTTTTTGGTATTTGCTCCAAGCTCCAAGTCCTCACAAGTAAACCTGTTAAAATGGAACCAAAACACAAGTATGCACTATTCTCTAGCAACCTGAAACATGAGTTAAGATCTAAATCTATGAAAGACACAAATCATATGATCAAAACAAGATTAACACAAATGATTTGGGAAAACAAGACAAGTTATTCCATTACAACTTGAAGATTACTTACAAAGGGTGCTTGATGTCCAAGCCAATCCTCCAACTCCAAGTTTCTTCTCCTCTAGCTATCTCCACAATGCTGCAAGACCATAAGTTTGGTGCTCTCAAGAGTCCTCCCCTTTCCCAATGGCATGCCTCTCTTTTATAGTGAATGGTGAGGTTAACCAACAAGAGAGATGGGTGGATCTAAGGAGGGATAAGTGGATCAGGGTTTCTAATCGAAGGAGATGAGTTGAGATCGAATCAAGGAACCCAATCTTCCATTATCTTCGAAAATCCAAAATCCCACAAGCCAAGGGCAAAAAGCTATTAAAAGGGTACCGCGTTTTGCAAAGTCTGCAGAACGCGGCACTGCCGCGCTTTGAGGAAAAGGAAGAACGCGGTAGTGTCTAGTACCGCGTTTTGAGATGATAGCAAGGCGCGGTAGTGTGTAAAAATAAAGTCCAAGGTGGGTCAAAACTTGCCAGGGTGGATTCACCTTCAAGGTTGACTCATCATCTGTCTCTTCTGGATGGTTTAAAACAGTAGAGAAAGTGTCGTCGACTTGTTTTGTGATGGGGATGCGACACTGTGAAACATTGAGGTATAACAGATGCCCCCTAAAGTGTGAGGTCAGAAGGGACTGATGGCCGAAAGACTTTACGAATATAATGTGCAGAGATAGCATCGAGGAGAGCGACACGGAGCTGAAATGGAAACAAAGTGTTAGATATACCACCGAGGCGGGCATTCCCATGCTCGGAAACAAATGACTCAAAGCATGGCTGCCGACCAATACATTGCAGATCCATGAGTAGTGAGATAATGTAAACTGTGGACAGATCATGGCTACTATGAACAATCGTAGATCCATGAGACAATAACGACACAGCCACGACCAATACAATAAGTGGATCTGTGTGACAATACAAGAGACATCTTCATCGCAGCCTGGACGCAGTCAAGATACAGTGATGCGCCCAGGGTCTTCTACCCGATCGCATAAAGATACGAATCTAACCATGTGATTACAAGATGTTGAAGTCGAACATGGAAGAAACCATTTGATTACCGGTCAATGATGTGGACCGTTAACAAATGCGAGGGAAATCACCAATAATGACAATGATTCCCAAGGTATCAATAGTACATCTCAACGAAATGCGAATAAATGAGTTGATGTCGAGCATCCGAGAGATCGCTTGATCAGAGGTCAATGATGTGAACCTACTGTCAAACGCGAGGAAACCTGCCATTGAGGCATGCAGGTACCAAGGTACTAATGGTTGATCTCTAGGTCTAATTCCCGGATAGTGATTTGGTGTCGACAGGAATAGACTCGTCGAAGGTGGGCCATGATGATTCCCACATCATCGACACGAAATCGGCACATATGATAGGATGATGAAGCAATGGAGTATGTACTGACACAGCGGAGGCCTGACACAATGAACGACTCGATACAATGCAACCCTTTGAACATATAACGGCATGTAACAAGACTTGGCAGCAGGGATTATTGATAAATAGAGGATAGACACCGGATGAGTGGACTCGTGGCCAGGGAGATGACCCATGATGATGACTATGACTCAATGAAAGACGGATACCCAAATATAGACAAGAGATGGACACATGCCATGTTCAAAGGTAATGACTGACGAGCTGCCATAGATAAACTTGACTTGTTTCCCCATATTTCCCCGACATGATGGACGAGTACCTCTTTCTTGTTTTACGAGATTGAAGAGGATAACAGATGCTCGGTATAGCTCATCTTTTGGATGAGTCCAATCTCACATGTTTTACGAACCTGAGAAAGGAGGGGTTCGTCCCAAAGTGGGTCCTTCGATGTTAATATTTTAACGAGCCCAAGGAAGGAAAACTCGGTAGTTTTTCATATTTAGAGAGCCTGAAAAACTTAAAGGAAGCTCCATATGTACTTTTTCGTAAAATTTAGTCCCTCGATCCCGAAAAAAGTGTAAAACAATTCCCGAGAGAACTCTCCCAGCCGAGATTGACTGAGGTATACCTTTCTCGTAAATAGTCTAGACGGGCCGAAAAAGGGGTAACCTATCACCGAATAGACGACCTTTCAAATACTTTTACAAGTGTGAAAGCGTCAAGATCACTTGGCAATCTTTTCAATTTTAAGGAGTCTGAAAAGAGCTTAACTATGGACTCCTGTGGTCTTTTTCGTAAATTTTAAATTATTCTGGTCCGAAAAAAGAATAAAATACAACCAGGATAATACTTTCCTCATCGTTTAACGAGCATGAGTAAAGCTGACCGTACTCGACACTGTTTACTTGCGTTTGACAAGCACGACACGGGTGTGAAAGCGCTTGGAATCTTTTTCAAGTTTTAAATCCAGAGCACGAAAAAGATAAAGTGGGCTCAATATGAAGGTCAAACTACGAACAAATACCAGTATGAATGCATCCCATTTCTACCGCAGATCCTGTCAATGAATGCTCAAAAATCGGGCATTAGCAATATGAATAAGGGTTTATTAATTTGAGATAGTAATTAATTAAAAAATATGAAAAAATGCTATATAAGGCATGGTAAAAATAGAAATTACTATTCATTTGTGTTTTTTACCCAAAGGAGGCATTTTTACCCATTTTGGAGCAAAATTTCAAGGATCGATACCGAGAGTTCTGGGACACCATTCCGATCGCCGTCTGCGCCAGGTAAGAGTGCTTGAGCCCCTCTTTCAATTCATGCAAGAAATTTTTACTTTCACCAGGGGAAAATTAATTTTTTGGGAAGCCCTTTTGGGCAAAAATCGCCTGCCGTACTGCCGCGTGGGTCCCCTATCGAAAAACGCGGCACTGTTGAACAGTGCCGCGCTGTAACCTCAAAATGAGGCGCGGCACTGTGGACTGCCGCGCGGCAGGGTGCCCTCCAGGCGCGGCACGTGCGAAATTTGAGTTCAAAAAATCAAATTTTCCTCAATTTTTTGCTGGAAGCAAGTTGTTAAATAGTTACTAATTACTTTGTTTGCCCTTTTGCAGGGATTTGCAACTTATTTGGAGCAAAATGGTGAGTTGGAAAGAGAGGGAGCATGAAGCGGATGATTTTGCAGCCGAAAATGACCTACCAACCGTGACCGCATTGCGAGAATGTGGTTTGCTAAAGTTTTTCAAGACCAAAGGGATCCGCCAACAACCTAAACTCCTTACTCACCTTGTCCAATTGCGGGACCCCGATATCGAAGCTTTCCGAGTGGGAGAGCATGTGCTTGAAATCCAACTCGAAGACATCTACTTCCTCACGGGCCTCTCGAAAAGAGGGGCCCAGCCGAATTTTACCGGGTACAGCGCTTCAGAATCAAGCACGGATGATTTGATTGCTCGATATTGTCAGGCGGGTTCAAGTAAGAAGAGTGGGAAAGTGGCCATAAAAGAGGTCACAAATATTCCTTTCAAAACTTTGCTATTCACTATTACACGTGCAGCAGGAAGCGTGAGTCCACATCAGGCAACCCGCACACAGGTAAATCTCGCAGCAGAGTGCATGGGAGGAACGGTTTTCAACTGGTGTGATGCAGTGTTGTCCAACATGAAGGAACAGGTGCACAAATGTAGAACTGGGAAAAATACCCAGTTTGGGTATGGGAGCATCCTGGTTACTTTCTTTCTGGAAAGAGTGCCATTACTGCGTCCACAGATATCTATGCGTCCTCGTCCACCTACTGAGCCATGGATGGCTCGATGGAGTGACTACGCTGGGCGCCTCGGGGGACCTCAGCGGCTAGCTTTTGGAGAGGACTTCTTCTCTTGGCTAGAGGAGCAGATAGTCATGATTGACGACTATCCCTATTCGGGGGTAGATTTCCGTGAGGATATCGACTTGGCTTTGCCAGAAGATGATGACTGGGACAACTCTGGTATGACCTTCATGGATATGTATTTTTTGCTTTTAAATATTTAATTTTTAATGCTTTTTTAGAATGTGTAAAAGACTTCTAATGTATATTCGCATGCATGTTGCAGATCGTGGACCATAGAGGCCAGCTGGATACTCTCCACTACGTCGTGGCGGTGTAGACCGTCAAGCTGATCCTGTCGAAGAAGAAGATGAAGACGAGGCAGGAGGTGTCCGGGACATTGAGAGGAACCTGCAGGGATTGACTCATGGTATCCCTGCTATGCAGATGGATGACGTCCCTTACCCCCTCCAGCGTCATACTGTAGGTGTACCTGGTCGTATCAGTCGACTTCTTCGCAAGGTGGTTCGAGCTGTGATGTGTTACCACCAGCAGCGGGAGGAGTCCGATGAGGGACGTGATAGGTCTCCTAGATCTCCATAGATGGTCTTTCGATCTTTTTGCGGCATGTACACGATATGTAGGCTTTGAGGGCCAATTTTTGTATATGGGATTTGATCCCCAATTTTGTCTTTGACACAAACTTTATGTATTTTGGAAAAAACACTTTTATATACAGTGATATGGACCTATTTATGATCTAAATATTTACAATGACTTGTGCATTTTCATTTTTTATGATGTGTTTATGTATGGGCGAGATGCCAATCTAAAATGTAATTAGCCAATGAATCGGCAATACAATTGAATTCTCTCGGTATGTGTTGATATGTGATAAAATCAAATGACCGTTCCAAGAGACGTACTCTTCGAAATAAACGAAGTAATGTAGGATCGCGAACTGTGTAAACACGGTTTAAATGAGAAACCACGAGTTGGGAGTCTAAAAAGACCGATAAGGAGTCAATCCCGAGTGAAGCAACCTCTGTCAAGAGACCAATGACTGCATGGTACTCTGCGATATTATTGGTTGCGGGACCTAAACAAATGGCTCCTGAAGAAATCAACTCGCCAGTGGGGGAATAGATCACCCATGCTGCGGAAGTGAGATTCCGGGTATGTCGGCTTGCACCGTCAGCGAATCCAAAGTAGGTAGACATCTGCGCATAAAGGCACGAGTCAAAGTAAGAGTAGATACATCAGATCCACGCGCACACTAAAAATAAAGCAAAAAGCAAACTAAGTACATTATGTACAAGAAGTAACCCGCGTGGGGTAACCTCACGCGTAGAAACGCTTGAGGTATAGCCCGTTGCGGGGCCGTGCCAATGGCGTACCATCACAATCGACTAGTTCATAGGCTCCTTTTTCTAAGACACGTTTTACAATGAAGGGGCCGTACCACATAGATTCAAGTTTACCTTTACCAAGCTTATCATGCATCTGATCATATGTAAGTACGAGGTCACCCTCATTGAAGATCCGAGGTTGAACGGATTTGTCGTATTGAGCTTTGACGCGTTTTTTGTGAGCTTCATTAGCCAAAGCGGCGTCGCGGCGGGTTTCATCTAGCTTGGCTAGGTATAGAAACCGTTCTTCTTCGGAAGTAGTGTGTGGAAGTAGCTCTATGGCTATCTTGAGTGATGGAATTTCACATTCAATCGGGAGAATGGCTTCCAGGCCGTACACCAATTGAAATGGTGTAAACCCAGTCGCACTTTTCACTGAGGTTCGGTATGCCCACAGTGCTGAGAACAGAGCTGAGTGCCAATTGGATTTTTGGGTACCCACAATGCGCTGAATCATTCGTTTCAGGACCTTATTGATGGCTTCAACTTGGCCATTAGCTTGTGGGTAATACGGGGTTGAGTTTTCGTGGCGAAAACCCAGTTTGGCACTTAGTTCTTCGATCATATGGTTCCTAAAATGGGAACCATGATCGGTCACAATAGACTGTGGGACACCGAATCTAGCTATGATATGATTGAATATGAACTGCGCTGCTGTTTTGCCGTCTTCAGCATATGTAGGCATCGCTTTAGCCCATTTTGTAAAATAGTCCACAGCTACTATGACATAGCTATGCCCCCCGGCTGAAGTGGGCTTACAGTGCATAAAATCAATGCCCCATTTGGAGAAGGGGCCGACGGCAATGACAGGATGGAGTGGAGCAGGGTGCGAGCGTGCTTTACTATGAAAGAATTGACATGGCGGACACTTCTTGACTGTTTCAATGCAGTCTTTGAAAATCGAGGGCCAGAAGTATCCCGCTCGCAGTATTTTCTGGGCCGTAGCCATCCCAGAGAGATGCCCGCGACATGCTCCAGCGTGGCAGTCATTGAGAACGCATTCCGCTTCATCTAAGGTCAAACAACGTCGAAGGACAGTGTCGACACCACGTCGATACAGAGTATCGTTCACTATAAGGTAATATTTTGCGTGATGTCTGATACGTCGTCGTTCATCGCGGGTGAGATCGGGACGGAAGCGTTGGGTTTGGAGATATAAGAGAATATCCCCATACCATGGATCAGACGTGCTAATGAGGAACAATGATTCGTCGGGAGGAGAATCAATGGGTTCGGATTGTTCAGTAGCACGGGGCAGGTGACAAATTAACTCAGCAAAGACCAGAGATTTCTTAGACTTGGCTTTGACAAATTCCAAGTCAAACTCTTGAAGGATGACAATCCAACGGGAGTACTTGCCCCCAAGCACTTGTCGTGTGAGAATATAGTACATTGGATTGAAATCGGCGATAACGGTGGTCCGACGGAGTAAGATGTAGTGACGGAACCTCTGGACAGCAAATACTGTTGCCAGAGCCAGCTTTTCAACATGTGAGTAGCGAGTTTCAGAGTCGAGAAGACTCTTGCTGAGATAGTACACCACATGTTCTATGCCGTTGTGGTCTTCCTGGACTAACACCATACCAATGGTGGAAATCGAGGCTGCGAGATAAAGGATGTAGTCCTGTGTGTAATTGGGGGGTTGAATCACAGGATCTTTGGTTAAGGCTGCTTTTAAATTGTCAAAGGAGCGTTGGGCTTCATCATCCCATATGAAGGGGACATTCTTCTTGAGAAGCCGCATGTAGCCTTTTGTTATCTCGGACAGATTGCAGATAAAACGGCATAGAAAGTTTGCATGCCCTTGCAAACATTGAAGTTTTGGAATATTGGTAGGTGAAGGCAGGGCTATGATAGCTGCTACCTTTGCGGGATCTAGACGTATCCCGTCTTTGGAGACTATGAAGCCCAACAGTTTTCCGGCTTCTACACAGAAGACGCACTTATGCGGGTTCAAACGTATATTGTAGCGCCGGCACCTTTCGAAAATGGCACTCAAGTGATCTGGATGTTCTTCCCGGGTTCGAGAATGAGCGGGAAGGTCATCGAGATATGGCTCTACGATATGTTTGATGTCATGGAATGCGTAGGACATCGCCCGTTGGAAAGTTCCCCGGCATTTTTGAGGCCAAAAGGTAACTTCCGATATGCAAAGATCCCCCAAGGGCAGATAAAGGCCGTTTTGTGCTGGTCGGCTGGGAGGATATCGATCTGATTATAGCCAGAAAAGTCATCCATAAATGAAAAAATAACACTTCTGGCACAGTTATCGATAATCTGGTCAATAAACGGAGTTGGGTAGTTGTCCTTGGGACAAGCTTTGTTCAAATCACGGTAATCAACACAGACTCTGATCGTTCCTTGTTTCTTGGCTACAGGGACGATGTTGGATACCCATTCTGTCAATGGGACAGGATAGATAAAACCAGCACGCAAAAGTTTTTCAACTTCTGCTTTAATGGCGGCTGCCTTACGAGGATGAACGGGTCGAAGTTTTTGCCGAACAGGTCGGGCGCCAGGGAAAGTTGGAATTTCGTGGACCACAATCGACGGGTCGATTCCTGGCATCTCTTCATAACTCCAAGCGAAAACATCGCGGAAGGTTTTAAAGTAGGCATTATAGAACTCCGTCTCGAGAGGAGTACATGTATTGCCAATGTGTACATTTTCCACGATACCAGGCTTTACTGAAATGTCGATGGGAGTGGTTGCCATAAGGTTGGCCAAGTTGCCTTCGGAAAATACTTCGTCGAGGGAAGTGGGGAACTTGGTTTGAACCATCCCAAGTGAAGCACTGGATTTGGTGTCAGGCTCAAGTGACTGAATGGTGGGGAATGAAGATCGATGATGAAAATCTCCCCATGGTGGCTCATTACCGCACATAACCTCTATGATTGATTCGTCGGTGGGAAAAATCAAGTTGAGAGGATCAAACAATGGTGGGTGTGTATGAGTTTCAGTCGAGAGCTGTGCCACTGTGTGATCAGTAGAACAGTCGACCCAATTTGTGGCTGATTGGATCGCGTCATATGCTGCAAGGTTTCTGTTCAAAGGCATGGAATTGCCATAGCCTTGGATCTGAGTAGGACTCGGGATCACCCATGAATCATCGGATGTGGTGACATGCGATGAAATCATGTTGACTGGTTGAAGATGGGTTCCTAGCTCTGGAAAAACTCCAATGAGGGATGAATCCTTCATGAGACCAACACCTATGTCTTGGAACCGGTACCGTGGTTGATCCAATAACGGAACGGTATTGGCGGAGTTCGGATGGGAGTCTGGGATACAGTAATCCAATTGATCGATAGTGACAATTTTCCCTTCGTGAGGAAATTGTACAATCCGGAAGACTGTAGATGCTATGGCAGTCATGGCATAGAACCAGTTCCGACCAAGTAGGAGGTTGTAATCCAAAGGTGCATCTACGACTTCGATGTGTACGGATACTGTTTTTCCCCCCAGTTCAACACCGATTGAGGGGATGAGTCCATATGGTTGAAAACCATGTCCATCAAACGCTCTAAGGGTAGTGGGAGAAGTTGTGACCTCAGGTGAGCCGAGGGCTCTCCAGCAATTCAAAGACATAATCGACGTGGAAGCACCCTCATCTAACACTGTGCGGTGGATAACATTTCCACGGATTTTCGTATGCACCTGGAAGGCTAACTGGTGAGAAAGCCTAGGTTTAGCGTGCTCCAAGTTAAACATGATGGAGTTTGAAGTATCTGGGTCCAATGCCCCCAGTGCTGAAAGTAGGGTTCTACGCTGCGTGGGGCAGTGTTGGAGAACCTCGAGAGTTGACATAGCGCAAGGTGCTTGAGCCAAATCTTCAACAATGTTGTAGTTTTGGGCAGCTCGTGCATTCGGATTGAATGTCGCCTTTCGTATGGTGCCCTTGGGTGGGCGTAGCACTGTATCCGTAAGTGGTCTCTCGATATGGAGATGACCATTAGGGGGGGGAATAGGAATCGGATCTTCAACAGGAGACTTGCCTTTGGCTGTCTCCGATTGTTTGTTTGAACCTGGAGGATTGTCATACGTCTTTGAATGAGTGGTGATATTAATCTCCTCATTACTTGTCATTAGGATTTCGCGGTTTGTGGACGTCTCTCCACGGGAAGGATTGGTCGGGTTGCCCCCTTGTGGGGATTCTTGGGAAACCATTTGCTGTTGCTGTTGGGGGAAAGGGTCAGTTAGCACTGCCGGTCGAGAGGATCCTTTAACGAACTTATGGACCTCGTCCTTGTAGGGACAGTCACGCGTATAATGATCATCTTGACAAATCAAGCAGGGAAACTTAGCTTTCCGACGTGGTTTTTGGTCATTCTGGGTAGTTTGTGGTTTGGGGTTCTCCTGCTGGTTCTTCTTGGGTTTACCACGATTGTTTTTCTTCTTTCCTCCGGATGGTTGTGATGTAGATTGGACTGCATTCACTTCGGAGGAGACAGCAGGAGAGGTGGAAGCTTTTGAAGCGGCCTGGGTAAAAGCGGGGGAAGCAGAAGCTTGTTGCCCCGTCGAGTTGGTAGCAGGCTGAGCTTTGACTGAACCAACAATACCATCAATGGGTGGTTCAGTGGTAGGCTTTGTAGGATCAGTGTGAACGCGGGAGGCATGTGGAAGAAGTTCATGTAAAGTACCGGATTGAGTATATACTAAATCCATGTATTGTGCTGCCGAGATGGCTTGTTCTTCCGTAACTGGTCCGCGCATAGCAATATCTCTGGCTATGGGAGGCAAAAAGGATTTTGTAAACCAATCAGCAAGTAGCTGATCTGGAATAGGTGCCTTTATTAGCCTACGGCGTCTTCGCCACTCGTGGATGTGATCCGAGATGTGTGTGGAAGTGGTTTGACGCAGTGAAGTTAGCAGTTCTGTTCCAGTCTCATACCGGATGGGAAGCTGGAAATGTGTCAGAAACTGCATAGCCAAAGTGTTGAAATCACGAAAAGAGTGCTGTGGCAGCTCGATGTACCATTTTGCTGCCGTTCCGGTAAGCGTACGTTGGAAGAGCCGAAGTCGGATGGAATCATCCATCAAGGAGTTGGATGAACACCAAAGATGGAAGGTCATCACGTGGTTCTTGGGGTCTTCCCCGGGCTTAGCATCGAACTTGGGAATGTCCGATGGTAGTTTGGCTGGGATAGGTGGCCAGTGAGGTTCGTGCCATATAGGATCGTTAATAAGCCTCGACAAATCAGGTAGATCAAGTGTGGCCAAGAAGGGAAGTTGACGGTTGGTCTGCGGGTATGAGTAATAACCATGCGGTGCAGAGAACCCTGGAGGGCCCTGCATAGCATGCTGCTGTGTGTTATACCCATATGTATTTCCCGCGGGATACTGCTGGAAGTTCTGCGGGTAGTAAGCCATCTGGTTAACCGGTTGATTGTAAGAAACTGGTTGGTAAGTGTTCTGCTGAGTGGGTATAGTACCCTGAGGCTATTGAAACCCAGGAATGGTTGCTATTCCTTGTTGGGGAAAAGTTCCTTGGAATTGTTGTGTTCCAGGGATGTTGCCACCATACTGTGTAAGTGGAGGATTTCCCATAGCAGGGTTGGGGGGTGGCTGCGACGGTGGTGTCCATGGAAGACTCGTTCCTGCTTGAGGAACGAGTGGAAATTGAAGTGACGGGTTCCATGGAGTTGTAGCAGCCGAAGGGTAAGGGAAACCAGAATTCAAGTTGGGGGGAATCTGAGATTGCCCCCCAGCTTGGTTCCAGTTTCCAAAAAGTGAGTACCCCCCACTCTGTGGGATTTGATGATCCCAGGAAGGAAGCATGCCTGACGGGGGAGGTGGAGAAGAAAGTCCGGTTGGAATACCGGCATAAGGTATCCCACTGCCAGGTGTGTTGTACATACCGTACTGAGCAGAAGCTGCTTGTTGGGAAATTTGTTGGATCGAGCCAATAGGTTGTCCGCCAGCAGTTGGGTTGGATGGCCCTATATGAGGAGGCTGTAGACTGGGAACTGGGTTCCCAGCAAAAAGTTGTCCTCCAACTGGTTGGGTTGATGGCCCACCAGTTGGAGGTTGTTGACTGACAATGGGGTTTCCAACAAAAGGTTGTCCCCCAGCTGGTTGGGTTGATGGCCCACCAGGGAGGGTTTGTATGTTGGAGTTAGGGACCATTGCAGTCGGTTGTCCACCTCCTGAAATAGTATAAATGGTGGCTGAAGGTGATCCTCCGGTTGAAACGGAAGATCCAGCAGTATGACTAGGTGTTCTTCCGCCGCTAGCCAAATATGATAGCATGGATTGGCCAATGGCGCCAAAAGTACCGATTAGCGGAGGAGGTCGTCCGTATTGGACAGGTGAGGACGGAGAAAAAACTGGGTTATCCCTCATAGAATGTGCACCAAACATTGGTGATGACAGCAAATGTGGGGAATTTAGCCCAGGGGTATCGGCATCGTCCATAACATGTTCAATAATAGGAGGACCAACGAGAACTGGGTCCGAGTTCATATCCTGAAAAAGATTTTGGGGATCCGGCAGGAACCTAGGTGTAGTAAAGTCCGAAGGTCCTGAGCTGTCTGCAAAAGAGTGATGAAATTCTGTGCTAGACGGGACGTTGGGATCCCTATAGTCAGAAGGACGAGAAATAGGGGGGTATCTAGACGCTGTCGAAAGCATTTGCTCTGTGTTGCGTCTAAATTGTGCCGATGCTAACGGAGAGTTCGCTAGGCTAACCATGCTAGACTGGATGGAAGCCATGATTTCGTGTCCCGGTGGGATGTTGGGTAGATGTAAAGTGCGAGGTACGTTGCTAGAAGAACTTGTCTCCTGAGGATGAACACTGGGTGACGTAGTAATAACAGGCGGAAGTTCCGTCTGGGAAGTAATGAAGCCATAATCAGGTTCAAAAGGTGTGTCGGGTAGACGAGTATCTTCAACGATCTCAACGTATTCGCCTGGGACTGAAATTAAGCCAGGTATATCCTGGTCGGACCCTTCCGTGGTGCCAATAGATCCGTCTATATCATCGTGAAAAGTGTCTGATGGACGGGAAGTGTTGGCATCCGGTAGAAGGATGACCTCTGGTCTAGCACTCTGGGTTGTGCTAGGTTCAGCTGCTGTAACTGTGTCCACTGTTACAGATAAATCTGGAATGACAGTGGGTGAGGTGACAGTGGAAGTCTCAGACATGCTAGTGGTTATGGAAGCTGTAATAGATTCTGAGACTGTGCTGTGTGTGGCAGTTACGGGCGTAACTGAAGATGTTGTACGTATCGGCGGTGGGATGTTGCCTCGACCCGCACCGCGGCCAGGAGGGGCAGGAATGCGTGATGCAGGCGGACCAGAAGTCCGTGGCGGTGGTGGTGGTGGAGGGATTAGGCCCTGTTGTCTTCGTGATTTTCGTGGTTGATCTGACATAATGACAGGAAAATGAAAATCGGGGGCAGTACCGTAGACAAAAGAACTCAAAAACTCTAATGCAGCCGAGTGTGCAAAAGAGGAGCTAGAAAAAGCAAGGCTCACAGGCCAAAAAGCAAGCTCTAAAATCTATACTGAGACCGGTGTCTCAATAAGCGAGCTAATCAACAAAATGGCCAGAATGCCAACAAGCAGTCCCTACAAAGAAAAAATGACCCTCTACAAAGATGATACGCCAAGCAAACTCCTAACTAAGAGCTGGAGACCTCAACAGGCTGTATCCTTCGCAAGGTGATGAAATCCAAGTCGAACAATACAACATGAGAGACCGATATAAGAAGGATATCCCTCTACCGAAAGGGATCCTGGGTAAAAGAGCCCTAGTAGAATAGATACTAAGCCACCTCGTTCATGACACGTCGGAAAAGGTTTTGGGCACTTCAGCCTTCCGAAGAAGACAGCGATCGATGTTGCCTTAGGGCTAAGTGGAGTGCGGTATTCCACAGAGTCCGTCCGGTTCTCAATCTCGCGGCCGTTTAACCCCTGAACAGTTGGAAACAGTCAGGAGGCCCCTCCACAAACTAGCTGTGACCGTGTCAATAAGTACTAGAGGATTTTAGTTCCCTAAAGACAACGACTATGTCTCAGATGAAAAATGACAAGGGGGAATTATTTTGATGCCTATCCCCGGTGTCCTACCTAACTACCAAATTCTTTTGATTTCCTCAAGTGAGGTTAAAGTTGGTTTAATTAGGGTGATTAATTTTAGTGGCTGTCTTTACTCAATCGGGTAGTGGACGTGAAACTTGATGGTGTTATGACGACTCAAACCATGCAAAATGAGAATGAATCACAAACAAGCCTTTGACTTCGATGAAATCTAGCTAAGGTAAGGATAGAGGTTCTTCGATCAAATATGCATAACAATTTTCACAAGCAATCAAAGTAAAAGATTTTTCTTTTCTTTTCGATTTATAAACAAAGCCAAACTGAAGTAAATACTCTTTTCAATGCACTGATTTTACAATCTACAATGCTTCTATAATGAGAATTTCTATGGCAAAACTAATGGTTCATTTCTCTATGCAAAATACCACTAGACTTTTTCAATTTAAACAACAAAATTTGCTCTCAACCAATGATCTTTTAAATTTACTGAAAATGATAATGACAATATGACTGTAAAACTACAGTGTTCAGTAACAGAAGACAGTGGTGTTGAGTTGGTTGTGGGGAAAAAGTCAAGTCAAATGCAATCAAATTGAAAAATGACCAATAAGTCAAAAGTGCCACTTAATTCAATCAATCAAACTCACAAACTAGGTGATAAGCAGACCATACAGACTGGAAATTAACCAGGATGTTAACAGGCAACAGTAAAGACTATCTGAAGCAGGGAGAAACTCAGGAAACCAAGCAAAAATTAAAAAATTTACTCACTTGCAGACACTACCGCGGGCTATAGCCTGACTGAAGCGCGGCACTGTGTAACTGCCGCTCTGGTATTAATGCTTAGGGCGCGGTACTACCGCGCTGGAAGTGGTTATGAGGGCGCGGCACTGTGGCAAGAGATGAAAAAAGCGCAACTGGAAAAGAAAAAATAAAGTTTTCAGGGTTGTTGCTAACCCAGGGGACTCAGTAATTAAACAGGGAGATAAATCCTGCGAGGAGGGATGAATGATGGTCAAACAGGACCAAGATTCGAACTGGTTTGAAGTGCAACAAAAACTCACAATTCAAAGATAAATGACTGTGAATTGAACCAATCAAGCAGTAATCAAACCCAGCGGAGTCGCCATTCTTGTTATGTGGAATTCTGCCCTACGGATAAGTCAAAATTCCCTTAGGCTAAAGTAGACTCTAACTAACTCTAGGCTAAGAACAGACAAAACAAATGCTACCTTGAATCCCTAGATCTAACAAATATCTTAGGATTAAAATGCTGAAGAGAATAGAAGGAGTTTAACTGACCTTATATCCAAACGCTTGTTTTTGGTATTTGCTCCAAGCTCCAAGTCCTCACAAGTAAACCTGTTAAAATGGAACCAAAACACAAGTATGCACTATTCTCTAGCAACCTGAAACATGAGTTAAGATCTAAATCTATGAAAGACACAAATCATATGATCAAAACAAGATTAACACAAATGATTTGGGAAAACAAGACAAGTTATTCCATTACAACTTGAAGATTACTTACAAAGGGTGCTTGATGTCCAAGCCAATCCTCCAACTCCAAGTGTCTTCTCCTCTAGCTATCTCCACAATGCTGCAAGACCATAAGTTTGGTGCTCTCAAGAGTCCTCCCCTTTCCCAATGGCATGCCTCTCTTTTATAGTGAATGGTGAGGTTAACCAACAAGAGAGATGGGTGGATCTAAGGAGGGATAAGTGGATCAGGGTTTCTAATCGAAGGAGATGAGTTGAGATCGAATCAAGGAACCCAATCTTCCATTATCTTCGAAAATCCAAAATCCCACAAGCCAAGGGAAAAAAGCTATTAAAAGGGTACCGCGTTTTGCAAAGTCTGCAGAACACGGCACTGCCGCGCTTTGAGGAAAAGGCAGAACGCGGTAGTGTCTAGTACCGCGTTTTGAGATGATAGCAAGGCGCGGTAGTGTGTAAAAATAAAGTCCAAGGTGGGTCAAAACTTGCCAGGGTGGATTCACCTTCAAGGTTGACTCATCATCTGTCTCTTCTGGATGGTTTAAAACAGTAGAGAAAGTGTCGTCGACTTGTTTTGTGATGGGGATGCGACACTGTGAAACATTGAGGTATAACAATTGTTTGAAGAGAGTACTTTCCATTTATATAGTCCTCCATTATTTGTGAGTCTACATATATTGAAATTTTTTGTATATTTCTTTCCATTTCCAACCTTAGACATATTAAGAGTGCATTTAGTTTGATCTAACCATTTGTAACCATCCGTAGAGATGCTTTGAATTCCATTTAATGAGCACTAATGAGCAATAGTAAACCTTCCCCCCCTAACATGATCCATTAGAAAATAACTATTGATTGGTTTGATCTATAACCAATTTTGGAACAATCCTTGAGATCTTTGTATTTACTTTTGCCTTGATTCTTTCATAGTAGTATATTTGTTTTTTGCATCCCTTAGAAAATTGGAACCTCCTTTTCTTTAAAAATCATGGAATTTATATCCAACCAGACACCCCAGACAACTACATAGGTAAGGAATCTATGTGTCTTTATTGACTTGTCCTCCCACCAACCTTTGAAACTTTCTTTGATGGAGTTTCCATGCCATAATATCCCTTGACCAACTAGTGAAGAAACCTCCTCCCATATCTCTTAGGTGTAAGGGCATAGGACCAAAAGATGATCTATTGTTTCCTCAACATCCTTGCATAGTACACATATGCTTGGTCCCTCCTTGGACCTTCTTTGCAATGCATCCCAAGTCAATGTATTATTTTTAATAGCTAGCCACAAGAACAACTTAGTTTTGGGTTGGGTTTTTATCTTCTACATAATTTTCCAACACCATGGTAGGACTGCTTGTCCTAGGACTGTTGTATAGTTTCCTAGACTATAGTGATTGGACCAAATAAGAATGCCTTCTTCATTCCTTAGCATAATAGAGCTAGTTTGAAGTATAAATTGGTTCTAGATTCCTTCTTCTGTGTCTCCTAGTCTTAGAAGATGCACTGATTTCCATGCTTGATGCTATATAATGGATTAATTTGGTTTGCTACATTTTCTAGGGTGTATAAACACTTAGAATGAAGCTCTTGAACCAACCCTTCAAGAATTCTATCATAAGACATCCATTGCCCATTGTTGAAATTCTAGAAATTTGACTTTTAATGAAAATTTAGAAATTTCACCTCTCAATAGAGGTTTCTTGGATCTAATCCCTAAGATATTTCAGCCTTAGGATTGATCTAAAATATATAATTACAACGGAAATCATTAGTATGTACTTTATTTCAACCAATGCAAATCACTAGGCAACTCAAGTGAAAAGATACCAAATACGTGCACTTCAATGTCACCAAGTTACAACCCTCAGGACACACTTTTTCATGAGATATAACATATATGAAATGTCTTATTATACTAGATTATAACAATAGGAAACATGATCCTTTATATTATGTATATGTGTTGAATCACTTAGCCAATTTAGTTATATATTATTTCAAATCAACATGAACAATAAATGCTGAAATCTAATCTATCTTGAAGATACAATAACATGAAAATCAAATATACAAGTACACCAAAATTTGGATCACTGAAAAGCTTCATTTATATGTAAAATATGAAGTACGTACCACAACATTACCACAAAGTTGTTACAATTTGAGCTCCTCGAGCCCTAGCTATGGAAACATAAGAAAACCCTAGCCACCAATTTCTTCTAGCTAGGAATCACTGCCACCAATGTTGGTCACTCTACCAAATATCCTCAACATGCAAGAATTAACGCCAACCATTCATAATTCATACTTAGCACATATGACAAGCTTGCATCATAGTTGTCCACACTATAGTTTGAATTGAAGAAGGATTCCTATAAGGGTGATTTGTCTAGGTAAGGATCATATATGTTTATTATAGTGAATTATTTCCCCATTTCTTGAGAATAGGGAACTGGTATACTTGCATCAATCAACAAAGAGGATGTCAGATTGAATTTTGGATTCCAACCTGGAATTAATCCTCTTGATCTTTCAAGGGAATTTACAAATACTAAGCACAAATGTTTTAAGAATTTTGATAATACAACTTCCATCTATTGAATTTACCCCATTTTTCCTTGGAGTAACAAAATATCTGGCTTGTAGAATCTGCACAATAGTTTAAGGGAAAGTTTCTTATGGTAACTGAACAAACCTTGAACATTGAATGATAAAATATTATAGGGTAACCTTCCCCGGGGTTGTCCTACTCTAAGGAGCCCTTTAATAGTTTTCTAATTTCATTTTTTTTATTTCTTGCTTCACCTTCATCTAAGGTTGAGATAATAGGGTTTTTCTCCTTGATGTCTTGATGTTTTCTCCTTGACCTAGGTTTAAAACTATAGCACCTACATTTTTTTATAATTCTCTCAAATTATAACGTTTTCAAGGTCTAAGATGATATCTCAAGGATTTTGATAGCATTGAGCAAACACCTGAAGAGATATGAGGGGATATTGAGTCAGGGGTTCTATTTCTCTTGATGCCCTTTTAGTATGAAAGTACATGGGTGAGATGACGTCACCATTTAAAGGTGTTTGAGCATGCATTCTTCTCCAATCGAGTTGTGTCACACCATCCACACCAACAGTAAGTAAACCTACTAAGTCGTAAACCTACTAAGTCGTAAACCTACTAAGTCCATGTAGCAAGAAAAACACATGAACTTTATTTGATAACAGTATATCAATGTTAAATAAGTAATTGTTGAATGGAAAATGATGATGTTCAGAGACAATCGAGACCTATAAATAGGTCTATTTGTGTCCTTTCATTTGAAAATACATGTGTTTTAATTTAATTAGTAATAGTTTCTTTCTTTTATCTCCTTATGTTTCTTTAGTCATTATTATTAATATTATTTATTTATTGAATTATTTATTATGATACTCTAGTATTGTTTTTATTTATTTATTTAACCTATACTATGTTGATATATGTACATTACATTGCCCACCCCTTAAAAAATTGCTTTGTCCTCAAATCAAGGGAAATGACGGGTGTCGTTGAAGAAAATTCTTTGTTTCCCAAGATGAGTCTTCTTCTGGTAGGTTCTTCCATTTAATAAGATATAATTTAATAGTTTTGAATCGAAGTTTTCTTTATTTAATAGCGAGTATGCTCTCTATCTCTAAGATAATTCTTCCTTCGTCATCCAGTATAGGAAGCTCGACTTGTGTTGCATTATGTTGTCCCGACACCTTTGTGAGGCTTGATACATGAAACACATTGTGGATGTGGCTATTGTTGGATAACTCTATCCCATAGGATGACTTGGCTATTTTGTTTTTCTTTTAAATTTGATATGGCCCATAAAACTTAGGCGCCAAGTTGTTCATTCCTTGTTTCTTGGGGGACAACTGTTTGTAGACTCTATTTTCATTTGATTGTGAACATTTGTTAGACTCTCTTTTACTAACTGAATGGTCTTTTGATATTTCCCTAATTGAATTTTTACTGCTGGCACGTTTGAGCTAAACAATGCAAATTACTTTCATTTATGTGGTTCATATCCATATAAGGCTCGGAAGGGAGTCATTTTAGCTGAAGTGTGGTAAGTAGAATTGTACCACCATTCCGCTAGATGTAGCCATTGGGACCATTTTTTTTGGTTATCTATTACAAAAGGTTGAAGGTAGGTTTCTAAACATTTATTTACGATATATGTTTGTCCATTTGTCTGATGTTTATATGTTGAAATCATATTAAGAGATATCCCCATTTGTTTGCAAAAATATTTCCAAAAGTTACTCTTAAATTTTGCATCCCTATCATTGGCAATGAACTTCGGAAAACCATGCAATTAATAAATATTCTTGCAAAATACCACAACTATATGTTTAGTTGAATATGTTTTCCTCACCCCCATGAAATGAGCATACTTAGTTAACCTATCAAACATGAAATTTTTTTTATCCTTTCCATCATATATGGGTAATCCTTCAATCAAATACATGGAAATTTTTTGGCTCCTTTATTTTTGGAAAGGCTCCTAAAGGCGAAAGATAGGGTGGGGTAAAGAGGTGGAAGTTGTAGAAGCCCCTAAAGGCCACAATTGTTTTGGACCCACCCCATGACTATTTAAAGAAGCACGAGGCAAGCAGAGAGAAAGGGTAGTAGAGGAAGAGAAGAAGATAGAAATATAGATAAGAAATACAGTGAAGAATGAAGAGGAAGAGAGGACCATATTGAGACCCAATCGAGACCCAACCGTAGTTGAGCAGCATTTAATATACCTTAGTCTTATGTTTCTTGGTTTTGGGTAATCTAATTGGGGTATGGGATTTTGTTCTTTGTGATACCGTGACGGGTCATTCCGCGGATGATAATGTAATGCCGCAGAGCCATGGATATTAAATGTAACATAGGTTGTTAGTATTGTAAATGAAAGAATTCCCCCCCCCTAATTTTTTTGTGTATGGTTTATACTCTGTTTGTTGTCTAATGGATAGTATGTGTTTCTATTTCGGATATGCATGTTATGAATAATGGAACTCTGTTGCAATAATACTAAGATGAATATTGTTGTGGTATGAAGAACACCAACCCTCACAGGCTTATCCTTCCAGTTAACACTCCTTACCTCACACAGGTCTTGGTTGTGCTTCGGGTGAGACCTTCTCCTTCAAGGGACTGAAAATGCCAGCACACTAGACTATAATGATGGCCTTTTGTTGGCCCTTGCACAAGAACCCGATCTCTAATTTTGTGCTAATAAATGGTTATGTTGTTGGGACCTAGTTTTTAATAGGACGTCATTAAATGCATGGATATACGTGTTGACAAGTTAGGTTCAATATTGGTGGGACAAAAAGTTTGAGGAATTCATAATACAGGAAACCAAACTACAAGGGTGGGTGACATCAAGACTCAGACAATACATTCTCTATAGGGGACCATTGTTATATCAATATGAATTTTTTTGGGCTGAATTTCTAATAACACTCGTAGATTGGTTACGAAGACTTGCATAAGCTCCTAAATATCACAATAGACAGAGGAGACTTGTTCAATGGACTCGAAAGGACCTGATAGAGTTGAAGCATATATATTCACCTTTAACCAGGGATGTTTATTTTTGGGTAGAAAAAAATCTCACAGGTTATATTGTAGAATTTGCAGTAGAAAATAATCAATCTGTATCCAAAGTTGAAGATGAGCTCAAAAGGGGAGCCATAGGTATATTAATGAAGGAAGTTCTGCTATGGATCAAGACCTAGATGGTTGAATTCAGATTTTTTTCCATTGAACTAGATTAGAATGGAGAAGTAAAACCCTCGCGATATGGGAGAATGGTCGATATAATGTTACTTAGTTGTGGAAGGTAGAAATTATGTGTAATGGAGGGGGAATCTAATAAGGATGCCAGGGTTGAGCGAGCAATGATAAGATCAACAATATGTGAAAAGTGGTGGAAAGCATAGATGAGAAGGTGAAAATAAGAAGTGCATAATTGGAAGAAGAGTTGCGGAGTAGAAAAGAGATGAGGTGAGGGAAAATGAGCTATGACAAGCAAAGAGAAGAGAGAATTTGGCTGGTTCATGGCTAAGAGGAAGATGAATAGAAGCACAAGATCGCCTAGTAAGAGGAAACTAGGGAGGAAGTACAAGTAGGGAACAAGAATGTGATGTTCAATTGCTAAGTAGCATATTGTTGTATCAATCACCTGACCCATCCCTGAACGAAGTTGTAGAACAATTAGAGTTATCAAGACCCGTGGAAAACGGTAGCACCCCAGATTATGAACTCCCCATTATTACGGAAATACATACCAGAAGTAATGATAGTAGCACACCTGCCACCCCCCAAGCTCCCTTGCATAATTTGGTAGCACACTCTCAACACTTTGTTTTATAGTTACACTGGTACAGTCAGATGAGCAGTAGTACAAATAACTTATATAATAGCTCATTAGTAGGAGGATGTAGTAACAACTCTCAACATACTAATATTAATATTGTAACTCAATTGGGACCTCAAGGATTTGTGTTGGTAGGACCTCTGAATATCGTAATGGCCGGAGTACAAGTAGGACCACCTCTAAAAGTTCCAGAATTTTGGGAAAGATAGGGAGAAGCTGATGTAGAACAACATTGGTTCCTTTGCAAATCTATATGGAACGCCGAAGGGACCCCGACGACATCTAAATTGGTTCAATTCTAGACAACATTACAAGGAAGATATTTACAATGGTATATGAAGCTGATCGAGCACCAAAATTCAAATGCACAAGCCTTAACCTTGAAAAATATAAAGCAACTATTCTTAAACAATTTTTTGCAACTTAAGTCCGAATGGCAAGGCATCGCGAAACTAAGAGAAATTCAGTAGATGCAAGGAGAATCGGCTTGGGAATATGTGAAACGCTTCAGGAATGTATTAGCTAAGCTCTCATTTTTTGTGCATGATGCTCACCACAAGGAATGGTTTATCCAAGGGTTACTACCCCTAACTAAAATTCCTTTGTCACAACAGGTTGCGAGTTCACCCATAAGTTCCTTAAAGCAGGCTATGAAGATGGAAGCAATGACTAAT
This sequence comes from Larix kaempferi, assembly GCA_027924585.1. Classification (NCBI taxonomy): domain Eukaryota; kingdom Viridiplantae; phylum Streptophyta; class Pinopsida; order Pinales; family Pinaceae; genus Larix; species Larix kaempferi. Next base: position 6,699,714 of record BSBM01000182.1, on the reverse strand, counting down.
TATCCAACTGCTATGGAAGCATGAACCTCCTAATCAACCATAGATTTATTGCAGGTACACAACAACCTTGCATAATTAACTGAAAGATTCCAAGAGCCGACTATATTCAAACAAATTTTCCAATAGGTATGGTGTATAGGATATATGATAGAAGGACATCACATATCAGTGTGATGAACCTGCAATAAGTAATTAATGAAAACACACGAAATAGAAGAAATAACAGAACTCAGAATCACTTTTATATTGATCGTAGGCCACTTCGAGGGGGAAACCTCTTTTGAGAAAGATCAATACAAATAAATTCACGGTACCTTCATTAGTCTCAACAAAAACTTATATACTAAGTCTAGGCGCCAATACCATGGGTCAATACCATGTGTCAATACAAACCATGGGAAAATACAAAATATGGATCAACAATTACTACGAGACGACTTACAAAGCATATGCGTCCAACAACAATAATACAAACTATGGATCAACAAATACTACGGGACAACTTACAAAGCATATGCGTCCAACAACAATATACTAACAAAGCAAATAGAAGGGTTGACATGGGTTCCTAACATCCCCTCTCCCTTAGAAAAAGCTTTGTCCTCAAAGCTTTAGATGTGGAAATTGATGTAGAATTTGAAGGAGTGGTTCCCCTATAGCATCCTCGGGTTGCATTCCGTCCCACTGATGCCTGTTGAGTTTCAGGGAGGATTGCTTGGAAGGCTATAGATGAAGAAGGACCATATCAACTGCGTGAAAAGTGCGCTCAAAATGGTGCTGATCGGCTTGTTGTTTCAGTCGAATTATTTCCATGTGAAGATTTCTCCTGCAGAATGAGAAGAATCTGATCGTGGTTTCAAAGAACTGAGTCAATTTCCTAAACTGGGGAGCTGCTGAGTGTGTATGGAAGAAAAAATGGCGGTGCCTATCCATAAACTGCTTCATATGGTGTCCTTTTCGATGTGGTATTGTACCACTAGAGCGCTTCTAGGAAATCCATAGAAATAGATGTCCACATCTGTGTAGGGATGCGCAAGGGTTCAAGTAGTCTTGAAAGGAGTGTCGTTTCACCCTTGTTGACCTGGCAAGTATCACTCAACCACCATCTGGTGAATTTTCATTTTTAGTCCCTGCCAAAAGAAGTTACATTGTTCCCGGTCATAGGTTTTGAGGAACCCAGAGTGCCCTGCCGATGAAGAAGCATGGAGTGCATAGAAGAGATAGCCCCATTGAATAGATTGCAACCAATTTGGAACAAGCAGAGAAATGGTTGTAAGAGAAACTGGGTCATCAAATTGGAGAGAAGGAGCATCTGCCACCGTATTATCCTTAGCCTTCTTGTAAGTGATCGCATAGTCATAACCCATGAGTTGGATAACCCATTTCCGGTGTGCTGGTGAGGAGACCTCCTGTTATAGAAAATGTTCCAGACTATGGAGATCAGTCTTGAGGCAGAAATAATTTCCTAATAGGGATGGCTGCCACTTCTGTACTGCATGCAAAATAGCCATCATTTTCTGATAAGATGTAGATGCGGCTAAATGCTTACTGGAAAGGTCTCTTGAAGGAGGCAAGCCCACTGGTGCAACAAAGACACCTGCATATCTATCCAAGGAAGTAGTGGAGACCGTTGGTGGTTGCATCTAAATGGAATTGAGCTGAGCGATGACACCATGTGAATTCTTCTTAAGGATCTTTTCCAGGCGATGTGAATTGATGATGCGGAGAGAATCGTGTTGTAAGCCCATAAATTTGTGTTGTGTCCCATTGACTGAAAACTGCATCCAAAGTTCAGCAAAATCCCATAATATGGGGCCAAGTGTGCATAACCATTGAACTCCCAAAACCACATCACATCCACTTAGGGACAAGGCAAACATGTCAGAGCGCAGGTTATAATATTCCATAGAGATACAAACATTGTGACACTTCCCCTTGCAAGGTAAGGTGCCCCCATTGGAAACCATGACTTCAAAGTTGGAGCAAGGATAGACAAAACAATCAGCCTGTTTGGCGATCCGAGGGTCAATGACGTTAGGAGTGCTTCCAGAATCAATGAGTATTGTAAGAGGAAGATTCTTGAAGTAACCCCTGAACCGCATTGTTTGGGGGGTGGTGACGTTGGATAAAGCATGGAGAGACATCTCTGGGTGGTCGTCTTGAGATGGAAGGTCAATAGGCGGCTCTTGAATGTCGACTTGATCATCCAATGTATCTGGAGTCTCTTCACCAACTTCATAGGTGGGCGAAGAATCCACATCCAAGAGATAAAGCTTTTGTTGAACACATCTATGTCCCCGAGTGAATTTTTCATCACAATTATAACAAAGCCCTTTTTCTCTGCGTGCCTGCATCTCTGTTTCAGACAAATGATTGATAGGAGTTGGGCGAGGAGATGGCGGGATGGGAGGTCCTTGAGAACCCATACTTCAGAAGGGAACAAAAGTGGGTTTGGAGCATTGTTGGGAAGCAATCTTGTCTTCTTCCAACTTAGCCAACCCTAGGGCTTCCATCATTGTGTTGGGATAGAACATTTTCACCTCTGGGCGGATTTCATCCTTAGACCACTGATAAAACAACTCTTGTAGAAGTCATCAGACAATCCTTTTGTGTGGTTGGCTAGTTTCTCAAATTCTATTTGATACTCTCTCACAGTGCCAATTTGACGAAGTTTAGTGAGTGCTCTGGTGAAGTCATCAAAATCACTAGGACCAAATCGTTGCAAAAGTTGTTGGAAAAAATCTGTCCATTTTGGCTCGTCATGAGCCTTGATGTACCAATGGTACCATTGAAGGGCTTCTTGTTCCAAATGAAAGGATGCAAGTGGAAATTTTTGGACATCAAAAGTATTATGCAGACTGAAATACTATTATGCACGATAGATCCATCTAGTCGGATCAATACCATTGAAGCGAGGAAATTCAAGCTTCAGACCACAGAAAGTGCTGGAAGAAGAGAACCCATTGGCTGCAAAAGATTCTGGTTGTCGGTTATTGTTCATGGATGAATGCTGAAGATGGAGGCTAAGAAATTTTTCATCTAGATCTTGGAGTTTGGTTTGGATGGTTGCAAGTGCTTCCTCCATGGTTTTTTCTCCTGCGTGGGTGACAACCATAACTAGGAGTTTTTTTTGTGGGGAATGGATAGAAAAACAAAAACAAAAGCTTGTTTAGTAAAGGAAAATTTGGATTTGGGAAAAAATCGGATGGGTAATTGGGGTTCGACTAGGTTTTGGACACTTTCGAATGGACAGAGAAGCAGAAAAGAAATATTTCAGAAGCGGGTGAAAGAATGGGAAAATTTGGCAGAGAGGGACAAAGAAGCAGAATTAGGAAATGAACCCCGTGGTAAAATTTGAAGGTGATTCGGTAAATTCTAAGGAAGTTATGGAAAACCCTAAAAATAAAAAAATGTGGGATTTCGGGCTTTGGGAAGTGGAATTTGGGATAGGGTCCTCAGGAATGAAATATGCAGAATGAGATTACAGGGGTTCCAGGGAAGTTTCAAGAGAAACAGAGTGAAAACAAGGGAGATATGGAGAAAAAACTGATTTTTTTTTTCCAGAATGGAGTTGTTACGATGCGGAAGGGATATGAAATAGATAGATTTGCAATGGTGCGGAAGTGATCGGAAACAGAGGGATCTGAAATGACACCAAATGGATCGAAAACAACTGGACCTGAAATAGATATGAAATTGCTGGATTTGGAACGACTTTCTGAATGGATCTAAAACGGCTGGAGCTGAAATAGATTTGAAACGGCTGGATCTGGAACGGATTTCAGAATGAATCTAAAACGGCTGGATCCGAAATGACGCGGTAGTGATCGGAAACACTTCAACTGAAAATAGATATGGACCCCAGGTATGTACGGCTTCCTAACCGTTCAGGGGTTTCAATCGACCACCAATGCTATCTGACGGCTTGCGTATTGGGGAAGTACCCCTCACTCTACGGCTCAGGTAAAACTGATAACTGCTTTGCTAAAAACGACAGCTCTTGGTTTACCTCACAGGTGGGAACTAGTCAATCAGGTAGGGGTCGTTGCCCTTTTCGCTGGCAGGTCCTCTCAATGGGCCAGCTACTTTGGGGTTCCTGTGGTACTCCTCACAATGAGTTTTAGGGATTATGCCCAAGTACTTCCCACAATTAAGAGGATAGGGATTATTCCCAAATCCGAAGCTGCAACAGATGCAATTTTTTTTTTTGGACAGAAATTCCACCCAACGAGCCCAAGAAAGTGCTCTGATACCAGGTGTGATGAACCTGCAATAAGTAATTAATGAAAACACACGAAATAGCAGAAATAATAGAACTCGGAATCACTTTTATATTGATCGCAGGACACTTCGAGGGGGCAACCTCCTTTGAGCAAGCTCAATACAAATAACTTCATGGTACCTTCATTGGTCTCAACACAAACTTATATACTAAGTGTAGGCACCAATACCATGGGTCAATACCATGTGTCAATACAAACCATGGGCCAATACAAAATATGGATCAACAATTACTATGGGACAACTTACAAAGCATATGCGTCCAACAACAATAATACAAACTATGGATCAACAAATACTACGGGATGACTTACAAAGCATATGCGTCCAACAAAAATATACTAACAAAGCAAATAGAAGGGTTGACATGGGTTCCTAACAATCAGAATGCCCCAGAAGGAGGGGAGGAAAACTTATGCTAGGAGGACCATTTAATGGGGGACCGAGTGCAACTGTTGCACAAGTCGCTAGAGAAAACCAATTTAATTTTGTAGGACGACCAATGTATCCAGACCCACGAAGTGCTTCTCCTAATGATAATTGTGAAATATGTAAAGCATTTGTCCATCCACTACGGCTATGCCTAATTCTACATAAGTATTCCTTAGTGCCAAATACGGTATACAGTGAAATTTGTGAATCTACTATAAATAGTACTGAGAAATGTAGAGCGTTGGATGTATTGATAGAAATATTGGACTGCTCCATATACTGAGTGGTAGACCAAACCCAAAAAAGAGGAGGTAGCGGAGGACGCAAAAGAGGTTTTGAAGCTGGACAATGAGGAGGATGCATATGCCTGATTCGATGTTATAATTACAATGAAATTGGACACTTCGATCGAGATTTCCCTTTATCTAAGAGACCATGGTGTACCTATTGTCATACAAACAATCATAATTTTGAAGAATGCCCAAAAAATGTATCAAAGTGGGAAGATTGTGCACGAATACCAAACTAAAAACCATGATATAATCGCAGCGTAGCAGGATTTATTGTTACTCGTGGGGGAGAAGGAACTAGAGCATACCAATGCAGATCAAATTCACTGTAAATAATAAAAGCATCTCCCAAACCAACTAATTACGTCCCAGTTCAATAGAAAGATATTTACTGTGATGTTGTCAACATGTTTGTACAAATACTGACCCCATCATCAAGGGACGAGGCAGGACCATCCCACCAGTATAGAAGGGACGCCACGATGATAAATGATGGGAGAGGAACAAGTACTGCCAAGGCAAGTGATTTTTTTTCTTTGTGGTTTACTTTGCTAAAAGACATTTTGGAAGATGAAAGTGTTACCTATAAGTTGAGAAATATGCGTTGTGAGATGCATGGTGTCATGGAAACCGATTAGGAAATTTGCACCCCGCTACCTAAGAGAACCATTCAACTTATACAAAAGCGAAGAAGGAAGAGGATTGGTCAAGAATTTTTCCTGGATTCACAAGTCCATGAATATGGTATTAAGAAAATAATGCTCGATTTGGGGTTTGATGTGAATATACTCCCAAAGAAGTCTTGGGAAGCGATAGGATGTCTGTCTCTTGTCTATTCCCCTATTCAACTGCAAATGGTGAACCCGTACCACATCTTCCTGATTGGATAGTTGGAGAATGTTGAAGTTGATTTAGAAGGTGTCAAAAAATATTAATTGATTTCAAAGGAATTGATATTATTGGTTGAATTGATCCTTATCTAGCACTACTAGGTATAGAATGGGATTATGAGAACTATGGAGTGATCGAATTGAAGAATATGACAATGAACTTCGAAGCTAATGGTTTGAAGGTTACACAACAGCTAATCGTTTTATTTTCCCTGGGAAGAACGACATTGCATTCAAATTTCAGTAGGCAAAGAAATTTGATATTCATGGTTGGTTGTATTTTTCCCTGGTGACTTCACGTTCAATTTTTTTAGTTATTCAAAAGGTGACTCCAAGAAAGACATTGTGGCTTTTTGAAGAATCCCTACGAGGGGAAATCTAGGTTCACAGTTGTTCTCCGGTGTAGAAAGTCCAGATAGACTCCTGAAAAAGAACAAAGGCAAAGATAAAGAAGGTACTTCTCAAACAATAGATATTTTTCCTAATTTTCAAGAAAGATTGTTTGATGATGAAAATGTTGGTATAAGTGAAAGACCTTTGTTTAGAACTAAATCAGAATCAGATTTAAAAGAAACTGAGGTTGATCAAGATAGTTTTTGGAAGTATTCTTTATAGTCAATTTGGGAGGGTTTACAGAGGTCTGAAAGAAAATAATCTAAAAAACCTAAAGCCCAGAGAGTACCCTTAAAAAATAAGAACGCTGGTCAAAATATTTTAAATACTCAAAATACTTCAGTAGTACCACCTCCAAGACCAATGGCCACTAGGTTTGCTCCTCTTGTCTTACCACCTGCTTTGCATGACCTTCCTAAGAAATATTCACAAAGAATTATACTGTTTGATGGAGAGGGAGATGTTATTGCACAACAACATGTAGATAAGTTTAATGAATTTCTTGATCTTGAAGAAGTAGACCATGATGATGCAAAAGTGCGGTTATTAGCTCAGAGTCTTGCCGGAGAAGTCAAAAAATGGTTCAAAACATTAGGTGCAGGATCTATTCCCACATATAATGATTTTGTAACACAGTTTATTGAGCGGTGGGAAGACAAAAATAATCCTTCACAAATATTAACATAGTATAATAATTTGAAAAAAGGGGGTTTTGAAACAGTCCAAGAATTTTCTACTAGATTCACGAAGGTTTATAACTCAATTCTTGTTGATTTTAAACCATTGGTAGGAGCTTCCAAATTGCATTATGGAGATGCATTTGAATGTGATTTCTCTTGTACATTGAGGGAAAGGAGGTCAGCTACTTTGTCAGATATGATGAGAGATGTAGTGGAAGTAGAAGCGAATCTGATGTCTTCTGGAAAGATAAAACAAAAAGCTGACATGGATAGAAAAAAGAGTAAAGAAGATAGTCAACCTTCAACCTCTTTTTCTTCTTCTACTGAGGTAAAATTTGAAGTCATGATGAAAACCATGAAAAGGTTAATTGACAGGTTAGCATTAGACAATAGACCTCCAAACAGAGAACAAACAAAACCACCTATTAGAAACCCTAACTTCAGAAGACCAATACCCCCACAAATCAGACAAAGAGATCAGAGAGATCAAAGGAATCCAAGAAATATTGAAGAAAATCCTATAAGACCACCATTTCTTGAAAATTACGTTGATCAAGAAAATGAAGCAGAATTGATGAAAAGTGAAATTCACTTATTTGGAGATTTAGTTTCATAAGTTTACTTAACAAAAATGGAACATGACATGTTTTCAACAGAAGGAGAATGTAATGCTTTGGAATCAGAAAGTGAACAGTACCAGATTGGATACCAAAATGCAGTAAATGATCTTCAAAGGAAGATTAGTCTCAGAAACAGGGATGTGAAAGTAGATAAAGGTAAAGGTCGAATGGATAATCCATCAACTAGCCAGAGTAAGAAAAATAAATAAACAAAAGATGCAGTTAAAAGGTCCCAGAAAACACAAGAGAAGTAGTTAAGGAAGGTGATAAAAATTTAGTTCCATTCAATCTGCAAAGTGAGATATCAAAAATCAATACCATTTAATGAGATTCTGAAAAACACTGAGTACAAAGAACAAATTTCCAAAATGATTAGAGGTGGAAGACATGAAGAACCATATACATTAGAATTGAATGATGATACCCCAACCATTCGTCTGGGTTCGAGAATGGAAGACAACAGTACAGATGTTGTACCACCTTTTTATATAAATCTAAATGTTCATGACAAGCTTGTGCACAATTGTATGCTTGATTCAGGTGATTCGCATAATCTGATGCCAAAAGTTGTAGTGGAAAGTTTGGGTTTAGAAATAACTAGACCATACAAAGATTTATTTTCTTTTGATTCAAAGAAAGTAAAATGTTTGGGATTGATCAAGGATTTGGTGGTGAATCTAACTCAAATTCCAGTCAAAGGTGTTGTCATGGATGTGGTTGTTGCTGATGTTCCACCAAAATTTGGAATGCTATTATCTAGATCTTGGGCGTCAAAGCTGAAAGGTACTTTGCAGATGGACATGTCCTTTGCTACTATTCCAGTTCTTGGAAATCATATGAGGCTGTATTATGAAAAAAGACTTCAATATATGGTGAGTGATAAAGATGAACCTGATAGTGGTTCTATATATTCAGTGGACACAGATTTGGGATCTTCTATATTTTATAATGATATTCAGTCTAAAGAAGAAATAGATGTGATGAAACCAAAAGAAGACAATTTACTAAGTGAAGAAGAGAAATTGTTGAAAGAAAAAGTAAGAAGAGAAGGAACTTGGATTATGCATTTTGATGGATCAATGAGTAAAGAAGGCGCTGGCATAGGCATATGGATAACTTCTCCTGATTTAGAACTCTTGATGTTTTCTTTCAAACTGGCATTCGAATGTTCAAATAATGTTGCAGAATATGAAGCTTTGATTTTGGGGTTGAATTTGCTAAAGGATATGAAAGCAAAGAAGATTAAAGTGTTTGGGGATTCTGATTTGGTCATAAATCAAGTAAAAGCTATATATCAAGCAAGACATCTGAGGCTGAGATCTTACAGAAATGAGGTTTGGGACCTATTAGAAAAATTCTTTGATGAACATGATGTGGTTTCAATACCTAGAGTGGATAATTCTATAGCAGATTCTTTGGCTACTACTGCTGTAGCTTTCAAAGTTCCTAAGTTTTCTAAGAAGAAGTATGATATTGAAGTTGTGAATAGACCCTCTATTCCTGATAACATAAGACATTGGAACGTATTTGAATATGATCAACAGATCAAGATATTTCTGGAGATGACAGATGAATTTAAATACAGAACTATTGATATTGAAGATATAGATGATTTCCTTGGTATGAATGAGTTTTCTCAAGGATCAGAAAAATTGAAAGAAACGATTGGAGGTAAGGATATAATTCAATTAAAAAATAATGTCATCCTAAGAGGGCTTGTTCCATTGGAGAAATTGTTTGACAGGAACGATGTAGCAAAGAATCCAAAGGTAGAACCCAAAGCTGAAGATGTCAAAGACTGCAACATTGGCACTAAAGAAAATCCTAAGATAATGAAGATTTCAAACAAGCTTCCATAAGAGGAAGAAAGGAGAAGTGTTGAAAAAATGATACAATTTGTAGATGTTTTTGCATGGAGTTATGAAGACCTCAAAGAATATGATACTTCTATAATACAACATACTATTCCCATCAAGCCTAATGAGAAACCATTCAAACAAAATCTAAGAAGAATAAATCCAAAACTGCTTCCGGTAATTGAAAAAGAGGTTAAGAAATTATTTGATGCCAAGATCATTGTTTCCTTGAGATTTTCTAGGTGGGTGGCAAATTAGGTTCCTGTACGGAAGAAAAATGGAGAAATAAGATTACGTATAGATTTTCGAAACTTAAATAAAGTATCCTTGAAGGATAACTATCCACTTCCTAAAATGGATCAAATTTTACAGAAAGTTGTGGGAATAGAAAGAATTTCCATGTTGGATGGATTTTCAGGGTCTAACCAGATCAAGTTGCATCCAAAAGACAGGGAGAAAAAAACCTTTACTACTCCATGGGGAAGATTCATGTACGCCAAAATGTCGTTTGGGTTGATGAATGCAGGGGCTACTTTTCATAGGGCCATGGATATTTTCTTTTGTAGAGGAAAAAGATAAGTTTGTGGTAGTTTATATGGATGATATAACCGTATACTCAAAGTGTGCTGCAGATCACGTGAAGCATTTGGAAAGAGTTTTCCTGAAATGTAGAAAGTTTGGTATCTCATTGAAACCAAAAAAGTCTCACTTTTCTATGGAAGAAGGAAAGTTGTTAGGTCACATTATATCAAAAGATGGCATCAAGATTGATCCAGAGAGAGTATCGACAATTCAAAAGGTCGGAATACCCAGGAGCAAAAAAGAGGTACAATCTTTCATTGGTAGAGTTAATTTTTTGAAAAGGTTTGTTCCTAGCTTTGCATAAATTTTGAGACATATTTATGAAATGTTGACGAAAAATAATGAAATCAAATGGACTAATGAAGCTAAACAATATTTCAATGATATCAAAAGAGCTCTAACTAAGGCACCAATTTCAATAAGCCCTAATTTTTCAAGAGATTTTATTGTATTTTCTTATGCCTTAGAACATACCATGGTTGGATTTTTGCTGCAAAAGAATCAAGAGGGCCTGGAACAACCAATTGCATTTTTTTAGTAAGATTCTAAGAGATGGGGAGCTGAAATACAATTTATGGAAAATCAAGCTTATGCATTGGTAAAGGCATTGAAGAATTTTAGAGTTTACATCCTGTGTTCCTACACTATTTCACACATTCCATCCACAACAGTAAAGGATATTCTCACTGAACCGGATCCTGAAGGGAAAATAGCAAAGTGGATTGCTATTTTATTATAATATGATCTAGATATAAATCCCACGAAGTTGATAAAAGGTCAAGGCTTGGCTAAGATGATGACATAAACAAATTATGATTCCTTAGGAATGAATTTCATTTCATAAATTTCAACAGAGACAGTACCTGAATGTCAAGTAATTGAAGATTTCTCTTTATCACCATGGTATGTTGATATAGTGTACGTACTACAAATTTGCAAGCACCTCCTGGGATGGACAAAACAAGATCAAGATCAGTGAAGATGAAGGCATCAAATTTTTGTATATTGAATGAGTATCTATATTGGAAAGATCCAGGTGGAGTTCTATTGAATTGTTTGTTAGAAAATGAAGCACAACATATTATGGGAGAATTTCACAAGGGAATGTGTGGAGGGCACCATTCATGGAAAGCTACAACAAACAAAATTCTTAGAGCTGGTTTTTATTGGCCTACCATTTTTTCAGATACATACAAGGAGATATAAAAATGTCATGAATGTCAGATATTCGATGGAAAAATAGAGCTCTTACCTCTACCCTTGAATCCTATTTTAGTGGAAGCACCGTTTCAGCAATGGGGGTTAGATTTCATCAATGAAATCAATCCAAATTCTTCAAGACAACACAGGTGGATCCTCACTGCAACAGACTATTTTACAAAATGGATTGAAGCAATTCCAACCAGAAATGCTAATGATACAGTTATTATGAATTTTCTGGAAGAGAACATCTTATCAAGATTTGGTTGTCCCAAAATAATAGTTACAGATAATGCTCCAGCCTTTAAGTAAAAAAAGATGATAAATTTTTGTCATAAATACCACATTCATCTAAATCATTCCACTGCATACTATCCTTAGGGAAACAGACTGGTAGAGTCCTCGAATAAGAGTCTGGTAAGAATTATTAAGAAGCTACTGGAGGAGAATAAAAAAGCATGGCACACCAAGCTCAAGTATGCTTTGTGGGCATATAGAATTAGTACAAAGAGGGCTATCGGTACTTCTCCTTTTCAGTTGGTCTATGGCATGGAAGTGATATTTCTTGTCTCTTTGGGGGTACCAATTATGAAATTGTTGCAAGAAGTTGCAGAAGAACCTAATCACATCCAAAGGAGGATTAACCAGATGATAGAAGTGCATGAGCTGAGAGAAAAAAGCCTATGACAAAACTCAAGTGCATCAGGAAAAAATGAAGAAAACATTTGACAGAAAAATTAAAGAGAGGGGTTTTCAGATGGATGACCTGGTTTTGAAATGGGATGCCAGAAGAGAAGATAAACATGGAAAGTTTGAACATTTGTGGAAAATTCCATATATCATAGCAGGATTGCAAGGAGAAAACACATTTTTCCTTCAAGATCAGAATGGAGAAATTCTTGCAGGAGGACCAGTGAATGGGAGACATCTCAAACATTACATGTCTTAAAAATTCAAAAAAAAAAATTGTACAGTGTAAATACAATTTTCTTTTAAGGTATTTTCTGTTTTCAAAAAAAAAAAAATTCTTTAAAGTGATTCAAAAGTTTACTTACAGTTTTTCAGCAGACGAAAGAAGAGCAGGTCACAGATCATAAGATTCAGGCGAATTTGAAAGCATCCCAATGGATCAGGAACTTGGTCTACAAGGTTCTTTGCTACCTCGCAGGGAGGATAGCATCCCCAGTTGGAGCCAGTTGTTATCACCTAGTTTTTACAACATAAGTACTAAGGTGTAATAGATGGAAAACTAAGAAATTATCTGGAGAAATATTAAGTATTTCTTTATTTTCATAGCTAGGTGCTAAGATAGGAGAAAGAATTGATTTGGAAATGATAAGTATAATAACCCTTGAAAAAATTCCAAAAGAAAGTGTTAAAATATAACGAAAGTGATCAAAAGGGAACCCAAAGTCTACAGTCCGAAAATGAAATATGTGAAAGTTAAATATGGCACATGTTGTATAGTTGATCGGGTGTGAATAAGATATCAATAGCTCTCGTTGGTTGTCGCATGGCCAAATTGCGCGGAGTAGAGAGGAGATAAGTGGTCGTGATGATTAATACCAGTAGAAAGGTGGCGTCTGAAGAGCGCTCCGCAAGCAAGGAAAGTGGTATGCAAAACTAACTGGAGAGGATGTGATACCGCCGAAGTGAAAAGTATGTTGCTGACCACGTGGACCGCTAAGATGATCCAAGGGAGATCATGTGGTTAAAAAGTTAGAATTTGTAAAGGTGCAAGTGCAGCAGAGTTAAAGAGCGGTCTGGATTATTGCGTGATAGATCGACGGTTCACGATGATCGACGCATCGGGAAGATGCAAGATGGTTAGAAGATATAGGTGGTTGCGGAAAAATATACCACCTAACAGGTGTCAGCAGCAGGACTTGTCTCAAGGAGGGTGAGCGGTAATGAAAACCACTTTAGAGGAATGCGACACCACTTTGTAGACACATGGTATTAATAATAGACGACAAATATTTAAGCACAGAAGATGATCAAACGACAGATATGGAAAGGATGTCAAATCAATAAAAAGAGATCAGATCTAATGGTTGAAAATGTTGCATGATAGATCGATGAATAGAAAAGGTAGACAACTGGCAAAGAAAACCAAAGGTTAAGAAGGAAAAGGTTATATATATAATAGTCCGCATGAGAAGTTGAAATTTGTTCTGGAACCTGTCGGAGTCAGAAGCTTTTGGACGAGTGGAAGATGAAACAGGCGACAGGACATTCTCAGAAGTTGCTAGCGACAGGTAGGCCCCTTTCAAACTGGTTCCATCAGTGATTTAAACGTGTTTACTGTAAGAAAATGGAAGGAGATTCAAGTTTAAACACGGTTAGGGTTAGAAGTGCCTTGGAAGATAGGGATTTCAATGTTTTTGATACATAAATTAGGTTTCTTGTCTTCGAGATTAGAAGAAGGTTGAAGAATTCACTTACAGAAGGCATAGATGTACATAGAGTGTTCTGGACGTCTTTTATTTTGTTCTGCCTCGACCAAATCATTCCCTTTCCTGAATTTGTAGCCTAGTGCGCGTCTAAGTATTCCGAACCTCATCAAGTTATCATGAACGCTAAAAAAACCAAAATTGTGTGTTCTATAATCCCCTCTGCTATAAATACTTCCTTCGAAATTCCCGCGTCCCAAACTCCTGAGTCTGAAAGTTTTTCTGAAGAGTCGATTGTCGCCCTGTATCATCAAATTTCTCCTGAAAGTCGACAAGATTTTTTGATTACATGTCTTAAGCCTGATTTAGAAATTGAAAATACCCCATACCCTCTTCACGTTAATTTCTTCAATGAGAACACTAAGTTAGTCCTTTCTCTAATAGCCCAATTTCTAGGTCTTGATACTAATATGTTGGTAACTGAGATACAGTTGAGTCTATTGTTCATAATAAGTGTCGGCTTTCCCAGAGTCAAGTATGAGTTAGTTCCGAGTCTCAAGTTTGAAGAATTTTTAGCAGAGGATATTCATTCACAGTTAGTAGGTTTCTCCAATACAAGATATTTAAGGTTTCAAGCATAGTTGATGAAAATGGTTATGTTTGGTAGTCGGGAAGAATTACATTTTGCACAAGAAGTCTATGCAGGTGCTTTAGAGGATAACATGTTTAATTATATGAATCATATTTTATCTGAGTTGTAAAAAATGATTTTTGGAGATGAATTACCAAGAGTTTTACCCGAGATGAAGTCCATGATGCAGTTGAAAAAGGAGGTAGTAATAGGAGACTGGTTTTTATTAAAGGATTCTACAGTGATCAGGTTGTACGGTTTTGTACATGAACCTTACATACTACCTACCTTTTTAACTTTGAGAATTTTTACTTTAGAATTTGTTAGACATAATCTGATTTTAGAAGATGAACACTTTTTGAAGTTCAAAAAAGGAGATGATTTAAAATATCCATGGACAATAGGTCCATTTATTGTGGAAAGCAAGGATGCCCTTTCAGATGTAAAGAGATTGCTGGAGGTTATGGAGTTCAAAAAAGATATAGCAATGGAATATGATCCACTTCATATTATTTCTGAAAGAAGGAAACTAAATAACATCAATGCTTTTGAGCACAAAGAAGCAGAAGGATCATTGAAAGGAAGAAATTTGTTTCAATATGAACCAGAAGAAGAAACAATGCCAGATTTGTAGGTAGAAGACCTCATTTTGATAGAATCAACAATAGAGGCTGATGTTACACCGAAAGCTGCAGAAATTGGAGAAAAGAGGAGTTTGTAGGAAATAATAAATGAACATGATGAAGAAAGGGAAGGAGAAAAGAGGCTTAAGGCCGAGACTTAAGAATTGGTCAAGACACAGCAAGAATTGGCTGTTTTGACAAATGAAGAAATTGGTGAAAAAGAAAAGATGTCAATCCTAGAGGTACATATACGAGAATATAATTTTCAAGAAGTTAGAGATGGGGAAGACACAAGTAAATTTTCGTCCAGAGTCGAATTGTATAAACAATATGGAAAAAATAAACAAGATTCCTCTCAGTTTATTTATAGTTTTTTACCAAAAGTTAGAGACTTGTCAAATTCAGATGTTACTTTGGTAACCAACAGAAACATCAAAGAAAACACTTTAAATTTGGCAGTATCAACTGAGGACAAATTAACTGAGATGAAAGTTAATTTGAAGAAGATAACAGTGCCAGATAAAATCCAATTGCACAAACAGATAGGAGAAGTGATATATGAAGATTTTGTACAGGCAGTTTTAAGAGTTGACAAATTGGAAGGTATTATAAGCAAAATGGGAAACCAATATAAATAAGAAAGACTGGAGAATAAATACCACCAACAGCAAGTCAAGAAGTTACAATTTGACTTAATCACAAGTGATGGTGGAGGCAAAGAGAGAAAACAGTTGCTGATAGAGAAAGCTAACTTGATTCAAAAGTTATAGAAAAAAATGAAAATTCCAAATACCCAATTGATTCAAGCTCCTGAAGAAACAAAGCTAGAACATGATAAAGAATCTTTATCTAAGGAACTCAGTGATAGCAAAGCAGAGTTGTTGAAATGGATCGAAAAGGAGGCTAGTTGGGAAAAAGAGAAAACAAGTTTAAAAGGTCAAATCAAAGATTTGAAAAGTAAATTACCAAATCTAACCCAGAAACAAACAGGTACAAATCAGATGGAAGGTGTAAATAGTGCTGATAGCCTTTACAAGCTATGTCTCAGGTAAGTTTAAAGGATGTTGAAATAAAGGAGTTGAAAGAGGAAACCCAAAGGCTAAAAGAAGAAAGTGAGAATAAAGATGAAGAAATGAAATCTCTGCAAGAAAAGTACAAAGGAATAATTGAAACAAATAAAAAACTGGCACACCAAGTGACGGGACAAGCGACGATGCAAGGATGTAAACACATGGTATGGGATTTGATCATAAAAGAAGATGAAAATTTCAGACCTTATTTAGATTTCATAAGAGTGAGAGAAAAAGTGATCAGAGATGCTTTAACAAGTTGTACTGCAGTAAGAGAAAATCTAAATAAAAAGCCCAAGGAAACTGTACAAAATGCATTTACCTTTTTGAATAGTTTAATAGAAGAAGACATGAGAGTTATGGGTATTAAGAACAGGATTGCAGTCATTACATGGGAAAGAAGGATATTAGGAAAGCATGCGTACATTGAGAATGTTGAAGCCAAAGCTAGAGCCATGAAGAAACAGGTAGCGGAACTCAAAGAACAGTTTGAGAAATTGATCTAAAAAGGTTTACCTTCATTCTGGGATGAAAATCAGGAGTTAATGGCCTCAAATGAATATAAGAAATTATTGTTTGATATAAGAATGGACCATGTGAAATTTCAACATTTGAATTCCTTACTTACGGGAAAGATTCTGATGGAAAAGATTGCAGAAGACTTTGAGATTTTAAACAAGCTGGTTTCAATTGGTGAAAGACTTCCACAGGTTTTCCTTGCAGATCATATAGAAATAAGAGTTATGGTAAAAGAAATGACAAGCTACGATCTTCCAATTGTTGATCAGTGGACGACCGTGGAGAAATTTGGAAAAATGAAGTACACACTCCATACTTGAAAAATATCCATTGAATGCTACATCAAAAAGAAATTTAGAGATATTTTTATTTTAAAGAAATTTGTAATATTTTTAATGATTTTGACTCAAGTGACATTTGACAAGTTTAATTAAGTTATTTGAGTTTTTAGTTAAAAGAAGCAGTTAGGTATTGCTTCGGAGGAATTTTGTATACAAGGCAATGAAAGCCATTTTTGAAGGGGTTGGAAACCTTTTTGAGAGACAAGAACTTTGTATCGAGTTGATATATTTTTGAATAAAGAAGTCGTACAGTGAATGGCATATCTTTTACAGAATCAGAGATTCCTGTGTTGATCATTATTAGAGTCTGTTTTCTTCTTTTCTTATATGTGCATGTTTAATCTTCTTTGTTATACTTCCATTATGTTATGTCTTCTATGCTCAGATGAACATTGAAATAAATTGGGATTCATATGTTTATGCGTTGATTTATCGCATCTGTGTATCCACTTCTTTCTCTAAAGTTGATAGTGGATTCATCGAAAATCTGATGCCCATTATTGATGGATTGTCTTTCTTTCTTTCTAAATCTCCTACAAAAAGCTTTGACCATAATATGACAGCTACCTTGCCACTATGAAAATATTTATTGTTGTTTATCTGATGGTACAATAATTCCTAAGTTTGACTCCATGCGCAACGTTTCTTGTTTACATTTCAACCAAGCATTCATTTTAAAAACTCAGTTACTTTTCATATATCTTTAGTCATTTATTATATTTTGAGAGAGCCCTCTCTGGTAGGGAAAAGGCTAATTTCCCTCCTAAAGATTGGTTTGAAATAGTTTCCTTGGGGTTTATCCTTCTACAACCAAAGGGTAAAATCTGAGTGATAACAAAACACTCTTAAGGTTAGAATCTATTCTCGATCATTTAAAAGAGATTGCATTATTCCTCACAACCGAGAAAGCACTCGATGATTATTCTACATAGAAACACCACTTAGTCATACAAGATGCATAATATCAATTCATTGCAGGACAACTCTACAAGTTGGGAACCAATGGAATTTTATGCCGATGTGTACTGGATCTTGAACAACAAAATATTTTGTGGGAATGCCATGCTAGTGTTACGGTTGGCCATGTTGGAAAAAAATCCACAGGAAGGAAAATAATCCAAGCCAAGAAGTGGTGGTCCACGGTGTTCAAAGATGATAAGGAGTGTGCTAGGAAATGTTATTTTTTCCAATGATTGTGTAAGCCATCTCAATGATATGAACTTCCACTCCGACCAGTACAGGCCTTGTCATTGTTTGAAAAATGGGCAGTTGATTTTGTGGGACCTATCAATCCGTCGACAAAGCATTCTAAAGATCAATATTGTTGAACTTTGGTTGTCATTGATGTTAACTGATGTCAAAGAGGATTCAATATTCCTGTGCCAGTTTGAAGAAATATATTAAAGCCACTTTGAAGAAGTGTATGAAAGATATTTCCAAGAATAATATGGATGCCAATATGAAGAAGTATATCCAAAAGTGCATCCATCCTGAAGAAAATATGGTACAGGTGCAGGTCTCAAGTCCACCCAGTCATACTCCTTCAAGGTAAAAGGTAAAGAGTTGGTTGGACAAAAGTTCGAGAGTGCACAAGCAAGCCAAATATTTGGTTGGACAAAAGTTCGGGTGTGCACAAGCAAGCCAAAGAGTTGGTTGGACAAGGTTCAAGAGAACGGAAGCATCTTGGAACAAGAAGTGGTTGAACAATCATGCAAATACCGAAAGCACGCAAGAATCACTAATCACAAGAAGCTTCCAGTTGTTGAAGCGTGAACAAACACCAAGAGGGTAGTAGCGGTTGAAGATGTCAAGTGCACAAGTCCCACAAGCAATGATACATCAAGGGCGCAAGACCACACCGAAAGGGTGCAAGTCCCAATATGAAAAGGACCGAGTATGCACAAGACACATAAGAGATGACAGCTTAGTGGCACAGAACATGACAAGTGGCAGATGCATGAACTGTGAAGCAAAGAAGAATGAAATCCACAACCAACTTGTGGACATACAATCCGCGCAAGACAAGTATAAATAAGGAGCAAGTTGGAAAATTGATGTAAGCTTGAAGTATGCTTTGAAGTGGAATGATGGAAGATATAGATTTATGAAGCTTCTAATACTTGAGGCATCAAGGGCTCATGGAACCAAAACATGATGATATAGAAGAGAGCTGAGTGAGCACAAGCAGAGGAATGGAATAGCTGATGTGTGCAGAATGATGTTGTGAATATGTGAAAATTGCATGATGATAGAAAGCCAAAACTACAAAAGATGCACAACTATGTGAGGAATAAATGACAGTATCACAGACAACATGCAGATAGTCACAGATGATATAAGACAGAAGCACAGAGATAGATTTGAAGTATATCTTGTGATGTGCAAAGTGAATAATTTTTTCTGATGCGCTAAGACATAATTGCAACACAGTGAGAGATGCACATTATGATAATGATGATTTGAGACAAGTGTGTTAAACATAAAGAACGAATCCCATGATGCATAGAAGGTTGTAGATTGTCTAAATATTGTTGCACCAAGACAAAACTGACACATTTCAGAAGTTGCGCAGTTCCATCTGATACTGATGCGCGAAGTCATAACAAAATGATATCAATAGATGCGTAGTATCAATTGAAGTGCAGTAGCGCAGAAACAAAACGACATAATCTGAGTGTAGACTATAGAAGTTGATGATGCAACACACAGTTCGTGGTGTGCGAAGTCAATTGTAAAGGTCTGAAGTGTTCAAGTGAAGTTCATGATACATAACAACAGTTGCAATATCTCAAGGATACAAAAGGTGCACACCATATAAAGAAGATCATATTATTAGAAGTGTGCATGTATTAGAAGTAAATCATATCAATATCTTATTCTTATATATCTAGGCAGCAGAACGGGGCAAGGAGTGGGTCGTAGCCTCCTTCCAATTGGTGTTGGTAAATAAGGGAGTTGGTGCTTCCTTCAGGTCGGTTCCTGTAAAACCAGGGTT
Source organism: Larix kaempferi (assembly GCA_027924585.1). NCBI lineage: Eukaryota > Viridiplantae > Streptophyta > Pinopsida > Pinales > Pinaceae > Larix > Larix kaempferi. Next base: position 6,679,918 of record BSBM01000182.1, on the reverse strand, counting down.
TCAATGCCTCCTTCCAGTTGGTGCTTCCTCGAATGTAATATTTTTATTATAAAAGAGCATTCCTTGGTTTTCTCCTAATTGGATTTCCACGTAAAAATTCAGTGTGTTCTGTGTTTTTGCGCATATGTGGATGAATGTTTTATTTATGATGGATGCATAATTAAAGTTCAATATTAATCAGTTAAGAAGATAAAAATATTTCATAACAGTGCCAATACTGATTCACCCCCCCTCTCAGTATTAAATAGATTCCAAAAGATATATTATTACCACAATAGACTATCAAACGAGATGGGACGAAGCAACACTAGTCCGAGATTGCTCTGTAGAAACAACATCACAATTTATCTACGGAAATATCATCACTCGGTTCAAGTATCCAAGAAGCCTTACAAGTTACCAAGGTACACGCTTCTTGAATACCACCATTGAGGCACTAAAAAGGGAGTTTTTGATACAACACCACAAAATCAGTCCGTACCACCCACAAGCAACAAAATAATATAATTATTTAACACATTATGAGGATCAAGATGACAAAAGTATGTTACGCAAACTAGGACAATTGGGATGATAAGATTCTAGTTGTGTTATGGGCATATAAGACCAATAAATAAACTTCACAAACAAACTCCGTTCCAGTTGGTATATGGAAGAGAAGTAGTAGTCCTAGTGGTTCCTAGTATTTATATAGCACATGCAACACACATGACAGAGGAAGATTCAATTGCAGAATGACTTGTAGAATTGATGGAATTGGACGAATCTCACATTTTTCCCAACTATCAAGCAACAATTGAAAAAGAATGACAAAAGGTATGGCATGATAGACACATCAAACATAAAAAATTTAACCAAGGCGACCAAATATTACTCTATGACAACAAGTTCATGAAACATCCAAGAAATATCCATATGCATTGGTTGGGACCTTTCATTATTGCAGAAATTAAAGATTCTAGAGATGTTAAGCTAGCACAACTCAATGGTATTCTCCATCGAGGTTGGGTGAACGGTGTGTTCTCGAAGCCCTATGTTTATGCTCAGTGATTCCGCAAGATGCCACTCTTGTAACTAGGAGTGAGTTAGTTAGGATATAGGTTTTTTAGTCTTGTGATTTTTGAAGTTCTCAATTCTAGTCATTCATTTTATTCCAATGGTTTGTTAGTTAGTTCACACCATTGTGGCCGAGGGGGAACCACCAACTTTAGTTCGTATGTCACCACTTCCATGTCGCATTAGACTAGCTTGTCTTGTCATTATAAAAGATCCATTAATTACTAAATCATCCATATCAAAGCTTACCCGTGTGAAACCATCACTCGATTCCTCATTTAAGAAAGTAATCATTCCGATCCTCCACTCCATCCCAACATTAATCGTTCGTCCTTGAGATACCTATTAAAGGTTGGTTATTTCTAATGAATTCCACATTGCGAAGAGTTGGAGAAGTGCATACTTGACAGCCTGGATCTTCCATTGCACAGTGAGTCTAGAGTCTTCAAACGACCAACCATTTAGTTTGTATACTAGCGACGATCATCTACAATGGGTAATGTACTAGAAACACGTGCTTCAACTAGTAGGGAACATGCCAAGCAAAAAGAACCAGTCAAGGAAGACCTTGTTGACCCTTAGATCAAGATCCTGGCGATTTACAAGGGGAGGTAGAGAAAACATGTCTCATTGATTCTGATTTTTATGATGGAGACTTGCCAATCTCGACATGCATCCCGTTGAATACATGGAATTCATACCTTCTAAGAATGGGGAAATTACACCAACATGGAAACCCAATTTTGTGCCCCTTCATGATTTGACCCTGATGAATTTGAAAGACCTTCAATTTTTCGGCACTACAACAAAGGTTCTAAAGTGTACCGAGTTCTTGATCAACTGAGTGCATGGTCACTACCTATATCTAGATTTCCAATATCAGATTCACGTAGATCATATTAATCGTCTAGCAAGACTATCAATGACAAGGGAGGACATTGCTATCGCATTTCAAGGTGACCACAAAAGAGGTTGGAACTACTAAGAGCCGAGCATGTATAACCGATATGGCATAAAATGCGGAGGGAAACGCATCGTAATTGCCAATATTAATCACCCATAGATCAAGATTGCATGTCATATTATGGCCAACTGTTTCATGAGAAAATACATGAAAGGAGAATGCACCTTGGACACAATTTTTGTTGCGGAGTCTTGAGTTCAAGGTGTTAAGTTGAATTGGTGCAAGTACTTGATGGATAAGCTCTTACAAGCATGTGCAGATGCACAAAATTCCGATGGCTACTTTATTTTTGAATATTTTCTCATAGCGATGGCCATGTGGAAATGGAAACCCCCAAAAAGTAGAGAGTTGTAGTGCATCACTCTTCAACAAGGTACTACACAAATGTTTTCCCCATGAAGAACTCAGACCTGATGCTACCAATGTCGTGTTAAAAAACAAAGCCTTTTTCTAGTGGTACCTATATCTTAAGGAGGTGGCACTGGATTGAATTTAGTGGAACTTGTTAACCAACTACATTTCTAAAGTCTGGTTTGAAAGCGATCATGTTAACACCTTCATTCAACCAGAAGAAGTTAACCCAGACAAATTTAAAGCACATTCCTTACCATTCTGTTTGCTCCTAGGGAATTTCACAAAGAGGTCAACAGTTGGACAGGAGTAATGACTGTGTCAACAAAAAAAGGTAGTTTGTTAAATAGAAAAGAAAAGAAGATGTGCCCATAAGGAATCTTTATATGAAACATGCCAACCTATTGCAACCAAATTCCCACATCTTCCACTTCCCCTGTCGTTCGAATCCCTTGTAGATACTACTATGATCCCCGCAAAGTTCATGAAGGATTCCTTTGCTTTCTAGGGAAGACCAAAACAACCATGCATCAATAACCCCTCCATTGCAACACCATTACCTACCACCTCCACCATCCCTATGCCTTCTTATGCAATTCTTCCCAGAGTTGCCCAAACCTTTACCACCCTCCCTCGCTTATGAAGTTTCCCCTTCCGACATAACTTACTTCAACATCCCTTTAGACCGATGCCGAGAATACTTTAGTTATCAATATCCTTGATGATACCTTAGAGACCATTCATACATTGTCAGGAGTCCCAATGCACCAAGAAATCCCCTCATAGAAGTAGGCCTCCCACGATATTGCTGAAGGCCAAGAATCATCAAATGATTTGTAAGCCACCATATTTGACACCTTGTTGCAACAGACATGTCAACAACCCGATCCTCCAAGTGATCAAGAACCAGAACAATATGATCTATCTCGACAGTATGAAGATGTCCAAGAGATACCGCTATTAGAGGACATTCCCATGAATGAGGCATAGGATGAAAAACATGTGGAGATGCATGAAATCCCTTCACCAACTCCAATAGTTAAATAAGTTTCTCTCCAAGACCATATTACATTGTTCGCGTAGGACCCAAATAATTGTAGAGTTATTCTTTGGATTTGTCAAGAGCACAACAACATCATTCCCCTCATGTCTAAATAAACCCAACATAAGATTGTGTAGAATAGAATAGTCCGCTAGGAGGCAGAGCCTCATTCGAGACACCATTCTATGCAATGAGTTTCTGGTGGCCTACCCATATGATCTCTACCACAGGTGCAACAATTCCAGACTATAACACATTTTCAACAGAACGATTGTTTGAGCATATTTGATGTACTGCAACTGAGGCTATGCGTCATATAGTTCAAGTCAAGACTGAATATAACAACCTCAAACACGCATATGAAGATATCCACATAGAACTGGTGGATTCCCTTGTAACCAAGATGAAAGAACAATAGGGAAGGATAGATATGAAAAACACCATCACAGCTCTGTGTGATCAAATGGGAGCAATGTGGTACCAAGTATGACAACATTTACTGTCCGTGCCATAAGAAATTTCAATTTCCATGTCACAAGAAATCCTTAAGCTCTTCTGCACCTCATGGCATTAACTCAAGATAGAATGCATAGAACTACAACAACAATTTCGTACCATCCATAATCAGGGAAATGAGAAACAAGTACACTTGATGGCTGAGGTAATAGAAGTTACTAAAGAAGTTGCAGACATCTGCAACAAGGTGAAGCACAAAACCCAGCAAAGTCATCATATTTTTTCTACACTTAATAACTGGGCCGACATCTTATCCAAAAAGAAACGACTAGTAGATGTTTTGCAAGAAAAGGTTAAACACTTGAATATAGAAGCCCAGACCACAGTTAATCCTCTCAATCATGAACACAAGTATCAAGAATCACAACAAGCTGATGACGGGTTGGATACACTATATGACCAAGGTTTCACTACTAAGCAGAATCTACACCAACTAAAGCCAACGATCCAATTCACATACATAGATTTACAACAATTAGATTAGTTTGAGAACCAAGACCCAAAAATTGCAACATCAAATGCCCTCCCTCCCAGATACAAATAAATCTCAAATCTTTCTAGCTAGTGCCGATATTTTGCTTGGAAAGTGGAAGTCCAAATTGGAAGTGTTCGAAGTCCCTATACAACATACATTCGTAGAAGTACTAGAGTTGGATCCTTCATTTGAAGAGCTTGCACCAGATGATGCGCAAGATTCAAGAACACATCCGAGTTGAATCATGGGTGAGTCAACCATTGTGGTTAGGGCCTTTTGGATCCTTCGTTTTTGGAAAGGCCCCTAAATGCAGAAGACAGTGCGGGGTAAAGAGGTGGAAGGTGCGGAAGCCCCTAATAGTTGCAACGGTTTGGACCCGCCCCATGACTATTGAAAGAAGCACGAGGAAAGCAGACATAAATGGTAGTAGCAAAAGAGAAGAATATATACATACAAAGAATAAATATAGAGAAGAACGAAGAGGGAGAGAGGACTAGATCAAGACCCAGCCACACCTGAGAAACATTGATACCTTTATGTTTATGGGTTTTATGTAATGTAATTGGGGTATGGGTTTCTGTTCTTTGTGATACTACGACAGTTCAATCCACGGATGATAATGTAAGGCCTCATCTCCATGGATATGAAATGTAACAGAGGTTGTTAGTAGTATAAATTGAAGGAATTTTGCCCCCACTAAATTTTCTATGTATGGTTTATACTATGTTTGTTGTTTAATGGATAGTCTATATTTCTATTTCATATATGCATGCTATGATTAATGGAACTCTGTTGTGATAATACTAAGATGAATATTGTTGCAGTGTGAAGAACACCAACCCTCATAGGCTTATCCTTGCATTTAGCCCTCCTTACCTCACACAGGTCTTGGTTGTGCTTTGGGTGAGACCTTCTCCTTCAAGGGATTGAAAATGCCAGTACACTAGACTACATTGGTGGCCTTTTGTTGGCCCTTGCCCAGTCTCTAATTTTACGCCAACAAAATTTCTTCCCACTTTTGATTAGTAATGTGTATAGGACTGAGTAACCATTGTGACATAACATTTTCGCTCTTATTTCTTTGACAAGTACCACATTCAACAACATACTTTTGAATGTCCTTGTTCATTCCCTTCCAATAAAAAGATTGTCGTACATTGTAGTAAGTTTTGAAGAATCCTACATGACCTGCAACTGGAGAGTCATGTGATTCCCCTAAGAATTTTATTTTATATTTTGATGTTGAGGTTAGATAGATCCTCCCCTTGTACCAAAGAATGTCACTTCTCCATTCAAATTTGAATTTTGTCCCAAACTATTAATGATGGAAGAATATTTGGGGTCTTTAACGTATTCCACTATTTCATCTAGCAAGTCAGGGATTATGATTGATGGTTCATATGATGTTAATGCATCGACAACGACATTCTCCTTCCCCTTTTTGTGTAGTATTTCCATATCAAAGGTGTTCATTTTCTCTATTCATTTTTAATGCTCCACAAACATTGTCTTTTGTCGAAGTAGGTACTTAAGACTATTGTGGTTGGTACATATCAAGAATTTACTTCACAAGAGATATTATCTCCATTTAGCTAATGCATGCATAATTGAAAGCATCCGTTTATGATAAGTAGATTTTAAACTTTCCCTCTTATTGAGCTTCTGAATTTTGAAGGCTAATGGATGTTCTTCTTGCATTAGCACTGTGCTTATTCCAAAACTTGAAGAATCACATTCCACCACAACAGCTTTTGTGAAATCAAGAGTTGCTAACACGTGTTGATGACACAACCTTCTACAAGGTTTTGAAACATTATTTTGCCTTGTTATTCCATTGAAAGGAATTCTTCTTGAGTAAGTTTGATAGTGGCATTGTCTGACAAGTGTGCATAATTATTGATGAACCTTTTGTAATATCTTGTTAAACCCAGAAAGCCTTTTAATTTAGATATGTTATTTGGTTTTTCCATTCTATGATTGCTTTGGTTTTGTTTGGATCTACCTTGATCCCTTCTCTAGATATGACATGGCCAAGGTCTTCGACTTCTTCCTTGCCGAAGGTACACTTCGACATTTTTGCATTAAACATATTTTCTTCTAATATGGAGAGTACTTCACCTTCACCATAGGAACCAATCATAAGATTCACCGTTTAAATTATTAGAGGCCGTTATTATTTTTTCTCATTCACCAAGTGGAGGATTTGATTCAAAGAGACCCTCCATTTTGTTGACCCATACGTTGGCCCCTCTATGATCTTTGCCATCATATTTCGGTAATTCCTCTTTAATTTTGTGGTAATCTCTATCTTGAAACCTATCTTGATCCCCCGAGTTACTAGTATTTCCTAAGAGAGATATTCACGTGTCTTCTCTATTTGATTCTTCTTTTCTTGGGAATGGGGAAAACTGAGGTGTTAATTGATCCAATTTCTCCATGATTATTTAAAACTTGTCATCGATTCTAACATTTGATACCTCTTTGTCATATTTCTCCACTGCTCTTAAGGCATGTATATTGTGTATCGAATCTTTTACTTGTTGCAATGCAATTGTATGCTTTGTTTCTTGTTTGGACAATAATTATTTTAATTCTCCTTTTTGTGTGTTCAAGATACTCTCAATGTCATCTAAATGAGATTTTATAATTTTTATGTCTTCCTCGTGGTTATATAATTCTTTATTTATGTCCTCATTGGTTACCAATTTCTTCTTTCCCGATTCCATTTAAAATTTTGAAATTGCAATTGTATTGTATGGACTGTGTAAAATTACAAGAAATATATAAGTATTTATCTGTACAAAAGTATGGATGGTACATTTGGTATGAAAGTACATACAATACATAAGTATAGACTATACAGATTGTACATAGGAATTGCTATATGTAAATCCTTGTAGCCTTAAACCTGTGCATGCAAATCAATAAGCTCTGATGCCACTGTAGCATCATAAACACATGAATTTTATTTGATAAAACTATATCAATGTTGAATAAGTAATTGTTGAATGAAAAGTGATGATGTTCAAGTACAATTGGAACCTATAAATAGGTCTATTTGTGCCTTTCCATTTGAAAAAGGCATGTCTTTTAATTTAATTAATAATAATTTTTTTCTTTTATCTCCTTATGTTTATTTAGGCATTATTATTATTATTATTTATTTATTTAATTATTTATTACTATACTTTAGTATTTTTTTTATTTTTTTATTTTTAACCTAGATTATGTTAATCTAAGTACATTATATTCTAGCCCCCCAATCCTATTAGAAATAATTAGCAAATTTCCTATATCCTTGGATAAACAAGTAAGTTTCACAACCATAGAGTTTGAAGGTGGTATTGGTGTCTTACCAATCTTCAAGGAATTTGCTAACATAGTTATGCTGCCCAAAATTTTCTCCCCACTGATTCACCCACCTTCAACTATGCCTTCACATGCAACCATCACATTTGTTAGTGATTATCATTCTGTAATTGCTTTGCTTCATAAGGTTCCCCATCCTTTACCATCTCTAGGTTGACTTTAGACACTGTCTTATGTTTAATCATTGGATTGGTGCATACTAGGAGATTTCTTGTCCATTTTGAGTGTTATTTAGAACTTATTTTTCTTGACAAATATCTATCTGAGGGTGTTCAAACTATGCTTTTTCCTCCACTCATGTCGAGTTTTCTTAAAGACACAATCTTCTTTTAGGTGTCATTGAGAATGACAGGTTGAAAAGTGAAATGAATTTAAACACAGTGAAATGAAATAAAGTTCATTTTCCAAATAACCAACATAAGAAGGACAATGAATTGAAATCCATAAAGGAAAAATAATAGATATAATTGAATAAGATATGATAAAATATTTAATTGATACATTGCCATGTAATAACAATCACAATGGTTAATAAATCATGCTCTTTGGTTACAACACATTCCTTAGTTAGAATGTGCCACTTTATTTGTTACTTTAATGTTATTACTTTGATATATACATATAGATATGATCATTTTTTTTAAACCATGGGAATCGATAACTCGAGAGGATTACCTGGGCTAAGCCAATGTTCAAAGCCAACAACTGCCACTATAACCCAAGAGTATATCCAACAACCTGCAAGCCATATATACCAATAACTCATGACTTAGCAAGGGCCGAGATGTTCAGAGACACACCCAATATGGGGGTCCCACTCCAGGGGAAACCTACCTTTCTTGCCTCATCACAGCAAGCCAATGTCTCATTGGGGATTTGAACTCGGGTGGAGAGGGTGTGAAACTTATCTCCTCACCATTTGAGTTGTTTTTTTTAAGTAAGACAACATTATATTATATAACAGTCAAAGAGTTACATCGCGCTTCTGCCATAGCAATGTTCCAGTCCCACATTCTAATCCCTTAACACCCACAACCCATCCTTTACAGTCATCAGAAACTAAAATTACCCCTTCACTCCGGGGAAAATAGGGAATTTACCAGTGTTATCAGCAATATTGGACCCTAAAATGGAGACTTCTGCTTGACAATCTAAGCCTATAACTGAAACTATATCACTACTAACAAGCTTAACAAAATAGAAGAGAGCTATTAATCTCTAGTTGATGGACCATCCTCACTAGCATTCTGCGAACCCGCATTCTGCGTTCCTACAACAACATCCCCCTTCGAAGCCGACCTAGGGAGAAAAAAAATACCCACTAATGTATTGCAATAAGATCAATCTTCATGTGCATGAGTTTGGAATTTGCACAATGCTCTTTCCAGAAGTGCACTAGGATTTCCTCACCTTGGTTTTTTGCCTCATGTTCAACTAGAATCTGCCCCATAATTCCTTTCATCACCCAAAACATTGAAACAACTTGCTCATACAATGAAAGCCAAGCATGGGTCGAACTTGGGTCTATTATACATTCTTCTAATGCTGAGAAATCCTCGACTAGTTTTACTACCTCTAGGTTGGCCTAGAGTTTCTTCTCCACAACTTCAATCTCGTCCCGAAATTCTTGCAGAATCAATGCCTTATACATTTGCGCGCCTTGGGCTGCACACAACTGCTCCTGGTTGGCCCGCTTCAGACTAGTGCCACCCTTTCCTTGCCCTTCGTCCTGCATCTCCATTGCCTTAGACCACTCCGACGTCGGGATATCCAATGAAATTCTCACGGCCACCTTCCACGAAGGACTACGTTCATGCAACGACCGCCTACTTCCTCCACCTCCAACCTTATACCATACTGAGGTCCAACTAACATCATAGTCATTAAATCGGTTTGATTACTCTAGATTATCCCTACCTAGAAATCATTGCTCGTGCCCAAGGATGGACCATCACCAATGGTGATACAAATATCCTGCCCAGACCACCTACTCTTTTTCCTAGATTTCTCTTCGCCATTAAGCTTCATAACTGCACCCGTACTTCCTTCCATGCCGCCTTTTGGCTCCCAAATCTACATGCTAGTTTGGTTATAAGCACTTTCATGCATCATAATAACCTCGCCTCTACACACGCATACAACGACCACATGCATCACTTATGGTCAAGTTCCACCTGCATCTGGGGCTCACCATTTGAGTTGTTGATCATTACAAAGAAAGGAGTTTCCTTGGAAGAAAAGATCTAATCGTAATCTAAACTAATGTCAAGGGGTTCTAGGATTCCAAACAGGATAGCTTCTTGAAATCATTAGGTTCTAAAGATGTTTTAAAATAAAAATAAAACTTCCTATGATTGTCCAAGTGTTTTTTTAATTTCTCCTAGTGCATATCATATAGACCTAAGAAGTAATCAAAACAATGATAATTTTGACTTTTCTAGTAATTATTAACAATGTCTTAATATTTTTCGGATTGTGCAATCTCAACAACTTATATATACAATTCCAAGTTTCCAACAACGCTTTCGACCAAAAATGGCAAAACAAATTGGGTCCAAATCGTCTTTGGTTTATTGTTTAGACTACTCTAAGACCTAATAGTTTTGGACAAGCCCATGGGAAAACTCCTAAAGTTCCAAACTATGAATTGGGTTATGGTGGACCAAGCACCTTCAGGACTTAATGTTGGCGTGGCGTTGGGCGAGCAATAAGCAGTCTGCTGCGCAGCATTGAATGCGTGTCGGTGGCTCATTTGCTTGCGGTTGGATCTGAAGCTGCTTGAGATCCAAAGAGAAGCAAAGCAGCCGTCGAAACATTTAATGTTGTGCAGCAGGCTGCTTATTGCTAGTCCGTTGGCGTGAGCTATGAGCCTCGATCAAAGAAATTTGATACAAGGGACAATCAGGAACAGATCCACGTGTGCAAAACAAAATCCTCCAGATGGCTTCTTCATGAACCAGTTTAGAAGCAGATTCTAATGAGGACCTGTCCATAATATCCGCCTCGAAATTTCTCTATCTCATCATTTAGAAGCTCTTCTAATGCCTTACGGCTTGCTAGAGTAAGGGCCAGTGATGCTGTGGAGAAGGATGCACCAGTTCAGAAAACAAAGTCAGTTGGAGGAAGGTGTGATCACCCTTCGAGTTTTAAAGAAGACATCTCTGAACAGGTGGAAAGGTTTTGGCAGTTGAAACGGGGGAAAACGCAGAGGGAACCCAACTGCGTTAAACTGCCCTAGGAAATGGTAAAAATGGTGCCAGGAGAGGATGCTGTTTTAAGCTAGGTCTTTGAGCTTCAAGAAGTGAGTCTGATAGGGAATTTTTTTGCGAGAACCATATCAGAACTGGCACTGAAGCAATAGATTTATAAAGTATGGGAGCCATTCGTCAGATACATGTAGGGCTTCTTCACTCTAAGGGGAAGTTTACTGTTCTCTTTTAGAACGACAATAAATGCAGACAGAATTAAAGAAGGGTGTTGTTTCTGGGGTAACTCTGCCCTGTTGTTGAAGCAATGATCACTACCGTTTGACAGATGGAAGGAAAAAGATAACGTTTCAACCTCTGTGGGTTAAAATCCCAACCCTCCCTTTAGAATTGGACTGAAAGAACGACGAGGCAGATTGGCGAGGCCCTTGGAAGATTCAAATTCATAGATGAACGCTCGATAAATGTTAAATTGTGGTCTTTTAATGCGTGGAAATGGATTTAGATTCAGCTGAAATTGAAGCGGAAAGATGGCCCTATAACCATCGACAATTCGATTTTAAAGCATTATCCAATTCAACAGTGTCAGGTCAACTATGGCTGGTTTAGGTGGAAGGAACTGGCCCAGGGTTTCAAGCTCCTACAAATATCTATATGATGATAGAAGGCAGTCCCAGCTAGCTGAATGCAACAGGTTTGTTGTCTTGAATGTTTCTTTACAAAGGAGATGACCTTCATGTAATATGTTTAGAAGTATCCGAGGACGAAGGCTCCTCTTTTTATTTTTGACGAAGTATGTGAGGCATAAGCCAGACTTTAATTCAAGAACTTTTCTAGAGATAGAGTAGTGAATATAGGCTGAACTTTTTGAATGTTTTTATAGTGATTTGGTACATGCAGAATGTAAAATTGTTTTTCACCTTGATAATATGAAGTTACAAATTTTTCATTTGCAAAAAAATATGGTAAATCTTTGTAAATCAGGTATGATTTGAAGAATGTAGAAGGGGAATTAGGGTTTGCAAGTGAGAGGGATGGAAATGGAAATGAGGAACCAATGAGTTAGACCAATTGATTATTCTTCATACCTTGATGAGATTGGAGAAGATGAAATCTTCACTACTAAGGAAGTTTTTCAAGTTCCCATAGATAGCAAAAAAGACTTGGTAGAGGTTGATCCAAGACAAGAGATCAAATCCATTTAAGAGTACATCTCCTAAGTTAAAAAATAAAAGGAATAAAGACTCTGGTTAAAAGAGGTTTAGAAAGGTCCATGATAGGTGGAGGCATGGGTATGAAAGGTACTAATCAGGTTGAAGATTCACAAGAGAGACAAGAGGTGGATGGGGCCAAGGAAGGGCCCGACCCTATTCTTGCCAAATAATTGGAGAAATCACAACATGTAGTTGACACCGAACCAAGAAGTGGGACCCAAACATACGCCATAGGAGATGATGAATCACATCATATGGATTGTGATGGTAAGGTGGTGAAACTTCTAGGTAGTGAATTCAATGAAGTGCAAAATTACAAAGCAGTGAGGAAAATGAGTTGTGTTAAATCAAAGGAAAAATCCCTCATTGTTTTTAGGAGCATATAATCAACTCTAATACCAATGAAATGAACAAAGTTCATTCATTGAATATCCAACATAAGAAGGACAATGAATTGAAATCCATAAAGGACAAATAATATATATAATTGAATAATATGGTAAAATGATTGATTGATACACTGCGATGTGACAATGTATTTATACACATTGACTATTCGCAGTGGTTGATGGGTCATATCCCTTGGTTAGGTCATGTCCCTTAGTTAGGATGTGTCACTTAATTTATAGTTATTATATGTATGGATTGAGATGGTAAGGTGGTGAAACTTAGAGGTAGTGAATTCAACGAAGTGCAAATTAGAAAGCAGTGAGAAAAATGAGTCATGTTAAATCAAAGGAAAAATCCCTTGTTGTTTTTAGGAGCTGATAATCAACTCTATTACCAATAAAATGAACAAAGTTCATTTATTGAATATCCAACATAAGAAGTACAATGAATTGAAATCTATAAAGGACAAATAATATATATAATTAAATAAAATATGATAAAATGATTGATCGATACAATGCCATGTAACAATGTATTTATACACATTGACTAGACACAGTGGTTGATGGGTCATATATCTTAGTTAGGTCATGTCCCTTAGTTAGGATGTGTCACCATATATATATATATATATATATATACATATATATATATATATATGTATATGTATATATATATATATGTATATGTATATATATATATGTATATGTATATATATATACATATTATATACATATACATATATATATATATATATGTATATATATATATATATGTATATGTATATAATATGTATATATATATACATATACATATATATATATATATACATATATATATATACATATACATATATATATATATACATATACATATATATATATATATATATATATATATATATATATATATATATATTACATTGGCTATTCATTTAAGATGTTTTGTCCTCAAAGCATTTTATGAAAAAACTCTTTGTTTTGGCTTGTAATGCTTTTTCATAATTCTTCATTCTTGAGATTGAAGACATGAGACAATATGATCTTTGAAGCACCAGAAATAATTGTTGAATTGCGAAAAGGTCTGAACACCCTAATTTGATCTTTTGTGGGATTCTGTGTGTTACCAACTGAGTTGCACTACAATTGGACTTCAGTGAGCCACCAGTATTGCACATTTACTTGTGCCTTTTTCAGAGTTAAGAAGTTCCAGTAATTGACAGTTAGTACAACAGTGAACATTCAAAGTGTTTGTTAAAATCGTTCAACCAAATGCAACAGTAAAGTGGTTAGAAATTAGTTTTCAAGTGTAGGTGTAATCTACAACAATACTCTCTTATGAATTATGAACAGTGACAGTCATTAGTATGAAATTTTTCGATGTTCCATCATCAAATAATATGTTATAAGAATTTATTGCAAAACACACTTCAATTTCAGACCACATTAAGCACTTAGAAATATCAAAGAGTTCAGACTGAGGCTACAACAATACTCCCACATTTTGACAAACTTAAAATCTGCTTATAGTATCAGTGGGAAGGAAAGAGAAATTTGCTTGTATTTGGCCAAGGGTTATTACATATATATCTTAAATCTTGGTGAATATACACTTCACCTAAATTTCATAAGACTTCACTTCATAACATGCACCATGTATTAAGCTATTAAGCAAAAAACACATGCCTTATGAATTTCATAAATCATACAACTTAAACAAATTATTGATAATTATTTGTTTATTGTAAATAAAACAATTGCATATAACATATCATTACAATTACATGCAAATTTCAAAAAATGAGCATGCAAATTTCAAAACATGAGCATGCAAATTGGAATTTCTTTATAACTTTGACATAGTCTAGAAATTGTAGAATAAATTCATATTTCAGAATTGGAAAAGAATTAGATCGTAACTGAAAACTAAGGACTTATCCTTAAACTATATATTTAGGTCATGACTAATATCTACATGGTATAATTGGGGATTAAGACAACTTAATCATATCTTCAAGCATAAATTGAGGATCTATATGTCACAACTATATATATATTAGAAACGTCAAACATCAACAATTACCTTAGTTTTAGGTTCAACATGATATTCAGAGTGATACCCATTGATCTTCTAATATAAATTGTTTTCGTACATTGTTAACTATCTTTTAGTTGTCTTACTTCATTAGTAGACTTGAAACATGCATAAACTATTTTTATTGTTATTGACCATGAAATAAGACTACTGAAAGTAAGATTGAATACTTTGAGATTACATCATTAAATGCAAATCATTGTCACTTCCACTACTATTGATCCACATAATCCAAGACTTACACCTTCATCTACTACTGTGCATACATAGGAAACAAATCTTAACCCTGTTAACTAGTAAATGCTTGACCATCCCATATGGGGTGCTAAATAGAAGGAGGACGAGTATTTATGATAATGGGATGGAGGTAGAGCGGTCGGACGAACCATCTGGCAGTGAGGCTATGGCAGTGACATCGGTGGTTGTGCGCAATTAAAACTCCTACCTCCTCTACCAGCTCAATCATGCCAATTAATTGCCCGCTTAAGGTAGTCCTTGTTTCTTGCACCCAGATTATTATGGCTCAATCGAGAATCCAAGGGATCATTTCGACCTCAGGGGATTTCTACTCCATCTCTAGTGCTCCTTGCTCCGGTGTTTTCCTTCTGCCTAGGCTGATACAGACTCATAGTGTTTTCCTTTTGCATCACAGTGTTTTCAACACCATGGCTTGGGAGCGTCATTGTGCCTCTAGAATGCGAGGTTGTGGCCGTCATGCCTGCTCTCTGAATCCCAGTGGTGCGAGCATTGCTCACCACCTTAATACGATGACAGATAGGCTAATGGTCATACGCATTGACATAAAGGAGACGGAGGAGGACATGCAGGATCGGATTTTGGATCTTTGCAACAAGGTTCATACTCTCATCGAAGGGTGTGTCAACATAGCCGAGGTTTTTCACCTCTCTTTGGATCTGCTTGCTACCATTGTGGAAGATGGGGCAATTCACTATGGTCTAAATGAAGGGGTTGGAGGCGAATTGCACCCGAGGGAGACGAAGGATCAAGCAACGTCTTCCACTGTTGTAAAATATTGTGATGAACCTGCAATAATTAATTAGTGCAAATACATGAGATATCATAAATAATAGAACATAATCACTTTTATATTGATCACGGGCTACTTCGAGGGAGCAACCTCCTTTGAGCAAGCTCAATACAATTAACTTCATCGTGCCTTCAATGACCTCAACACACACTTATATACTAAGTCTATGCCTAATACTATGAGTCAAAACCATGGGACATATAATACTACGGGACGACTTACAAAGCATATGCGTCCAATACTATGGGTCAATACTATGGGCTAATATAAACTACGGATCAACAAATACTACGGGACGACTTACAAAGCATATGCGTCCAACAACAATATACTAACATAGTAAAGAGAAGGGTTGACATAGGTTCCTAACATCCCCTCTCCCTTAGAAAAAGCTTTGTCCTCAAAGCTTTGGTTGGAGAAATTGCTGCAGAATATGAAGGAGTGGTTCCTCGATAGCATCCTCGAGTTGCATTTCGGGCCACTGATGCCTTTGGAGTGTCAAGTAGGATTGCTTGGAAGGTTGTAGATGAAGAAGAACCCTGTCAGCTGTGTGGAAAATGCGCTCAGAACGGTGCTGATCGGCTTGTTGTTTCAGGCGAATTCTGGTCATGTGAAGATTGTCCTGCAGAATGAGAAGAATCTGATCGTGGTTTCGAAGAACCGAGTCAATTTCCTGAACTGGGGAGCTGGTAAGGGTGTATGGAAGAAGAACTGGTAGTGTTTTTCCATAGACTGCTTCATATGGCATCCTTTGAGATGTGGTATTGTACCACTAGAGCGCTGCTAGGAAATCCATAGAAATAGTTGGCCAAAGCTGTGTAGGGATGGGCAAGGGTTTGAGCAATCCCGAAAGGAGTGTCGTTTCCCCCTGTTGACTTGGAAAGTATCATCGTCAGCCACCATCTGTTGAATTGTCATTTTTAGTCCCTACCAAAAGAAGTTACATTGTTCCCCGGTCATACATTTTGTAAAACCCAGAGTGCCCCGTTGATGAAGAAGCATGGAGTTCATAGAAGAGATAGCCCTATTGAACAGATTGAAACCAATTTGGAACAAGCAGAGAAAGAGCCGTAAGAGAAACTGGGTCATCAATTGTGCGAGAAGGAGCATCTTCCACCATATTGTCCTTACCCTTCTTGTAAGTGATCACATAGGGATAACCCATGAGTTGGTAACCCATTTCAGGTGTGTTGGGGAGGAGACCCATTGTTCCAGAAAATTTTCCAGACTTGGGAGATCAGCCTTGATGCAGAAATAATTCCCTAATAGGTATGGCTGCCACTTCTGTACTGCATGCAAAATAGCCATCATTTCCTACTGAGAGGTAGATGTGGCTAAATTCTTACCGGAAAGGTCTCTTGAAGGCATCAAGCGCATTGGGTCAGCAAAGATACCTTCATATCTATCCAAGGAAGTAGTGGAGACTGTTGATGGGTGCATCTGAATGGAATTGAGCTGAGCGATGACACCATGTGAATTCTTCTTAAGGATTTTTTCCAGGCGATGTGAACTGATGATGCAGAGAGACCTTGGTTGAAAGCCCTTAAATTTGTGTTGTTCCCCATTGACTTTAAACTGCATCCATAGTTCAGCAAAATCCCATAAGATGGGGCCAAGTGTGCATAACCATTGAACGCCCAAAACCACATCACATCCGCCTAAGGACAAGGCAAACATGTCAAAGTGTAGGTTATAATCTTCCATAGAGATACGCACATTGTGACACTTCCCCTTACAAGGTAAGGTGCCCCCATTGGCAACCATGACTTCAAAGTTGGAGCAAGGATGGACAAAACAATCAACCTGTTTGGCAATCCGAGGGTCAATGAAGTTATGAGTGCTACCAGAATCAATGAGTATGGTAAGAGGGAGCTTCTTGAAGTATCCCCTGACCCGCATTGTTTGTGGGGTGGTGACGCCGGTTATAGCATGGAGATAGATCTCGGGTGGGTCGTCCCGAGATGGGGTGTCAATAGGCGGGTGTTGAATTTCGACCTGATCATCTACTGTATCTGTAGCTTCTTCACCAAGTTCTAAGGCAGGCGGAGAATCCACATCCAAGAGATAGAGATTTTGTTGAACACATCTATGTCCCCGAGTGAATTTCTCATCACAATTATAGCAAAGCCCTTTTTCTCGGCGTGCCTGCATTTCTATTTCAGACAAATGCTTGATAGGAGTTGGTTGAGGAGCAGGCGTGATGGGAGGTCGTTGGGAACCCATATTTCTGAAGGGAACAAGGGTGGGTTTGGAGCGTTGTTGAGCTGCGATCTTGTCCTCGGCCAGCTTAGCCAACCCTAAGACTTCCATCATTGTGTTGGGACAAAACATTTTGACCTCTGAGCAGATTTCATCCTTGAGACCACTGATAAAACAACTCCTGTAGAATTCATCAGACAATCCTTCTGTGTGATTGGCCAATTTATCAAATTCTGTCTGATACTCTCTCACTGTTCCAATTTGGTGAAGTTTAGTGAGTGCTCCTGTGAAATCATCAAAAGTACTAGGACCAAATCGTGGAAAAATGAGTTGGCAAAAATCTGTCCAGTTTGGCTCGGGATGAGCTTTGATGTACCAACAGTACCATTGAAGGGCTTCCTGTTCCAAATGAAAGGATGCAAGTGGAACTTTCTGGGCATCAGAAGTATTATGCAGACTGAAATATTGTTCTGCTCGATATATCCATCCAGTCGGATTAGTACCATTGAAGCGAGGAAAATCAAGCTTCGGTCCACGAAAATTGCTGGAAGAAGAGAACCCAGTGGCTGCAAAAGATTCTGGCTGTCTGGTATTGTTCATGGCTGAATGCTGAAGATGGAGGCTGAGAAATTTTTCATCCAGATCTTGGAGTTTGGTTTGGATTGCTGCAAGTGCTTCCTCCATGGTGTGTGCTCCTGCATGGGTGACAACCATAACCAGTTTTTTTTTTTTTTTTTGGCGGAATGGGTAAGAAAACACAAATAGAAGCTGATTTAGTAAAGAGAAATTTGGATTGGGGAAACAATCTGATGGGTAATTGGGGTTTGACTAGATTTTGGACACTGTTGAAAGGACAAGAAAGCAAAAAGGGGGATTTCAGAAGCGGGGTGATAGAATGAGAAAATTTGGCAGAGAGGGACAAAGAAGCAGAATTCAGAAAGGAACTCTGTGGTAAAATTTGAAGGTGATTGGGTGAAATCTAAGGAAGTTATGGCAAACCCTAAAAATAGACAAATGTGGGATTTCACGCTTTGGGAAGGGGAATGTGGGATTTTGGGCTTTGGGAAGGGGAATGTGGGATTTCAGAAATGGATAGGAAACAGCGGCGCGGAAGGGATCCACAACAGATGGATCTGCAACGGTGCGGAAGGGATTGAAAACGGCTGGATCTGAAACGGCGACTGGATCTAGAACGACTTTCATAATAGATTTGAAACGACTGGATCTAGAGCGGAAGTGATCGGCAACAGTTCAACTGAAAATAGATATGGACCCCAGGTATGTACGACTTCCTAACAGTTCAGGTGTTTTACTTGGCCACCAATTCTGTCTGACGGCTTGCGTATTGGGGCAGTACCCCTCACTCCACGGCTCAGGTAAAAATGATAACTGCTTTGCCACAAACGGCAACTCTTGGTTTACCTCACGGGTGGGAACTAGTCAATCAGGTAGGGGTCGTTGCCCTTTTCGCTGACAGGTCCTCTCAATGGGCCAGCTACTTTGGGGTTCCTGTGGTACTCCTCACAATGAGTTTTAGGGCTTATGCCCAAGTACTTCCCACAGTTAAGCGGATAGGGATTATTCCCAAATACGAAGCTGCAACAGATGCGAAAAAAAAATTTGGCAGAAATTCCACCCAACGAGCCCAAGAAAGTGCTATGATACCAGATGTGATGAACATGCAATAATTAATTAATGGAAATACACGAGATATCATAAATAATAGAACATAATCACTTTTATATTGATCACGGGCCACTTCGAGGGGGCAACCTCCTTTGAGCAAGCTCAATACAATTAACTTCACAGTGCCTTCAATGACCTCGACACACACTTATATACTAAGTCTATTCCCAATACTATGAGTCAAAAACATGGGACATATAATACTACGGGACGACTTACAAAGCATATGCGTCCAATACTATGGGCTAATATAAACTACGGATCAACAAATACTATGGGATGACTTACAAAGCATATGCGTCCAACGACAATATACTAACATAGTAAAGAGAAGGGTTGACATAGGTTCCTAACAAAGAGGAATACTTGGTTGTGACCGTGGAAAATACTGCGAAGGTGGATGATACCAAGTTGGCCAACACAAGTGACATTAATGAGGCCCCAAGCAACAATGGAGACGAAGATGCGCCTCTGCAGGCTAAACGATGACTGGGCCACGACCCAATTAAGTAGTGCTTATTCATGCTTTGTATTTTTTGGGAAAATTTTGAATTATGTCAGATGAAAAAAAAAATGAATACTGGCGACTATATGTAAGATATTTTTTTTGCCACTCAAATTCTCAATAGACTTAGGCTCTATCAGTCATATTTTCTGAGCTCTACAAAAGTTTATAGGGAGTTTACAGTGTCTTTATGTCCATATTTTTGGAACCTTAATTATGGGTTGTTTTCTCTTTATGAGAGGCCTCGGGACTCTGTATCTAGGTTGTTTTCTCTTGATGAGAGGCCTGGATGGACTGTATCTCTATGTAAAAAAAATTGTGATATAATGTAAGTACTAAATTACAAAAAAAAGAAGTAAAAGCTTGACCACAATACTATGTTGTATATATTCATCATTAGAATCTCTAAATAATTATATTGACCCATGAAATCACATGTAATCATTATGTGATCAATCATAAGTACTTTCAATATATGAAATCATATTTAAGTGTTCAAGAAATTGTCTTCAACCATAGAAAACATTTTTTTAAAGAAAACCAAGTGATTCCTTACCTTTTTAAATGTGTGATAATGATCCAGATTTATGTGGGAACGAAACAAAAGATAGCATATACATAATCATATACAAAGATATATTGCAAATAACACAGTGATACAGTAAACACATATTCTATTAAATAGCGAAAATAGAACAGACTGTAAAATACAATAGCTAGAATGGTGGTAGCTATCTCTGAGAAGAGATGTGGCCGCTATGCTAATTCGTGCCAAGATGAATACAAAGAGAGGCCGAAAGGGCCTATTTATCATAAGCATGAGGGAAAGAATCCCAAACATCCAAAAACCTAACCCTAGAAGATGAACCGTCATAAAGTTTACGGCCCCAAGGTGGTTAGTTGAACAGTCAACTTCCCGGGGTCATAACTTTTGCATACGATCTCCGTTTGGGGCGCTCGGTAGCCAGTTGGGAAGGTCTATCCGAGATTTACAACTTTCGATTGGACCAAATGCATGCCAGGGAAACCATTTGGTCCCCCAAATCGCCAAAAAATGTCGTTTAGGGCCTCAAAATGGCTCCGGAAGTTCAGGACCCGAAAAACTACTAAAAATAGTAATTTACCAAAATTGCCAGAAGACTGTTTTGAGCCAGTTGGAAGAGGTGGGCCGCCACCAATATCCACCTGGATCAGATAAACCAAAATTGATCTTAATAAACACTCAAAATAAAAAATGTAAATAGTTATCTTATTTATTCACTATTTTTATTGAGTATGTGAATCCTTATCTTTTTAACTTTAATCTTTACACCAAAGTAAAATGGTATATGGTATTCCATAAAGCCTTATAACTAGGACATAACCTAGTTTCTATTATTACATTTTCATAAGTTTTGGTTACATCTGAGAAGAAAAGGTTGAGAATAATTACATTTTCATAAGTTTTGGTTATATACTTAAGAAGAAAAGATTGAGAGTAATTAGTGAATAAATGCTTACTTAACATTTACATTTAATTCTTAAGGCTAAAACCATCAGCAAACACCATGGGTTACCCATTCACAACGTAACCACTTACAAACCTGGTCAACTTTCGTTTCTTGCGAGCACACCTCTCAGTCAGGGAACTAGTTTTACACCCCAAGTGACTAAGAATGTTGAAGGACAACAGTCCAACACCCCCATCACTACTACTACCGGAACGTTACCCACTCCTCCCCCACCCCAAAACTCGCGGGGAGGATTCTCCTTACCTCCTGGTTTTTTCACACGTAATGTTCCTCCTGTTAGTATATTTAGACACTTAGGAGTTAGTTAAGATCAACTTGTGTAATATATCCGTTAGGGATAGTGTGTTTCTTTAGTATGCATTAGTATGCATTTGTAAATACTTAATCTGACGGTCACGATATGTTTCCGACATAGAGTGATCCTACGTCTCAACTTCTCTTAGATCAAACCTAACCTTGATCCGTGGCTTAGCACCCGATTGGTCCATGATCTCTATTTAAAGAGCATGGAGGGTCATTGTTTAGTTGATCGATTATGAGAAGCTCATTTGTAACTTTCTTTCTTTGCATAATAAATTGTCCCGTAGAATCTATTTGGTCGGGGCCGTGGAGTGTTTTCCTCAAGAGGGTTTAAACCACATCAAAACATCGGTGTGTTGATCTGTGATCTATTTGTGTGAAGTGGTTTCTCTTGGTGTTCGGTCCTTTGGTAGTACCCTGTGTACCCGAACATGGTATCAGAGCTTTTATGAAGTGCCGCTTCCGGTTATGATCTAGATCTTGAACTGTTGTTGCCGAAACTCGAAAGGGTTTCTAGTTCTGGTATTTATGTGCATTTCTGGGCTACGGGAGGTGTTCCATTGCGTCCGAAGCGTCGTTTCCATTGGGAAATAGTTTTTGTTTGATCGAAAACGGTTCCCGGTTGCTCCAGAAACGCGTATTTCATCAGATCTGAAGGTATAATGTTACAGTGACGCATTTTTTTTATTTCATTTTTTGAAAAGAAAAATCTTATATTTAATCTTTTTTTACTGTTAGATTTTTTTTGGTTCGGATTGTTGCTTTCCCGTCTGCGTATGCTCTTTTCCGTGCACCTTGAACGATATCGGCAAATCAGAAACAGAAAGGGAAAGTGTTTTTCTCGGCTGCGTATGCTCTTTGCCGTGCACCTTGCGCGATCTCGGCAAATCAGAAACAGAGAGAAAACGTAGACTTTCCGGGCAAGCTAACAAGATCTAACTCCACAAGTGTGGAAAAGTTTTTTTTGTTTCGATTTGTGGTTTGTTTTGCAGGAAAAAGGGCAAGCACGCAAACCAAGCAAGAAGAGTAAAAAAAAAAAAAAAAAAAAAACACATTCCTCATTCCCATATTTTACATACGTTTTAATCTAGCTCACTTGGTTCAAAGTTGCTTTATTCCTTAATAGGTCTTGAGTTCAAGTCTTAGGAAATTACTTTTAAAAGAAAAAGTGTATGCAATTTCTATTTTCAAGTTACTTTATTGTAAAAGTGCATCTCACTTAAATAATAAAAAATAAAAATACAAGTGAGTCACTTAAGTTTTTTTTCATTGTTGCACTATTTAAAAGTAATATCATTGTAAAAGTGAAATCACTTATTTTACAAAAGTGGTTCACTTAAAGCAACTTTATTGTAAAGTGATTGTCAAAAGGTTCATCTTGGGAATAGGGGGGTTCTTTTTTTGCTGGACATTCTCTAGCTACCACGTCACTATTGGGGACATCTTCAACAGTTTCTTTGTTCAAGCATAACTTCATCATACAGAGTCAGTTTTCAGTGCCGTTTTTTTTAAACCGCCTATTTTTTTGAGCTCTTCACATCCATACTATTGGTTTCTGCTTTTACTTCCATTAATTTACAAATATGGCCGCCCATTGTGATATTCTACTTAACAGTTCCAACTATTTCTCATGGAAATCTCGTATGGAGGATGTTCTACGAAGTAGGGGAATTTTCAAAATTACCACAGGGAAAGAAAAAGAACCCATTGATGATGATAAGAAAATAAAATGGGCAAATAGATGTGATGAAGCTCGTGGATTGATTGGGATGTCAATCTCTACTGATTTGCGATTCCACATATCTGGAATTGATGAACCTAACACTGCTTGGGACAAGTTGGAATCTGTGTTTGGTAAACAAAATGAAATTCAAAGTCACCAACTCGAAAATGAGTTGATTTCTTTAAATCCAAGTGACTTTTCATGCATTCAAGATTATTTATCTAAGTACAAAACTCTTAAGCTCTTATGTGCAAAATGTAAGATTGAGAGGGAAGACAAACATTGCATTTATCATATTCTTTCCAAACTTGGACCTACATATTATGTTTTTGTATTTACATTTTACTCCATGAAAGCATCATTGAATGCAGCTAGCTATCAAGAGCCTAGTCTTGAATCCTTTTGTGATTCCTTGATTAGGGAACAAGATAAACTCATTCATCTTGGAATAATCAACAATGCAGATACATCTGGGAAAGCCTTATTGTCCCAACAGAAAGAAAAGTCCAAGCCTCCCAAGAAACAAAATTTTCGCAATAATAAGTCAAACAAAGGTCCAAAACTCTCTCAGTCGGCTCCTTCTTTAAAAAATGACAAAGGATCCAAGCCAAAAGGAAAGAAGACTGAGCGTCATTGCAACTATTGTGGGAAAGATAATCATGATGAATCTAAGTGTTTCAAGAAGATGGCAGCCTTGGAAGCAGCAATGAAGAAGCACCACATCAGCCTAGATTCGCCTTCAGAATCTACCTCTCATGGACATGCACTTTGTGCTTCTGGTTATTCTTATAATGCATCTTCTTCTTCTACTTCAAATGAATGGCTCATTGATTCTGGAGCATCTTATCATATGGCTAAGGATCAAGCCATCTTTTCTACTATGCATGAATGTAACACCAAACAAATATTTGTTGGTGATGATAGATCTCTAAGTGTTGTAGGATCTGGAACAGTTACAGTAGATAATGGTCATTTTAGTGGTGTACTATGTGTTCCAAGAATTTCCTGCAATTTGTTATCAGTCTATCAGATCACTCATTCTGGTGAAGGTAAAACTGTGACCTTTACACCTCACCAAGTTGTAATCAAGGATTTTAAAGATCCTCAACAGGTCCTAGCTACCGGAATTGTTGATGATATTACCAGGTTGTACAAGTTTAACAACTTTGGGTCATCACCTTTCCCTTCAGTTTTTGTTGCTCATAGTGATAACTTGAGCAAACTTTGGCACGAGCGATTTGGTCACTTAAATTATCGCTCATTGCAACAATTATGTAAAGAAAATATGGTGACAGGTCTTCCTATGGTATCTTGCAGGGATGGTGTTTGCTCCGGTTGTGTACTCGGAAAACATCATCGGGACAGTTTTGACAAACGTGCCTCTTGGCACGCCTCGGTTCCTTTGGAGCTTGTGCATAGTGACTTGTGTGGTCCTCTTCCATCTGCTTCCTTTTTTGGTTTCAAGTATTTCTTAACTTTCATTGATGATTACACCAGACGCACTTGGGTTTATTTCCTAAAACTTAAGAGTGAAGTATTTAACATGTTCTTGGCCTACAAGGCCCTTGTTGAAAAACAATCTGGTCATCAAATTATTAAGTTAAGATCTGACAATGGAGGAGAATATGTTAACAAACAGTTCACTACTTTCTGCACTGAACAAGGCATCCAACAACAGCACATTGTTCCATATACACCACAACAAAATGGTGTAGCTGAGCGGAAGAACCGCACTTTAAAAGAAATGGCTAATTGTATGATCCAATCTAAGGGACTAAGTCTTCAATTTTGGGCTGAAGCCATAAATTGTGCAAATTACATCGTTAATCGCACCCCCACAAAAGCATTACAAGGTATAACACCGGAAGAAGCATGGAGTAAAATTAAACCTGATGTAAGTCACTTTCGTGTGTTTGGTAGTGAAGCATGGGCTCACATTCCGAATGAAAAACGGAAAGCATTGCAGCCTAAAAATGAAAAGTGCATATTTGTTGGATATTCTGAAGATGTAAAAGGTTATAGACTTCTTCAACCACATTCTCATGATGTAATCATTAGAAGAGATGTTAAATTTGATGAAAATATCTTGGCCTGCGAGCCTAACTCGGCGATTGTGCCATCTTTGGCCTGCGAGCCTGATTCGGCGTTTGTGTCTTCTTCTTCTTCTTCCAACTTCCTTGACAGGTTTCCAACTCCAGTTTCTGATGATGACAGTGAGGATGAAAATCCACCTCCGCCTACTCATGTTCCTCCAGTTGCACCAGCACAAGTGCTTCCTCGATGGGTCCGTTCAACATGTGAAGCAGCTGGTGATCTTGCTGGTGATCCTAGAGATCAACGTCGAACACGTTCTCAGTTTCAGCGAGCCTCTTCTCTTTTGGCTCAAGTTTCCGAGAATCATGATCCAGAAACTTTTGCAGAAGCTTCAGGGAATCCAGATTGGGATGCAGCCATGGATGAAGAATATCGTTCCTTAATGGCGAACGATACTTGGGATCTTGTACCTCTTCCAAAAGGAAGAAAACTTGTCATATGTAAATGGGTCTACATAACTAAGTATGCATCAGATGGAAGTGTTGAAAGACTTAAGGCAAGGTTAGTTGCCAAAGATTTTTCCCAAGTTGAAGGGATTGACTACAATGAAAACTTTGCTCCTGTCACAAAAATGAACTCCATCCGCCTTGTTCTTTCCCTTGCAGCCTTACACAATTGGGAAGTCCATCAAATCGATGTCAAGTCTGCCTTCTTACATGGTGATTTACAAGAGGAAATTTACATGGAACAACCTCCTGGCTATGTTCAGAATAACTCTAGCCTTGTCTGTCGCCTTAAGAAATCTTTATATGGCCTTAAGCAAGCTCCTAGAGCTTGGTATGCCAAAATGGATAACTTTCTCCTTGACACTGGTTTTTCTAGATGCCATTATGACCCCAATGTCTATACCAAGAAAGTAGGAAACCATCTCATCATACTTGTTCTATATGTTGATGACCTTATTCTTACTGGTAGTGACCCTAAACTTATAACCCATGTGAAATCCAGTCTTAAACAAAATTTTGAAATGTCAGACTTAGGACATTTGCATTATTTTCTTGGTCTCCAAGTCCTGCAAACCAAAGAAGGAATCTTTCTTTCTCAGTCTAAGTATGCTTGTGACCTTCTTCGACGCTTTCACATGGAAGATTGTACACCAGCCCCTTCTCCCTTCCAGTCTGGAGTCAAACTTTCTGCCACTTGTACTTCACCTGAAGTAGATGCCACCTTGTATCGTCAGCTTGTTGGTAGTCTCTTATACTTGACTCATTCCCGTCCTGACCTTTCCTTTGCCGTTGGTCGAGTTGCCCGTTATATGTAGACACCTCATGAAAGTCACTGGAAAGCAGCTAAAAGAATACTTCGATATATTCAAGGTACAGTTCAGTTTGGGATTCATTACAGTACAGGGGGGAAACCTTTTTGGTTGGTTTCACTGATTCAGATTGGGCCGGCGATCCTGATGATCGAAAGTCTACTACAGGTTATGTTTTCAGTCTGGGATCTGGACCTATTACTTGGGTTTGTAAGAAACAACAAGCTCTTGCTCTTTCTTCAGCAGAGGCAGAATATTGAGCAGCAATTAATGCCAGTCAGGAAGCTTTATGGATTCGACAGATCCTTTCAGAGTTTGGATTCGAGCAGCAACAACCTACTCCACTTTGGTGCGACAATCAAAGTGCCATCAAGCTTGCCAAAGATCCAGTTCTACATCAACACAGCAAACACATTGAGCTACATATGCACTTCATCAGAAATCTTGTTCATGATCGTGTTCTTGAAGTGCTCTTTTTCCCTACAGATGACCAAGTTGCATACATCTTCACCAAGTCTCTTACAGAAGCGAAGTTTTCTAAACTTCGATCTATGTTAGGAGTTCAGGAACTTGTCATTAAGGGGGGATAGGCTCTAATGCCTCCTTCCTTCTCCTAATAGTGTCACTTTTGTAAATCCTTCAATCCTATCCCAAGTTGTTCTTAAGGGGGGATGTTAGGATATTTAGACACTTAGGAGTTAGTTAAGATCAACTTGTGTAATATATTCGTTAGGGATAGTGTGTTTCTTTAGTATGCATTAGTATGCATTTGTAAATACTTAATCCGACGGTCACGATATGTTTCCGACATAGAGTGATCCGACGGCTCAACTTCTCTTAGATCAAACCTAACCTTGATCCGTGGCTTAACACCCGATTGGTTCATGATATCTATTTAAAGAGCATGGAGGGTCATTGTTTAGTTGATCGATTATGAGAAGCTCATTTGTAACTTTCTTTCTTTGCATAATAAATTGTCCCGTAGAAGCTATTTGGCCGGGGCCGTGGAGTGTTTCCCTCAAGAGGGTTTAAACCACGTCAAAACATCGATGTGTTGATCTGTGATCTATTTGTGTGAAGTGGTTTCTCTTGGTGTTCGGTCCTTTGGTAGTACCCTGTGTACCCGAACACCTCCCATAGTTAGTAGTCACCAACCCATCGTGAGTCAACCTTCCACTAGCGGTCAACACGTTGTCACTGGGGGGAAACCCTCGTCTTTTAGCCATAATTCGAGTGGAGGATTGCCAATTGGGCATTCCCTTGGAATCTATTTACCTGTTGTGGGATCCACCATGGGATAACCCCTTCGTGGGGAACCATCCAATACAACCCAACCACCATGGAGTCAACCGTATCTAGGTTATCTTAACCTTGTGTCGGGACAACTTAATTGTGGAAATGTACTCCAAGGGATACCTTATCCCGGAAACTCATACACTCCATGGGGACATTTTAATGTTGCACCATTTGGACCCCCACCAACTCTTCCCCATGCCCCACCACCATATGGACCACCCCCTTCCAGAGGGGGCAGACCTCTACCTTCTGGAAGAGGCAGATGCCCACCCCATTCTGGCGACAGAGGACCACCTTCCTCTGGCGGAGGAGGAGGACCACCACCTTCTGGTAGAGGCGGGCCCCCACCTTATAGAGGAGGCCCACCTCATTCCGGCAGCAGTGGCCCATCTCATTCCGGCAGCGGTGGCCCACCCTATTCCAGCAATGGCTGAGGACCACCACCTTCCGGTGGTGATGGACCCCCACCTTATGGAGGTGGCCCACCTTATTTTAGAGGCGATGGCCCATCCTATCCTAGTGGCGGAGGCATTGGCCCATCCTATCCTGGTGATGGAGGTGGTGGCCCACCCTATTATGGTGGCGGAGGCGGCGGACCCCCACCTTCCGGTGGTGGCAGAGGACCGCCACCTGGAGGTCCACCTTATTCCGGCGGTGGAGGACCCCCACCTACTGGCGGTGGACCACCCTATTATGGAAACATACCTACATATGGTCCACCACCCGGAGAACCACCGCCTTATGGCCAATTCCCGGTAAGAACATCTTATAATTAGTTGATTCAAGGTCTCACTAGTCCCTATATGCCATATCAATACTATCAGTATCTGTAGCTGAACCAACAACTTCCCTTTTTGGCTACTTTGGACCTACCCGACCTGTCTCGTCTGACAAATGATCCCATCTTCCATGGTCATAATTGGACACCCATTTCTGTCAAGTTACCATCGGATATTCCCAAATTTGATGGCAAACCTGGTGAAGATCCAAAAAATCATGTGATGACATACCATTTATGGTGTTCATCCAACTCCTTGATGGACGACTTGATCCGTCTTAGGTTATTCCAACGGAGTCTCACTAGCCCAACTGCCAAGTGGTATATTGAATTACCACCGAACACCTTTCCAGATTTTTGTTCTCTTTCTATGTCTTTTTTGACCCATTTCCAGTTTCCCATTCGCTATGAGACTGGTTCAGAATTATTGACCCCTCTTCACCAGAATACCGCAACTCATATCTCGGATCATATCCATGAGTGGTGGGGAAGATGAAGTCTCATTAAGGCCCACATTCCAAACCAACTCTTAGCTGACTGGTTCACAAAGTCTCTTTTACTTGTCATAGCTCGAGATGTGGCCATGGGAGGGGCTGTCACCAAGGAACAAGCTATTGTCCGTGCCCATTACTTAGATCTTGTTTATGCTCAATCCGGCACATTGTATGAAATTGTTCCTGATGCACCCTGCCCTACCTACAACCCTGCAAAACCACCTAAGGGACCTCAAGCTGATGGCATCATTGGTTCCCTTAAATCCCATCCTTCTACTCAAATTGGTGGACCGTCGAACCCCCAGGGTGCTTCCCCATCCCCACCACAGGCTGGCAGCAACACCCCCAAGTCACCCACTCCTGCCTCCACCGAAGAGGTGAATTTTGTTCAATCAGCTTCACCTCAGAAATCCGATGGTAAGAAGAAAAACAAAGGTAAACCTAAGAAATATTCTAATCAGCAGGAGCCTAATCCCACCCCTAAAGACACCAAACAGAAAAGGAAGCTGAAGTATCCTTGTTTGCTTTCTCAAAGGAATGTCCTTACCAAGACAAAGTGCAGAAGTTTATCAAAGGAAACTCTACTACCGCGGTTCTCAACGATCCCTTCCCCACTCAAAACCAACAACCGATTGCTTACACCTCTCCTTCACATGGAGAGGCATCCTCCACCGCGCATGTTCTCATGATGCGTAGTGAGACGGTTAACTTGAACACACGTTCACGCTCATATGACTCAGTCCCTCAGAAGGAACCCATTGGAATTTATACTGAAAAACTTCCACTTCTATTCCTGACATCACCATGCCACACGCTTCTCTCACCATTGAGAATCCTTGCTTAGAGTCAATGTTGTGTCCGCTTAAGAGCACAATTCGAAAATCCGTTTTCAATCCCAATGCTTGGGCAGATCAGAACTACAACATCATAGAGGACTTGGCACAAGCTCCTTATGCTATGTTGATGCTATAGGTCTTGCAAAATTGTCCCAACTAGTGCAAGACTCTTCTCCCTGCCATTGGCGTGGTTGATCTGGATTCCTCTAATACAATCATGTTCTGAATCGAGTACTTTAAACCGAGGCTTTTCCACCAGTTGGCATTTCAAGTTTCCACGAAGATTGCTAGGAATAAAATCCATTGTACTGTGTTAGATGAACATGCCTCTACCTCGGTCATGTCGATATCGTGTTGGAGAGCCATCGGCTCTCCCGAGTTAAACCGTTCTCCCACCACCTTGAAAGCATTCGACGGTTGTGGCTTTCAACCCCATGGGTTGTTACAAGCCTTGGCAGTAGAGTTGGGGGGTAAGACCGCAACCATTAACGTGGAAGTCGTCGCAGCCCCTTTAGATTATAGTCTCTTACTTGGTCGTAATTGGTTTTATGCCATGACTACGGTCACATCATCCGTCTTCCGCATTGTGCAATTACCCCACCAAGGTCGGATTGTCACAGTTGACCAACTGGATTTCTGTACATCGGACACCACTACTCATCCCGGTGATAATGTCTCGTTACTCTGGAAAGCTTCGCAACCATATGAGAGCGTGGGGGTTGGCCTCATAAAAGACTCATCTCTTATGGGTGTTTTTCCAACCTCGGATCCCCCTAACCATGTTGCCACGGTGCACATGATTTCATATTTTCCCAACTCTAACAACTAATGGCTTATACCCGATGAATCCACTATGCATATGATTGGAGATACCATGCCTCTTTCACCTGTTGAACTCACTTACGAGGCTATCCAGTCAGCACCCAAGGACCACTTGGCTATGGCATCTACCTCCTATTCTCTACAGCAGGCGTCGTCCTTACCCGATCCTCTACTCCATACTTTTCATTCCGACGAGTCCATTATGGAGATCATGAGTTAAGATGACCCTGTGTGGGAAGACCTCCATCATCGATTGTCTTTCCTAGCCCCATTGGACTATGTGGAGAACCACATCACCACCATTTTTACACCGGATGTCTACCCTTGGCCCTAGTCCCCGATACTCACATGTCATACAAACACTGAGGGAAACCTGGCAAACATTGAACCCACCATTCCGATAGACATATCAGTTACTCCTGGTGTAGTGGAACATATTCGTTTAGGCCAGAAGTGTTCCCTTGAAGAGATTACTACTTTCACGAACTTATTCAAGCAATTTCGAGACGTGTTTACTTGGACCTACGAGGAAATGCCCGGGATAGACCCTACTATTATTTCACATGAGATTCAAACCTATCTCAATGCTAAATCAGTCCGAAAAAATTTACGACCAATACACCCTCGAAAAACTGCGGCAATTAAGGCAAAAATTGAAAATCTCTTGAAGGTCAGTTTCATCTACCCTATTCCATTAACAGAATGGGTCTCTAATGTCGTCCCTATGGCTAAGAAGCAGGGCACCATTTGTGTCTGTGTCGATTATCGGGATTTGAACAAAGTTTGTCCCAAGTACAACTACCCCACTCCCTTCATTGACTAGATCATAGACAATTGTACCGGAACTGTCATCTTCTCGTTCATAGATGGATTTTTCAGTTACAACCAGATTGAGATCTACCCAGCTGACCAACATAAGACAGCTTTCATCTACCCTTGGGGCACGTTTTCTTATCGCAATATCCCTTTTGGTCTCAAAAATGTTGGTGCCACATTCTAGCGGGCCATGTTGTACGCTTTTCATGATGTGAAGGAATTTTAGGAACCCTATTTTGATGATCTCCCCGCTCATTCGTGGCAGCGTGAATTCCACATCGATCACCTGACGGAAATATTCCTCAGATTCAGATGGTATAACATCTGTCTGAACCCTCACAAGTGTATTTTCTGCGTCGAGTCTGGACGCCTCCTAGGTTTTATCATTTCGAAAGATTGGATCTGCATTGATCCCTTGAAGGTGGAAGCCATTGCCGCTCTCCCACCTCCTACTGACATTACGGAACTTCAAAGTTTGCAAGGGAAGAAAAATTATTTATGGCGTTTTGTTTGTAATTTTGTTCAAAAGACACAGGGCTACATGAGATTACTGAAGAAGGACGTCCCATTCATCTGGGACGATCAAGTGCAACAATCCTTTGATAGTCCTAAACATGCCATTACGCATGCCCCTGTGTTCCAACCGCCCAATTACTACAAGGATTATATCATTTATCTTGTTGCTTCTGCCACCACGATCGCCATGGTATTGGTACAGGAGGACAACAACTCCCGGGAACATGTGATCTATTACCTAAGTAAGGGTCTTATTGACTCTGAAACTTGTTATTCACATGTTGAAAAGCTTGCTCTCGGCAGTCATTGACGTCCAAATGTTTTGTCATTACATACTACTCCACACCACCACCATTATCGCCGACTCGAACCCCATGTACCATGTTTTAACACGTCAAGTACTCGGGGGCAAGTACTCATGTTGGATTGCGATACTTCAGGAGTTCAATCTCCTCTTTGAGAAAGCTAAGTCTAAGAAGCCTTTGGTGTTTGTCGAACTCATTTGTGATCTTCCCCATGTTGATTTAGGATTTGAGCCCAATGATTCTCTTTCGGACAAATAATTGTTCCTTATTAGCACATTTGACCCGTGGTATGGGGATATTACCTTATATCTTCAAACCCAACATTTCAACCCCCAACTGTCTCGCGACGACCGTCTTCGTATACGTCACCATGCCAAGCATTACTTGATCGTTAGCGATACCCTCTATTGTTACACCTAAAATCCTACCATCATGTGATTCAGTGTATACACCCCTGGAGATCCATTGGCTAAGTCATTTACTTGGAAGGGACATCATTGTGCTTATGCTAGTTTTTGAGATGTCGTCGTAGGCTGCACTCATGCAACTTGCGACGTCACACCTTGCTCCATTACAGGGTGCGACGAAGTCAGTTAATGGGAAAAAATAGCTTTTTCGAGCTCATTCTCGAAGGTTGCTGATTTAGATCCTTATCCCTGACCTGTTGGGGGAGCTGGCCTTCAATTCCTAACCTCATGGGAGGATCCCCTATCTCTCTCCTATCATATCTCAACCTACCCTATCCATATCCTATCCACTTAGCCCTATATAAGTAAGGCTCTACCCCTCTCCAAGGGGAGGAAGTCTATGGTACTCTTATGCTAGTGAAATTAGGCTTAATAGATTTAGCACTCTAGCTTGGGATAGATCCACTTCTCTCTAGGAGATTTGGCATGGCTTGTCAGAAGGATCTTGCAACGTTAAGGAAATGGTTGTAACCCTCTTTTCTATTGTACTATCCACTTTTCAATACAGTTAATACAATTGATTTCCATAAATGTTGTCATGTTGATGATGTTTAGAGATTTCCTCCTTAACTGTTAACTTAGATCTATCATATGAAATGTATGCTTTCACTATTCTTGGTATGTTATATGTTTAACAGGGTATAGCCGTTTAAGATCCGGCAACACTGGAGCATTGGATCAACAAAAGAGAAAGGGATCTGCAAATCCAAGGCAAACGATCTATCCTTCCATTTGCACTTTTGTTTGATCTAGGAAAGTATTTTGTGTTCTGTCCTATTTGTTCTAGACTTACATTAAGCTAGGGAGATCAGGCCTTGAGTCCGCTCTCGGTAAATTGTTTGTCAAACAAATTTGTCAATTTGAATGTCTTTTTTCAGTTGATTTCTTTCCAAGCCATACTATTTTGTCATTTCCTTCTTGAAGTGGATTTCACCATCAGATCTTCACTTTGAAGTGTCTGGTTAGCTTCCTTCAAGTTTTCACATCTCATTTGTAGACCTGTTTATTGCTCATTACTTGGATATTTGGCTCATTTTTTAACTTAGATCTCACCTGTTGCACCTGATCAGTATACCCAGAGCGACACTGTGTGTTTTTTGATATTTGTTCCTTGCCTGTTAGTCTGTCATTGCAGCCCTTCCATTGGTCTACTGTGAAACCGTTGCACTTCCTGTACAGGTAAACTGCGACATCGCGCTGTGTATGAGCACAGAGTGTTCTGATTTTCCATTTTTTCCATACAGGCATGCCCTCTCCAGTTCTGTTGTGAGTTTGGTTTGCGTGCAGACTCGCTCTGTACTGTATGATCCAGTCAGAGATCCTTTTTGCTTTGTGTGATTGAGTTGTTTGGTTTTTGTTTGGAGTTGTTTTGGGTTCCATCTTCGACGAGTCTGAGACTTGGTAGTGGCAAATACTCTTGTCTCCCCCACTTGCATCCACTCACCCTTGCATTCCCTCCTCTCCTTTCCAGATTTGACCATTCTGTTGGATCAGTTTCCAGACCTCACTTGCATTCATTTTGTGAGTTTTGCTTTCTTCCTTGTTGCTGATTGATTTTTAGTTTTTGTATGTGTTTTCAGTCCATTGTGTGCTCATCTCTTCTTGAGGTTTTCTGAGTTATTAGAGTACTGCGAGTCATCTTTTCAGTTCAAGCATTCATGTTTAAAAGCACAGTTGTTATCAAATTGTCATTTTGATGCACTCATTGAAAGATCAAAAGTACTTTATTTCCGTTATTTTTCAAGATCATTTGAAGAATTGCATAAGCCTTGGAATATCTCATTCATATATCTTTTGGATAAGTTGAAAGAAAGTTGCGTTATTTGCATTTTTCATGAATTATGAGTTGCTCATCTTCTTGGAAAATTCGAATATAAATCAAGTTTTGCAAAAGTAATTCCGTGCTTTGGAAATTGAATTGTGTCTTTTGGCTTTTGTGCTTTAAGGCTATCATAGTGAAGTGAAAAGTTGCATACCTTACTTAGAAATTCTCTCTTTTCATTACTTAACATCATTTTCGTTTTGAAAAGACAAAAGAAAAAAAAACATGCTTTGATTTGGCTTAGTAGTGTTGTGAAAATTTTTGCGTTCGTTGAAAAGGAAAAAGAATACTTCATAGTCATGTTTTGGTATATTTGGGATTGTCTTGCATTGCGTTGCTTTGGTTAAAGTTGTCAGAAAGAAAAAAGAAAATTTCTCCTTCCCATACATAGAGTTCATTGAAAGAAAAGTGTATTTTTGCATGTAGTTAGAGCATGCATTATGTTTACGATTATGTACTCACCTCATGCATTCACCTAACCATCCAGATAAAATTAACGGTAGAACTAGGGTAAAATCTTTAGAAACTTGTGTGTAAGTTAGAGACGTATTCTGGTGTCGTTAAGCATGGAAGCTGTCGTTATTTTCTAGCACTATATCCTGAGGGTATTGTAGTCTTCCACGTACTTATCGGTATATCGAGCTCCTTCACGTACCCACCAAGTCACCTTGAGTACTTGGCATATATCGAAGGGTGTATCACGTACTCGGTAGTATATCGGAAGGTCTCTTGCCGAACGGTTGTGCACTAGACAGCATCACTACGGATTTGAGCTCCCACGTACCTTGCGTATATCAGGAGACACCCTTAGGATTCCTGAAACCAACTGAGTTAACTTTTTTGTCGTCTTGGCAGAGCAATACACCGAGAATAGCACTTGGGGAGCTACTACGCACGTGTCGTCTAGGTAATCAGGTATGCAGGAAAGGGTACGGTCCCAATCCTCCTTGTCACGTCATATTGTTGGACCCTACGGTATATCGCGAGTTGTGAAGCCTTGACAATCCTGTGAGGTTCCAGACCATTGAATCCACTCTTATAACATAAGTTTGCTTGTAGCCTTAGTTTGTGTAGGGTTTTGTCTGGTTTGCTTTTCTTTTAGTTTTCCCTTAGGAGAAACTTTTCGTTTCAGTCACTCTGCCTGACTTTCCTTGGAGAAGGTCTCGCAGGATTCAAAATTTGCCACCCCAATATCCCCTTAATCAGGAGGTAATTTTGAGGGTAAGAATGGATGCACATGCTAGGGTCGGGTCACATGACGTGGAAAACCCCACTTTGAATGTTGGAGGACTCTTGTTTCTACATACTCCTCCAGATTCACCTGCCTCT
Organism: Larix kaempferi; assembly: GCA_027924585.1. NCBI lineage: Eukaryota > Viridiplantae > Streptophyta > Pinopsida > Pinales > Pinaceae > Larix > Larix kaempferi. The sequence goes on along the minus strand of BSBM01000182.1, from coordinate 6,643,439 downwards.
CATCCCCCACAGGGTGAAGAAGCACAAATCCCCACTTCACAGGACTTACCTCCCGTTGCACCGGGAGAGCCTGGATCGTTGGAATGGATAAATCAACCCCAGGATGACCCTAAAGCCGCTGTTGGTCCATCAGCAGCTTACTGGACATCTTCTACCAGTCACCCAGTGGCCCATTTCACCATTGCCTCCCCACCTAGTTGGGCTAGCCCCGACGACCACTTAGCATCGTACCGTGAAGAATTGGCTCATTTACGTGCTATGGGTGAGGAGTTTCGAAATCGAAACATTCAAATAATATTTGACGACAGACCAATCCCAGGTCGCTCTTTATCTTTCGAGTCACCAGAATCATCCACCCAACACATGACCACTGTTGAAACTGGTCAACCTCCATTCCTGCACATGCATCTCCTAGACAGGAGACCAGTTCAGTACCCCCCATAACCCAACTTGTTGAAAGACAAAATTCCAACACACCCGTGACTGCCGCAGTTACGTCACTTGTTCCTCCCCCACCCCAAACTTCATGGGGAGGATAGTATTTAACCGCTACCTTCTTTACGGATAGTGGTAACCTCGCGTTGAATAATCAACAACCAGTGTTGGGTCAACCTTTACCCAGTGGTCAACAAGTTGTTGCTGGGGGGAAACCCCCGTCTCTTAACCATAATCCTACAGCAGGGGTTCCCATCAGGCCTTCCGTTGGAAATTCCTTACCTCCTGGAACTCCCACTTCAGGACTATCCCATGTTGGGGGACCGTACAACGTAATTCAACCTCCATCGATTCAAGCGTATCCAAGTCATCTTAACCCTGTGTCGGGTCAACTTAATCCCGGAAATGCACTCTACGGAGTACCTTAACCCGGTAACCATTACACTCTATGGGGCCAGCAAAATGTTTTACAACACGGACCCCCACTTATAGTCCCTCCACCCCCGTTTGGTCCACCCCCACCTCCCATTAGAAGCAGCCGGGCCCCCACATAACTCTGGAGGAGGCGGACCTCTACCTTCTGGCGGAGGACCGCCCCACTTCAGTTATCATGGCCCACCACCCCTTGGAAGAGGTGGCAAAGGACCACCCCCTCCTCCCGGTGGAGGTGGGGGAGGACCATCTCATCCCAGTGGTGGTGGAGGAGCACCACCCCCTCCCAGTGGCGGTGGTGGAGGACCTTCTAATCTTGGTGGTGGTGGTGGTGAACCCCCACCCTACTATGGTGGAGGTGGCGGAGGAGGCTCTTACCCTTCCGGTGGCAGCGGTGGACCACCACCCCGTCCCGATGGAGGCGGTGGAGGCCCGTCCAATTCCGATAGTGGTAGCGGACCACCACCTCCTCCCGGAAGAGGCGGTGGTATCCCATCCTACCTTGGCGATGGTGGTGGACCCCCACCATTTGGAGGCGTCCCACCCCCTCCCGATGGCAGAGACGGGACCACACCTTATGGTAATGGGCCACCTTATTATGGTTATGGACCTACTTAATAAGGCGGCGGACCTACATTTGGTCCGGGCAGCCAGTACCCCTATGGTCAATTTCCTCCTGGAACACCCTATGGTTAGTCGATACAAGTTCTTACAGGTCCTTACACACCTTATCCGTACTATCAGTACTCACAGCCTAATCCGCAGCTTCCATTTTTGGTACTTTGGATCTACCTAACCTGTCTCGTTTAACTAATGACCCCATTTACCACGGAACTAATTGGCCACCCATTCCGGTGAAACTTCCGTCAAATATCCCAAAATTTGATGGTAAGCCGGGTGAGGATCCTAAAAACCACGTGATGACATACCACTTATGGTGTTCATCCAACTCCCTAATGGACAACTCGATCCGTCTTCGGTTATTCCAATGGACTCTCACTGTTTCGGCTACCAAGTGGTACATTGAACTACCACCCCATTCTTTTCCTCATTTTGGTTCTCTTGCTATGAACTTCTTGACTCATTTCCAGCTGCCTATACGGTATGAAACTAGTACAGAGCTTTTAACCTCGCTCTGTCAAAATACAACTACTCATATATCAGATCATATACATGAGTAGCGGAGGAGACGATGTCTCATTAAGGCTCCTATTCCAGATTAGCTCCTTGCTGTTAGGAACCCATATCTTTACTTTGTTAGTATGTTGTTGTTGGACGCATATACTTTGTAAGTCGTCCCGTAGTATTTGTGATCAATAGTTTGTGTTATTGTTGTTGGCGCATATGCTCTGTAAGTCGCCCGTAGTATTGTTGATCCATAGTTTGTAACGGCCCATGGTTTCGACCCATAGTATTGGCGCCTAGAATTAGTATATAAGTGTGTGTTGAGACCTATGAAGGCACGGTGAAGTTATTTGTATTGAGCTTGCTCAAAGGAGGTTGCCCCCTCGAAGTGGCCTGTGATCAATACAAAAGTGATTCTGAGTTCTGTCATTTCTGCTATTTCGCGTGTTCTTGTTAATTAATTGTTGCAGGTGCCTCACATCTTGTATCAGAGCACTTTCTTGGGCTCGCTGGGTGAAATTTCTGCCAAATTTTTTTTTCACATCTGTTGCAGGTTCGGATTTGGGAATAATCCCTATCCGCTTAACTGTGGGAAGTACTTGGGCATAAGCCCTAAAACTCATTTTGAGGAGTACCACAGGAACCCCGAAGTAGCTGGCCCATTGAGAGGACCTGCCGGCGAAAAGGGAAACGACCCCTACCTGATTGACTAGTTCCCACCCGTGAGGTAAACCAAGAGCTGTCGTTTGTGGCAAAGCGGTTATCAGTTTTACCTGAGCCGTGGAGTGAGGGGTACTTCCCCAATACGCAAGCCGTCAGACAGCATTGGTGGCCGAGTGAAAACCCTGAACTGTTAGGAAGCCGCTCATACCTGGGGTCCATATCTACTTTCAGCTGAACTATTGTCGATCACTGCTGCGCCGTTTCAGATTCATTTTGCGAACCGTTCCAGATCCAGCCGTTCGGCGTTGTTCCAGAATCCTTCGAACCGGAAATCCCATTCTGCAAGCAGAGCCGTAGCCGCTCCAGTCTGTAAAAAAAAAAAAAAAAAAAAAAAAAAAATCCGTTTTTTCTCCATATCTCCCTTGTTTTACCTCTGTTTTCCTTGAAAATTTCAGGGAACCCCTATCATTCCATTCTGCATATTTCATCCCTGAGGACCCTATCCTCAATTCCCTTTTCTACAGCCCGAAATCCCACTTTTGTCTATTTTTAGGGTTTGCCATAACTTCCTCAGATTTCACCCAATCACCTTCAATTTTTACCACAGAGTTCCTTTCTGAATTCTGCTTCTTTGTTCCCTTCTGCCAAATTTTCCCATCCTTTCACCCCGCTGCTGAAATCCTCATTTTTGCTTCCTTGTCTATCCAACAGTGTCCAAAAAACGAGTCAAACCCCAATTACCCTTCTGATTTTTTCCCAAATCCAAATTTTCCTTTACTGAAGTAGTTCCTGTTTTTGTTTTCCTACCCAGTCAAAAAAAAAAAAAAAAAAAAAAAAAATCCCTGGTTATGGTTGTCACCCGTGCAGGAGCAAAAACCATGGAGGAAGCCCTTGCAGCCATCCAAGCCAAACTCCAGAATCTGGATGAAAAATTTCTTGGTCTCCATCTTGAACATTCAGCTATGAACAACAAACGACAGTCCGAGTCTTCAGTAGACAATGGGTTCTCTTCTTCCAGCAATTTTCGTGGTCCGAAGCTTGATTTTCCTCGCTTCAATGGTACCGATCCAACTGGATGGATCTATCGTGCAGAACAATATTTCAGTCTGCATAATACGTTTGATGACAACAAAGTTCCGTTGGAATCCTTTCATTTGGAACAGGAAGCTCTTCAATGGCACCGTTGGTACATCAAGGCTCATCCAGAGCCCAACTGGCCAAACTTTTTCCAGCTCCTTCTGCAACGATTTGGTCCTAGTGCTTTTGATGACTTCACAGGAGCCCTCACTAAACTTCGCCAAACTGGCACTGTGAGAGAGTATCAAACCGAATTTGAGAATCTAGCCAACCACACCGAAGGATTGTCTGATGAATTTTACCGGAGTTGTTTTATCAGTGGTCTAAAGGATGCCATCCGCTCCGAGGTCAAAATGTTCTGCCCCAACACAATGATGGAAGCACTCGGGTTGGCTAAATTGGCAGAAGACAAGATTGCAGCCCAACAACGCTCCAAGCCCACTTTTGTTCCCTTCAGAAATATGGGGTCTCAGCGACCTCCTATACCGCAGGCTCCTCGATCGACTCCTATCAAGCGTTTGTCGGAAACAGAGATGCAAGCACGCAGAGAAAAGGGTCTTTGCTATAATTGTGATGAGAAATTCACTCGGGGGCATAGATGTGTCCAGCAAAAGATCTATCTCCTGGATGTGGAGTCTCCACCTGCCTCTGAAATGGGTGACGAAGATCCAGAAACACTGGATGCTCCGGTCGACATTCAGGAACCGCCTATTGACCCTCCGTCTCAGGATGACCAGCCAGAGATATCTCTCCATGCTTTAGCTGGAGTCACCACCCCCCAAACAATGCGGGTCAGGGGTTACTTCAGGAAGCTTCCTCTTACAATCCTCATTGATTCTGGTAGCACTCATAATTTCATTGACCCTCGGATTGCCAAACAAGCTGATTGTTTTATCCATCCTTGCTCCAACTTTGAAGTCATGGTTGCCAATGGGGGTACCTTACCTTGCAAAGGGAAGTGTCGAAATGTGCGTATCTCTATGGGAGATTATACCTTGCGCTCTGACATGTTTTCCTTGCCCTTAGGCGGATGTGATGTGGTTTTGGGCGCTCAATGGCTACGCACACTCGGCCCTATCTTATGGGATTTTGCCGAACTTTGGATGCAGTTTTCCCTCAATGGACACAAACACACATTGACAGGATTACAACCAGGTTCTCTCAGCATCATCAGTTCACATCGCATGGAAAAACTCCTCAAGAAGAATTCACATGGTGTCATCGCTCAGATCCATTCCATCCAGATGCAACCCTCAGCGGTCTCCACTAATCCTTGGGATCTACAACAAATTCTGGATCGATATACAGGTGTCTTTGCTGAACCAGTGGGATTACCACCTTCCAGACCAGAAGACCATCGTATTCAGCTCCTTCCTGGCAGCGCTCCTCCCAACATCCGTCCCTATCGCTACCCATTCCACCAAAAAACGGATATTGAAATGCTCGTTCGGGACTTATTGAAGCAAGGTATTATTCGCCCAAGCACTAGTTCCTTTTCTTCTCCAGTTATTCTCGTCCGCAAAAATGATGGGTCATGGCGCCTCTGCATTGACTTCCGAGCACTTAATCACCTCACCATCAAGGATAAGTTTCCAATTCCTGTTGTTGATGAACTTCTTGACGAGCTTCATGGGGCTCACTTTTTCTCCAAGTTGGATCTTCGTTTTGGGTATCATCAAATTCGGGTTCATGAGGATGATATTCCTAAAACAGCTTTCCGCACACATGATGGCCATTATGAGTTTTTGGTCATGCCCTTTGGCCTCACTAATGCTCCTTCCACATTCCAGGCCTTAATGAATAAAATATTTCGACCCTACTTGCGGAAATTCATTCTGGTATTCTTTGATGATATCCTCATCTATAGTAAAACATGGGATGAACATCTCCAGCATCTGGATCTTGTCATGCAACTTTTCTCTGACCATCATCTCCATGCCAAGCAGTCTAAATGTGTTTTTGGACAAAAGGAAGTTGAGTATCTCGGGCACATTATCTCAGCACAAGGGGTTCGCGTGGATCCTGCCAAAATCGACGCCATGAACAATTGGCCATGTCCTCAGACACTCAAGAGCCTTCGTGGTTTTTTGGGGTTGACTGGCTACTACCGCAAGTTTGTCAAGGATTATGGGAAGATTGCAGCTCCATTAACCGCTCTATTGAAAAAGGATGCTTTTACATGGACACCTGCTGCTCAGTGTGCATTTGACAAACTCAAACAAGCTATGTGCACTACACCTGTGCTAGCTATGCCCGATTTTTCCAAGCCCTTCACTATTGAGAGTGATGCTTGCGGCAATGGACTTGGTGCTGTTCTCCTTCAAGATGAACACCCCATTGCGTTCACCAGCAAAGCCCTTTCAGGTAATAATTTAGCGGCCTCTACCTATGAGAAGGAAATGATGGCTATTTTGCATGCAGTACAGAAGTGGCGTCCATACCTATTAGGGAATCATTTCTGCATCAAGACTGATCACCAGAGTCTGAAATATTTCTTGGACCAGCGTGTCTCCTCCCCGGCACAACAGAAATGGGTTAGCAAACTCATGGGTTATGACTATGAGATCACTTACAAGAAGGGTAAAGACAATATCGTGGCAGATGCTCTTTCTCGCACATTTGGTGCCCAAGGTTCTCTTTCAGCTATTTCTATGCCTGTTCCAAATTGGTTGCAATCTGTTCAACAGGGTTATGTCAATGACTCTTCCTTATCTCAGATCATCCAACGCTTGACCAACAACCCTTCTGCTGTACCACATTACTCTTGGGATGGTGCTTCTCTGCGATACAAGGGTCGTCTGGTGCTTACCCAGAGCACAGATCTTCAACAGGCTGTCTTTTATGAACTCCATGCTTCTCCATCGGTCGGGCACTCTGGGTTCCTCAAAACATATGAACGAGCACGACGTAACTTCTTTTGGCAGGGCATGAAAAGGACAATTCAACAGATGGTAGCTGAATGTGATACCTGCCAGCGCAATAAGGGGGAAACAACACTCGTTCCAGGATTGCTTGAACCCCTACCCATACCTACACGGATTTGGACAGATATTTCTATGGATTTCATTGAAGGGATCCCTAAATCTGGTGGGAAGATAGTGATTCTCGTTGTGGTTGATCGCCTCTCCAAATATAGTCATTTTTGTGCTCTCAGTCATCCCTATACAGCCTCCTCAGTTGCTCAAATTTTTATGCACCAGATCTTTCGTCTTCATGGCATCCCTTCTTCCATTGTCTCGGATCGTGATGCGACTTTCACTAGTCATTTTTGGACAGAACTATTTCGCCACACTGGCACCAAACTGACGATGAGTTCAGGGTATCACCCACAAACAGATGGTCAGACTGAAATTTTCAATAAATGCTTGGAAACTTATCTTCGTTGCTTCACCTTAGAACAACAACATCAGTGGGCAAAGTGGCTCCCTCTTGCTGAATGGTGGTACAATACCTCTTACCACATTGCCTCTAAAATGACCCCATATGAAGCAGTCTATGGTCAAGCACCTCCAGCTCTTCTTCCATACACCCCCACCAGTTCACCAGTTCAGGAAGTTGACACGGTCCTTCGCAACCGCGATCATATTCTTCGCATTTTGCGGGACAATCTTCACATGGCAAGAAATCGCATGAAGCAACAAGCGGATCAGCACCGTTCAGAGCGCACTTTTCAAGTCGGCGATATGGTTTTTCTTCGTCTCCAGCCGTACAAACAATCCTCCTTGAAACTCAAAGGGCGTCATAAGCTTGCTCCAAAGTTCTATGGGCCATATCGGATTCTTCAGAAGATTGGGTCCGTTGCTTATAAATTGGAACTTCCTCCTTCTTCCCGCATTCATCCAGTCTTTCATGTCTCTTGTTTGAAGAAAGTTCTTGGCACCAACATCAGCGGCCAAACGATTTTACCCGAACTGGATAATGAAGGATCCATCCTTTTGGAGCCAGAGGCCATCCTCAATCGGCGCACACGTCAGCTTCGCTCTCGCTCTATCACAGAGGTCTTAATTCAGTGGCACGACATGCAACCAGAGGATGCTACATGGGAACCACTCCTTCAGATTCAACAACAATTTCCACATCTGAAGCTTTGAGGACAAAGCTTTTTTTAAGGGGGAGGGGATGTTAGGAACCCATATCTTTACTTTGTTAGTATGTTGTTGTTGGACGCATATGCTTTGTAAGTCGTCCCGTAGTATTTGTGATCAATAGTTTGTGTTATTGTTGTTGGCGCATATGCTTTGTAAGTCACCCGTAGTATTGTTGATCCATAGTTTGTAACGGCCCATGGTTTCGACCCATAGTATTGGCGCCTAGAATTAGTATATAAGTGTGTGTTGAGACCTATGAAGGCACGGTGAAGTTATTTGTATTGAGCTTGCTCAAAGGAGGTTTCCCCCTCGAAGTGGCCTGTGATCAATACAAAAGTGATTCTGAGTTCTGTCATTTCTGCTATTTCGCGTGTTCTTGTTAATTAATTGTTGCAGGTGCCTCACACTTGCAGACTGGTTCACGAAGTCTCTCATCCCGACCATAGCACGAGATGTTGCGATGGGAAGTGCTGTAACTGAAGAACAATCCATCGCACGTTCCCACTCACTAGACTTAGTCTATGCTCAGTCTAGCACATTGTTTGATATCCTTCCTAACACACCCTGCAACACTTACGACCCCGCGAAACCACCCAAGGGATCCCAAACTGATGGTATCATCGGATCCCTTACCACCCAGCCTTCTTCTCAAACTGTTGGTTCGTCGAACCCCTCAGGTTCTTCCCCATCACCAACTCAAGCTAGTCACGACACTGCCAAATCATCCACTCTTCCTGTCACCAAAGAAGTGAATTCTATTTCATCAGTTTCACCTCAAAAGTCTAGTGGTAAGAAGAAAAACAAGGGGAAACCTAAGAAATATTCCACCCAGCAGGAACAAAAGAGCACCCCTGATGATACCAAATAGAAAAGGAAGTTGAAGTATCCTTGCCTACTGTGTGGTGATGATCACTTTTCTAAAGAGTTTCCCCATAGAGACGAAGTTTAAAAGTTTCTCAAGGGTAAATCTACACCCGCAGTTCTCAATGATCCCTTCCCTGCTCAAAATCAGCAGTCGATCGCTCACACTTCTTCTTCCTAAGGAGAAGCATCCACCACTGCACATGTTCTCATGGTGCGTAACGAGACCATCAACTTGAACACCCGTTCTCGTTCGTATGAATCCATTCTAGCTAAGGAGCCTGTTGGAAGTAATACTGAAAAAGATTCCACTTCGATGCCCAACATCACTGTACCGAATGTTCCTCTCACCATAGAGAAGCCCTCTCTTGAGTCAGTGTTGTGTCCACCCAAGAGCACAATTAGAAAATCCGTTTTCAATCCTAATGCTCGGGCTACTCAAAACTACAACATTATAGAGGACCTATCACAAGCTCCTTGTGCTATGTCGATGCTTGAGGTCTTGCAAAACTGTCCAAATCAGCGCAAGACTCTCCTCGCTGCCATCGGTGCAGTTGACCCAGATTCATCGAACACCATTATGTTCTGGTTGTAGTATTTCAAACCGAGGCTCTCCCACCAATTAGCATTTCAAGTTGCTACAAAAATTGCTGGGAAGATAATCCATCGTATCGTTTTGGACAAAGGAGCCTCTACGTCAGTCATGTCGATCGCCTGTTGGAGAGACATTGGTTCTCCTGAGTTGAACTATTCTCCTACCACTTTGAGAGCCTTCGACGAACGTGGATTTCAACCTCATGGGTTGTTACAAGCTTTACCAATCGAGCTGGGGGGAAATACCGCAACCATTAATGTGGAGGTAGTCACTGCCCCGTTGGATTATAACATTCTGCTTGGTCGCAATTGGTTTTATGCCATGACTGCGGTCGCATCATTTTTCTTCCGCATAGTACAATTCCCCCATCAAGGCCGAATTGTTACAGTCGACCAACTGGATTTCTGCACACCTGACACCACTTCTCACCCGGGCGATAACGTTCCTTCGATTGGACAATCTTCACAGAAGTATGAGAGTGTGGGGGTTGGCCTCCTTAAGGATTCATCCCTTATGGGAGTCTTTCCTACTTCGGATCCCCCAAACCATGTTGCTATGATGAACATGATCTCCTCGCAGATTTCATCTATCCCCAACTCCATTGATTCATGGCTTGTACCTGATGAAGCCACCACACACCTGGTTGGAGACACTATGCCTCTGTCACCCGCTGAAATCGTGTATGAGGCTATCCAATCAGCACTGGAGGACCACTTAGCTGTAACCTCCACCTCCTGTTCTCTACAACGAGAATCATCCGATCCTATGCTACGGACTTTTCATTCTAAAGAGTCCATTATGGAAATCATCAGTGCAGATGATCCTCCATGGGAATACCTCCACCATCGTTCGTCTTTCCTTCCCTTGTTGGACCCTATGGAGAATAGCATTCACACCATCTTTACACCGAATGTCTACTCCGGCTCTTAGTCTTTTATACACGCGTGTCAAACGAACTCTGAAGGCAACTTTTCCAACATCGAGCCCACCACTTTAATAGACATTTCGGTTACTCCTGGTGTAGTGGAACACATTCAGTTAGGCCAGAAGTGTTCCCCTGAAGAATTCATCGCCTCCACGGCCTTATATAAGGGATTTTGAGACTTTTTCACTTGGACATACGAGGAGATTCCTGGGATAGACCCCTCCATTGTTTTACATGAGTTAAAACCTATCCCGACATCAAACCCGTCCGCCAAAACCTCCAACTGGTACACCCTCAGAAAACTGTGGAAATCAAGGCAGACATTGAGAAACTCTTGAAGGTCGACTTCATTTACCCTGTCCCATTTACAGAGTGGGTCTCAAACTTCGTCACTGTTAATAAAAAATAGGGTACCATCCGCGTCTGTGTCGATTATCGGGATCTCAACAAAGCTTGTCCCAAGGACAACTACCCGACTCCCTTTATCGACCAGATTATCAACAATTGTGCGGGAAGTGTCATTTTTTCATTCATGGATGGCTTTTCTGGCTACAACCAAATTGAGATCTACCCCACCGACTAGCACGAGACTACATTCATATTCCCTTGGGGAACGTTTGCGTATCGTAAAATCCCGTTTGGTCTTAAAAACGCGGGTGCCACATTCCAGCGGGCCATGTCGTATGCTTTCCATGATGTGAAGGACTTCGTGGAACCTTACTTGGATGACCTCCCTTCCCACTCAAAGCAATGGGAGTTCCACTTAGATCATCTGACGGTCATTTTCCTCAAATGCAGGTGGTACAATATCCATCTGAATCCTCACAAGATTATTTTTTGTGTCGATTATGGACACCTCTTAGGGTTCATCATCTCAAAAGATGGGATCCACATTGATCCCTCCAAGGTGGAAGCTATCGTCGCTCTTCCACCTTCGACCAACATTACAGAACTTCAGAGTCTGCAAGGACGTGCAACTTATTTAAGGCATTTTGTTTGTAATTTCGCACAAAAGACGCAGGGTTATATGAGATTGATGAAAAAAGATGTCTCGTTCATTTGGGATGATCAAGCTCAACAATATTTCAAAAGTTTGAAACATGCCATCACACATGCCCCTGTGATCCAACTACCGAATTACTATCAAGATTACATTTTATATCTCACAGCTTTCGACACCACTATCGCCATGGTTTTGGTATAGGAAGATCAGAACGCCCAAGAACATGTGGTATATTATGCCAGCAAAGGTCTCATTGACACTAAAACTTGCTATTCACATGTCAAGAAGCTCGCTCTCGCGGCAATCATTGTCGTGCAGAAGTTTCGTCATTACATTTCGTGATGCACCACCACTATCATCGCTGATTCAAACCCCATGTACCATGTTCTGACTCGTCAGGTGCTTGGGGGCAAGTATTCACGCTGGATCGTGATACTGCAAGAATTCGATCTTCTTTTCGAAAAATCCAAGTCAAAAAATTCTTTGGTGTTCACTGAGCTCATTTGCGACCTCCCCCGTACTGATACCGAATTTGAGCCCAATGACTTGTTTCCAGATGAGTCATTGTTTCTTATCAGTATGTCTAATCCATGGTATGGAGATATCAAATTATATCTTCAAACCCAACACTTCAACCCTGAATTGTCTTGCGATGACCGTCATCGAATGCGCCACCATGCAAAGTATTATCTAATTATCAATGATACCGTGTACCGTCATGGCATTGATTCTATCCTTCAAATTTGTCTGACTCATGATGAGGCTGAATGCGTTCTGAATGACTGTCACACTGGGGCGTGTGGCGGTCACCTCTCTGGGATGGCTACATCCCAGAATATTTTGCACATCGGATATTATTGGTCGTCAATCTTCAAATATTGCATCGAGGCCGTAAAAAAATGTCCTCCATGTCAACATTTTCATACCAAAAAGCGCACCCATCCCGCCCCGTTACACCCAGTTATTGTCGTTGGCCCCTTCGCTAAGTGGGGCATCGATTTCATGCATTGTAAGCCTACCTCGGCCGGGGGGCATAGTTACGTCATTGTAGCTATGGACTACTTTACAAAGTGGGCCGAGACAATTCCTACATACACGAATGACGGCAAGACCACCGCACTCTTCATGTTTAGTCATGTAATAGCGTAGTTTGGAGTCCCTCAAGCGATAGTTATTGACCATGGTTCACACTTTATGAACCACATGGTTAACGAGTTGAGCGACAAATTGGGCTTTTGCCATGAAAACTCAACACCGTACTACCCTCAGTCGAACGGCCAAGTCGAGGCCATCAACAAGGTCTTGAAAACTATGGTCCAACGGATGGTGGGTACGCACAAGGCCAATTGGCATAATATGCTCTTCTCCACGCTTTGGGCTTATAGAACCTCCATCAAAACTGCCACCGGATTTACTCCTTTCCAACTAGTGTATGGATTGGAGGCAGTCCTTCCCATTGAGTGCGAAATTCCATCTCTCAAGCTTTCCATCAAACTTCTCCCAAACACTACTGCCGAGGAAGAACACTTCCTCTACCTAGCTAAGCTCGACAAGACTCGTCGATATGTCGCTCTCTCCAACATGGCCCATAAGAAACGCATCAAAGCGCAGTACGAAAATTCGGTAGAACCTCGCACCTATAGCAATGGATATTTGGTCCTCACATATGACCAAAAGCATGATAAGCTGGGGGCAGGAAAGTTTGAGTCCATGTGGCATTGACCTTACATAGTGAAACACGTCTTAGAGAAGGGAGCTTATGAGCTTGAAGACTATGACGAATATCTTTGGATGAACCCCACAATGGGCTTTACCTGAAGAGGAACTATGCTTGAGTATTTCATGCATGAGTACTTTTGTATATACTGTACATGGCATGCGTGTGTGTTTTCTGTGTGGTGTGATGCTTTGATTTCTTGCTTGTTTAGGTCTTGTTTCGTTTCTTATACCATGTTCTGTCTGTGTGTGCAGATGGCAACATGTTTTGGATTCGCGGACGGCGCCAGTTGGCATATTCGTAACCTTGCTTCGGAAGCCTAGGTACTCTATTCATTTACCGGCGAGCTCATCATCTCAGGGGGAATGTGTCTAGGTTTCGCAACCAAAAATGGTGCAGAATATCAAGAAGTCATTAGAACCCTAACTGACTCCATTTCTTTGGGTATGGACCATTTTGTTATCCACCTGGATTCTCAACTAGTGGTCTCTCATCTTAACTGAGTCTAAATCATCTGCGATCCTACCTTACTCCATCTCTATTGATGATTCCTTCTTCTGGAAAGGTCCTTCAAGTCCATTCAGTACCTGCACATTCCACGAGACGTTAACACAGTTGTTGACTCCATGGCCAACTTCATCTTAGATTGGTACATTGTACACACATAGGCATATTTATGAATTCTTAAAAGTAGACATAACATGTAAATAACTCATTTTATATATCAGCAAACATATAACAAGACCACACCATTCATCCATCTGAAACACATAATGTACAAATCATCGGAATGTCTATATATATATATCTCAAAAAAGTAGTGCTGGTACAAAAATCTGAAGCACGACGGCTTTCAGTGAGTCTCTACAAAATATGAAACCTCATAGCTTTTAGTGGTATAAAATCTGAGGCCTCTAAGGTCTCAGTTCATACATAGTAACAACGTAAGGCCTAGCGCCTAGCCCATACAACCCTAGGTGGTCTAACAGCTATGGCCTGCTGAGTGTGGAAACAGTCAACTGCTCTCGCAACCCTGCGAAGCAGCGCATTGAACCGCGTAGTCACTCCAACCATGTATACCTGCATGGGTCGTGGCACCTCATCTACCGTCGGCTCGGGAACATCTAATGTCAACCCACTTAGGTTGGCATAGACTCCATCCATCTCTACAATTGCAGCATGCACTGCATGTCCCACGACTGCTCCCTCTCCTCTCTCTCTCCTAGCAAGAAGAGAGACTCCCACCGGTCGTACAGGTCCCACGTCTGAACACACATGTTGTTCACTTGTCAGCGCTATATCAAAAAAATCATAAATGCACAAAACTTAAAAAGTACAAGGGTTATTTGTTCTTACCCAGGTCTCCCCATGCTGCTCCTTCTGGCAGCAACATGTCTAGATCATCTCTAAAGTCCGTACCACTGTATGGAAAGTCCTCTACCATCAGTAACTGGCCCTCCAGCCAAGTGAAAAACTAGGTTCCATATGAGAGGATGGGACCCCCACCATGATGGGACATCACCGCCGTCCATCTGGCCATGTGTAGATCCCTGGGATCCCTTTCATCCAGTAGTACCTGAGGACGCAAGAGGGGAACCCGTTCCAATAAGAACGAGATCACTATCAAACCATAGCCGAACTGTTTGAGCTCTCCCCACCAACACTTGGTCAACTAAGCTCGCATGTTTGCGATGAGTCCCTCGCACCAGTTAAAGATATTCGGAGACATACAGTCCTCCGCGTATAGCATCTGTAATATGGTGGTTAAGTGGGGAGCTTGGCTCCCTTCCATTGTCGTAACAGTGAAGAGTATGACGCGCAACTGACGTTCCTTCATATGTTTTATGGGAACCTTCCCACTAGAGGCAGCAGTGTTAGGAGTACAATGCTGCAGGATCATGTCGTCCACAGTCCGATCACTCCCACGTGATCCAGTCAGAATCACATTGTCCCCTCTTCGGGACAATCTAGTCAAGAAATAGATGTCCTCGACATCTATGGTAAGCATGTGCTCACCGATCACGAAGTATTGTTGGGCCACATCCCAGCATCAGAGCATATGGGTCAGTAGTGGGATTTGGGACCTCATCCCCTGTATCTCGAAGAACTTGAGGATCCCACAATTCCTCAGTGCTTCCACACAACGTGGATCGCTTGCAGCTTGCTCATCATCTACCTCACTCTCCCATTCGTGCTGCTCCAAAACCATTTTGGATGTTTGGAACCTGCCAAAAGGAGAGTTTTAACATTATTAGAACTTGCTTCAACCACCAAAAGTTCATTTTTTGAGCTTGGCCTGAGTTTGGGGATGGACGTTTCCACCGTCGCACCCCATTTTTGCAAACAGTGCGACATCGTCGCAGTCCAGTTATGCGACCCTTGCGATGACTCAGTCTCGTCGTAGTTCCCAAAAGGGCATTCTGCGACGAGCCAAGGGCGCAATGGCCCTTCCCAAACCAAGCCAAGAACCCAAAACTGAACGAAATTCAAAAATGTAAACCACTACAATTATGCTGGATGAATTTTAGGGTTACCTGCTCCGGACGGCAAGTGAAATGGCTGCTCGTAGCTCCTGGAATCGACAAGTGAAGTTTTGGCTCCAGATGGCACTACTCCTCCCAAATTTGGCAAATAGAACAATGGTGACTATATTTGGTTTTTATTTCTATTTATAAACAAAATGGAATATTCCTATTTCAAATATTTGATGCCTTTATACCATTTGCTATAGTTTGGATCGATTTTATCATATTTGAACGTTCGATTGATTATTTGACCTAGTTTCCGAGTGTGCAGGAGTTGTTAAGTGCCTTTTTATGCCATTTTCTTATTGGAATGGTCATCTCAGGTATGAACACCCCTTGTGAATTTTTGTCATTTATCTTTTCATTCATTATATTGTAATTATTTAATGATTATGATTTTACTCTTTGTTCTTTCTCATGCTCTTGAAACTATGAGAATACATTACCGAGTTACGATTTATCACTTTTCCGGGCTCGTTAAACTCCTACGGAAAAGGAAACCCCTCGGAGTCTATATTTAAGCTCTTTTCATGCTCTCGAAATACGAAAAGATTGCCAAGTGAACTTGTCGCATTCACGCTTGTAAAAGGATTTGAATGGTCGTCTTCCTAGTGATAGTTTACCCCTTTTTTGGACCAGGGGGCACAACTTACGAAAAAGGTATACTCCAGCCAATCATGACTGGAAGAGTCCTCTCCCGCCTTGTTTTACCCTTTTTCGGGCGATGAGGCTAACTTTACGAAAAAGGACCGTTGGAGTCTTCTTTAGTTCTTTTCAGACTCTCTAAACATGAAATGACGACCGAATTTACCTTCTATGGAATCGTTAAATTTTTACATTGAAGGGCCCGCCATGGGACGAACTCCTCCTATCCCAAGTTCAGAAAATGTTTGGGATTGGACTCATCTATGAGATGAGCTATACTGAGCATTTGGTTACCCTCATCAAGCTCGTCAAAAACACATGAGTCACTCATCGTTCATGATGGGGAAAAAGGAAATATTTTGTATTACACCTTTATCTGTGGCAGTACTTAGTCGTTCTTGAACATGGCACTCATGTGCATTTGCATACCATACTTGGATCATCTGTTTGTCCTCGAGTTCCACTTACTTCCTGAGTCTTCTTACTCCTTTGAGTGTTTCAAAGAAATCTTCCATCATCATTTGCATTAGGAGTTAGTGTCGTACTCGTCATGTCAATACTGCCAAGTCATGCCATGCCCATGTTCAAGAATACTTTCACCATTCATTATCTGCAGTCAGTACACCTTCCATCATGTCGGTCTACTTTGATTCAATCACGCATGTTACTGTACCATCCGATTCACTCTACACATCCTTTGCCGTGTTTCGTGTCGATGATGGGGGATTCATCATGGCCCTCCTTCGATGGGTTCAGCCTCGTCGACTTCAGCTCATCATCCGAGGATTGAATCTAGAAACCAATCAAGTACCTTGGCCCTACATACCTCAATGGCATGTTACCTCGCTTTCAACATGAGTTTACATCATTGACTCTTGATTGAAATATTTCATCTCGCGTTCGACTTCAACTAATTTATTCACGCTTGGTGATATGTACTGTGATACCTTGGGAGTCATTGACATCAATGGTGATTTCCCTCGCACTTGTTAATGGTATACGTCAATGACCGGTAATCAAGTGGTTTCTACCATGTTCGACGTCAAGACATTTGTAATCACATGGTTAGATTCGTATCATTGCGGGTTCAACTTGAAGACCCTGGGGAGTCATGTTTTACCCAAGTTGCGATGGAGTTTGTATTTGAGTCATATTACACGGATCCACATTTGTATTGGTCGTGGCTGTGTTACCATCTCATCATGGATCTACGCTTGTGTCTAGTAGCCATGATTGTGTTCAGTCGGTCATTACTACCATGGATCTGCATTGTATTGGTCAACAGCCATGTTGTACATCATATATGATTGTCAGTTCAGATTCAGTTGTACTGTAGCAGTGTCCTTCATCCGACAAGTACATTTTCCATTCTTCTATCAAAGAATTTCACCCATCCTATATTTCAACGGCTTCATGCTTTGGGGGGCATTCTATTACACATAAAATCCTACCATCATGTGATTCAGTGTATTACCTGTAAGGGACATCATTGTGCTTATGCTAGGTTTTGAGATGTCGTCGCAGGCTGCACTCATGCAACCTGCGACGTCGCACCTTGATCCATTACAGGGTGCGACGAAGTCAGTTAATGGGAAAAAATAGCTTCTTCAAGCTCATTCTCGAAGGTTGCTGATTTAGATCCTTATCCCTGACTTGTTGGGGGAGCAAGCCTTCTGTTCCTAACCTCATGGGAGGATCCCCTATCTCTCTCCTGTCATATCTCAACCTACCCTATCCATATCCTATCCACTTAGACCTATATAAGTGAGGCTCTACCCCTCTCCAAGGGGAGGAAGTCTATGGTACTCTTATGCTGGTGAAATTAGGCTTAATAGATTTAGAACTATAGCTTGGGAGACATCCACTTATCTCTAGGTGTTTTGGCATGGCTTGTCGGAAGGAGCTTGCAACGTTAACGAAATGGCTGTAATCCTCTTTTCTATTGTACTCTCCACTTTTCAATACAATTAATACAATTGCTTTCCATAAATGTTGTCGCCTTGATGATGTTTATACTTTTCCTCCTTAATGGTTAACTTAGATCTATCATATGAAATGTATGCTTTCACTATTCTTGGTCTATTGTATGTTCGACAGGGTATAGTCGTTTAAGATATGGCAGTGCTGGAGCATTGGATCAACAAAAGAGAAAGGGATCTGCAAATCCAAGGTAAATGATCTATCCTTCCATTTGCACTTCTATTTAATCTAGGAAAGTATTTTGTGTTATGTCATATTTGTTATAGACTTATGTTAAGCCAGGGAGATCAGGCCTTGATTCCACTCTCGGTAGATTGTCCGTCAAACACTATCGTCGTGGTGTAAATTATGTTCTTCGACATTGTCTAACACATGAGGAGGTTGAACATGTCTTGAATGACTGTCACTTTGGGGCTTGTGGCGGCCATCTCTATGGAATGGATACAACCCAGAAGATACTACACGTGGGATATTACTGGCCATCCATCTTTAAAGATTGTATCGAGGCCTTTAAAAAATGTCCCCCATGCCAGCATTTTCAAGCAAAAAATCACAACCACCCAGCCCCCTTACACATGGTTATTGTCGGTCGTTGGCCCCTTTGCAAAATGGGGCATATATTTCATGCACTATAATCCTACCTTGGCCGGGGGGCATGGTTACGTCATAGTAGCCATGGATTACTTTACTAAATGGACCGAGGCTATGCCTACGTACAACGAAGATGGAAAAACCGCCGCACTCTTCATGTTTAATCATGTCATTGCACGGACCATACATAGTGAAACGTGGTTTGGAGAAGGGAGCCTATGAACTAGAGGACTATGGTGGGATATATTTGGTGAGCCCCGCAATGGGCTCTACCTGAAGAGGTATTATGCCTGAGTCTTTCACGCATAGGTATCTTGTGTATACTGTACATGGCGTGTGTGTTTTGTGTGGTGTGACGCTTTTGTTTTAGTGTGTCTAGATCTTGTTTCGCTTCTTATACCATGTTCTTCTTGCATGTGTAGATGGAAACTTGCTATGGATTCGCGGATGGCACCAGTCAGCATATCTGTAACCTTGCTTCGGCAACCTATGTACTTTATTCCCCCATCGGCGAGCTTATCAGCTCAGGAGGAAGTTGCCTAGGATACGCAACCAATAACGCTGCAGAATATCAAGCAGTCATTGGAACCCTAACCGACACTCCTTCTTTGGGTATGAACCACATTGTCATCCATTTGGATTCACAACTAGTGGTTTCTCATCTTAACTGGATCTATGCTATCCACGACCCTACTCTACTCCGTCTCTTCAGATGAGTTCGTCTTCTGGAAAGGTCCTTTGAATCCGTTCAATACCTGCACATTCCACGAGACATGAATACAATTGTTGACTCGATGGCCAACTTCATTCTAGATTGGTACATTGCACACACATAACATATTCATAAAATATAAAGGCATACATAACGTGTAAATCATCCATTTTATAAGAAAACATGTAAACAAGATCTCATTAATCATCCATAGAACACAAGATGTATAAAACCGCTGAAAATGTCTGTATATATATATATAAATCGATACAAAATGATGGTATTGATACAAAAGTTTGAAGCATACTAGATTTTAGTAAGAGTCATCTCTACAAAATATGAATCTCATAAGCGTTCAATACATGCATACACATAAGCCTAATCCCTAAGCTACTCACGATAGCAAACTATGGCCCTCGCCACTTTACGGAGTAGCGTGCCAAAACGTAAAGACACCCCGATTGTGTACTTTTGATAGCCCCAAGGTAGATCATGGACACCTGGCTCTGGGATATCCAATGTCAACATGCGGAGGTTCTCATGGACCTCATCCATCTCCTCGATAGCATCACGCATCGCAGGACCTATGACTGGCACCTCTCCTCTCCTCGCGAGGAGCGAGACTCCAACTGGTCGCGATGGACCCACACCTACACAAAACATTGTTGAGTCATCAGCACTACTTCTAAAAAATTATAAATGCATAAAATGAAAAATCACAATAGTTGTTGTTCTTACCGATATCACCCCATTGTGCTCCCTCGGGAAGCACCAGATCAGGGCTGCCTCTGGAATTTGTCCCGCTGTATGGATAATCCTCTATCATGAGGAGTTGTCCCTCCAACCAAGTGAAAATTCCTGAACCACAGCCTATGATGGGACCCCCTCCACCATGGCGGGCCATCCCCTCTGCCCATATGGTCACGTGTGGGTCCCGAACATCTCGGTCATCCAAGTCCACCTGCGGACGCAGATGGGGCACCCGCTCCAACAAAAATGATATCACCACTGACCCATAGCCAAACTGCTTCAGCGCCCCGTGCCGACATTTGGTCAACTGACTCCGGAGGTTGGTGAGCAGTCCCTCACACCAGTTGAATACCCTAAGATCCATGCACTCCTCCGCGTACACCAACTGCAATTTGCTCGCAAGGTGAGCAAATCGACTTCCCGCTACCCTCACTATGGTGAAGAGCACGATATGTAAACCGTGGTCTCGAATGTATTTGATGGGGATCTTCCCACCAATAGCTATAGTGCCTCTAGTGCGCCACTGATCAATCATATCATCCATTGTCCAATCACCTCCTTGTGATCCCATAAGAGATGCAAGCTCCCCCCGCCGAGATAACCCTATCAAGAAGTAGATTTCCTCAACATCTATGCTCAGTGTATGCACTCCGATCACAAAGTGTTGCTGTACCGAATCCCAACATTGGATCATGTGCGTCAGCAGCGGAACTTGGGCCCTCATGCCCAGCACTCTGAATTATTTGAGTAACCCACAGTGCCTTAATGCAGCAATACATTGAGGGTCATTCTCAGCTTGAGCATCATCAACCTCGTGCTCTCGATCTCGCCACTCGAGAACCATATTTGTCACCATGAACCTGTCAAAAGGGCAAGTAAACACCATTAGAACTCTTTCTAATCATCAAAATATTTTCATTTGGGTTAGGTGTTGAGTTGTATTTGGGCGTTTGCGCCGGCGCAGGTGTCATTGCTGACAGGGCGCTGCCAGCGCAAAAGGCTCTTGTGGGTTTTGCGTCGACGCATGGTCGACGCGGTTCCCGTAAGGAGGGATTGCGCCGACCGGTGGGCACAAATCCCCCCACCAAAACAACTCAAAACCCTAAAAAATAATCCAAAAACATAAATGTATTCCACTTGAAAGTTGCATAGCTGAGGTTAGGCCTACCTGTCTCTAATGGCACGTGAAATGGTCGACTGTAGCTCACAAAATCAGCAAGTGAAAAATGGCTCCAAATGGCTCTTCACAATTCTCCAACTTGGTAAAAAACAATTGTGGTTCTTTTTTACTTTTTTTCCCATTTTATAACTAAAAAGGGAATATTCTTTTTTTAATTTGATGCTTTAGTGGGTTATTTACTATAGTTTGAACTATTTTCTGCATTTAAACACTTGGTTAACTGTTTTGACCTAGTCTTTAAGCTTGCAGGTGAAGTTAGGTGCCTAATCAATATCATTTTTCGCCGTGGTGACCATCTCACGAGTATTATCAGGTATGAACAACTCATCGAGCGTTTTTTATGTCATTATTTCACTCATTAAATTTGAATTATTAATGACACCGAGCTTACTCTTTGTTCTTTCCTGTGCTCGTAAAATGATGAGAATAAGTCACCGAGTTATAGTTTATCACTTTTTCGGGCTCGTTAAACTCTTACGAAAAAGGAACCCCTCGAAGTCTTTCTTTAAGCTCTTTTCAGGCTCTCTAAATACAAAAAGATCGCCAAGTAAACTTGATGCATTCATGCTTGTAAAAGTATTTGAATGATCGTCTTCCTGGTGATAGTTTACCCCTTTTTCAGACCAAGGGGCGCTAATTACGAAAAAGGAATACTCCAGCCAATCATGACTGGAAGAGTCCTCTCTCGCGTTGTTTAACCCTTTTCCGGGCGAAGAGACTAACCTTACGAAAAAGGACTTTTGGAGTCTTCTTTAGTTCTTTTCAGACTCTCTAAACATGAAATGACGGCGAGTTTACCTTCTATGGACTCGTTAAAATTCAACATTGAAGGGCCCGCCATGGGATGAAACCCTCCTTTCCCAGGTTCGAAAAACGTTTGGGATTGGACTCATCTATGAGATGAGCTATACCGAGCATCTGGTTACCCTCCTCAAGCTCGTTAAAAAACACATGAGGCACTCATCAGTCATGATGGGAGAAAAGGTGTGAGGAACCTGCAACAATTAATTAATGAAAATACACAAGATAGCGTAATAATCGAACTCAGAATCATTTTATTGATCGCAGGACACTTCGAGGGGGAAACCTCCTTTGACCAAGCTCAATACAAATAACTTCGCAGTACCTTCATTGGCCTCAACACACACTTATATACTAAGTCTATGCCCAATACTATGGTTCAATACCATGGAGCATATAATACTACGAAACGACTTACAAAGCATATGTGTCCAACAACAATATACTAACAAAATAAAGAGAAGGGTTGACGAGGGTTCCTAACATCCCCTCTCCCTTAGAGAAAGCTTTGTCCTCAAAGCTTTAGATGTGGAAATTGATGCGGAATCTGAAGGAGTGGTTCCCCTGGAGCATCCTCGGGTTGCATTCTGTGCCACTAAATGAATACCTCTGTGATAAATTGAGAGAGAAGTTGATGCCTTCTGAGTTTCAGGGAGGATTACGTGTAAGGTTGTAGATGAAGAAGAACCATATCATCTGCGTGAAAAGTGCGCTCAAAACAGTGATGATCGGCTTGTTGTTTCAGTCGAATTTGTGCCATGTGAAGATTGTCTTGTAGAATGAGAAGAATCTGATCACGGTTTCAAAGAACTGAGTCAATTTCCTGAACTGGCGAACTGCTGAGGGTGTATGGAAGAAGAACTGGTGGTGCCTATCCATAGACTGCTTCATATGGTGTCATTTTAGATGTGGTATTGTACCACTGGAGCTCTTCAAGTAAATCCATAGAAATAGCTGTCCAAATCTGTGTAGGGACAGGCAAGGGTTCAAGCAGTCCCGAAAGGAGTGTCGGTTCACCCTTGTTGACCTGGAAAGTATGACAGTCAGCCACTATCTATTGAATTGTCATTTTCATTCCCTGCCAAAAGAAGTTACATTGGTCCAGATCATATGTTTTGAGGAACCCAGAGTGCCCTTCCAATAGAGAAGCATGGAGTTCATAGAAGAGATAGACTTGTTGAATAGATTGAAACCAATTTGGAACAAGCAGAGAAATAGCTATAAGAGAAACTGGGTCATCCAATGTGCGAGAAGGAGCATCTGCCACCAGATTGTCATTACCCTTCTTGTAAGTGATCACATAGGCATAACCCAGGAGTTGGATAACCCATTTTAGGTGTGCTGGAAAGGAGACTCGTTGTTCCAGGAAATTTTCCAGAAGCTGGAGATCAGTCTTGATGCATAAATAATTCCCTAATAGGTATGGCTGCCACTTCTGTACTGCATGCAAAAAAACCATCATTTCCTTCTAAGATGTATCTGCGGCTAAATTCTTACCAGAAAGGTCTCTTGAAGGCGACAAGCCCATTGGTTCAGCAAAGACACCTGCATATCTATCCAAGGAAGTAGTGGAGACCATTGATGGGTGCATCTGAATGGAGTGGAGTTGAGAGATGACACCATGTGAATTCTTCTTAAGGATATTTTCCAGGAGATGTGAACTGATGATGCAAAGATACCTTGGTTGTAAGCCCGTAAATTTGTGTTGTTTCCCATTGACTGAAAACTGCATCCAAAGTTCATCAAAATACCATAAGATGGGGCCAAGAGTGCGTAACCATTGAATGCCTAAAACCACATCACATCAGCCTATGGACAAGGCAAACATGTCAGAGCGCAGGTTATAATCTTCCAGAGAGATACGCACATTATGACACTTCCCCTTGCAAGGTAAGGTGCCCCCATTGGCAACCATGACTTCAAAGTTGGAGCAAGGATGGACAAAAAAATCATCCTATTTGGTGATCTAAGGGTCAATGAAATTATGAGTGCTACTAGAATCCATGAGTATTGTAAGAGGAAGCTTCTTGAAGTAACCCCTGGCCCGCATTGTTTGGGGGGTGGTGATTCTGGCTAAAGCATGGAGAGATATATCTGGGTGGTCTTCCTGAGACGGAGGATCAATAGGAAACTCCTGAATGTCGACCTGATCATCCATTGTATTTGGAGCTTCTTCACCAATTTCAGAGGCAGGTGGAGAATCCACATCCAAGAGATAGAGCTTTTGTTGAACACATCTATGTCCCCGAGTGAATTTCTTATCACCATTATAACAAATCCCTTTTTCTCTGTGTGCCTGCATCTTGATGGTTAATTTATTTGTCTCAAAGTATGGGTGTATTTATTTGAGATTCAATTAATTCATTTAATATTGTCAACCCGGAGAAATTCGTTTAGGCTTATGAGACACTCACACCATATGTGCAAAGTAATACTTAGTTAATCCTAAAATATAAATACAAAATATAAATTATAAAGTAGAACTAAATTAGGAAAAATATAATTAATTAGACTAAAAATATGTTATATTAACTCTTATTACTCCTATGTGAAACTACTTAATATATTTAATTTTCTTATGCATATATGAAAATAAAATAAATATTGATAAAAACAAACTTAACAAACTAAAACAACTTTATAAAAACATCATTATATTTAATTTTCTTATGCATATATGAAAATAAAATAAATATTGATAAAAACAAACTTAACAAACTAAAACAACTTTATAAAAATATTATTATTAAAAATCAAAGCAAATAAACTTAATAAACTAACTATGAGTTTTTTTTAAGAAAAGAAAGAGTTATGCAAAGTGTAGAATAGTCTAAATTCCAGCCTCTACGTACTATAACAACAAGCTATTTCTTTTAATTACAAAATAAATTAATCAACAGATATTAATTAATTATTGTATATATATTATTTGAGAAGAACGAGTCAATAAAGATTTTAGGTTTTTTTTTTTTGAATAAACAAATGTATAATGAATCTTTTATACGTTGTACAGGATTGGACTATATGCTATTGTAATTTATGCAAAGTAAAAGAATGAACCGGTGGAAGTTTCTTAAGTGATTATACAGGCACATTAAAATAGATCGTTTGCATAAAGACCGTAAACGAAAGTTGAGATAAATGATAATATTCAATTGCTCAAAACGTTAGATGGTGCTAAACAAAATAAAGACTGAAATGAAATTGATTTCAAATTATCAAAAACCGAATGCTGTCTACAGTCATTAGTTCACCGATGGCGATTCTTTAGCTCTGAAGGTGAGTTATAGCTTC
This sequence comes from Larix kaempferi, assembly GCA_027924585.1. NCBI lineage: Eukaryota > Viridiplantae > Streptophyta > Pinopsida > Pinales > Pinaceae > Larix > Larix kaempferi. The sequence continues at coordinate 6,618,040 of BSBM01000182.1, read as the reverse complement.
TGTAGCAAAATAAATTCTATTGGAATTAAAACAGAATTCACACCATATCATAAATAATTAACTTACAGTGGCGTATCAAGAGTTAAACCCAGCTCTTTTGTATGCTGTGATTATTTAGTTCATATTGTGTGAATATAAGAATTATAAAATAAAACTATCATACTGAATAAAAGATAACAATTGGAACAGAAAATTGAAACTATCACACTGAATTGAAAATAAGACTTGAAACAGAAAACAACAAAGATGGACTTACTGTTCCAGAGTGGGCCCCCTCTGAAAGAAGTCTTGCTCACGTCTTCACCAGAATCAACACAGGATAGATGACAAAACTACTAATCGCAATGGTGACAGAGTTTCTTTTATTATATATTCTGCAGTCCCCCATTCCAGCAATCGACTGCCTATATATATACAAACAAAGAGCATCTAATCCTTTAATGAAATACGTAACAGAATTGTTTCTGTATTAATTACATAACTGGTGTCTTATACAGATCACCGTATATCAAAACAATGCATTAAATGTAAAACTGCGTTTGTTGCCACTTCATGAGTGTTGTGCAAGATTCTTGGAAGTTGTTTGATCAAGATTAAATCGTAGCAACTTCTCACAATGAGATACCCACTTCAACGAGTGTTCTGCAAGATTCCTGGAAGTTGTTTAACCGAATATTTACTCCTGAATAACCAATAGATAATCAAACTGTCATGCCACGACTAATAGCTTGAATTTTTGGTAGCATATCTCCCATCGCATCTTCTTTTAAAAACCTGTCTTAAACCTTGCAGAAATATTTCATAAAAAGACAACATTAACCTTTAAATACTAACTTTTATTATCTAAATAAGAATTAACTATTATGACTCACACATAACATTAGGATGAGTTCTGATCAAAGACTGAAACAGTTGGAGGTAGGAAAATAGGGAAAATATGTACATATGTAGGGTGAAAATGAGTAAATAATATGTCAATTTGGAGGCTCATCACATCTATGTTTAATACAAATGCTTGATATGAGTTGGTCGAGGAGATGGCAGGATGGGAGGTCATTGAGAACCCATATTTTGGAAGGGAACAAAAGTGGGTTTGGAGCACTGTTGGGATGCAATCTTGTCTTCTGCCAACTTAGCCAACCCTAGGGCTTCCATCATTGTGTTGGGACATAACATTTTAACCTCTGAGCGGATTTCATCCTTAAGACCACTGATAAAACAACTCCTGTAGAATTCATCAGACAATCCTTCTATGTGATTGGATAGTTTCTCAAATTCTATCTGATACTCTCTCATAGTGCCAATTTGGCGAAGTTTAGTGAGGGCTCCTGTGAAGTCATCAAAAGCACTAGGACCAAATCGTTGCAAAAGGAGTTGGCAAAAATCTGGTCATTTTGGCTCTTCATGAGCCTTGATGTACCAACGGTACCATTGAAGAGCTTCTTGTTCCAAATGAAAGGATGCAAGTGGAAACTTGTTGACATCAAAAGTATTATGAAGACTGTAATATTGTTCTGCATGATAGATCCAGCCAGTCAGATCAATACCATTGAAGCGAGGAAAATCAAGCTTCGAACCTCGGAAATTGCTGGAAGAAGATAACCCATTGTCTGATGAAGACTCGGACTATCGTTTGTTGTTCATGACCGAATGCTCAAGATGGAGGCCGAGAAATGTTTCATCCAGATCCTGGAGTTTGGTTTGGATGGCTGCAAGGGCTTCCTCCATGGTTTTTGCTCCTACGCGGGTGACAACCATAACCAGGAGTTTTTTTTTTTTGAATGGGTAGAAAAACACAAACATAATCTTATTTAGTAAAGGAAAATTTGGATTTGGGAAAAACTCTAATGGGTAATTGGGGTTTTACTAGGTTTTGGACACTTTCAAATGGACGGGGAAGCAGAAAATGAGGATTTCAGAAGCGGGGTGAAAGAATGGGAAAATATGTCAAAGAGGGACAAAGAAGCAGAAATAGGGAATGAACACGGTGGCAAAATTTGAAGGCGATTGGGTGAAAATTAAAGTGATGGAAAACCTTAAATATAGACAAATGTGGGATTTATGGGTTTAGGAAGTGGAATTTGGGATAGGGTCCCAAGAATGAAAGATGAAAAATGAGATTACAGGGGTGTCAAGGAATTTTAAAGGGAAACGGAGTGAAAACAAGGGAGATATGGCAAAAAAATAGTTTTTTTTTCCAGAATGGATCTGCTACGGCGCAGAAGGGATCGGAAACAGATGGATCTACAACGGCGTGGAAGGTATCAGCAATAGATGGATTTGAAACGTTGCGGAAGGGATCGGCAACAGATGGATTTGCAACGACGCTGAAGGGATCGGCAACATATGGATCTGAAACGACGAGGAAGGGATCGACAATAGATAGATCTGAAACGGGGCGGAAGTGATCGACAATAGTTCTGGACAGAGGAAATTTGTGATTTATTAGCTGAAAATAGATATGGACCCTATATGCTTGGCTTCCTAACTGTTTAGGGGATTCACTCGGCCACCAATGCTATCTGACGGCTTGCATATTGGGGAAGTACCCCTCACTCCATGGCTCAGATAAAACTGATAACCGCTTTTCCACAAACGACAGCTCTTGGTTTACCTCAGGGGTGGGAACTAGTCAATCAGGAAGGGGCCCGTGCCCTTTTCATTGGCAGGTCCTCTCAATGGGCCAACTACTTTGGGGTTCCTATGGTACTCCTCACAATGAGTTTTAGGGCTTATTCCCAAGTACTTCCCATTGTTAAGCGGATAGGGTTTATTCCCAGATCCGAAACTGCAACAGATGCGAAAAAACAATTTGGTAGAAATTTCACCCAACGAGCCCAAGAAAGTGCTCTGATACCAGATTTGAGGAACCTGCAACAGTTAATTAATGAAAATACATGAGATAGCAGTAATAATAGAACTCGGAATCACTTTATTGATCACAGGCCACTTCGAGGGGGCAACCTCCTTTGAGCAAGCTCAATACAAATAACTTCACGGTACCTTCATTGGCCTCAACACACACTTATATACTAAGTCTATGCCCAATACTATGGGTAAATACCATGGGACATATAATACTACGGGACGACTTACAAAGCATATGCGTCCAACAACAATATACTAACAAAGTAAAGAGAAGGGTTGACACGGGTTCCTAACAAAAGGAAAGTTTTTTGTGTTACATTTTAACCTATGGAAATACTTAGTCATTCTTGAACATGGTGCTCATTTGCATTTGCATACAGTACTTGGGTCATCCTTTTATCCTCGAGTCTTGCTAACTTCATGAGTTTTGTTACTCCTTTGGGTCATCCAAAGAATACTTCCATCATCAGTTTCATTAGGATTTGGCGTCGCTCTCGTCATGTCAATACTGCCAAGTCATGCCATGCCATGTTCAAGATACATTCACCGCTCATCATTTGTAGTCAGTACACCCTCTACCATGTTTGTCTACTCTGAATCAGTCTTGCATGTTACTATACCATCTGATCTACTCTAAGCATCTATTATCGTGTTTTGTGTCGATGATGGGGGATTCATCATGGCCCTCCTTCGACGGATTCATCCTTGTCGACTTCAACACATCATCCGAGGACTGAGTCTAGAAACCAATCAAGTACCTTGTGCCTGCATGCCTCAATGGCAAGTTACCTCGCTTTCACCATGAGTTTACCCCATTGACTCTTGATTGAAATATTTTGTCAAGCGTTCAACTTCAACTCATTTATTCACATTTGGTGATATGTTCTATGATACCTTAGGGATCATTGAAATCAATGGTGATTTCCCTCGCGCTTGTTAACGGTATACATTAATGATCGGTAATCAAGTGGTTTCTACCATGTTCAACTCCAAAACATTGTAATCACATGGATAGATTCGTATCATTGCGGGTTCGACTTGAAGACCCTGAGGACGTCATATTCTACCCAGGTTGCGATGGATATTGTTTGATTTATATTACACGGATCCACTTTGTATTGGTCGTGGTTGTGTTATCACCTCATCATGGATCTACGATTGTGTCTAGTAGTCATGATTGTGTTCAGTCGGTCTTTACTACCATGGATCTACATTGTATTGGTTGGAAACCATGTTGTGAGTCATACAAGACTGTGTTCTCATAGCCAGTTGTACTGCAGCAACATCTTCCATCCGACAAGTCCTTGCCATCCTTTTATCAAAGCATTTCACCTATCTAGTTCAACAACTTCATGCTTTGGGGGGCATTCTGTTACACCTAAAATCTTGCCATCATAAGACTCAGTGCAAACATCCTTGAATTTTCCCTAACTAGGAGGTCCAACTGGAGAAATTGTTGACCCCTTATCATAGGATCTAGTTGGACCGGCGCAGGTTGCTCCCTAGCAACTTGCGCCCAACTAGGTCAGGCGCAAGTAGTCACCTGCTAGCTTGCATTGATGGCTCATGTCACCCTTGTTCAGCATGCGTCGTCCCTATCAGGCATAGGTTTTCCTAATACAACTTGCGCCGGTGTCAGTTAATGTGGATAAAGGGTATCTTCGAGCAATTTCTCGAAGGTGTATACTTGGATCTCTATCCCTATCTTGTAGTTGAGCTGGAATTTGGTTCCCTAACACCTTGGGAGGATCCCTTAGTCCTCTTCCACTATTTCTCAACTTCTTCTATCCTCCGAGTCCTATATATATGAAGCTCCTCTCCATTCCAAAGGGAGGAAGGCTATAACATCCATATGCTGGTGGAATAAGCTTAGGAGATCATTATTCATCTCTTGGAGGCACCCATTTCTCCTTAGAGGCATTGGCTTGGCTTGTTGGAGGAAGATTGCAACGTCAGGTCTTGGTTGTAATCCCCACTCTTCTTTGTATTCCCACATTTATACAGTGATACAAAACTCTTTCCATAAATGTCTTGTTGTTCATTGATATTTATAGTTTAATTCCTTAACCGTTTACTTAGATCAATTATTGTGTAGATGTACTATTACTGCTTGTTTGTCTCTTGTATGTTCTAACAGGTCTTGCAGCTACGGAACTGATGACCGTGGAGCCTGAAGTGACAAAGGAGAAGGAGATCTACAGATCTGAAAGGTAAGATGTTTACATCACTTAATCTCTAATTTGATCTAGGAAGGTAGATTTGGATTCTGTTTGATTTGTTCTAGATTCACATTGAACTAGCGAGATCATGCCTTAAGTCCGCTTTTGGTTGATTATCTAGTAACAATGTGCTCATCTCTGCACTTGACGATGACATCAATAGTTGAGGCTTCTGTTTCAAAGTGTACTTCCTTGTTTGTGATTTTCTTTACTGGAGTCACCAAATAAGACCTACAAGGTTAGTCCTTAACAATAATCTCATCAATGTACCAAAACCAAAATTACATCAACTTTCTTACCAAATATGTCATTCTTGCCAAGAGGATGAAAACATTAACCTGAGCAACACTCCCCAATTTTCATGCAACAATCTTCAAGCATCCTCAACAACAATGCCAAAAAATGTCACCGTTCAAAATAGCACCTCGACCAAGGTCACAGATCACATTGCAATAAGTGGCAAGCACAACAGAAGCTGGAGCCTAATGTCACCTTAGGCTAGCTTGGTGTATGCTTGGATCCTAATGAAGAATTTGAAGAATATCTAAGGCAATGCACAAGAGAAGAGTGCTTTGGTGATCAAAATGAGATGGCTCAACTACCTGAGGATATCATCAAACTTTTGCACCGTGATGAACTGCTTGTTCTATTGATCAAATGATAGACCGTGATTGTTCTTTCTACAACAACTGTTCCTGATACATTTTCTCAATGAGGAGCATGGATCATATGCAACAAAGAAATGAACACCGAGGAATGCTTTACAGGCCCTAGGAACTATAGGGCTCTAATAAAACTGTTAGTATCATATTGATAAATCAAGAAGATCAAGAAGATGGAAGAAAATCTATTCATGCTACATGTAATTCATATGTACATAAAGTACATTTATAATACATTATTCATAACCGCCTTGTAGCCATATCATAACTATATATACTTTTATTAGGAGTGAGTTTAACATAAATTCGTTCAACTTCGTGATACTTTACAGGTCTTGATGAAGGAATCATGCTCATCACCAATGAATTTGTTAGTTTAGTGACACACTTGACACCAAGTTCTTTTGTTGACAACATTTGGGACAAAAACCATTGGTATTCAACAAGGTTCCACACCATACAATCCCTTAACAAGAGAGATTAGAAAAAGAGAACACTAGTTGAATAGATCATGAATGCTCAAAACCATTTTTATGAGTTGGAAATCTCAAAAGCTCATTTAAATTAAATGATCAATAAAAGCAAGGGCCTTCTTCCAAGGGCCTGGACCTCAACATGGCCTTCTCCCTTGAGCATAGTGTTCATGAATTCAACATAGGGCATCCATTCTTCATGCTCTTCTGGGCACCAATGGCTACAAAATGTCTCTAACAATTCTGCAACATAAGATATTTTCCCTTTCTCTAGGCCTTTAAGCCAAGCATGTGCTTTTCCCTCCAAGTGAAGCACAAATGATCTCATATAGACATCTGTTGGTTAAAATTAATGATATTTAATTTACCTTGATTTAATTGTCAACTAGGGTGCATAAACTTTGAGCTGCTACACTATATGTGCGGGCAAAGTGGTCTCAATGCTCATTCCTCAAGAAACTCTAGTCTATTTACAAACAAAATAATGGAATGGATGAAATTATGGTTATACTAAGGACTCCTAGGTCTGTTATACAGAAACAAAAACAATTAATTTGTCTACAGCAACTTATAGCAAAAGGTAACTGTAGTAATTTTTGAAGCAAACCTGATCTTCTAAAGAAACACTAACTACAACAATACTTCACAACAATATTAAACTACAGTAGAACAACCTGCTAAGAAATTGAACAAACCCTTGAACTACAGCAATCTCTTAAAGCAATTGATAGTCTCTACAACAATCTTAAGCTATAGTAACTACAGTTTACTTTCAAAACAATCAGCCTAATAAGGGAAGAATTTATCCGTCAAATGCATATGCTTAATCGACCTCAATTAACCTTGTTTCCTATCTGAACTCCGAATCTAATACTTAAATCCACACAAATATTTCTAAAGCTGAAATAAACCTATGACCTCTTGACTTTGAATTGTCAATACACACAGCCTATCAAAGGAGAGCTTGACTGGTTATTGTTATCCAAATATACTCTGTTTATGTTTTCTGCATACAAATGCACACAAGAGAACAATAAAACTATTCAGATACTGCTCATCAATAGATGTTAGAGTTGTGTAATAAACATTCACTGGTTTTGGTTTACATATACATATTGTGAAACTAATTGTTGATTCAAGGAAACAATATTATAAACCAGGACTCTTTTCCAAGACTCATTTAAGTACAACTTCAGCTCTTATCCAATCTTCCATTCAAAAAGAAATAAACCCTAGATGCTCTGTGACTACGGTCTTCAAACCCTCTACTCAATATTACAAATGATGTTCAAATCCACACCATAAAAAGATCCTATAATCCTGTAGACGAAAGGAATCTAAGCAAATCTTGTAGCCATTCATCAATCACTATAACGTTGGCAATGTGGGAAATGTACAATCCAATCTACTTGTAATCCTTCATGAAATCGATTCTACAATAACCTAAATCAAATCCATCACACGATTTATGCATTCCATATTCCCAAACAACAATCCACGTTGAAGACTAACGAGGTTGAAATACAAAACCACTCTTATTGATTTATTGATTCGGTTCTACAGCTAAACTGAGTGCATATAATAGTAATCTGTCTTCTGCAAACACGAGCCTTGTTTTGAAGCACAAGTAAACAAGAACATTACCATTCTACTATGAAACAGTACTAGAGTATATAAGTTTTACTCTACTTACAGAAATACAAACCACACGTAGATACAAAGGATCGGTGTTGAAGGTGGGCCCTGCCCTCAACGCCTGCTAATTTAAATCATAGCTTTTAAAAGAAGATAAACACTGGATATATTAATAAAAATAGAGTTTACAGTTTCTCTGAATCATCTTCTCCCGTCTTAGGGTTTCAAGAGTCACTTTTATACTGAATATACAGGGTACAATCGACCTGGAAACAAGGATCGACATAGATAAAAACCCCATAGATATCTCGGCATATTTGAGCCAAAGATGGGAGCTCAAATTCCCTGATATACACATACTACTAAAGAGAGAAAAACAACAGCTCCTCAATCGAAGATCATCCCCAAAATAGCAGCTGAGCAATCCTCACAAGCATCTGAAAGGTGAGGTGAATCCAGGAAAAACGCCCTCATTGTAGATCGAATCCCCAAATCTTTGCATAAATCCTCCTTTGAACGCTGAGATAGGTATGGAGTCGGGTAGCAAAAGAACCCCGCATAGAAGAGAAACAAAACTTATTACTAACCTATCATTAAATGAAACCTAAATCCCAATCATATGCATAAAACAAGGCAAAGTAACAAACAAGCAATTAAAAATCACTTACCATAGCTTAGCAGTGTTGACCTCCAAAAAGACATAATCAGATACAACAAAACTGATTATTATTTGATTCCATTAAGACTTTAAGCTAGAAAACATTATACTGAATGGTCAAAATAGAGGACCAACAACATCCTCATTCTTAACACTAAATTCTGGAGCTACTATCATGAACTTGTCAACATGGGCTACGACATCATCATCATGGTCACAAAAATCTTCCCAGATGGCTTTGGTAATATCCATCCCTAGAGTCCATGCCATTTTCCTTACTTTCAAGTTCTTCAAGGAGATCACTGAATCTGAACCTGAATATATCAATATGTGTGGAGTCGCCAAGATGAGCTCTTCTTAATTGGTGGATGTGCTCATCTCTACATCTGACAATGACATCAATAGTTGAGGCTTCCGTTTCAAAGTGTACTTCATTGTTTGTGATTTTCTTTACTAGGGTCACCAAATAATACCTACAAGGTTAGTCCTTAACAATAATCTCATCAAAGTACCAAAACCAAAACTTACATCAACTTTCTTACCAAATATGTCATTCTTACCAAGAGGATGAAAACCTTAACCTAAGAAACACTCCCCGATTTTCATGCAACAATCTTCAAGCGTCCTCAGCAACAATGCCAAAAAATGTCATCGCTCAAAATAACACCTCGACCAAGGTCAAGGATCACATTGCGATGAGTGGCAACCACAAGAGAAGTTGGAGCCCAATGTCACCTTAGGCTAGCTTGGTGTATGCTTGGATCCTAATGAAGAATTTGAAGAATATTTGAGACAATTCACAAGAGAAGAGTGCTTTGGTGATCAAAATGAGATGGCTCAACTACCTAAGGGTATCATCAAAATTTTGCACTGTGATGAACTACTTATTCTATTGATCAAATGGTAGAAGGTGATTGTTTATTCTACAACAACCGTTCCTGATACATTTTCTCAATGAGGAGCATGGATCATATGCAACAAAGAAATGAACGCCCGGGAATGCTTTATAGGCCCTAGGAACTATAGGGCTCTAATACAACTGTAAGTATCATATTGATAAATCAAGAAGATCAAGAAGATGGCGGAAAAGGTATTCATGCTACATGTAATTCATATGTACATAAAGTACATTTATAATACATTATTCATAACCACCTTGTAACCATATCATAACTAGATATACTTTTATTAGGAGTGAGTTTAACATAAATTCGTTCAACTTCGTGATACTTTAGAGGGCTTGTTGAAGGAATCATGCTCATCACCAATGAATTTGTTAGTTTAGTGACACACTTGACACCAAGTTCTTTTGTTGACAACATTTGGGACAAAAACCATTGGTATTTAACAAGGTTCCACACCATACAATCCCTTAACAAGAGAGAGATTAGAAAAAGAGAACACTAGTTGAATAGATCATGAATGCTCAAAACCATTTTTATGAGTTGGAAATCTCATAAGCTCATTTAAATTAAATTATCAATAAAAGAAGGGCATCATTTAACAATGGTTTTTTTGCTCTTTCTCTTTCCATCCAATGGTGTTTGCATTTTTCTTGTGTAGGATACAAATGAATAGGACAATCAAGGCTAGAAGAACCAAAATCAAGGTTGTTTAATTATAATCATTGGACAAGATAAAAAAAAAGTTTTGTATGTAATGTCTTGCAGTTCATATTTTGCAAATTAATATATATATTCCAGTGGGTTAGTTTGGACAGTGTAGGAGAAGTGCTCCAAGGGTTTCTCGTGATGTGTATTCCATCGAAGGAATATATATATATATATATATATATATATATGGGGTTAGTTTGGACAGTGTAGCAGAAGTGCTCAAAGGGTTTCCCTTTTGTATGTAATGTCTTGCAGTTCATATTTTGCGAATTAATATATATATATATATTCCAGTGGGTTAGTTTGGACAGTGTAGGAGAAGTGCTCAAAGGGTTTCTCGTGATGTGTATTCCATCGAAGGAATATATATATATATATATATGGGTTAGTTTGGACAATGTAGCATAATTGTATATTAATATATATCATCTATGTTGACAATTTCTAAAATGTCGTCGTTTAAATTATATAAATGATTAATATAATGTTAATGAGAATCTCCATGGATATCATTTATTCTTTTCTTACATTATCGTTGCAATGGAAAAAAAATGTTGAAACCTTAATTTGTATTATTCTTAAATGTTTTGTTTCTCAATAATGTTATCATTGTTTGTAATTCTAGTTTAAATATAAACCACAAAGTGCATACGTCAAATCTTTGATTTAAAAATCCATTTAACTTGATTTAAAAGACCACCAAAAGTATATAAAAATAAAAATAAAAATAAAAATAAATATCGAATCAAACTATCATGAAAAGTAGGAACTTGAATTCCAAGATTTTAATCCAATATATCCGTTGACATTGAAGAAATCCATTTACCCCATCATCATCATGCTCTACAGTGGAATTCATTTGGTGTTTATTGGAACCCCCTAAGTTTGTCCAAAGTTCCTTTATCGAGTAGAAAGATGTTATTTAATTAAAATGTGTCTTTATAAAGTCATATAGAATGACCAATGGGATGTTGGTGCAGCTTTGGGCTTCATTATCTTTCTTAAATGTTTTTTTAGTAGTAATCATTAACCATCAATAGTTAAATTTTTTTTAGTAGTCTTTAGTATTAATCATTAACCACCAATAGCAGAATTTCTAATGTTTTGAGTATTTCCAACTTATATAAATATTTGGGGTGAGATTGCCTATATTGGGATATATACTAGTGTTCCTTGTGTTGAGATATTGTAACTTCTAAGAATATTATATTTGTACTTTATTATTCTGGAGATGTTTCATTCCTCCGTGAAGACCTTATTGTATATCCGGAGATGTTTTATTCATTCGTGGAGAATGTGGTAACTTGGGTTATTAGACTTCCTTAGTGGGGGTCAGCCCTGTATGAGTCATGTGGGTTAAAAGATTATTAGACCACCCTAGTGGGGTCGGCCCAGTCAACTTTATGTTAAGTGGTTAAGTTGGGACCGACCTAGTTAGTGTAAAATTCAAGTCAGAGTTGTGTATAAATAAAGGAGGTGTGTTCCTCATTTAACACACATTCACTCACTTGTGATTGGCGCATAAGTGAGAGAGAGATCTTCTATGGAGGAGAAGGAGCTCATGTTTAAGGTTTACATCTTTGTATTTGCTGGTCATCTATATTGAGGAAGCTTTGTTGGGTTTTCTACCCCATGAGGGTTTCCCAGGATAAATATGTGTCTCTTGTGTTTATGCTGTGCTTGTTGCTTTTTCAGTGATCCTGTATATGCTATTGTTGTGAAATGGAATGTAATACTAATATTTTATGTCTTAGCATATTGAATCTTAAAATGGTATCATAGCTAGCCTGAAGGAAGGCAATGCATGGCACTTACGACACTTGTCTCACTTGCGACAATTTGAAATTTAGGGTTTTATATAGCAAAAACCAGTCATCGTGGGACTTTCGCTATAAATCCATTTGGGCGAAGGTTCGGGATCGGAAACGTCTACAGGTCGTAGATAACATTCCCCTGTACCTTGTGTCCAAAGGACAGCCTCAGATTCGTTGTACTTTGTGATTTATGATTCGTAGAAGTTAGGTTTCTGCCTCTTCCAGATCTCAGTCATAAACAGGTGACCTAGGAAAAAAGGTCATCTCGGGATAGGAAGCTCCAAATGAAATTTCGTAAAAAGTGACAGGTAGGGCACGGACTTTAGTTTCATAGGTCTTCTTTGCATAGGCTGAAGGTGAAACAGTGACACGTGGCACTCCATACAAGTTCACTATATTGTTTCATCCCATAAATAGGTCACGTTGCGACATTTGGCATCTCTCTCTCTCAAAGAATCCATTTGAGGTCAGACTTGTGGGGTTGGAAAGATGACAGGTTAGGCTACCACAGGCCGAAGTTTCAGACCCTGGAGATCCACAATTTCAGAGTTGCATCAGAAACAATATGGCCCATCTGAAATGGCTAAACGGAGGAAATCTAAGATGAGGAGGAAGAAGCTCTCACTTAGGGTTTTCAGTTCTTAGGTCTGGAAGGACCTGATACAATGTTGGAGACACCTGATACAACATTGGAAGCTTTAATAATGGATTTGGAATCCATTCATCATAGATATTAATCCTCCATCAAAATTGTTGTGGGAGGAAGGAGATTGAATATTAGGGTTTTGAAGTAAACCCTAGCAAAGTTGGGAGACTCGTAGGGAAGCGATGAAGAAGGTTTAAATGGCTCTGATATTCTATCATCCTAGCACCATGAACATACATAAGATGTTTGCAAGTGATCTACCTTGGATGGTTAGGGTTTTACCCTTATCGAAAAGACTACTTGACAGGACTTGAGAAGACATAGGTATGTTTTGAAATCTGATTCTTTATTATGTTCATAATATGTTTGTCTTCATGTTATTGAGGTTAGTACAATTATGATTGTTTGATAATGCATATGAGTGATAGAAGACATTCATTGATTAGGTTTATGACACTTATGATTGTACTAATGCACTTGTGGTGTCTGCTAACAAGATACAGGTACATCAAGAAAGACAAATCAAGTTCTATGACCATGATGACATGAAGACAAAGACTCATCCATGATCCTTGATCACATAGAAGCTCTAATTACGAGGTATGTATGACTTTGTTCTACTATGCTTAACCTATGAGATATGCAAGATCTAACACAAGGTCTCTAAATCATTGAAGAGAACAAATAAGATATTGTTTGGGTATGTTAAGACATAACCAAGCTTGATAATCCATGTATGTTTTCCTATATCAAGTTAGAATCCTACTTTGTTAGGATCTTAGGTAAGTATACCTATGTATGAAATGATCATGACCATACATACTTAAGATTATTTAGAATCATAATGTTTTGATAGTATTGATACTATACTAATGAATGTATGATTATCTATGAGATCATGAGGATGGCACTAGTGCACACTTAAGCATGCATAGTGGTACAGAATGAATAGAAGTTCAAAGACATATAGAGATCAAGCGGGAGGAAACCACACAAACATAAAAGATAAGTATTTGAGTTGAATCTCTGAAATAGTAAATGATATTGCTTATGCATATTTGTATTCCTATAATATATCATGCATAGTGTAAGCATTCATATAACATTGAACATTATACTACTAATATGCATATGATGGGTAAGTTGGACAAACATTCCATTGTTGTTTATCTAGAATGAAACCTCTTTGCTGACATGTTGAGAGATGTGCACGCTCTTGATAGTATGTTCTGGTAGAGATGGAAGGCATCTAGATAACCACTGTATGCATACAGGATATGGAAAAGTGTTGTGCCAAAGTATTGGTCAAGATAGTTGCATAACTATGTGAATCATATCTGTATGCATTATAGGTTATCATGTCAAACATAATTTGATGATTATGAAGTATTACTAATCATGTAATTAACTTTGATTTGTAGGAAAGATCATGTGATATGATCTACAAAAGAAGGATGATGAACACCAAACAAGTGATGGATGTTCAACAAAGAATAATTATAAATCAAACATAATATAGAAGGCTCATGGCTAGAAGATTCTCTTAGAAAGAGGAAGAGGATCATGACGAGATGTTTGCTCCAAGTGGCTAGCTAAGACCATTCTCTTAATGGTGTAATTGAAGAAGAAGTACGAATCGAGAAAACTCCCAGGATTCAATTGAAGAAAGCTCTGTACGGGTACCCAGGATCGATAGTCATTTAATGAGCTTAATGATCACCATGGGTGATGCGGATTTCAACATTTGCTACAAGGTTAAAGATGGTGTCTATATACAGATGACATTCTTAGATGGATGTAAGAAGAAAATCATCACAGAGTTCGAATGATCTTGAGGCCCATATCAGTAAACCCATCTGACGAGAGATAGCACAGATAGATATGCAAAAGATCACTCAATGCAGAGTGTGAATGATGTTCAGTCACAGAGGGAGAATTGATAGCTTCTTGACAAGCTTGGGCTTTACCAAAAGTAAAGTTGATCCTAACCTTTACCTTAAGGCTATGGATGATGAACCTGTCATACTATTACTGTATGTGGATGATCTCTTTCTGACAAGGAATGAGAAACAGATCATGGAAAGCAAGAAAAAGATAGCTACAGAATTTGAGATGAAAGATATCGGATTGATGCATTACTTCCTAAGTCTGGAAGTATAGCAAGGCCCAGAAGAAATCTTTCTCAACCAGGGAAAGTATTTGATATGTTGGAATGCAAAAGCCATGGCCACTCCCATGGATTCCAACTTGAAGTTGTTAGTTGATAACTCATCAGAGTCAGTGGATGTGACTCTGTACAGATAGATTATTGGTTCATTGATGTATCTGACGAATATCAGGCCAGATATATGATTTGCTGTGAACACCTTGAGTCAGTATAACTGCAACGCATGTGATGAGGTATCAAAAGGGTATGATAGAATTTGATCTATGTTATCTTGGAGATCATGACTTCAGATTGTATGGCTACACAGATGTTGATTGGTTCAGGAAGTGTATCAGACATGAAGAGCACATTGGGAAGATGTTATTGTCTGGGATCTGCCATGATCTCGTGGTTTAGCAGGAAGCAGTCTAGTGTAACTCTCAGCAGAGCTAAAGCGGAATATATAGCTGCTTGCGTTTCTAGTTGTGAAGCGATATGGCTTCGAAAGTTGTTATCAGGATTGTTTGACTTAGAGATGGACTCCACTGTGATCCTGTGTGACAACCAAAGTTGTATCAAGATGACAGAAGAATCCAGTGTTCCATGATAAGTCAAAGCACATAGAGATCCAATATTTCTATATACGGGATATGGTGCAGAAAGGAGCTATAAAGCTCGAGTATGTGGGCACTAACGAACAAGTTGTTGTATTGACCAAACCTCTGTCTCGAGTAAAGTTTGAGTATTTCTGAGACAAGCTTGGTGTAGTTTAGAAGGACCCTCCTCAAAAGGGGGAGTGATATGGTTGATGATGAGGAGGATACTTGTATTGATGATGTGTATACTTGTATCGATGATGAGGATACTTGTATTTATGATGTGGATACTTGTATCGATGATGAGGATACATGTATCAATGTTGAGGTTACATGTTCCGACGATGAGGTCGATGATGAGGTTACCTGTCCCGACGATGAGGTCAATGATATCAACGATAAGGTTGATAAGTGGTCCTAAGACTTGGTCTAAGTTGACAAGAGGGGATTTTATCATCCCCGGACTTCGGTCCCTGAATTGATCCGTAGACACATGTCTTCGAAAAGTGGTCCTTAGACTTTGTCTAAGTAGACGTGCTAGGACTGCATCGTCCCTGGACCTTTGGTCCAAAATGCACGTGAGAGGACTGCATCGTCCCTGGACCTTTGGTCCAAAATGTACGTGAGGACTGCATCGTCCCTAAACATTTGGTTCAAAATGCATGTGAGAGGATTGCATCGTCCCTGAGCATTCAGTTCAAAATGTACGTGATAGGACTGCATCGTCCCTGAACATTTGGTTCAAAATGCACGTGAGAGGACTACATCGTCCCTGAACATTCAGTTCAAAATGTACGTGATAGGACTGCATCAGCCCTGAACATTCAGTTCAAAATGTACATGATAAGACTACATCGTCCCTGGACCTTTGGTCCAAAATGCACGTGAGAGGATTGCATCATCCCGGAACCCTTGGTTCAAAATGTACGTGAGGGGATTGCATCATCCCGGAACCCTTGGTTCAAAATGTACGTGGTAGGATTGCATCGTCCTTGGACTTATGTCCTAAACTGAGAGGGATTGATCATCCCGTAATTGGATCATGTGTGTTGCAGGGTATGTTGCTATGATGTTGTTGATCGGTAGATCTAGATGTTGATGTTGTTGATTGAGAGGATCCAGATGTTGATGTTGTTGATCGAGAGGATCCAGATGTCGATACTGTTGATCGAGAGATCCAGATGATGATGTTGATCGAAAGATCCAGATGATGATGTTACTGTAGTTGTTCAAGTGCTGCAGAAGATGAAGACTCGGTACTGAAGATGTTGATGTTCCAGTATTGAAGATCTTGAAGATGTTCCAGTAAATGTTTGAGTTCCTGATGATGTATGAAGAAAGCTTCCAATGATTTATAGATGTATCATGTATCATGTAGTTGATGACTCCTTGCTCCTGCAGATGTTGTTATAATATCCTTCTCGTTAAGGGGGAGTGTTGAGATATTGTAACTTCTAAGAATATTATATTTGTACTTTATTATTCCGGAGATGTTTCATTCCGCCGTGAAGACCTTATTGTATATCCGGAGATGTTTTATTCCTCCGTGGAGAATGTGGTAACTTGGGTTATTAGACTTCCTTAGTTGGGGTCGGCCATGTATGAGTCATGTGGGTTAAAGGGTTATTACACCACCCTAGTGGGGTCGGCCCAGTCAACTTTATGTTAAGTGGTTAAGTTGGGGCCGACCTAGTTAGTGTAAAAGTCAAGTCGGAGTTGTGTATAAATAGAGGAGGTGTGTTCCTCATTTAACACACATTCACTCACTTGTGATTGGCGCATAGGTGAGAGAGAGATCTGCTATGGAGGAGAAGGAGCTCATGTTTAGGGTTTACATCTTTGTATTTGCTGGTCATCTATATTGCGGAAGCTTTGCTGGGTTTTCTACCCCATGAGGGTTTCCCAATATAAATCTGTGTCTCTTGTGTTTATGTTGTGCGATGTTGTTTTTTCAGTGATCCTGTATATGCTATTGTTGTGAAATGGAATGTAATACTGATATTTTCTGTCTTAGCATATTGAATCTTAACACCTTGATGTCCTTTAAAATTTGGGGGATCTCTCCAAACAGACCGGATATGCACTGCATTCCCACCCTACAGGAAACTTGGTGGAACATTGTTGTAAAATGTTTATTCTTGGCTCAATGGATCTTCCAAGGTGTTCAAAATTTACACTTCCCTCATTAGAGGAGTCATATATGGGCACTCCAACGAATTTCCAATGATCTGCATCCTTATCATGACCATCATGAGGAAAATTCACACATCTTCATATCCATGGAAATCATTTTTAGTGGCAAATAGATCCTTAAACCTATCATCTTTGGATAATTTGTCTTCGAAAGCAACAAAGAAGGAAGGCCCATCAAACTCTCATCACCATGAGGAGGACAAGGAGAGGCATCAACCATAACTCCGTCAACCATGTCTATTACAACCTCTTCAATTGACAATGGTTCTTCGACAAGAGCTTCTTCATCATCTTCTTTGCCTTCCTAGATTTCTTCAAGAATTTTTTGTTCACTTTCTTCCAAATCTGCAACAATCTCTAGTCGAAAACCCTCAAGGGTTTCTTCTTAGGCATGTTTATTTTGCCCGATTTGACTATCTTCACCATGGACTTCTTCTAGGTCTTCCTCAAGTACCTAGACCTCAACATGGCCTTCTCTTGTGAACATAGTGTTCATGAATTCCACATAGGGCACCCATTCTTCATGCTCTTCTGGGCACCAATGGCTACAAAATGTCTATATCAATTATGCAAGAGAAGATATTGTTTCCTTTGTCTAGGCCTTTAAACCAAGCATGTGTTTTTCCCTCCAAGTGAAGCACAAATGATCTCATATAGACATCCTCAGTCTTAACACTAGATTCTGGAGCTATTGTCATGAACTTGTCAACATGGCCTACGACATCATTATCATGGTCACAAAAATATTCCCAGATGGCTTTGGTAATATCCATCCCTGGAGTCTGTGCCATTTTTCCTTACTTTCAATTTCTTCAAGGTGGTCATTGAATCCGAACCTAAATATATCAATTTGTGGAGTTGCCAAGATGAGCCCTTCTTAATTGGCGGATGTGCTCACCTCTACACCCGACGATGACATCAACAGCTGAGGCTTCTGTTTGAAAGTGTACTTCCTTGTTTGTGATTTTCTTCTGTGGAGTCACCAAATAAGACCTACAAGGTTAGTCCTTAACAATAATCGCATCAAAGTACCAAAACCAAAACTTACATAAACTTTCTTACCTAATATGTCATTATTGCCAAGAGGATGAAAACCTTAACCTGAGCAACACTCCCCAATTTTCATGCAACAATCTTCAAGCATCCTCAACAACGATGCCAAAAAATGTTACCGCTCAAAATAACACCTTGACCAAGGTCACAGATCACTATGCAATGAGTGGCAAGCACAAGAGAAGCTGGAGCCCAATGTCACCTTAGGATAGCTTGGTGTACGCTTGGCTCCCAATGAAGAATTTGAAGAATGTCTGAGACAATTCACAAGAGAAGAGTGCTTTAGCAATCAAAATGAGATGGCTCGACTACTTGAGGGTATCACAAACTTTGCATTGTGATGAACTGCTTGTTCTATTGATCAAATGCTAGAACGTGATTGTCCTTTCTACAACAACCATTCCTAATGCATTTTCTCAACAAGGACCATGGGTCATATGCAGCAAAGAAATGAATACGCAGTAATGCTTTACAGGCCCTAGGAACTATAGGGCTCTAATACCACTGTTAGTATCATATTGATAAATTAAGAAGATGGCGGAAAAGGTATTCATACTACATGTAATTCATATGTACATAAAGTACATGTATAATACATTATTCATAACCGCCTTGTAACCATATCATAACTAGATATGCATTAAGGTGGTTTTAGGACTTTGATTAGGAGTGAGTTTAACATAAAGTCGTTCAACCTCATGATACTTTAGAGGGCTTGATGAAGGAATCATGCTAATCACTAATGAATTTGTTAGTTTAGTGACACAATTGACACCAAGTTCTTTTGTTGACAACATTTGGGACAAAAACCATTGGTATTCAACAAGGTTCCACACGATACAATCCCTTAACAAGAGAGATTAGAAAAGAGAGCACTAATTAAATAGATCATGAATGCTCAAAACCATTTTTATGAGTTGGAATTCTCATAAGCCCATTTAAATTAAATGATCAAGAAAAGCAAGGTATCATTTAACAATAGCTTTTTGCTCTTCCTTTTCCCATCCAATGGTGTTTGTATTTTTCTTCTGTAGGATACAAATGAAGAGAACAATCAAGGCTAGAAAAAACAAAATCAAGGTTGTCTTGTAACAAAAATTTTGTATCTAATGTCTTGCAGCTCATATTCTGCAAATATATATATATAGCCCAGTGGGTTGGTCTGGACAGTGCAGGGAAAGTGCTCAAAGGGTTTCCCGTGATGTGTATTCCATCAAAAGAATATATATATATATATATATATATATATATATATATATATATATGTTATTGTTTAAATTATGTAAATGATTAATATAATGTTAATGAGAATCTCCATGGATATCATTTATTCTTTTCTTACCTTATAGCTCCAAAGGAAAAAAATGTTGAAACCTTAATTTGTATTATTCTTAAATGTTCTGTTTCTCAATAATGATATCATTGTTTGTATTATTCTTAAATGTTTTGTTTTTCAATAATGTTATCGGTGTTTGTAATTCTAGTTTAAATATAAACCACAAAGTGCATACGTAAAATCTTTGATTTAAAAATCCTTTTAACTTGATTTAAAAGACCACCAAAAGTATATAAAAAATCAAATAAAACTAACTAATTAAATACCGAATCAAACTGTCATGAAAAGGAACTTGAATTCCAAGATTTTAATCCATTATATCGGTTGACATTGAAGAAATTCATTTACCCCATCATCATCATGCTCTACAGTGGAATTCATTTTGGTGTTTATTGGAACCCCCTAAGCTTAACATTAGTAAATAACTCATTTTTTTATTTATTTTGTCATTTTCTAAAGTTGTTTTATTTATTTATTTTCATTTGTCGAAAGTTCCTTTACCAGGTACAAAGCCACTATTTAATTAAAATGTGTCTTATAAAGTCATATAGAATGGCCAATGGGATGTTGGTGCAGCTTTGGGCTTCGTTATCTTTCTTAAAAGTTAAATATTTTTTTAGTATTAATCATTAACCACCAATAGTTTTTAGTATTAATCATTAACCACCAATAGTTAAATATTTTTTTAGTAGTCTTTCGTATTAATCATTAACCACCAATAGCAGAATTTCTAATGTTTTGAATATTTCCAACTTATATAAATATTTGGGGTGAGATTGTCTATATTGGGATATATCCCCAGTGTGCCTTGATGTCCTTTAAAATTTGGGGGATCTCTCCAAACAGACTGGATATGCATTCCTGCATTCCCACCCTACTGGAAACTTGGTGGAACATTGCTGGAAAATGCTTACTCCTGGCTCAATGGTGTATCATTTATGGTTGGCAATGTAAACTGTTAATCCATTTATCCTTTGGTTGTTCCCAAGTCATCAATATGCTGTAACTGCTTTGCCTATTATTTGTGTAAGATTCTTCCTCTGAGACAGCCAGTCACATTGAATTATTTACCTAAATGCATTGTATAAACTCAGCGTGCCCGTCTTTGTGAGCAAATGAAGTATAGCTTCTACAATGTTGACTCATGAGCTTAACAGATAGCTACATACAAAGGTGATAATCCTATCACCAACTTCAGATTCTACTTCACAAGTCAACAACTAGACCAACACCTAAAAGGATTAATGACCTCTGCGCTAGCCCGCCTAGTTTTCCATTGAATAAAATCATTCAATTCAGTAGTTCAGCATATAATGGATGCAATTACATATTAAGCAAATGAAAGGAAATAGATCATGAGACCTGATGTTCCAGAAATTAATGAATAGCAAATATAACACAGGGAACTCATTAAACTAAATAATCACATTCAAATTAAGAACATGGTGTATGATCTACTGTTCAAAGTTGCAGTTCTTTGATAATCCTTGAAGTTGTCTTTGATTCAATTTGCAGGGGTCAACTGAATATATAGTTTGAAATTCAAGCTGCAACCAACATGTGGATAAACTTTAAAAATCATATTGCTTACCAGACACCAACATGCTCAATGCGTGCACTTACAAAATTACAAGTAATCAAATTGTAGCTAGTAATAAAAATTTAGCACATCTGTCATTGAATATAAGTCTTCTTCGACAATGTCTGATCTCCCTTCCCACCTTCCCACAGGTTTTAAACCTGCTTTTCTGCCAAATCATAAACTTCACTCAATGTAGAGTAGGTATATGTAAATTTGGTAATGAATCTGGGAATCACTGTTCTCCTTCCTTGGGTTTCTCCGGCCCCTTTTCCTTCTCCTGTTATCAAAACAATAATGAGGTTACTGCCCATTGTAACCTGATACATAATAACAACTTAGAATCATAGAAAAATTGCTCTATGAAATTGTTAAAAGATAACACTGCAAAAGAAAACATTTTCCAAAGCCATGAAATCTCTTTTTAACAAGACTATGAACGAATCAACATCTATGAACAAAGCCTATTTTCAATCAACCCCAAAATCTGATGTCATGCATATGAAACACATTCATGTAGAACAAGCAGACATCAGACTTGGGTCAACAATCAACCTCTTAATGTATCAGGCAAAACTAGGTGCTCTTAAGGTATGTTGTTGCTTGTACTTAACGTTTGCTTTCTGCAATATCATGAACTTCTTGTTGGATCAGCTGGATCTGGGCAACAAATTTTGTTGCTTTGTCTTCTCCATTCTAAGCATGGGAGGACTCTTCCTAAATTGATGCATGGACAGAACTACATGAACTAGGGCCAATGGCTGAAACTCCAAGCACACGTGAAAAGGGTTGTGGCCAATAGAGTTGTGAAGAATTCTATTGAAGTTGTGTTGAACATAAGGATTACTTGCATCCCATGTCTGTGAATGCTTGCGCTGAGAATGGTGTAATCCTCACATGCGGTTATGGCTTACCCATATTAATCATTAATATAAAGCCAACTTATGACCATTTACTGTAATAGGTTATGGTTAAGGCTGACTTAGTCAACTTGTTCTATGGACAAATAACCCTCTTGTGGAGGGCACCCTACCTCTTGAGTTGTGTATAAATACACACTAGAGTCTCATTGTTATTATCATCTTGTCACCAAGTCGCATTTGTATTATCATCTTGTGATCTATCTTGATCATTCTTTATTCTGTGGAAATCATTATTTTCAATGAAGTAACATTTCCCTAAGGGCACCTACAGCTTTGGTGTTCTCTATTATTTAAGGTTTAATATCTCTCGACAAAATAAATCACTAAGTATTCACCATGCTGCCCACAAAGTGATCTTATCTTTGCTGTTCTTAAATGCCTGACGTAATTCCTAGAAAGTGCCTTACATACAGCTGTTATAAACACCCTCACTGCTGGGTATGTTCTTCAATTCACTATTGCATGTTTCGCAGAAACAGCTAAATCATTTTCAACACTTGCTTCAGAAAAATGAGGTATTTTGCTTTACTGAAACAGGAATTGTTTCTACACCATACTGTTTGCACTTCTGAGTAAAATCCTTAGGTTCTAGTATGATGAAATAATAATGCTAACTGGTAGATATAGGATATAATTCTACGCCATCTATTCTCCTGTGCTTCAACTTCTTTCTCTTTCAGAATAGCCATAGCTGGGTGTACAAATGACATGGCTGCCTGGAAGCAGACACTGCTGTTTGCTGCTATAGTACCAGATCTTAAGTATATGAATATCCCCACATATATCCAAGGAGAAGCAACCCTACTGTATGTTACAGGGGGGTAGGGAGCGGAATGGATACCTCAGCTGCCAATAAACTGTTAAGAAACCTGGTTTTGACAACATATCACATGCCACCAAACATGTCATCAATGCATACCAATAAGGATCATCCATGCCATATCAAACCAACAATGAAGCATGAACAAGGGAGTGAAGTGCACCATCATCACGTGACTTCCTCAAAAACAATTTATGCCAAAAATCACATTCCCAAACTACAAGCAAGTAAACCAAGAAGAAGCCATATCCCATAGCTACAAGCCCAAAATAACATGAAAACCATATGCTAGGGCATTGCCAACATAAGCAAAGCTCTACCATCAAGAACCCAAGGCATCAAATCTCCAAAAACATGTAACCAACTGCTGAAACATGTGAAGAAATTCACATGTAGACACCCATGCAAAATGGCGGGTAACAAGTATTATTTTTATTTCTCACTCCGCAACACTTTGATACCATGTTGAACTTTTAGACGAATAAACACTTAATCACTTCACAATTTAGTTGATGAACCCATTCAAAAAATACAACAAAAAATAGAGTAAAGCCCCATATTGTACAAGTGCATGTATGCTAAAAACTTATGTTAGATCAAAAAGTAGGGTGCTCTCCCCAAGAGGGGTTGTGGGTCCACATAATGATGACTAGGTTGACCATAGATATTTGAAGGGCACAGTGGAGCATGGATTGAGGTATCTTGGAGGTGATGGAGTGGAGCTGCACGGTTATTCAGAGTCAAATTGGGTAGGGAGTGTAGTTGATCAGAACAACACCTTAGGGTGTTGCTTCAGCTTCGGTTCAGCAGTGATTTCTTGGTTCAGGAGGAAGTAGACTTCCATAGCACTCAGTTCAGCAGGGACGGAGTACATAGTATGGCAAGTTGTGAAGCACTTTGGCTTTGCAAATTGCTTACAAAATTATTTGATCAGAAGTTGAAGCCTGCAGTGATTCACTGCAATAATCAAAGTTGTATCAAACTCTCTAAGAATCCAGTGTTCCATGACAAGTCCAAGCTTATTGAGATCAGATATCACTTCATCCAAGACAAGGTCCAAAAGGGAGCAGTCAAGCTCCAGTATATTTCCACAAATGAGCAGGTTGCAAACATTCTCACCAACCCCTTGGTGAAAAGGAAGTTTGTCTTCTTCAGAGGTAAGTGTTATCACACAACTTGTAGTTTCCCTTTTGGGGATAATCCTATTCAAGACGATAGAGGGGCTAGGAAACTTGAACTAAGGAAGTGACCTAAGAGGGTCTCGATCCCTGGATGGATTGGTTGTCACGCCAATCGAGACACTCTTCACTTTATGCCACCTCCAAGCCAAGTGGCGAAGGGGGGAGACCCCGATCTATCATAGAAGGAAATACCTAAAGCTAAATCACCAGATCAAACTAAGACAATAGAATATGTAAGGTGATTAGCAAAACAACCCTAGATCCAAAATGTAGGTAGCAAGAGAGGCTTAAGGGGAAGGGATATTGATTAGTATGGATTAAAGTGATCCCAAATTATTTATTTCTTGCTATCTTGATTAATTAGAGTGATCCAGGTTGAAGGTGTTAAGCGTATGATAGCCAAGTTAAGACCTAGAGGGAATTTGATCTAGAATTTAGGAAATGCCCAAAGAAGTGAATTGGCAATAGATTTAAGCCTTTAAACACCTTAATTAACTTGCTTCATGAAGGATGTAACAATATCTAAGAGTATAAGCAAAGTCGAGACACAAAACTCAAAAAATGGCCCCTATTACCCAAGGAGGGTGAATTGCTTGAATGATCAGTGCCAAATCTGGATGGGTAGATGGAGTCAAAGGATGATTCCCTAGGGGATCTATGGGTTTTGAGGGATGGCCGCAAATACCCAAATGCTGAAATTTTAAATTTCTATGTGGTTTGAGCCCCAGAATTTTTCTAGTTACTAAAAATGAGGGTTTCAATAGTTAAATTCTATGACTAATGGATTAGAAATTTGAAATAAGAGATCTAGAGTAGATCTTACCCGGAAAATCTTGTAGATGCCCTGCAAAGTGATGATCTATCCCTTCTCGATCATATTGAGATGATTTCGAAGTGTCTCCAAGTGAAATCGATTTCCCTAAACGAGGTAGTGCGCCCCTCTTCCTAGCACAAGCAAACTACACAAGTAAGATTCGATGCACAAGAAATAAGAACTGTAGATGCAAAAGATTAATAGAGAGCATATCAAAGATCAAAGATGCTATTGAAAACCCCCTGATTATGAAACGTCTTCAAGTGAAACGAGTTGAGGAAGCCCACAAAAACGCCCAAGTGAAGTCACCCCCCTTCATGCAAACACTATCTTCCACAAAAAATATTTGGATCCTGTTATCACACCATAGTAGCAGGGCTACTATTCTTGTACAGCAGATATCTGCACATTCCAGAGCTTACATTATTCCAGAGCATGGCTATACATTTTGGATCACTCATGATCAGAGCAGTAAATTATTCAGATTTGTATATGACCTTGTGTCAAGGCTGAGCCTTGAGAGTTCAGATTTGATGACTGATGTGACTACTTATCCCATACAGTTTCAGTTTAGTGCCTAGAGATGCATTACAGCAGTGTTTTCAGATGATACTGGATGATTATTATTATGATGATGTTGTATCAGCTATGGATTTGTTCTCACCGACTGTGGATTATTATCTTGTTGATTTAGTCATGATCATAGCATGTGCTTGGTATATTATTCCTGATGTGGCAAACTATTTAAAATGAACTGTAAATCATAAAATGGACAATTGCTTGCACATTTAGGTCATTTAACAAAACTCACTGGTTTTTCACCTTACATAGATATGGTCTTTCCCGACACCTGTTGTCTGATAGTGTAGGCTCCATATTCATTTGTCCCCATCCATACATGACCTTCCTGTTTGACTTTAAACCCTGACTTGTCTCATTTGACTTTCTGATACCGAGGATTTCCCCATTTTTCTACCTCTGTGTTTGGACCGCATCCCTGTTTATTCAGTGTCTCGGCTCTGAGTTGGTGACAAAACTTGCCTTTGGTGAGTTGGATTGTAGGCCTAAATCATTCTGGTCGGTTGTCCCGATGTTTGGCATTGGCTCGAACTCCCCCTAGTCACTTGAGATGTTGTTGGCTAAAACTGAAAGCTCATGTTCTACCTATGGAAACTTGAAAAATTCGCCCATGGAAACAAAAAAAGGGGCAAGAGCGATGAAAAAGCTAAAAATACTCCTCGAAGAGTCTAAGAAAGGTCCAAAAAGCAATGGTTCTTAAAAGTTATATCTAAACAATTGCTGACCTTATAAATATTTGAAAAGCATGCCCTGGATGCAAGCTGCAACTAGTTGTGCTTCTCAGCACATCTGAAATCCGAAGGGTTATGTAGGCCAAAAAGGCCATGGAATAAAATTGAATGATCCTAATGAACCTGGATCAAATTGATGTAGACATGATGCCTAAGTTGAATAAGCACTCTCTAAACAACTTATCCATTTGTGAGGCACAACCATCCCCCATGTTCCTTTGTCCAGCACAGAGTTTGTAGCTTCCCCCTTTCTCCCAGTCCAAAGTATTTTTGAGTTAAGTTAGACAAGTCAACCCCTTGGCCCAACCTTGCTCCTAGCCTTCATCCTTCACTAGCAGTTTGACCATGTCCATTGGGTGAGTTTGTCATTTGAACTATTGTGCAAGTAATTTTATATAACAACGGAATATGCTAACTTAATTAATGCCACTGAATGGATATTATATTTTGAGCTTAGCTGTGAGAATGATTAGAGAAGCAGTGTCTTAGTCTACTGATGTGACTTATCCTTGGTTGTATATTCTTGGGATCCGTGATGATGTGGACCATGTATGGATGATTATTGATGATGATTGATGGGTCCACATGTTTGATGATGATATCATATGATGGACATATGATGCAGATAATGTTTGATCCAGTTCAGTAGGTTTATTACTACTTCAGATCAGCAGATTATATATTGTCCATATATGGTGGACCCTACAGCTGGCCCATTAGGACAACCCAGGGTGTATGAGTCCACATTCCTAGTGGTTTTGGGTCTTCTGGATCCATTGAGAGACTTATCTTTCAGTTCCGGGCACTTCTGACAGTGATTGATGCAGTTTAGACACTTGTTGACCAGATTTGGGGCTGATTTCCTAGCCTGAGCAGCAGCGGCCCCGAGAGGCCAGTTCACCTAGGGCGCTGATGATGGAGGGGGTGGTCCAGCCACTTGTTTTTACCATTTACCCCCCCTTCTGGAGAGCCTGGTGGGCTCAAATGGACAGCGCTAGCACCCTAGGAGGCAGTTTTGGCACTTTCACAGTTACCGAGGCAGTTAAAAAATGGGATAAAGTGGTCACTGAGGAAATCGATTTGAGCAATTGAGGCAAGGTTTTGGCATTTGGTCTTCACAGAGGTCTTCCAGGGTGGCATCACTACCTTCCAGTCAGTTTTCACCATGTGGGTATGCCCAGATTGATCACAGGAGGACATTTACTGCTTGACTGTCATGGATTCTGAGGACAGTTTTGGTCATTTATATTATATTGGACATATTTTATTATTTTATTGTGCCTTGGGGATGAGCTAGTAAGGATTGATACCTCCTAGCCCCACCATGAGCTTATATTGTCATGTCCTAGTCACCATGAGGTGGATTTTGGTGCTTATGTTTCTCTAGTGGATGACGTCACCCTCTTATTGTACCACTTAGTGGGGGGCGCTATCATGATATTGGGTGATCCATGTGATATATTGTTATGATTTATTGTTAGCCATTGATTAGATCTTGAGATCTTTTAATCTTAGCCACTCATGTAAAAAGTGGTTAGGATTGTACTCTCTCCCCATCCTATTTAAGGAGGGAGCCTCTCATTGTAAAATTCATCTAGAGATTTTTGGCTCTTGGCTCTTGGAATAAAATTTCTATCTTTTGGAGTACATGCTTGGATTGGAGTGGATGTTGGTTGTTTCGATTGTAAATGCTTTTGTCCATTGCACTGGAGGATCTATTGTAGCTATCTTGCATATTTGCCATATTTTATTTACAGGTTAAGAGGACGATTTTGACAAGGGCGAATTGGTGGGGAGGCTTGCCCTTCAAACTTGGAAGAAGTCGTTTTGGTT
This sequence comes from Larix kaempferi, assembly GCA_027924585.1. NCBI lineage: Eukaryota > Viridiplantae > Streptophyta > Pinopsida > Pinales > Pinaceae > Larix > Larix kaempferi. Next base: position 6,589,668 of record BSBM01000182.1, on the reverse strand, counting down.
TGACAGGGAGTAGTTTTGCCTTTGTGTCAACTATTCTATGTTTCTCTCTCTCTCTTGCTTGTATCTACCTTCAACATGTTAAACTGATTGATGCTTTGCTCCTTGGCTTGACAGGTTAGAAGGAATCACATGTGGCTTGGGAAAATCGATTTGGCAAGAGGGCTTCAACAATTCTCCATTTGATCTTTGGCAAAGTAATCCTCGTCTCAACTAGCATTCATCTCTTCATCCAGGTATGTTCCAAGAGGTATGATCTTCTTCTTCCTTGAATCATCCATAATTTCTAGATCACAAAACCCTAATTGATTAAAACCCTTGTTTTTGGTTTTTCTTGGATCTACTTAGATCTAGCCTTGCTTTTGAGAAGATTTTGAAAACCCACCTCTATAGCATCCACCCCTAGTTGGATCTAGAGTTTGGTGGTGACTGGCTTAAAATTGACACACTTTTTCAAGGCAAAAAGCCCTCTTGAACCCAAATCGCACTACCTAGTGAGAGGCTTGTTTGGTTAGATCTAGCACATGGGTAGGTGAGATCCCACTTGATTTGCAATCTAGACACTTGATAACCTACCCCCAGATTCTTACTTTGGTGAAATACTACCTTGTGGACATCTTTCCATGTTTTTAAGGGGTTAAAACCCCCTTTTCAATCTCTTGGCACCTCAAAACTCAGATCTACTAAGATCTAGCCCTTGGATTGACTTCGTTTTTTGGACATGCATAGATCGGGGGTACTAGCATCTTGGATCTATAGTTTGGTGGCCATTGGACTTGATTTGGTTCACCAAACCCTCACTTTAGCCCTCCTTGAGCAAAGTCGCACTCCCTTGGGTGAGTGAGTTTGCCCACTTTGAGGAGGTGGGTGTTTGAGATTTTCGTTGATTTGGAATGCCCATACCTTGAAACCTAGGTCTAGACTGTCTTTTTGTCACGATCCGCCTTGGGGATAGCATTCCTTGTTTCAAGGGATTGTGGTCCACTTAGGGTTATTACTTGAAAAACCTAGATCTAGCAAAATCCAACCATTGGATCTCATTTAGCCCACTTGATTTGGCTTCTAGGTGTCCCGATCTACACTTTGACATACTTCTTGACCCCATTAGCCCATCCAACAAGGCACTAGTCCTTCTCTAAGCAAGTCGCACTCCTTGGGAATTGTGTCAAACCCTAGATCTAGTACGTGGGTACTCCTAGAATAAACTTAGATTCGTAGATCTAGTCTTTATCCAACCTATAGTACCAACTTCACACCTAGCTTCACCTTGTGGGCCTACTTAGAACCATTTCACACTTCCCAAGAAAACAAGACCCACTTGTGCAAACACATGGTACCACACCTTGACAACATACCAACAATCTCTTACACCACCTTCAACCATACCTCAACTCCTAGGTCCACTTAGCCTTGCATTGGTTTCCGTAACTCATCATTTACTCATCCTTAGAAACCTTTGTTTGGGTCCAATCAACTGTGATTGGTTATAGGGTCTCCCCCTAGGTCTTGTTACACCTTGACCTAAAGCGAAGAGTGCCTCGGTTGACGTGACTCCCACCTTGCATTGGGGAACCGTGGCATCTCTTGGGTCACCTCTTTAGTTGCCTGCCTCCTCTACCGTCCCGGATGGGATACCGCTAGGGGCAACTACAAGTTGTGTGATAACAGATCCACAAGCAATATCTCAAATGCTAAGAGAAATAGACTTTCCAATCAAATACAAGAACATCCCACAAAGAATATCCAAGAATTTATGCAAAATTCTTTTTATTTCAATTTTCAAAGAGCCAAAAGTCCCCTTACAATGAGGGAGTCCTCTCTCTTAAATAGATCCAAGAGAGACCAAAACCCTAACCACTTTTTGAATGAGTGGTTGAGATTAAAAGATACAATGAAGATCATCAACGGCGGAAATCTTTTCATTTTTACAATACATGGATCAATGATCAAGTCAAGAGGGGGGTGCACTTTTGCCCAATGACGCCCTAAGAGGGGCCAATACAACATAACATCGTGATAAAACATGGGATAACATCACAAGGGGGTCACTAGAGGCATAAATCACCTTAGGACCCTGTTATCCACTAAATTGCATTTAGTGGATTCTGAGTGAACCGTCGAAGACATGAATAATCAATTTGTTTATCATTAGTGTTCTGAGATCCTCAGGCCAGATTTTGGCCCTTTTCAAAAAATTGCATGTCGATACCCCCATGGGGAATTGTAATAAGTTGGTCTAAGCATGGTCTTTTTGTAACAAGTTTGGCTTACCTTAAGTTTATTTTTCAAGGGGATACTCTAGAGTTTTTTTCCTTAGGAATTATGCTTTGCGCTTCAGTGACGTATAAATCCTGAGTTTTTCACTCACACCTCCAAAGCTAGAGTATTTTCCTTGGCAATTGTTTCTCGTCGATGTGCACATAGCAACAGAAATCTTTCGAAGCTCCTTTTGGAATGTGTGGCCTTGGGGGCAAGCAAAGAGTCAGGTGTTGTCACCTGATCCCGACTCCTCCGTTTAGGCTTAACTCCTAACGAAGCCAAGGGGGTAGACCCTACAAAGAGTTACTAAGGCTCTTTAAGTGTTTTTTTGTGGATTGGGATGGATGTTTGTTTAGGAGTTTTTAGACAATTTGCAACAAAATTATATCCAAGCATAAATTCGCAAGATAAAGCACATCCACAATATATGATGATAAATAACCAATTCACAGATGCATTCACGGCATAAATTTAATCAAATTAGTGCAATTGTAAGATAGATAAATTAACTTTAGAAAAATAGTGAGACAATTGCTTTGCTTGAGAATTGAGACCAGTGCTAGTGGAGTCAATGTCTTTTGGAATGCTTGGAGTGCTTGGAAAATGTTGTGCAAATGTATCTTGGTAAATTTTATTGTAAATTTTAATGAATGAGGTGGATTATTGTGGGAAAAGGGGATCTCCAAGATATACCTTTCGGTACAGGAGATATGTCAGGAATGCAGTCTAGGTGGCTCTGTACAAGGGCATTGGGGCTGGAACGGAGTCTCTGAAATTTTTTGAGAATCCCAACCCGGTTTCAAGCTTAGAAGCTTCTTTACATGCTTTAATGCCCAAACCCCAGTACGCACATTTTTATTCAAAAAATGACTTCAACTTGAAACACATGAAATTGTTTTTCGAATTTTTATAACTCGGAAATTTAATTTTCAATCGGAAATTTAATTTTCAATCTATAAATTCTAATTCAGAAATTTATGACAGCCATTCACGCATAAAAAATAACACAGAGATTTTTTACCAATGGTCCAGGATAAAACCCCGAAGGGAAAACCTGTTTCTGAGAGAGATTTTATTTTTCTTCAACAAAATTACAAAAATCAGAATTGTACTTATCTCAGCTTTTCATCTCGAAAAGCGTGTCAAAGTCTCACTAAAATTATGTTGTACAGAACCCTCGAAAACAGTGTCGAACTGCTCACATGTGTGACTGTACGGAATTGCTTTTCTCGATTTTTGTGCCCATAAATCAGCCTCAAATTATGTGCCCGTTGTATGGCCTGAACAGCGTTTAATGTTGTACTTTCTTCTCGAATTTTGTGTCAAACTCTACATTGGAATTCGTGTTGTACGGGACTGTCAGAACTCCGTATTGTGCGGACTGTCTGTACGGATTTTGAAATCTGTGTTGTTGTACAGTCACCCTGCTATACGGATTCACTCCTTGGAAAACATGCCCAACCTGTCCTCGAAATCTGTGCCAGGTTTTGTCTTCTTCCTCCTGCTGGTTCGAATTCTCTTCAAACCCTCATTTCCTCTCTTCTCCTCCTCTCCAAAAACTCCTCTTTTAAAAGTGAATAATGATTGAGTTTGCCTTGCCCTAGTCCCTTTTTGTTCATGGCAACTTCCTCTTTCAATCTAATGGTCCAGATTAGATTAGATCAGAGGTTCTCATTAAATGCTCATTAAATAATTAATAAATGACATTTAGTGCACCTCATGTCATTTAATAAAGTATGAGCACTCCCTTTTAATTAATCACTCACTTAACTTTTATTAAATATGAACTTAGGATAACCATGAATTTATCTTTTAATAAAGTGACTTTAAAATTATAAAGTGCATCTCACTTTATTAATTAAATAAGACTAGGGGTCACCAACTAAAGTGTTCTTGTCCACCCCAAGGCAATACTAGGTGAACAAACACTTCCTAGGTAACTTTTCAACACTCCCTCTTACCGAGGAAGGTGTTCTTCACCACTCCCAACTTGTCTCTGAAATAGACATGCTTCCCTCTACCCAAAGACTTCGTGAGAATGTCAGCCACCTGCTCATCAGTAGAAATGTACTGCAATTGTACTGCTCCTCTCTAAACATAATCCCTGAGGAAGTCATACATGATCTCAATGTGTTTGGACCTGTCATGAAATACCAGATTCTCAGAGAGCCTGATGCAACTCTGATTATCGCAATGTATCACAGTAGGTCCCATCTCCTAACCAAATAAATCAACCATCAACTTGCGAAGCCACAAGGCTTCACAACTGGCCTGACTGATTGCCATGTACCAACTCTCCCTCAGAAGCATGAAGCTTCGTCCAATTGGTTGTCATAGGTGTGGACATGGGCCTGCAACCCTCCATCTGAAATCTCTTCAGAATATCTACAGCATACTTTCCCTGACTCAGGAAAACATGTCCATCCTCCTGCCATATCTCAATTCCCAAATAGTAATGCATCAGTCCAAGGTTGGTCATCTCAAACTCTGAAGCAAGATCTTTCTTACATGCTTCAATCAAGTGCTCTCCTCCTGTAATGAACAAATCATCAACATATAGTAGAAGAATGAGCAGAACACCACCAACCACAATGTAGTATAGGTTGGGATCCGCCTCACTCTTCTGAAACCCAATCGATAGCAAGTGTCAATCCTGCAATACCAAGCCCAAGGGGCTTGCTTGAGACCATACAAGGCCTTTTTCAGCCTGCAAACATCTGAATCTCTCCCATGAATCTCAAAGCCCTGAGGCTGCTCTAGATATACCTCCTCTTGTAGAAAACCATTCAGAAAAGCAATTTTCACATCCATCTGATGAATCCTCCAACCCATCTCTGCCACAATGGAGATCATTGCTCTGATCAAAGAAAATCTAGCAACCGGTGCAAAGGTCTCATAGTAATCAACTCCCTCTACGTGTGAGAACCCTCGTGCAACAAATCGAGTGTTGTACTTGTTGATGTTGCCATCTGCAGCACGCTTGATTTTATAGAGCCACTTGGAAGTCACCACTGACTTCCCATCTGGTCTCAGAACAACCTCCCACACTCCATTCTTCATGATGGATTTGTACTAACATCATGGCATCTCTCCAAACCTGGTGTGGGGTAGCCTCCTCAAATGTAGTAGGCTCAGAATCACTCAAGCTAGTCACCATCGCCATATAACTGGAAAATCTCTCTGGTGCTTTGCTCTCGCTGACCTCCCTCTTGGGTGGTTTCACAGACTCCTCAGTTTCCTTCACAAGATCCTTAAGGAAACTTGGCTTACATTTCTTGGAAGTAGCTTCCTCTTTTAGGTGCTCCTCCATAACCTCCTCATCTGACAACTGTCTACCTGAAGAAGTACCTCTGGTCTGAGATCCTATACCTGGTGATATTGAACCTGTACCACCTGAATCACATGAAGGTGAAACCTATGAACCTGTGACCCGTGAACCTATCCCTGTACCAGAAGTCCCTGTAGACTGAGTCCCTGAAACTGATGAACCTATGACCCAGTCACTCCTAAAACCTGTGACCCTGTACTCTAACTCTGTGACCCTATCACCTGTGGAGACACAATCTACTACTCCTCCACCTCTGAATCATAAGAATTCCTGAAGACTTTCTCCTCCTCAAATCTGACCTCCCTCCTCACCACAACTTTCCTCTGTGCAGGAAGGTATATGTGAAATGTTAGCATTTTAGCTCGGAAGGCACTTTGCATAATTTTGTCTTGTATGCAGAAGTGACCTTGCATTTACATTACCTAGGCACTTGACTTTTTCTAAGTTGTAATAAAGTGGCTCTTTTTATAAAGTGAGTGAGTTTTATGTAATGTTCCAAGTCCATTATAAAGTGATTTTTTATAAAGTGACTTTATGAAGTAAAAGTGCACATATTTCATAAAGTGAAAATACTTTATTAAAAAATTAAAGTGAATTATTTTGGAGGGAATGATTTTCATCCCTTGATCTTGTCAAATCAAAATTAGATCTTGACCGTTGGATTTAGGGATTGGGAAGGTGAAAAGTCACTTTCATGTTATAAGAGCAAGCCTAGGGCAATGTGCAAAGACACAGTTTTCAAGAGAGTTTTTCAAGAGATTAAGCATTTGGCATTTCTGAGTAGTTTGAGAGAGAGAGCATTTCTCTAGTGGCTCGAATATCTAGGAAAGGAATTTTTCTAGAGGTGGCTCAAATCCCAAGGCAGCTCTGCTGCGAGTTTATTTCTGGCACGTTTTTCGAGAAAGCTGTTGGGCACAGATTTCGAGGGACTGCACAGTTTGAGGAAAAAAAATCTGCACAGTTCGTAAAGTCATACGGCGGCATAGATTTCGAGGTGCTGCGTGGAACGGATTTCAATATACTGTTGGGCACAGATTTCGAGGTACTGCTAAGCACAGATTTTGAGGTGTTGTTCAGTTATTAAATTCTGCATTAAATGCTGTTGTAACTCAGTTTTTATGCCTGGAAATGCTGAATGAAATTTTCTCTTGGACTGGTTTTCCCCAGGGGGGGTTTTCCAGGGTTTGTTTTGACCGAATCTCACTGTGTATTACAATTTCAGATTGTTGTTCTATTTTTTTGTCCGCTGCTTAACTATCTCAGCATGAGTGTTTCAGCTTCTTGTTCATTTTTTAAGTGACTGTAAATTTCATTTAACTCATGACTACCTAAGTCTGAAATCTGGGTTTGTTGGGTGGTTCATTGGCTTTTAAAAGCCTGATTTTTATCACATTCTTCATGATGGATTTGTACTAACATCATGGCATCTCTCCAAACCTGGTGTGGGGTAGCCTCCTCAAATGTAGTAGGCTCAAAATCACTCAAGCTAGTCACCATCGCCATATAACTGGAAAATCTCTCTGGTGCTTTGCTCTCCCTGACCTCCCTCTTGGGCGGTCCCACAGACTCCTCAATTTCCTTCACAAGATCCTTAAGCCAACTTGGCTTACGTTTCTTGGAAGTAGCTTCCTCCTGTAGGCGCTCCTCCATAACCTCCTCATCTAACAACTGTCTACCTGAAGAAGTACCTGTGATCTGAGATCCTATACCTGGTGATCTTGAACCTATACCACCTGAATCACATGAAGGTGAAACTTATGAACCTGTGACCCATGAACCTGTCCCTGTAGACTGAGTCCCTAAAACTAATGAACCTGTGACCTTGTCACTCCTGAAACCTGTGACCCTGTACTCTGACTGTGTGACCCTGTCACCTCTGGAGACACAATCTGCTACTCCTCCACCTCTGAATCATAAGAATTCCTAAAGGCTTTATGCTCCTCAAATCTGACCTGCCTCCTCACCACAACTTTCCTTTGTGCAGGAAGGTATATGCGAAAAGCCTTCAAAGTCTCGTCATATCCAACAAAGATGCCTTTCTCCGCTGTAGGCTCTAACTTTATCCTCTTCTCAGAAGGGACATCAGAGTATGTAAGGAATCCAAATATATGGAAGTGACCTATCTCAGGCCTCTACCAGGTGAACATCTCCTCAGAAGTTTTACACCCCAATGCTCGGTGTGGACTCGTGTTCTGAACATAAACAGCAATGCTACAGGCCTCTACCCATAGAAAGAAAGGAAGACTCTGGTCATGTAGCATGGCTCTAGTTGCTCCCACTATCGCTCTGTTCTTCCTTTCTGCAACTCCATTCTGTTATGGAGTGTATGGAACTGTCAATTGCCTCCTGATGCCCTCCTGTCTGCAAAACTCATCAAACTCCTTAGAGGTATACTCACCCCCATTGTCTGACCTGAGTGCCTGAATCCTCCTCCCTGTTTGGTTCTTCACAAGAGCTTTGAACTCTTGGAAATTTGGAACCTCTGCAAGACTTCCTGAGATTGTTTACTTCTCAGAAAGTAGATCCAGGTCTTCCTGGAGTGGTCATCAATGAAATTGATATAGTACTCAAAACCTGTCACTGAAGCTGAAGACATAGGTCCACATAAATCTGAATGGATCAAATCCAGTATGCCACCTGCTCAGAAAAGCAGTCTTGGTATACTTTTCCAAAGCACATCCACTGCACACACCACCCTGCTCCGTGTTGAATTGAGGCAAACCTGTAGACATCTCCCTCAATAACCTCAAAGTTGAATGATGAAGGTGGCCCATCCTTCTGTGCCACAACTCACACGTCTCGATGCTACTGCGAGTATGGGCTAATGCATGATGTGACTGATAGAGAAGCTTGTACAGTTTCCCACATCTCACTCCAATGGCACATGAAGTAGATGGTCTTGTTGCTCTAGGAAAGATATGAACTTTCCCATCTAGAACACATACTCCAAAGCCCCTGTCCTCAATTGTGGAAACTAATACAAGATTCTTCTTCAGCCTGGGGACATAAATAACATCCCTCAAAGTCATGGACTGCATAGACTGTCAAAGGTGACAGTCCCTCACCCAACTGCTCTCACAACTGTGTCATCTCCCAATACTACGTCAAGACTCAAGCCCATGTAAGTCATCTCTATGAACACATCGAGAACACCTGTCATATGGCTCGAAGCCCCACTATCAATGTACCATGTGGAAGTAATAGTGGTAGAACTAAAAGACTGGCCAACCAATAATGAACACTGAATCTGATCCTGCATGTCACTCTCCATATCATTGTTGGTGAAAGATGTCCTCTCAGTACATCCAGCATATAGAGAGAACTCTCCCTCAAACCGTGAGGAAAAGTCATCCATCTCTGATATTGCTGCTGTCTGCTGCCCTTTCTTCTTCTTGTTCGGACATTGTTCAACATAGTGTCCAAACTTCTGACATGCTAAACACTTGACTTTACTCAAGTCTTTCTTCTGCTCACCTGTATGTTGTTTGGCCCCACCCCTGGGACCCTTCTTGAACTTCTTCTTTTGCCCTTTGCTGCCAATGCCACATTTTCCTCATCATCTCTGTGATGTGACGAACTGCTCTGTAAATATCCCCTACATGTCTCCTCCTATGTGAGATCATCCCAAAGACGATTCCAAGTGGGCATGTTCTCTCGACCAATAATAGTCTACACAAACACACCCCACTGTTGAGTCACGCCATTTAAGGCGGTGCACACCATCTGAGTGCCCTGTATAACCTCTCCTACAGCTGCAAGCTCATCCCTCACCTGTGTGATTCTGGTAAGGTAGAAAGCCATGCCTTCCCCTTTGCTCATGTGTACATTCTTCAACTTCTCCCTTAACACCATTTTTCTATCCTCATTCGTACTCTGGTAAAGGTTGGTCAAAGAAGTTCACATCTGAAAAGCATGTGTCTTTGCTGATATGTGGGCGATTACATGATCCTTCATGACGTCAAGTATAATCCTCCTTGCCTTTACATCTCTCTCCATGAAATCTACCTTATCAGTAGCATCGGTAGGTACTGTCACAGGATTTGTTGTTGTATTCTTCACTATATCCCATACCTCATTCTCTTCAAGTATCAACATAATTCTAGCCTTCCATGGGCTAAAATTTGTAGCCCCATCCAACCTATCTTCTACTCTAAGCCCAAACACCATGGCTACAACCTATACGACTCAAGCAACCTGTTCATGAACTTTTTCTGAAATCTGGAAATTTTTTCTCAAAACCCTAACTTCCTTCAAATCTGAATTTTTTCTCAAAACCCTTGTTTTCTTCAAATCTGAAATTTTTTCACAAACCCATGTTTTTCTTAATGTTTAAATTTCGATCTTTAACTCCGTTCTGATACCATGAAAAAAATTTAGAATCACAACCCGGTTTCAAGCTTAGAAGCTTCTCTGCATGGTTTAATAACCAAATCCTAGTGTGCACAATTTTATTCAAAAAATGACTTCAACTTGAAACAATTAAATTCTTTTCAAATTTTTATAACTCAGAAATTTAATTTTCAATCTATAAATTCTAATTCAAAAATTTATGACAGCCATTCACGCATAAAAAATAACACAGAGATTTTTGACCAATGGTCCAAGATAAAACACCGAAGAGAAAACCTGTTTCTAAGAGAGATTTTATTTTTCAACAAAATTACAAAAATCAGAACTGTACTTATCTCAGCTTTTCATCTCGAAAAGCGTGTCAAAGTCTCACTGAAATTATGTTGTACAGAACCCTCAAAAACAGTGCCAAACTGCTCACACGTTTGACTGTACGGAATTGATTTTCTCAATTTTTGTGCCCAGAAATCATCCTTGAATTATGTGCCTGTTGTACGGCCTGAACAACATTTAATGTTGTACTTCTTTGTCGAATTACGTGTTAAACTATGCCTTGGAATTCGTGTTGTACGTAACTGTCAGAAATCTATATTGTACGGACTGCCTGTACGGATTTCGAAATCTGTGTTGCTGTACGGTCACCCTACTATACAGATTCACTCCTTGGAAAACCTGCCCAGCCTATCCTCCTCGAAATTTGTGCCAGGTTTTGTCTTCTTCCTCCTGCTGGTTCGAATTCTCTTCAAACCCTCATTTTTTCTCTTCTCCTCCTCTCCAAGAACTCCTCTTTGAAAAGTGAATAATGATTGAGTTTGCCTTGCCCTAGTCCCTTTTTGTTCATGGCAACTTCCTCTTTCAATCTAATGGTCCAGATTAGATTAGATCAGAGGTTCTCATTAAATGCTCATTAAATAATTAATAAATGACATTTAGTGCACCTCATGTCATTTAATAAAGTATGAGCACCCCCTTTTAATGAATCACTCACTTAACTTTTATAAAATATGAACTTAGGATAACCATGAATACATCTTTTAATAAAGTGACTTTAAAATTATAAAGTGCATCTCACTTTATTAATTAAATAAGACTAGGGGTCACCAACTAAAGTGTAATTGTCCACCCCAAGGCAATACTGGGTGAACAAACACTTCATAAGTAACTTTTAAACAGTCTCGAGAGCGGTGTTCAACACTACACCAACAAGGATGTAGTCTAACTGGTGCTCTGAGGTCCCTTCCCAGTGGTTCCCGTTCCCCAGGCAAAATTTGCTCACTTTTGACTGCAGTGTTCAATGCCGGATTTTCGTTGGTTTATACGAGAGATTATTGTAATTGGGTTGAAGTAGATTAGTTAGATGTGAGGAAATTGAATAAGCTAAACCTGTTTCAAGTATCCCACAGCTCAGACGGACTACTGGTGGGTAGAGCATACGCAAGGTGAGTAAATAAGTTCGTTCCAATTTTATTGATTAAGTGAAAAGAGGATCCATTGACTCTCCGATAGATAGCACTCTTGATCCGATAAGAAACAAGATTCAAGAGATTTTAGTTGTTTGTAAAAGCTGAAAAGGAAAAACTGAAAGCACTAAGTAAAACAAGACTCTCCGATAGAGAGTGCTCTTGATGTGCCTTATGGCAAGATTCAAGAGACTTTTGGGTTCTTTTTAGAGCAGTTTATATCAAAAGAAAATCTAAGCAGCTAAAGCAAAATAAAACTCTCTGATAGAGAGTGCTCTTGATCCACTTTGCAGTGAGATTCAAGAGACTTTGGGTTCCTTTTAGCAACTTTATATAAAATGAGAATTTGAATTTTAACTAAGCAAGAGCTAAAAACTATTCTTAGCAGTATATCAAGAATTGAAACTAATCTAAACTAATAACTTATTTTACTTGTGCAGGTATAAAGCAAATGAGGAAATAACTCCAAAGGACGATACAGGCTTTCCCCAAATGGGGGAAGAAGGGTGTGGGAACTGTAATCCCACTTGCTCTTTATTTATGCTTTATACAAGAATGATGTTAATCCTCCTTTTGAAGGCACAAGGATAGAAATGGGGATGAAGAAAGGGGGAGATAGGATTTTTTGTGCCTTTAGGAACTTTGCTTTGCTCTTTTAGCCTTTGGGCTATTGCTTTGCTTTGATTTCCTGTAGATAAGAGCTTTAAACAAAGGCTAGTTAATGGATTAGTATTGTTAGTGTATAAACAAATAAACAATCTTTTAATGTACTTTGATAAATGATTTAAGCAAGAGACTTTGAAGTACAAAAAGGAAGACAAACTAGATCAACAAAGATGAAAGCTTTTAGCAAACAAGATCTAGATATTAAGTAGATCAATCAAAAGAATATAAACCTTTTCAACTTTGAACTACTTAACCAAGGAAGAGCGAATAGGCTTTGAATGATAAACTTGAACTTAAAACCTACTTGCATGGACAAGAGCGAAAGGGTTTTAGAGATGAAAGGACCTTAATACTTGAAACCTACTTTGCACTTGAAGGAGAGCGAAATGCTAAGTTGCACTGAAGCGGATACGGAAACGGATACGGATACGGGGGGGGACACGGATACGACAAATTTTCAAAAAATCCAGATACGATACGGCGGGGAAACGGCATATATATATATATATATATATATATCGCCATCATCATAAATATTATCATTGTCATCATAACCATTATAATATTATCATTGTACAACATCATCATCACCTAAGACTACTATCAAATATCATTAATCATACATGTAACATGATACTATGAAAACTTTTAACTAATATCATCTGAATCCTCATGCTCAGAGTGAGAGTCATCATCTATGTCCTCAACAAAAGTAGACGGAAAATAGGGATCCTGAACCTGGTTTGATTCCCCTGGGCTTGAAGGCACTCTGTTCATATTCTCGAGCTATGGAAGTGGGTCGAAGTCCATTTAAGACAGAGGAGTTCAACAATCAACACCACCAACATCAAGGTACATAGAGGGGTTGATGTGCTTGATTGAATCCAGTGGCAACGTTGCAATCCTGAAATCCTGAAAACTGTTAAGTCTGTTGAATTTTGAATGGGATTAAAAATTCTACTTTTTGCATATGCAGTCCGATGAGGTTGGAACCACTCTCAAACATCCTGAAACAATTAATGGTAATGTTAAAAATTTAAGTAAAAGGATAGAAAATGAAATATAAGGAGAATGTCACTTTTACTTTAAGAATTTCATATTACCATTTAATATCCTTTATAGCTTCCATGGAGAGGTAGTGGGTCCTTCAGGGTTTCAATGTAGACCAGGGAAACAATTAAAAATTCGACTTCAGGAATAAAAAACCGTTAGAAACGTGGCCCTCTCTCTCTGATACGTTTCAGAATTCCCCTGAAACGTATCCAAAACCCTTGAAACGTATCTGTACCACTATGATACGTTTCAATGACGTTTCAGGGCCGTATCCCCTCCGTTTCAGGATCCGAAACGGGGAACGGCGTTTCACCAAGGCTAATAGGACGTTTCCGGTAACTTAGGCGAAATGCATGAAATATAGAACTTTTAAGCCTATGACAATTCGCTTTTGTAACAACAAAAAGGGAAAAAGAGTTTGATTTTAAGTTTAAGAGGGTGAAGAGAAGAAACCCAAGCCCAAGCTTGAATAATGAGATAACTTTGAAAATTGTTGTAGGACAAAACTCATTAGCTTTCGAAAAGGAGCAAAGAAAAAGAGGAAGCAACTGAGCTCCAAGTCCTACTTCACCTTCGATGATCAGCAAAACTGAAACAACCTTCAACACAAGATCAAATATAGTGTGATAAATTAATTATTCGAAGTGCCGGATTTTCACTATGTGAGGGGTTGTGTATGTTATTAAATGAATATTAACTTAATGTGAAAAATTAATAGAGTAGCTACAATCATTTCTGATTTCCCACAGGCCCAGGCAAAATGCCCAGAAGGGGAAAGAGCATACTCCGATATATAAACCAAATGTTTATTCCAATTTTGTGATAGTTGTAGAACAATTGTACTAAAATTGAAAGTCAAGAAAGCAGCACAAACGTATGTGTCACTTTTCTGATCATCCACCACTAATCGGCAAAGCCTTTGTGTGGTAGCAAGAGCATACTTCGTGGCAACAAGGTTGTGTTATTTCTAATTTTACACTTGCAAAAAATAAAGTGAATTTTAAAGTAAGATAAACTAAATTAAAGTATACACCCTGCAATTTTGAAGTGTGTGTGTGCTTGTTGTGTTGTTAGAAAAATTTATTCACAAAAATTACACAAGTACAAATCCCCCCGGGGGGGATGAGGTGTGGGCGCTGGGTATCCCACTGCTCTCGTTTAAAGATGTTACAATATTATGCTCAAAAGAATGCCACTTTAGTCCATTTTACTTAGATCTAAGGGCTTACAATTATCTAGAAATGAAAACCTGGAGAAAGGAGGTCCACAGAAAGTCATTTTGGCACTTTCTGGTGGAAAACGGCCAGAACTTCCTTTTGTAATTCCTTGGACCTATCTAGTTAGAATATGGTAGGAAACAAGAATGAAAAATATAAAAAAATTGAAAATTTGTGTACTTGGAAAAAATATTCAAAATTTTTAAATGCAAGTACAAATTTCAAGATAGATCTAGTGATAAAATGTACTTTTTAAGAATGCTAAGATCTAAATATGCCTAATGAAAAACAGATCTGAAATAATAATGCATGAGATATCTAGATCTATTTCTTAAGCTTGCAACGAAACGAAAGGGAAAGAAGAGGTTTCTTGTTGAAAGAAAGATGATGGATGAAGCCTCTCAAGCCAAAGCTTGATCGTTTGATGTTGTTCTTGGAGGATCTTGTAAACAAAGTGTTAGCTTTGAAAGTATTTCTCAAAGAAAAGAAGCTACAACCGAGTTCAAATCCCCATGAGCTTTGTAATCTGCAACTTATAAGACAAATCTTGCCACAAAAATGTTAGATCTAGTGTGTTAGAAGTAAAAGAAAGTCGGAAGAGTCTAAATACAATTGAATATATTTGGCTACTTCTAGATCTCTTAAAATCCAAGCACAAATAAACAAATTGACATATGCAAATGTTTATTCTATATCAACTAAGCTAGATCTATCAATAATTGAAAACAAAAAAAGCATAAACCACAATATCACCTCATAAAATGATCATTCAACACACTTGCACAAGGTAGACCTCCAAAGTCTTCAACATATATTCATAATGATATCAATTTACAAAATGGCAGAGGTTCTATGCATCCATGTTAAACAATTGTGCCAGACCTCGCTTTTATAGCCATGAGAGAGAGGTGAGGGCGAATAGCTCCAAGAGAGGAGCGAATCCATGCTTGGTGTGAAGAGGACGTGAGCTCTAGTTTGATGAGAGAGTTATGGGATATGTTTCTTGTGATTTGATTGAGGAGGTGACACATCTCCATAAGGAGAGGCGCCCTCACCAAACTTCCAACCAACCCATTCAAGCGATGCCACATCTCCATAATCGCCCACGTGAAGGATGAGAGGGGATGGCGCACTCACCTTTGAGATCAAATCGTATATCCTTGATTTGACATTTAAACATGTTCCTTTATTCCTTAAACTAAGTCGCCCACTATTTGACATGGCATGCAAGTCATTTGGCACATGCCCATTGACTCTTTTTTATACTTTTTTATTTTTCTTTTGGTGCAATTTGGGCTTTCTTAGCATTAAAGTGCCATTAGTGAAAATCCGGCACTTCGCATTAATATTTGTGTGGGGAAATTCTTCAGAGGAAGCGGGAACAGCTGGGAGGCAACCTCAAAGCACAGTTAGGCTATACCCTAGTTTGGTATAGTGTTGAACACCTCCTTAGAGGCTTCATTCCAGCCCACACGTTCTCGTGAGGAGCCACCAAACCTTAATTTTTGGACATTTCTCTCTGTATCTCACGGTATCTTGGGAGTCCTCTTTTTCCCTAATAAATTTCAAACCATAATAATCTAAAAGTAACCAAGAGACATTGCAAAACATTTTCCCTTTCAGCAACATTATTCATTTACTATTTTGACTCCATAAGGAACTGGTTTACTATACATTTTTATTTGCTTAATACCATATCATTATTGTGCATTTCTTGGCAGTCATTTCATTTCTTGCTGGTGAAAGCATTCTGTAATTTACTTTTGCAAAGCTACCTTGGAATACTTTTAATCAACACTTTAAAACTCCTAAAGTACAACACCTTTAACCATTTCACCGGAAACTCTAAAAACCTAAGAAACTTTCCTTAGGGACTACCCCCCTTGGCTTCGTTAGGAGTTTTGCCTAAACAGAGGAGTCAAGATCAAGTGACAGCCTTGACTCGAGACTTGCCCCCAAGGGCACACCGAGCATTAGCATAGATTTCTGCTGCATTAACCAAGTGCGCAATCCGACGGCAACAGGTTATTTGCACCCATACTTGTTATATATATGAGAAACTTTGCATATTTGTGTATTAATGGTTTGGATTCATATGTATGCACATGAATATATATATATATACAAAATATGAATAGTTTATGTATTTTTTGCTCGACCAGTATTTTCCCGGTTTTTTTCTGGCTCCAGTCCGATTCACATTTTGGGCTTTGTCGGTTCGATCACCAATCTGGTTCTGATAACATTGGTTCACATTACATATGCATGCAACATGACTGGGAAGTTAAGTGTGAAATTTTATCAACCCTTGAACATATCTTATTACAGCTTCAGTTTAATTATTTGCGTTAAGATATTTACTCAGGAAACACATTGCACATCTGAAAAATTAAACATTGTAACACACTGTCTAAGCTAACCATAAACAGAGAAAACCACAACACAAGAATTACCCTAGAAACCCCAGCAGGGAAACCCAGCCAACAATTTTGTCTTTTATTGCAGATTTGTTATTTAGCACTTACAACAACAGGATCTCGGATATGACCCACTAGATCTCAGGCTCTTAAGTCTCACTGTTCCCAAACCTTCAGCAGAAAAAGACAAACCCCAACATAAGATATGACTCACTCTTGTCACTCACAAGAGATATAACTCACTCTTGTCACTCAAGAAATATGACTCACTCTTGACAAACACACAAGAGACATGACTCACTCTTGTCCACTGTGTACTCGTAAAACTCTCAATAGACTCTTTTACAACATCACTTTATGTCAATACCATGGGACACTCGGTACCACGGGACACAATACCATGGACCCTTTAATATTATTGACCATAAAATAGTACAAAAGACACTATTACAAGGCTGTCTAGAGAGTTACACTCAGCCCCTTCTACGTTGCTAGACACCTCCAACATAGAAGTGAAATGTTGTGATATTTCCATCATTGTTTTACACTTTAATATACAGCAGTCCTAAAGGCTAAAACATTTAGGGCTAAGATCCAAGAAACCTTCTAGAAAAAAGGTTAAATTCCAGTTTTGCATTAATTGCACAAAATTTCCAAATGAAGAACATCACAAGGGAGATCAAATATTGGAGTGTGTTCACATTACATATGCATGCAACGGGACTGGGATGTTAAGTGCATAAGTAGAACATAATTTTTCTCTTTTCAAGTGTAGTCTAGAAGTATCCAACTGGTCCTGTCAATGACCAAACTTGCCCAAGCTTGACATGATCATCTCAATAATTAAAAAGTAAATACAAGCCTTGTTAATATATCTCCAATACTCATAATAGGCAACTTACCACTAAACCACTGAATAAAGCACAAAACCGATGAGTCTACTGGGCAAAATTGTTAACTTGTAGGACTCACCTCTTCATTCCTTTTCAATGATTCCAGCAGATCTTTGACTGAAGGATCATTTGGATCCACACCTGGAAGCTGCAAACCAAACGCTAGAATATTTCAATTAACCTTGAGAAGGATAGTCGATGACATATAAAAATTGAGACATGTTCTTTAGTAACAGAAATACAGTATAGTTCTTTCTTCTCAAGTATCTCACAAAAAACTCTATAAAATTCATTTGCAGTCATGGATAATTTTAAGATACCAAATATTGAATAGCAGAGCTCATACCGATGATAGAACAGATGACACAAAATTTTGGTCACCTAAGACATTGTTCATATCTGTAGTTTCTGAACTCTTTCCAGGCGTTTGCTTCAACATTTCAAGAGCTGCAAAAAACAAGTACTTGTCAAAGAGACTGTGATCTATAAACAATACACTAAAATATGCCTTATAACAGTTTTTCCACTCAGAATATAATATTATTGACAGTTGTAAGGCCTGCTGGGCCCTGGCTAATAGGTTAAAGGAGAAAAATGCATGAATGTGAATTACCAATTTAAAAGAGGCCTGAAGATTGAATGTAGCTATTTTATGGTAAGGAATTTGATTATTTATTTCAGAATGAAATGCCAGAATGCAAGAAAAAGATATGGTATAACTCAGCAAGCATGTATACATGTTTAATCCATTGAAACACTTACAAGTCCAGAAGATCGACAAAATATTGCAAAATTGTATCTAACTTCTACAGGTCATATCATCAAGGCATCTTTGATTTGCATAATGACATTGACTCATCTGCAGTGTTACCCCCTAAAATGGAAGGGTGACTTCATAATGGATGCCTATGTGATGTTCCATCACATCCAGCAGTTCCACAGATGAGATTATGATTTACCCATAGAAATTTTCCAGACACTTCCAGTTTCCTCAGATCACAATGATATTTGCGAAAGATCAATGGCGACATTTAGTTGACACCAGTGTTATGACATATTCTACCTAGTTGACTCATGGTAAATGTTTTCTTATGTGTGGACATGATCATGTGGGGTCTGTTGTCCACTGAAGTTGCACCATGGTGGACAACTTGTGAACCACAGAAGACTTGAACAAATTTTTTGTTCACTTGCCAGAGTTCAGTGTTCATCAGGCAATTTTTGCCCTTTGTAATAATTTACATGTCCAGACCCTACGGGGATTTTGTAATAAGTTGGTCTAGCATGAGTTTTTTATGAAAGGTTTGGCCTTTTTCAACGTTTGTTATCAGGGAAATACTCTAGAGTGTTTTTTCCTTAGGGAATTATACGTCACTCTTCACTCTCAGCGCTTGATAGAGCCTAACATTTGGATCCAAGATGGTTCCAGTCGTGGGCGGTGACACAAAACCGGAGTTTGATCAGCATTGTAAGGAACAGATTAAGTTGAAAACACAGATAGAATTATGACGATTATCATAATGTAAGTAATAAGTATTAAGGATTGAGTAAATTGTTAAAGCAAAGGTTTGCACCTTTTTTTAGTGAAGGAAAGCAAAGGTTTGCACCTCAAGGGATTTGATCAAATATATTACAATGTGATCAACTTTGATATTTCTTCTTCTTCTTTTCTTAATTCCACTCCTGCTCCCTTTGGCATCTTCTTGTATCGATCATATGTGAAAGGAGGAAGACCATCCAGACCTTTTACTCATGATATTGTTATAAATGGGAGTCCCCGTAGTTCTTTGTTTCCAATATTTATAGTTTCCTTCTCCAATGTTAATCCCCATTTTTTACATTGTTGATATAGATATATTAAACGTTGCAACACTGGTTGGAGCCAAAAGAAGTAATGGTGACTTATCTGGAAAATAATCAATTTCTAGTGTTTGTCTAATAGCTCCAATCAAGTAGGATTTTCTTATACCTGCAATTCCTTGCATAATCATTTGTAGTGGTTCATTGTTCCCACCTCTGTGATGCTCAAGAATAATCTCAAATGATTTTCTTTGCTTCTCCGCTAAGATTTCAATTGAATAATTTTGAGTACGATTATTATGAACAATGACATTCAATTGTCGGTTTTTAGATATGAACTGTAGTGCACGATTGGAAGTTTCCATATCAACAAAATTAGAGTTCCAATTTTCCTTGTTATCACATTCCATGTATCCAAGTATGTCATATTCATTGGTAGTTATATACTGATTCCTATATAACCCTGAAATTATCTCCCATCCATGCTTTTGAGAATCCCTTTGCACAAACAACACTTCTTCATGATCTATTTAGTTCACGGTCGTGTTTTATAGGGTCTTCTATATGTTCTGATGATTCTTTTTCTCTTTCTCTTCTAAACATTTGTTGTACTTTTCTTTTTTGATCATCAACATCTTCATTATTTGCAATATTATCACGAGGATCCACAATATACCCTAAAATAGAAAGAAAGAAAAAAATAATATGTTGAAATCATTGCAAATAGTTTTTCTATTAAATAGATAAATTCAATGTATAAATGTAAATAACAAAAAACAATGCATTCTTGAAATCAATGCAATTTTTTTACTTTTTATTAAATTGAATACATACATGTAAAAAAAAAAATGCATTGCTAAAATCAATACAACGAATCAAAATAAATATGCATTTTGTGTTCTTTAACAACATTTGTGTGTGGTCTATTGGTAAGCAGTAAGGTTATTGGGCTTGTGTTAACTTAGAGACCAAGGTTCAAAACCCTTTTTGCTTGGAGTTATACATATAAATAACAAAACAAAAAAATGCATTGTTGAAATCAATGCAAATAATCAAATTAATATGCATCGTGTTTTTTAAGAACATGTGTTTGTTGTCTATTGGTAAGTAGTGAGATGATTGGACTTAAGATTCAAATCCCTTCTATTTTTTCTATTTCTTATGTCGATCATAGTAATTTTTTTTACTTCTTTTGTTTCTACTTCTTATGTCTACTATAATATATTTTTTACATGTTTATTTTATTTCTTATACTTCTACTTTTTATGTCAACTATTATATTTTTTACTTCTTTATCTTTTACGAATTCTTGAAATCAATGCAACCATGTTTTTTTATTAAGGTTCAAATCTCTTCTATTTTTTCTATTTCTTATGTCGGTTATAGTAATTTTTTTTTCTTTTATTTCTATTTCTTATGTCTACTATAATATATTTTTTACTTCTTTATTTTATTTCTTATATTTCTATTTTTTATGTCAACTATAATATTTTTTATTTCTTTATCTTTTTTACTTCTTTATCAAATCAATATGCATCTTGTGTTTTTTGAGACTATTTGTTTGTTGTCTATTGATAAGTAGTGACATGATTGGGCTTAAGGTTCAAATCCGTTCTATTTTTTCTATTTCTTATGTCGACTATAGTATTCATTTTACTTCTTTTGTTTCTACTTCTTATGGCTACTATAATATATTTTTTACTTCTTTCTTTTATTTCTTATGTTTCTACTTTTTATGTCAGCTATTCTTTATCTTTTTTACTTCTTATATTTCTAATATTTGTTTTACGCATTGTTGAAATCAATGTAACCATGTTTCTACTTTTTATGTCGACTATTCTTTATCTTTTTTACTTATTATATTTCTGATATTTGTTTTACGCATTGTTGAAATCAATGCAACCATGTTTTTTTATTAAGGTTTAAATCTCTTCTATTTTTTATATTTCTTATATCGGTTATAGTAATTTTTTTTAAATCGATGCAACCATGTTTCTACTTCTTATATTTCTAATATTTGTTTTACGCATTGTTAAAATCAATGCAACCATGTTTCTATTTTTTAGGTCAACTATTCTTTATCATTTTTACTTCTTATATTTCTAATATTTGTTTTTCGCATTGTTGAAATCAATGTTGTTAGTTTTTGTACCTAGGGAAGTGTTCCCCTAGTGACTTTTGCCTAAGTCACTTAGAAATGGGCAAAAAGTGACCCTTGCATTAAATGACTTGTGAAAAGCATTTAATGAGATTTTATAACCATAAAGTCACTTTTTGATTAAATTTAAGTGGGTGAGTGAAATTAATATTTATGAAAAATAAATGTGCATTTAATTTCAACCGTTGATATAATATAATCTCATCCATTCATCTTTAGAGAACCCTAGGGTTTGGACAAAAAGACAAGGGAAGCAAGTTTCCATTCATTCTTGAGATGAGAGTGAACTGAAGAGAGAAAAGAGAAGAGAGAACTTTGAGTTATGCACAGAAATCGAGGAGGCGGCAGCTAGCATACAGCAGCAACATGATTTTCTAGGTGGCACGGTTTTCGAGGCAGGGATATATTTCAATGGGCACATTTTCCCAAATCCATGCATTTGCATTTATTGGCATGGGTTTCGAGGTACTCATTCAGCATTTATTGGCACGCATTTTGAGGCACATTTCTGATGGTGGTGGGCACGGTTTTCGAAATCCATACAGCTGCAATAAATGAGTCCATACAGCACAGTTTCCAAGGCACAAATTTATGGGCACAATTTTCGAGTTCCGTACAGCAGCATTAATTGATGTTGTACCATACAGTAAATTTCTGGGTATGTTGGCACAGAAATCAAGGTTGGGTTTGGCACATTTTTCGAGAAGAATTGTGTGTATAGAAATCGAGGCAACCTTGCACAGAAATCGAGGAAGCTATCTAGGTGATTTGGTTGGTTGAGATAAGTACATTTTTACTGTAAAATTAATATACTGAAATATTGCTGAAGAAATAATAACTCTCTCTCTCTCTGACTAGTTTTCCCTGTGGGGGTTTTTCCAAGGCTATTGGCCGAAAATTCTGAGTCAGAATTTTTTAATGGTGTGCATGTTAAAATTATTTTTCTGCCTGTTCAAGTGAATTTACAGCGTGTTTAATTGTCTGAGATTTTTCATAAGTAATTTCCAGCCAATGCAAAACCGGCTAGAAATGAAAAACATTGAAACATTGACATAAACCAACAAGCTGCAAAACACAGAAAAATTTACATGGTATCAAAGCTTGGGGGCAGAAAACACTCAAATTTGCAGACACACAAAAATTTCCAGATTTGAGTATTTTCTTATGTTAGTGAACAACACCTTGTTGGGTTGACAGTAGAGATGGTTACAGGACTTAGGTTGGAGGATAGGTTGGATGGGACAGGTAACTTTGTGCCATGGAGGGCTAGGATTTTGTTGGTTTTAGAGGAAAATGAGATGTGGGAGAATGTGGTTAGAAACACTACAGCAAACCCCGTTCAGATTCTCGCTGCTACAGATGCAGCAACATTATCAGCATTCAACAAGAAGGACTGTAAAGCTAGAAGAATAATCCTTGATGCAGTTAAAAATCATATCATCCCTCACATTTCAGACAAAGCTAGGGCACATTTGATGTGGAGTGCTTTGACCAGTTTGTACGAGAGTACCAATGAGAACCGGAAGATGGTTCTCAAGGAGAAACTAAAGAGTATAAAGATGAATGGCAGAGAGAGAGTGACAGCTTACCTTACCAGGATATCTGCAGTTAGAGATGAGCTAGCAGCAGTTGGGGAGGTGGTCACTGCTACTGAGCTTGTGCGTACAGCAGTGAATGGGGCTTCCAAGCCCTGGGGTGCATTTGTGCAGGCTATAGTGGGCAGAGAGAACCTACCTTCATGGGAGAGACTGCGGGATGACTTTGTGCAGGAGGAGACCAGGAGAGGTCTCGTACAGGGAAGTTCATCACAGGGTAGGGAAGATGAGGAGAACGTGGCTTTGACAGCAAAGGGGAAGAAGAAGAAGAAGGGTCCCAAGAAGGGTGGGGCCAAGCAGCAACAGCAAGGTGGGAAGAAGAAGGGTCCCAAGAAGGGTGGTGCCAAGAAGCAGCAGCAGGGTGGGAATAAGAAGGACTTGAGTAAAATCAAGTGCTATGGTTGTTAGACATTTGGGCACTATGCTTCACAGTGTCCAAACAAGAAGAGGAAGGGACAACAGCCTGCAGCTTCAGCGGAGGTTGATGACTTTGGAGACAAATTTCAGAGAGAGTTTTCACTGTGTGTTGGACAGATTGAGAGAGAGAGAGCCTCTTTAGTTACCAGCACTAATGTGGATATGGAGATTGAATATTTCTTATTGACTAGGCATCACATGAGTGCATCCACCACTGGCACTTGGTATATTGATAGCGGAGCCTCGAGCCACATGACAGGAGCTCGAGAGATATTCTCCGAGCTATCAGAAACAGGTACAGATGTGGAGGTTGTACTAGGAAACGACACCATTGTTAGAGTAGTTGGTCGGGGGACCATTACATTTCAGAGGGAGTCTATGAGTCCCATGACTCTGAATGATGTGTTATATGTCCCTGGGCTGAAGAAGAACCTTGTATTAGTTTCCACAATTGAGGACAGGGATCTTGGGGTATGTTTCTCGGATGGGAGAGTGCAGGTATTCCCCAAAACTATAGGAGTATCTACCTCCATGGACATTGGGGTTAGATGTGGAAAGTTGTACAAACTCTTGTTTCAGCCACAGCACGCTCTAGCACACAGCAGTAGCAGTGAGCTATGTGAGCTATGGCATCGAAGGATGGCCCACTTACATCACCCAGCTCTGAGATTGTTGAGGAGCATGGTTACAGGTTTACCCGAGTTCAACACTGAGCAAAGTGTTGTGTGCAGGGGGTGTGCTTTGGGAAAGTACGCCAAGACTATTTTTCCAAGCAGTGACACCAGAGCAGCGGGAGTACTTGACTTGCTCCATTCTGATATTTGTGGTCCTATGTCATCAGTCTCTTTAACTGGTTTTGAGTACTATATCATCTTCATTGATGACTACTCCAGGAAGACCTGGATCTACTTCTTGAGGAGCAAGAAGTCACCCTCAATAATGAGTGTCTTCCAAGGGTTCAAAGCCCTTGTGGAGAAGCAGACAGGGAGCAAGATTCGGATGTTGAGATCGGACAATGGGGGTGAGTACACCTCCAAGGAGTTCGATGGATTTTGCACACAGGAGGGTATACAGAGACAGCTTACAGTTCCCTACACTCCTGAGCAAAATGGAGTAGCAGAGAGGAAGAACAGGTCAATTGTGGGAGCAGGGAGAGCGATGCTCCATGATCAGGGTTTACCGTTCTTTCTATGGGCAGAGGCATGCAGCACTGCAGTTTATCTGCAGAACAGGAGTCCTCACTGTGCTTTGGGGAGGAAGACTCCTGAGGAGATGTACACAGGCAAGAAGCTTGAGGTGAGCCACTTTCGTATATTTGGTTCTTGTTATCACATATATAGTAGCCGGGCTACCATACATTATTTTTCAGATTCCAGAGCACATTACAGCCAGTTCCTTTACTTTGAGATGATGAGATGAGCAGCTATCTATGGATCACTATCAGATTTTGGACAGCATATGTATTCCCTATGCCATGACTGAGTCTCAGGACACTCAGAGAGATGACCGATGTAGCCATTATACCTTTGGTACAGAGCAGTCAGTAGTGCCCAGAGTTACAGCAGCAGTTTCAGAGGACAGATGATGGTACAGGTTGAGGAGCATTCAGGTATATGACTCAGCAGGTATATCATTGTGTTATGGTTATATTGCTTTTATACTTATTCTTATAGCATGTCTTAGCACTTAGTGTCATGATCTGGCGGTCATATAGATATGCGGACCTGGTTGATCTATTATATATATTATATTGTCCCTACTCAGACTTAGAAGTTCACTATTCATACTCATTGGTATGTACCCTCCTTAGGGAGAATAGAGGTGATCATTCCACCATACCTTGGCTTGCTAGTGTTGGCTCCATTATTCATTGTCTTCATCCATCCATGGCCTACCTTCTAGTTTATCACCCTGACTTACTACTTGACTAGTGACATGGAGGATCTTTTCCCCACTGTAGCCTCTGTATTGGATGAGCTTCCCTGTTTATTGTGTCTCGGCTCTGAGTTGGTGACAAAACTTGCCTATGGCGAGTTGGAGTTCCTTGTGAATTCCCCCTAGTCACTAAAGTTGTGTTGGCTAAACCTGAAACTTTTAGTGCTGCCATGAATACAAAATCTGGAAAAATGAAATGCTATATCTTGTATGAAAAGCCCATTCATGCAATGTGTTTCTAAACACACATAAATGAAAGGCATGCTAAATGAAAATGGCTATGAAAAAAAAACGTTATATCTTGTGGAAAATAAATACCTAGGTAAACAAGCTGTCCATGACACACCTAGAAGTGCTCAGGTAAACAAGTGCCTTAAAAACACACCTGCAGCAGAAAGCCTAAAATAAATGTAAATCTATGCAAGGTGTTTATAAACACACATAGATCAAGGCTATGGAAACTTCAGGCCCAAAAAGCAATGGAACTTAAAAGCTATATCTAAACAATTGCTGGCCTTATTTGTATTATGGATTGTGCGCATCTGTGAAGGTGAATAAACCCTCTTTAAACAACTCATCCATTTGTGAGACACTGCCATTCCCTGTGTTATTGCTCATTCAGTATATACTATGGTGTATTCCCTTTCCCTTGCCAAAGTGTCACAAAGTCAAGACAGTTAAGTCATCCCTTAGCCTAGCCAAGTTAATTTAGCCTTCACCCTTCACTAGCAAATTGATCACAACTATGAAGTGAGTATGATCCTGAAAGTCTAGTCTGAGTAATAATAATAATTAACGACACTATATATTTGGATGTAGATCGCCAATTATGATCATTATGTGTTATAATTGCTATTTGAATAAGTTGTAAAGCATGTATTAACCTTGATACTTTTCAGCAGCCTTGGATGATGGACTGAGTTATATTTGGTCTTGGTTGGACCTAGTTTGACCATGGAGGACCATGGGACATGAGATGTTAGACCTTATGATGATATGGATAGATGATATATGGTCTATGTACACATACAGGATGATTCTATGCAGCAGCTACAGGGTTATGATGATGATTCTGGGGTTACAACAGTGTTTGTATACGTACAGCGCATTATTATTGGCCTTGTTCCGGTATATTGGATATTTATTTTGATCATGCAGAGACTCATATGGTGTATGAGTACACATCTTGGATAGATTTGGACCTTCTGAGTCCAATGGGACAGTTTGTTTTCAATTCCGGGCACCTACAGTGATGATTGAGCCTCAGTAGGCTGTCCCAGTGCAGTTTTGGTTTGTTGGAGGCCCTGTCGGAGCAGAGATGACTTTTATCCGGTTGACCTAGGGCGCTGATGATGGAGGGGGTGGTCCAGCCACTTGTTTTTACCATATTACCCCCCTTCCGGACACACTGGTGCCCTCACCTTGACAGCGCCAGCACTCCAGGAGGCTGTTTGGGGCAGTTTCACGCTTCCCGAGGCATTTCAGGATTGGTAGAAATGGCTATTGAGGAAATCGATTTGGGCTACTGAGGCAAAGTTATGGCATGGGATGATCAGTGATGATAGATCGGGACCTTCCACACCTTCTCCAGCAGTTTCAGCTTCATCGGGGCCCGCATCCATCACTTATGGCACTTTCTGTGGATTTTTGAGGTCTTTTGAGGACCACGACTTCACTATGGAGGCACGATTTGGTACATTCATGATTATTTTTTTGGTTATTGTGCTATGGGGATTGACCAAGGAGGGATAAAATTACCCCTTGGACCCACCATAAGCCTCTTATGATATTTTGTCATCATGATTTGGTGGGATCCCCTCTCCTAGGGCGATTTTGTCCACTTATTCTTATATTTTATGGTTGATCCATGTATTTTATTGTTGAGCTCATCTCAACCATTGATTAGATCTTGAGATCTTTTAATCTTAGCCACTCATGTAAAAAGTGGTTAGGATTGTACTCTCTCCCTATCCTATTTAAGGAGGGAGCCTCTCATTGTAAAACTCATCTAGAGATTTTTGGCTCTTGGCTCTTGGAATAAAATTTCTATCTTTTGGAGTACATGCTTGGATTGGAGTGGATGTTGGTTGTTTCGATTGTAAATGCTATTGTCCATTGCACTGGAGGATCTATTGTAGCTATCTTGCATATTTGCCATACTTTATTTGCAGGTTAAGAGGGCGATTTTGACAAGTGCGAATTGGTGGGGAGGCTTGCCCTTCAAGCTTGGAAGAAGTCGTTTTGGGTTTGACAGGGAGTAGTTTTGCCTTTGTGTCAACTATTCTATGTTTCTCTCTCTCTTGCTTGCATCTACCTTCAATTTGTTAAACTAATTGATGCTTTGCTCCTTGGCTTGACAGGTTAGAAGGAATCACATGTGGCTTGGGAAAATCGATTTGGCAAGAGGGCTTCAACAATTCTCCATTTGATCTTTGGCAAAGTAATCCTCGTCTCAACTAGCATTCATCTCTTCATCTAGGTATGTTCCAAGAGGTATGATCTTCTATTCCTTGAATCTTCCATAATTTCTAGATCACAAAAACCCTAATCAAATTAAAACCCTTGTTTTTGGTTTTTTTTTTTTTAGATCTACTTAGATCTAGCCTTGCAATTGAAAAGATATTAAAAACCCACCTCTATAGGATCCACCCCTATTTGGATCTATAGTTTGGTGGTGATTGGCTAAAAATTGACACACTTTTCAATGCAAAAAGCCTTCTTGAACCTAAATCGATTTTCCTAAGAGAAGCTTGTTGGGTTAGATCTAGCACATGGGTAGGTGAGATCCCACTTGATTTGAAATCTAGACACTTGATAACCTATACCCATATCCTTACTTTGGTGAAAACTACCTTGTGGACATCTCTCCATGTTTTAAGGGGTTGAAACCCCCTTTTGATCTTCTTGGTACTTTAAAACTTAGATCTACTAAGATCTAGCCACTTGATTCACTTGAAATTTTGAAGATACATAGATCGGGGTACAAGCCACTTGGATCTACAGTTTGGTGGCCATTGGACTTGATTTGGTCCACCAAACCCATCTTTTGCCTTTCCTTGAGCAAGTCGCACCCCCTTGAAGTTTTGAGTTGGTCCACTTCTAGGAAGTCGGTGTTTGAGATTTTTGACGATTTGGAATGCCCATGCCTTGAAACCTAGGTCTGCACTGTCTGTTTGTCAAGATCCGCCTTGGGGATTGCATTCCTTGTTTCAAGGGATTGTGGTCCACTTTTGGTCATCACTTAAAAACCTAGATCTAGTAAGATCCAACCATTTGATCTCTTTCAATCCACTTGATTTGGCTTCTAGGTGTCCCGATCTACACTTTGACATACTTCTTGACCCCATTAGCCCATCTCACAAGGCACTAGTCCTTCTCCAAGCAAGTCGCACTCCTTGGGATTTGTGTCAAACCCTACATCTAGCACATGGGTACTCCTAGAACCAACTAAAACTCATAGATCTAGCCTATACCTAACCTATAGTACCAACCTCACACCTAACTTCACCTTGTGGGTCCACATAGAACCATTTCACACTTCCCAAGACAACAAGACCCACTTGTGTAAACACATGGTACTATACTTAGTAATCATACCCCATCATGTGGCCTAAACCATACATAGGTTGAAACACTTAAACATCTCTTACACCTCCCTCAACCATACCTTAACCCTTAGGTCCACTTAGCCTTGCATTGGTTTCCGTAACTCATTACTTACCTACCCTTAGAAACCTTTGTTTGAGTCCAATCAACTGTGATTGGGGTATAGGGTCTCCCCCTTGGTCTAGTTATACCTTGACCTAAAGCGAAGAGTGCCTCGGTTGACGTGACTCCCAACTGCATTGGGAACCGTGGCATCTCTTGGGTCACCTCTTTAGTTGCCTGACTCCTCTACCGTCCCGGATGGGATACCTCTAGGGGCAACTACAAGTTGTGTGATAACAGTTCTTTTACTTACTCTCACGTCCCTTCTGAGAAGAGGACGAAGTTTGATCCCACTGCAGAGAGAGGCATCTTTGTGGGATATGATGAGACTTCGAAGGCTTACTGGATTTACCTTCCTGGCTTGAAGAAGGTTGTTGTTAGGCCGGAGGTGAAGTTTGATGAGGAGAGAGCCTTCAGGAAGTCCAAAGAGATAGAGCAGGGGGAGCCACTGGCTTCCACACCTTAGGTGACTCAGGCTTCTTCGATACAGATTTCAGGTCCACAGGTTTCCGGAGTGACTGGATCACAGAGTACAGGCACAGCTTCTACAGGTTCAATGGTTCAGGTGACAGGTACTTCAGGGATAGGTTCTGGTTCTCAGGTTACAGGTTCTTCAAGGACTGGTTCATCAGTCACTGGTCCTCATGGTGTTGCACCTTCTGCTTCTGGGAGTTCTTCAGATGAGGATAGACCAGTATGGGAGGAGCCTTCAAGGAAGAGGAAACCTAAATGGCTTCAAGACACCTTGAAGGAAGCAGAGGCATTTGGTAGACCCCAGGAGGAGATCATGACGGTAGTGATCCCGAATAGATTGGGTATGGCTCTTGTTGCAAGTCTTCGTGATTCAAAGCCTTCCACATTTGAGGAGGCCTCTTAGCATCAGGTTTGGAGAGATGCCATGATGGAAGAGTACCAATCCATCATGAAGAATGATGCTTGGGAGATAGTGTCGAGACCAGAGGGGAAATCTGTTGTGACTTCCAAGTGGATCTACAAGGGGAAGCATGCTGCGGACGGTAGTGTGGAGAAGTACAAGGCTCAGTTTGTGGCACGGGGGTTTTCACAGGTTGAGGGAGTTGACTATGATGAGACTTTTGCGCTAGTTGCTCGGTATTCTTCCATCATAGCAGTGATTTCTATAGAAGCAGAGAAGGGTTGGAAGATCCACCAGATAGATGTGAAGACCGCATTTCTCAATGGTCTTCTACAGGAGGAGGTGTGCTTAGAGCAGCCACAGGGATTCGAGATTCATGGGAGAGATTCTCATGTGTGCAGGCTAAGGAAAGCCTTGTATGGACTGAAGCAAGCTCCGAGAGCTTGGTACTCTAGGATCGATGCATACTTGACTTCGATGGGTTTTTAGAAGAGTGAGGTTGATCCCAACCTTTACTACATTGTGGTTGGTGGAGATCCTCTCATTCTTTTGTTATATGTTGATGACTTGTTTATCACTGGAGAGGAGCGTCTCATTGCACAGTGCAAGAGAGACCTTGCTATTGAGTATGAGATGATTGACATTGGGTTGATGCATTACTATCTGGGGATGGAGGTTTGGCAAGATTTTGGACATATTTTCCTGAGATAGGGAAAGTATGCAGTTGATATTCTGAAGAGATTTCAGATGGAGGATTGCAGGCCTATGTCTACACCTATGATCACCAACTGGAAGCAACTTCATGCTTCCAAGGGTAAGTTGGTGGATCCTACACTTTACCGTCAGCTCATTGGGTCGTTGATGTATCTGGTCAACACCAGGCCAGACTTGTGTTTTGCGATGAACACTCTTAGCCAGTTCATGGTGGAGCCTAGGAGTGTACATTGGACTGCCGCAAAACATGTGCTGAGATATCTTGCAGGTACAGTGGACTATGGTTTGGATTACAGGGATTCGGGTGGAGTCAATTTGGTTGGTTTCACAGATTCAAACTAGGAAGGCAGTGTGAGGGATCGGAAGAGCACTTCTGATTGTTGTTTCAACTTGGGCTCGGCAGTAGTGTCGTGGTTCAGTCGGAAACGGAAGTGCGTTAAAAGTGGAAGTGCGTTAAACGGAAGTCAGTAACATGACTCTGCAGGAGCTGATCTATTTCTTCTTCTGTTAAAAGAGGAGGTGGTTTGTGCATTTTCTTAATCAAACAACTATCATTTTCCTTCTCTTCTGCAGATTGATGCTGAATGCATTCTTCATTTGTATACGAAGGAGCTGATGATTCAACCTTTGTTTTCAAAGAGGAATCACGGGAAACTACTATCAATTCTTTATTGATCTCATCTATAGCAAACTCCTCTCGATCATCATGGCCATGGACTTGCGAAGAAAAATGATAAAATATTTCTGATAAGTCTTAATCATTCATACCTTCCAAATCTTCATCAATACTTCCGAGGTACTGTATGAAACCTTCAAATTGATCACAACAATCTTCCACTAAAGACAAAGCTGAAAAATCTACTGCATAATGCTCATAAAATGCTATGTGAAAATCTTTTAAAGAAAACAAGCTACCAGGTCTTAAACTTTCATACCAATCCCTTGCTTTTCCTTCTAAAGAAGCCATGAACATCTTCATAAGACAATCCTCATGAAACCTAATGTTCAGCTTGTGCACATGTATGTGAAATCTCATTAAATGTAGAGCAGCATTATCATTATTTTCATCTCTGAATTTAGGCAAATAAGACTGCCAATCAATTTTAGGAATTTGATTCGGAAAACCAGGAATATGAGACCTGCTCATAGGAGCATACCTTCTTAATAATGAGGCCATCTTGAAATGCTGGAACTGTAAATTCTGATTTGAAAACTGAGGAGACTTAGCCTGTGAACCAATGCAAAACTGGATTTCTTTAATGTGGAGTCACCATGAAATTTCTGAAAACTGGATTCTTTGAAGATGGAGTCGCCAGGTGAAAGATGCACAGCCTGCTTGATATCTGACCGTTGTTCACCATCAACAATCAAATCTGCAACTTTGTCGTTCATACCCAGGGAAAATGAAACCTTCGGTCCCCCGGCAACGGCGCCAAAATGTTAGCACTCGGATTTTCCTTGGGCTGTATCAAAGAAACCCGAGGTAACCTATTTCAAACCAATCTTTAGACTGAAAGTTGGCCTCCTTCAGCCAGAGAGGGCTCTCTCGGCAAATCTGCCATCCAATGTCACCTCGACAGCTGTTTGACAATGAAACTCAAGGGCCAATTTGTAAAATAAATAAAAACTTAAGGATTTTTAATGAGGTGGCTAGATCAATCATGAATAAGATACCATTGGGCAATGGAGTCGAGAAACAGAAAAATATGGACCAACAGTCAAACAAATATTTTCATACAAAGGCAAGATAGCTGTCTTGTTACAGTCAATAAGATTTTTGCAGATGATAGGGAAAGAAATAAAGACAGTCCATTAACAACGGGCATCAATTTTTAGATGAATCCACTGCTAATTTTAGAGAAACACATGGATGCTCAGAAGCGAATAAATCAAGGCATAGAAACATGAATCTCAATCTATTATGAACGTTCATCTAAGCATAGAAGAAAACGACATAATGAAAGGCATAACGCAGAAAGCAAACTTGCACAAGTAGAGAAAGGAAAGGGTACAGACTGCAATTTTCAAACAACACATGAATCTTTGAAGAAAAATCTGTTCAGTTCTGAGATCTTTATTAACTTCTGAAGCCCTTCAAAACACCCAGAATGGGTCTCTTCTTACTGAAAATCCAACCCTTTACATGTTTTTTACATATCAATATATAGAAAGACGGCCTATACCTAATCTTGAATTCAAAACCTAACCGAAACTCTAAAAATAGAAACAGTTACAACTTATTTTTTTTATTTCAAGAAGTAAATTTGCTGAAAAATAGGCTTCAAAGAACTGGCTGTATATCTCAAATGGAGATACCTGTGTACATTTTGAGAGAGGTTTTTGTAACTGGGCATGTGCTGAAGAAAAGCCTCTTTCAGTTTCTGAAAATTCATCTTCATTTGGAAGAAACAGCTCTTTGAAGTTAATGACTAAAACAGTAAACTGAAATTCTGGAAAATTGCCCCGTGAAGATGACTTCGATTCTCTTAAACCATAACACCTGTGTAAAAACTGAGAGAGGTTTTTGAAGATTGGCCCGTGCTGAAGAAAAACCTCTCTCCGTTTCCTAAAATTCCTCTCGGTTTGGCGAAAACAGCTTCTAGAAAATGGTGACTAAAATAGGCATTTTCTAAAAAACGTGTTATACTTATCCCATTTGATTTTCTCTACGGGATATATCCCACATTGGTAGAGCAAGAAATAATTGTGGTGTTTATATACCCCACCGCGCACAACTCTTAATAACACATAGCACGTGCTATTGGGCGCTTTACCTTCGAGGATGGCGGTTCCGCGTGGGCGGAAGGTGGTTTATAATACCACCGTCGCGTTCACGCGGACAAACAATAACGTGCCACGTGCTCCCGTGGTATTTCGTCCGCTACCACTTACAATACATTGCGATCATTCCTTTTGGTGACGCGGGATCTCGCGATGACCGTTGATCCTTGCGTGTAACATCTCCGCCGTCGGATCTTCGCTGGAGTTTAACCCTTTTAATATTTATCATCGGACTATACAAATATGGGTTTTTCCTCTGTGTTTTTTGTATTTTATGTATTTTAAATCTTTTTTTTGTGGTAATTTCTTCTCCTTTTGGACATTTTAGCAAAACTTTCTAGGATTTAGGTCCTCTCAGATAAGGTGTCAACAACAGGTCAAAGCATATTGAGATCAGGTACCATTTCATCCGTGACTACATTCAGAGAGGAGCAGTTGAGTTGCAATACATATCCACTGATGAGCAGGTAGCAGATATCCTGACGAAATCTTTGGGGAGGGGCAAGTTTGTCTTCTTCAGAGACAAGTTGGGAGTGGTACAGAACACCTTCCTCGATAAGAGGGAGTGTTAGTTTTTGTACCTAAGGAAGTGTTCCCCTAGTGACTAGAATAGTGCCGCTGACAAACTTGCAGTTTCAGCCTCGACACTTCAACCTTTAGACAAAATGTTAGAAGGACATTGCCCTTTGGAAATAAACTTTAGGCCTTCCATTCCTGACAATATAGAACATTGGCAAGTTTTCGAAGATGATGAACAAATACTAAAGTTCATAAACAACATTGATGAGTTCTTGAATTATAAACCAAATGATCAGGAGGAAGGCAAAGTTTATCAGGATGAGGGTAACCACTCAAACCTATTCCACGAGGTTTTGTGGCTTTAGAAAATGTTTTTGACAGACAGGATAGGAGAAAGAGTAACGTGGACCAGATGAAACCGGGTGAGTATATTGAGATTAACATTGGAACGGAAAAGGAACCAAAAATACGGAAAATTGGAAAAGGTATCCCTGATGAAGAAAGAAATGCTCTTATAAACTTGTTAAGAGAATTCAGGGACATATTTGCCTTCACATATGATGAGCTCAAAGCATATAGGGAAGATGTCTTCCAACACACCATTCCCCTAAAACCGGAATGTCAAAAGGGTAAACCTTTCCGGCAAAAGCTGAGACAAATAAATCCTAAATTAGCTCCTATTGTAAAACAGGAATTAGAAAAAATGTTGGCAGCAGGCATTATAGCACCCACTCGACATACTTCATGGTGCTCCAACTTGGTGGTAGTCAGAAAGAAAAATGGCAGCTTAAGAATATGTATAGACTTTAGAAATCTGAACATAGCATACCAAAAAGACAATTACCCCCTTCCAAACATGGAGACCCTCCTCCAACGGATCACTGGATCAAGTATGATGTCAATGCTAGATGGATTCTCAGGGTACAATCAGGTAGTCATCAAGG
The DNA here is from genome assembly GCA_027924585.1 of Larix kaempferi. Classification (NCBI taxonomy): domain Eukaryota; kingdom Viridiplantae; phylum Streptophyta; class Pinopsida; order Pinales; family Pinaceae; genus Larix; species Larix kaempferi. The sequence continues at coordinate 6,554,583 of BSBM01000182.1, read as the reverse complement.
AGGAAGATAGACACAAAACTGCTTTTACAAACCCTTGGGGAACTTTCGAATATCTAAGAATGCCTTTTGGCCTTACAAATGCTGGGGCCACTTTCCAAAGGGCCATGGATTATGCCTTCAAGGAATTAGTGGGAAAAATCATTGAAATCTACCAGGATGACTTGACTGTATTTTCAAAAGAAAGATCTAGCCATGTTGGTCACCTTAGGAAAGTTTTTGAAAGATGCAGAGAGTATGGGATTTCTTTAAATCCGATAAAATCAGTCTTTGGTATCGAGGAAGGCAAACTTTTGGGTCACATTGTTAACAAAGACGGGGTCAAGGTTGACCCCGAAAGAGTAGAAGCTATCCAGAAAATTCCCCTTCCTAGAAATGTCTAAGGTCTCCAATCTTTTAATGGTCATATCAACTTCATAAGAAGATTCATACCAAATTTAGTCGAGCTAATAAAACCCATGCAACGGTTGTTAAAAAAGGATGCTAAATTTGTCTCGGATGATGAAGGAAAGGAAGCCTTTGCAACCATCAAAGATGTTATTTCTAGATCACCTATATTAGTCAGCCCTGACTATACTAAAGAATTCATGATATTCTCTTTTGCCTCAGAAGACACAATTGTTGGTGTGTTGCTCCAGAAGAACTTCGAAGGGTTCGAGCAACCAATTCCCTTCATGAGTAGAGCTCTCCAAAATTCGGAATTAAAATACACTATCATGGAGAAACAGGCCTATGCCTTGGTAAAATCTTTAAAACACTTCAGGACATACATCGGTTATTCAAGAGTTGTAGGGTATGTCCCCCATGCTGCAGTAAAAGACATCCTATCCCAGCAGGATTGCTTAGGAACAAGAGGCACATGGATATCAAAAATCCAGGAGTATGATCTAGAGATTCGGCCCACTAAACTAATAAAGGGGCAGGGCCTAGCTAAGATGCTAACTCAAAAAAATGAAGAAGCCATTGACATGAGTTGTGCAAACCTTTCATCCGATCCTCGCATGACACCAGCTTTACAGGACCTAGACAATCATTGGTACTCCGATATCATTTACTTCCTGCTGCATTTAGATGTCCCAGATCATCTCAAGGGACATAAAAGAAGAGCTCTTAGATTAAAAACTGCCAGGTATTGCCTCACTCCGGAGGGTTTGGGTTGGAGAAACCCTGACGGTGTGATACTTAGATGTGTGCACGAGCAGGATTCCAAAAAGATCCTAATTAAGTTCCACTCAGGATTTTGTGGGGGCCACTATGCAGCGAACACAACTGCTCACAAAATTTTGAGAGCAGGTTATTATTGGCCAACTATTTTCGCTGATGTTTACAAACATGTCAAGTATTGCCAAGAATGTCAACTTTTCACGGGAAAGCCTAAATTGGTTGCTTTACCTCTCGCACCAGTAGTTGTCATTGCCCCCTTTCAACAATGGGGTCTTGATTTTATTAGCAAGTTCCAGGATAACTCTAGCAATGGATTTTGCTGGATCCTTACTGCAACTGATTACTTCACTAAGTGGGTAGAAGCTATACCCACCAAAACAGCCACTGAAAAGGTTATCATGGATTTCATTGAGGACAGGATCATCACCCGATTTGGCACTCCCTTGAAAATAACAACCGACAATGCCAAGGCTTTCAGTTTGGCAGAAATGAATGATTTTTGCTTCAAGTATGGCATTGTTCTATCACACTCTTCTGATTATTATCCTCAGGGTAATGAACTTGCAGAGTCCTCTAACAAAAATTTGATGACCATCCTTAAGAAAACTGTGGGAGATAACAAGAGATCTTGGGATAGTAAAATCAAGTATGCCTTGTGGGCAGATAGGATCACCAAGAAGAATTCCACTGGGAAATCTCCTTTTGAACTTGTTTATGGCATCACGGCAGCATTACCTTTCAACATGCAAATACCCATTTATAAAATGTTGACTGATTATGGTACCGAAAAACTGGAGTTAGATGACAGAGCAAACCAAATCATTGAACTTGATGAAAGCAGAAGGACATCATTGGACAAAATGTTAAGACATCAGGAAAGCATGAAGACCACTTTTGACAAATCAACTAAGCCTAGAGATTTCCAATGGGAGACATTGTTCTCTTGTGGGACAAGAAAGGAGAAAAGCCAGGGAAGCATGGAAAATTTGACAGCCTTTGGAAAGGTCCTTTTATCATACGTTGTCAGGCCGGAACACATTCTTTCTTTCTAAATACCATGGATGGAGAGATGATACCATTGGCCAGAAACGGGCAACATCTGAAACCCTTTTATCGGAACAACATTCAAGATGACCAAGGGGTCATCTCAGGAGATTCCTAAAACCTTATCCTTGTCAATAATTTTTGCAATCTTTTGTACCATATTTGATGTATCATAGTTTCGTATGTTAGTTTTTCATATATATGCTAAAAAAAAAAAAAAAAAAAAAAATTCATATATACTTTTGAAAAAAGAAAAAATATTATGTTGGTATTTCATTTTTGCAATATTTTTCATGAAGATGTTTTACTAAGACACTTCCATTTCTGTGCAGGAAACTGATATTCTGGGGTTCTCGAATGCTCCTTTTGATCCATAAATCAAATGAGCACCCGTCCCACAGTTGGAGCCAAATGTTACCAACTTATTTATACCATAGTTGGATTATCTGAAGAGCCGCCATTTGACAAACATGATAAGTGTTTGACTCCAGTGTATCAGATGATTCAGCATTTGTGGCTAGCCAGTTTTGGTTAGCCTGTTTTGTTTTTTGAGTCGACATGACCATGGCCCCATGGGGGTTTGTAATAAAGTGTGCTAGTAGGATCTGAGTGTCTCGGATCCCCATGACTTGATTAAGCAACTAAGGCATGCCAGGGAGTTTTTTCCCTTGTCAATTATACTTTGCTTATAGACGAGCTATAATCGATGAGGTTTTCTCCCGCTCCTCCAAAGCTGGAATGCCCGATTTTGAAAATTTTAGCCATGGGGGGTTATTAGAGGCCAACTGATGTATATAAGCCTACTAGACACTGTTAGAATAGGTGTCGGTCATGTCCTAGGTCCATAAAACCCTCAGAAAAAATTTCGAAAAAATTTTACCGAGTCCGTCGAATTTGGGTTTTTAATTATTTTTTAAAAATTAATAAATTTCTCTATAGTTTAAATAGAGAAATAATAATTTGTAATATGCCAGTCGTCCGGGGTCCAAATTCAGTGATTGATGGCTTGTTTCATAATCCAAAAATCACACATGACCTATGGACCAGCTAAACCCAAGTTTCGGATGTCATTTAGACCTCATAATTAATAGTTTCTCTAAAAAGCCATTTACGGAGAAATTATTAATTAAAATAATAAAAATGATTATTTTGGAGATAATCCAAATCTCTCCAAAATAATCCAAATGGAATAAAGTAAAAGGCTAAATGACATGGCACCTGGCATTTATGAGGATTCCAATCAACTCCAAGCAGCTTTAGTCAACTATACAGTCAGCACAAGTCAAAACTCCTCAAGTGAATTCGCCCTCCATGCATGCAAAATCTAATTGGTGATGTGGAGGTTGTATTAAATGGTTTTTTGGTTGGTATGGAGTTGCATTGAATAGAGTGGGGGCGCCTTGCATAGGTGGAGGCCACCTCCCACTCCCACCTACCATGATTGCAATCAAATCTTTGTTTAAACTCCAAGCACCTACCTCCATGCTCACGTCAACCTCCTTTTGAGCTCGAGTTTCACACATGGCAACTCGCTATTGTTTGGTGATAGTTACAAGGTGGGCATGGGGGGCGCCTTGCCTAGGTGGAGGCCACCTCCCCATCCACACAAGCTACAAACTCGACTTATGTTAGGTGGAAACTCATTCAATTGGTATTTTGATTGGTTGAGAGTTGATTTGATTGGAATTCGATTTGATGTCAAGGCTTTTGGCTGCATTCAAAGCCAATTCGACTTAGGGTTTGGGTATCTTCTATTGCTATATAATGAGGCTCTTTTTTCCTCATTAGAGATGGATTGTTAGGCAAAGAAACTCTGGAGAAATTGTAATGGTTTTTATTGTTAATAAAGTTAAGACTTTGGAGGTCAAAAACGTGGAGGCTCTTGGTGTTCATTGCTTCACTTGAGAATCAAGGTGATATTGTTTTACATTGTATTTGAGGCTTTTAAGTTGTAGATCATGTTCAAGATGGCTAACAATCTAGCACAAGCAAGCATGTATCTAGTTCTTTAGACTTGAATGTTTTGTTTCATATATATTATCCCATGCTTAAGGTTCTTGCAGGTACACTTTCACTCCACATAAGACCAAAGGAGTTCTAGCTTTATGGTTTTAAGAAGCAAGAGGATCTAGCTCTTCTCCATCAAACAATCAACATACTTTCTTGGTTACTAGTTACTTTGATCTTCCTTCACTCTTGTGGAAACCCCTTCCAGATCTTGATCCCAAGTTGAAGTTGTATTTGTTTTAAGCCTTAGATTAGTTTGCCATAAGGTTGAAGTTCCTTCAACCTTGGGGAATAGCTTGGGATTTGTTCCCTTGTGCTCTCTTCAACACTTGTTGTCGGCGTATCACCAGTTAACCGGAAGATTTCCAAGACAGTGTTTCAAACCCTCAAGTGTTCCACTTGAAACCTTCCTCTCACCATCCATCTTCACCTTTTCCCCATTCATTTTTCTTCTCCTACTCTCCCATTCGCCCCTCCTCTTTTCCAAGTTCAAACTCTCCTTCTCCCTCTCGTCCCTCATTCTTCTTCCTCCCTCTAGCTCTCATCTCCATCCCTTTTAGCTTTGCTTCTCCACTTTCCATTTCGTCCACCTTCCAAATTACAACAAAACACAAAACACTTAAACAAAAACTTGTTAAGTTAGAGTTAGCTAGTTGCACTTTTGAAAAGTTAATGATTAGATTTCTTTTGCAAAATCAAAATTCACGCATTGAAAGTTTAGTTTAGGCATATCAAAAGGTCATTTAGGGCTTGCATTTAGTCTTTTTCCTTAAAGTTTTGTAGTTCCATTTCAAAGTAGGAAAGTTGGCATATAGGATAGTGTAAAATTTTGTGGTTGCATTCTCATTCCCACCGTTTTTTGGGGCATTTTAGCTTGTTGGTCCGTTTTACCATATTAATAATTTCAAGTCAAAATCTCATGCTCTTTTATGTTTTAGTCTGATTTTGCAAACCTAGACTTGATAGCTTCAAAGTTTGTTAATTTTCTAACACTAATGGGTGCATGAGTTTATTGATTTATCCTTGTGGTAGGATTGTGGGAAGAGAAAGACTCTTGTAATAAAAGATCAAACCAAAGAGAGAAGAAGAAACCAAGCAAAGAAGACACACTTTGATACACATCTTCTTATCCTTTGTAAAACCCATTAAGGGCTTCAAGTTTTATTTTCATAAGTTTGTTCTAGTTTCTATCAAAGACCTTTCAAGAAATTTTCCTTAAGGCACTTGTAAAAGTTAAATAAAAATTTCTAGTGGAGTAGTCCTCCACCTTTGGTTTTTCTTCCCCATTTGGGGAAGAGTGTTGGGTTTGCTTAGCTTAGATCTTTTCAGTTCTTGTTTTAGAATAATTTATTTTTATCTTGTCGCTTATCTCTCGAGTTTTGACCAGAGAAAAGCTAACTTTGGGATTGCATCCCAAAGGCCACATCATCTTGTGGTAACTTCTCGTTCCCCCATCAGCATCTTGTGGACATCCAGCTAGCTGGAAGGTTTCCAGGACTGACGGTTCTAGTGGTTGACCTTGTTCGGAGGTTGATCCCACCTGTAGTGTAAATTTTTGCTTGGTAGAACACTAGATCTTTCAAGTTATCTCATTTTATTTTGCAAGTAGCATGCTAGCTGTGTTTCACACTTATTGAGTTATCATATGTTTTAATTATTACAAAATTTCAATATCTTGTTATCACAACTGCTTCTTGCTTCTTAAAATGAACAAAGCCTCTTGAACTTGGCGAAATCCAAGTCAAGAGCACTCTCTATCGGAGAGCATTGTTAGACTTGCATCTTTCCTTGCATTAGGCATTTTAAATTAGCAAGTCTCTTGAACTGTGGTCATAAGATCAAGTCAAGAGCGCTCTCTGTCGGAGAGTTGAACGAGTGCTCTAATAATAAAACTTTTCAACCCATACTTCCATTTTAATTAATTTATCTTGGTCTTTTGTCTTACACCCGTATGCTCTGCCAACCGGAAACGGTTGAGCTAGTACTCAGAAAGGTGGAAGACTTGTTAAATTCATAAGTGATAACATTAATTAAAACTTTACCCAAAACCCCAACCAAGACAAAATCACTGAGTACTTCTTGAAACAGGTGGTGCCGGGAATCCACTGTCAGACTCGAGGGCAGTCAAGCTGTAAGAACACTTGTTCTCTGAATCTGGGTGCTCCCGACCTATCATCCTAAAGGTTGCCAGTGTTTTTCTCGGTTACGGTTCCACTTCTTGAATATCCTTGGTTTTAGCCTTAATAATCAAGACCACTAAAATCTTTAATTTACCAAGATAAGCTGCAGAACGATCTCACGAACATTCCTCTCGAAACACTTGTATCAAACAACTCAATCACTCAAGACATTCTTGACTCCATAAGGCACTGGTCCTTAATCACATATTTTATTTGCTTATTATCAATTTGGAGTACTTGTGTTAATTTTTGTATAAAGAGTGATTTATATCTGATTCAATGTATCTCTTATCTTCTCTTGCAACATGGATTGCGTTATCTTGGTTTTATTTAAAGCATTATTGTGTCTCTCACCTTCAAAACTCCTAAACAACACCCATTCGCATCACAACACTAAAAAACATTTTAAACACACAAGAGCCTTAGACAACTCTTTTTTAGGGACTTCCCCCCTTGGCTTCGTTAGGAGTTAGCCTAAACGGAGAAGCTGGGATTCAGGTGACAGTGAATATGCTAACTTGATTAATGCCATTGAATGGATCTTATACTTTGAGCTAGGCTGTGAAAATGATTAGAGAAGCATGTCTTGGTCTACTGATGTGATTTATCCTTGGTTATATATTATGGGGATTTGTGATGATGTGGGCCATGTATGGATGCCTATTGATGATGATTGATGGTCCCACATGCTTGATGATGATATCATATGATGGACATATGATGCAGATGATGATTGATCCAGTTCAGCAGGTTTTATTACTACTTCAGATCAGCAGATTATACATTGTCCATATATGGTGGACCCTACAGCTGGCCCATTAGGGCAACCCATGATGTATGAGTACACATTTCTAGTGGATTTGGGTCTTCTTGATCCAATGAGACACTTATCTTTCAGTTCCGGGCACTTCTGACAGTGATTGATGCAGTTTTACACTTGTTGACCAGATTTGGGGCTGATTTCCCAACCTGAGCAACAGGGGCCATGATTGGCCAGTTCACCTAGGGCGCTGATGATGGACGGGGTGGTCCAGCCACTTGTTTTTACCATTTACCCCCCCTTCTGGAGAGCCTGGTGGGCTCAGTTGGACAGCGCAGGTGCCCTAGGAGGCAGTTTTGGCACTTTCACAATTACCGAGGCAGTTAAAAAATGAGATAAAGTGGTCACTAAGGAAATCGATTTGGGCAATTGAAGCAAGGTTTTGGCATTTGGTCTTCATAGAGGTCTTCCAGGGTGGCATCACTATCTTCCAGTCAGTTTTCACCATGTGGGTATGCCCACATTGATCACAGGAGGTCATTTACTGCTTGACTGTCATGGATTCGGAGGACAGTTTTGGTCATTTATATTATCTTGGACATATTTTATTATTTTATTGTGCCTTGGGGATGAGCTAGTAAGGATTGATGCCTCCTAGCCCCACCATGTGCTTGTGTTGTCATGTCCTAGTCATCATGAGGTGGATTTTGGCACCTATACTTCTCTAGTGGATGACGTCACCCCCTTTTTGTACCATTTTGTGGGGGCGCTATCATTATGTTGGGTGATCCATGTGATATATTGTTATGATTTATTGTTAGCCGTTGATTAGATCTTATGATCTTTTAATCTTAGCCACTCATGTAAAAAGTGGTTAGGATTGTACTCTCCCCATCCTATTTAAGGAGGGAGCCTCTCATTGTAAAATTCATCTAGAGATTTTTCGCTCTTGGCTCTTGGAATAAAATTTCTATCTTTTGGAGTACATGCTTGGATTGGAGTGGATGTTTCGATTGTAAATGCTTTTGACCATTGCACTGGAGGATCTATTGTAGCTATCTTGCATATTTGCCATATCTTATTTACAGGTTAAGAGGACGATTTTGGACAAGTGCGAATTGGTGGGGAGGCTTGCCCTTCAATCTTGAAAGAAGTCGTTTTGGTTTGACATGGAGTAGTTTTGCCTTTGTGTCAACTATTCTATGTTTCTCGTTCTCTTACTTGTATCTACCTTCAACATGTTAAACTGATTGATGCTTTGCTCCTTGGTTTTGACAGGTTAGAGGGAATCATATGTGGCTTGGGAAAATCGATTTGGCAAGAGGGCTTCAACAATTCTCCATTTGATCTTTGGCAAAGTAATCCTTGTCTCAACTAGCATTCATCTCTTCATCCAGGTATGTTCCAAGAGGTATGATCTTCTTCTTCCTTGAATCATCCATAATTTCTAGATCATAAAAACCCTAATTGATTAAAACCCTTTTTTCTGTTTTTCTTAGATCTACTTAAATCTAGCCTTGCTTTTGAAGAGATATTGAAAACCCACCTCTATAGCATCGACCCCTAGTTGGATCTATAGTTTGGTGGTGATTGGCTTACAATTGACACACTTTTCAAGGCAAAAAGCCCTCTTGAACCCAAATCGCACTTCCTAGAGAGAGGCTTGTTTGGTTAGATCTAGCACATGGGTAGGTGAGATCCCACTTGATTGGTAATCTACACACTTGATAACCTACCCCCAGATTGTTACTTTGGTGAATTCTAACTTGTGGATATCATTCCATGTTTTAAAGGGTCAAAACCCCCTTTTGAATTTCTTGGCACCTCAAAACTCAGATCTACTAAGATCTAACCCTTGGATTGACTTGATTTTTGGGATCTACATAGATCGGGGTACTAGCTACTTGGATCTATAGTTTGGTGGCCATTAGACTTGATTTGGTCCACCAAACCCTCATTTTAGCCCTCCTTGAGCAAGTCGCACCCCCTTGTGAAGGTAAGTTTGCCCACTTCAAGGAGGTGGGTGGTTGATATTTTTGGGGATTCGGAACGGCCATACCTTGAAACCTAGGTCTAGAGTATCTTTTTGTGACGATCAGCCTTGGGGGTAGCATTCCTTGTCTCAAGGGATTGTGGTCCACTTAGGGCCATTCCATTAAAACCTAGATCTAGCAAGATCCAACCATTAGATCTCATTTAGCCCACTTGACTTGGCTTCTAGGTGTCCCGATCTACACTTTGACATACCTTTTGACCCCATTAGCCCATCCAGCAAGGCACTAGTCCTCCTCAAATCAAGTCGCACTCCTTGGGAATTGTGTCAAACCCTAGATCTAGTACATGGGTACTTCTAGAATCAACTTAGATCTATAGATCTAGTCATTACTTAACCTCTAGTACCAACATCACACCTAGCTTCACCTTGTGGGCCCACTTAAAGCCATTTCACACATCCCAAGAAAATAGGACCCACTTGTGCAAACATATGGTACTACACCCAATTATGTGGCCTAAACCGTACATAGGTTGAAACACTAACAATCTCCCAAACCACCTTCAACCATACTTTAATTTCTAGGTCCACTTACCTTGCATTGGTTTCCGTAACTTACCATTTACTCATCCCTAGGAACCTTTGTTTGGGTCCAATCACCTTTGATTGGTTATAGGGTCACCCCCTAGGTCTTGTTTCACCTTGACCAAAAGCGAAGAGTGCCTCGGTTGACGTGACATCCACCTTGCCTTGGGAACCGTGGCATCTATTGGGTCACCTCTTTAGTTGCCTGTCTCCTCTACCGTCCCGGATGGGATACCACTAGGGGCAACTACAAGATTGCGTGATAACATTACCTTAAGAAACCAGCGCCGTAATATGAATATGGGAAACTCAGAATATGTCTCATCCTATCTTATGAGAGTTTCTCAGATCAGAGATCAGCTTGCGGCTATTGGAGATGTTCTTAATGACAAAGAGCTTGTGACCACAACCCTAATCGGGTTTCCAAACTTTTGGATTCTTTTTGTACAAGGAGTGTGTGCAAGAAGCAAGTTACCCAAGTTTGATCAATTATGGGTAGATTGCACACAAGAAGAATCCAGACTTGCAGATCAACAGAAGTGATTACTTGATGACGAAGAGAAAGCTCTTACAGTTCAAAGAGGCAGAAGAAGTTCCTTCAAGAAGAACAATAAAATGAAAGAAGCTAACTCTGAAAGAGTTCCAGATAAGAAGAAAGATGTTTTAAGAATCAGATGCTTCAACTGTCAGAAGTTGGGACATTTTTCCTATGACTGTCCTCAAGGGAAAGGAAAAAAAAAGCATCAAGCACATATAGCAGAGAAAGAGGAATCTCCTCCTTCAAAGAAAGCATTAACAGAAATTGAGGAATATGTACTTTAGGTTGAAGAGTGTTGAAGAAAGATAGCAAATGGTGGAGTTCGTGGAGCCTCCCCACACAAAAACAAAAGATAAGTATTCATGTTTATTTTAGTACTTTATCATCATAAGTTAGATTTTGTGAGAATGTTGATTAACCTTGTTTTACTTCAGTGCCTATGCAGATTTATGAAGGAAGTCTCAAGGAAGAGAATAAAGAAAGAGATAAAAGATTTATTTCAGGTTGAAGATTGTTGAAGAAAGATAGCAAATGGTGGATTCCGTGGAGCCTCCCCACACAAAAACAAAAGATAAGTATTCATGTTTATTTTAATACTTTATCATCATAAGTTAGATTTTGTGAGAATGTTGATTAACCTTGTTTTACTTCAGTGCCTATGCAGATTTATGAAGGAAGTCTGAAGGAAGAGAATGAAGAAAGAGATAAAAGATTTATTTCAGGTTGAAGATTGTTGAAGAAAGATAGCAAATGGTGGAGTCCGTGGAGCCTCCCCACACAAAAACAAAAGATAAGTATTCATGTTTATTTTAGTACTTTATCATCATAAGTTAGATTTTGTGAGAATGTTGATTAACCTTGTTTTACCTCAGTGCCTATGCAGATTTATGAAGGAAGTCTCAAGGAAGAGAATAAAGAAAGAGAGAAAAGATTTATTTCAGGTTGAAGATTGTTGAAGAAAGATAGCAAATGGTGGAGTCCGTGGAGCCTCCCCACACAAATACAAAAGATAAGTATTCATGTTTATTTTAGTACTTATCATCATAAGTTAGATTTTGTGAGAATGTTGATTAACCTTGTTTTACCTCAATGCCTATGCAGATTTATGAAGGAAGTCTCAAGGAAGAGAATAAAGAAAGAGATAAAAGATTTATTTCAGGTTGAAGATTGTTGAAGAAAGATAGCAAATGGTGGAGTCCGTGGAGCCTCCCCACACAAAAACAAAAGATAAGTATTCATGTTTATTTTAGTACTTATCATCATAAGTTAGATTTTGAGAGAATGTTGATTAACCTTGTTTTACCTCAGTGCCTATGCAGATTTATGAAGGAAGTCTCAAGGAAGAGAATAAAGAAAGAGATAAAAGATTTATTTCAGGTTGAAGATTGTTCAAGAAAGATAGAAAATGGTGGATTCCGTGGAGCCTCCCCACACAAAAACAAAAGATAAGTATTCATGTTTATTTTAGTACTTTATCATCATAAGTTAGATTTTGTGAGAATGTTGATTAACCTTGTTTTACTTCAGTGCCTATGCAGATTTATGAAGGAAGTCTCAAGGAAGAGAATAAACAAAGAGACAAAAGATTTATTTCAGAAAGCATGTTGTAAGTAAAATTACAGGTCTCCGGAGAAAGAACTTATGCCTTGACTTGCAGAAGTTAGACAGCATGAGAAGGACTTATGATAAGGTAAATAGTCAGTAAGAAGCAGACAGTATCCAGTACTTATGTAGGAGCAGGAGGCTCCTAAGAATGCAGAACAGAAATGTTCAAGATAAAGAGAAAGATGGATACTCAGATATAGTTGTGTTATCAGCTATTTTGTACAATAGCTGAATTTCTTGTGAGCCGTCGGTTTATTGAGCATCATTCATGTTCATCATCAGTGTTCAAAAGTTCAGAAGTCATTTTCAGGGCAATTTTGCCCCATTTGTAATAACTACATGTTCATACCCCCATGGGGAAAATGTAAAAAGTTGGTCTAAATGGGATCCTTTTATAAAAGACTCGGCTATCCGTAGGTTTAGCCATTTGGGGGATACTCTAGAGTGTTTTTTCCTTAGGGATTATGCGCTACTCATCAGTGGCGTATAATCCCTGAGTTTTTCACTCAAACCTCCAAAGCTGGAGTATTTCCCATGGTGGTCAAAATCTAAGGTGGTTATTAGAGTTGTGTGTCTACGATTTTTTACGTGTTATCCATCTCGATTGACTCGTATGAACATGCACTAGGTACTGTTATCACACTATAGTAGCAGGGCTACTATCCTTGTTCAGCAGATATCTGCACATTCCAGAGCTTCCATTATTTCAGAGCATGGCTATATATTTGGATCACTCATGATCAGAGCAGTATTGTTATCACACAACTTGTAGTTGCCCCTAGTGGTATCCCATCCGGGACGGTAGAGGAGTTAGGCAACTAAAGAGGTGACCCAAGAGATGCCACGGTTCCCAATGCAGGTGGGAGTCACGTCAACCGAGGCACTCTTCGCTTTCGGTCAAGGTATAACTAGACCAAGGGGGAGACCCTATACCCCAATCACAGTTGATTGGACCCAAACAAAGGCTTCTAAGGGTAGGTAAGTAATGAGTTACGGAAACCAATGCAAGGCTAAGTAGACCTAAGGGTTAAGGTATGGTTGAGGGAGGTGTAAGAGATTGTTAATGTTTCAACCTATGTATGGTTTAGGCCACATGATGGGGTATGATAACTAGGTAAAGTACCATGTGTTTGCACAAGTGGGTCTTGTTTTCTTGGGAAGTGTGAAATGGTTCTACGTGGACCCACAAGATGAAGTTAGGTGTGAGGTTGGTACTATAGGTTAGATGTAGGCTAGATCTATGAGTTTGAGTTGGTTATAAGGATACCCATGTGCTAGATCTAGGGTTTGACACAAATCCCAAGGAGTGCGACTTGCTTGGTGATGGACTAGTGCCTTGTTAAGTGGGCTAATGGGGTCAATAAGTATGTCAAAATGTAGATCGAGACACCTAGAAGCCAAGTCAAGTGGGTTGAGTGAAATCTAATGGTTGGATCTTACTAGATCTAGGTTTTTTAAGTGAGGACCCTAAGTGGACCACAATCCCTTGAAACAAGGAATGCAATCCCCAAGGCGGATCTTGACAAAAGGACAGTATAGACCTAGGTTTCAAGGCATGGGCATTCCAAATCCACGAAAAGTTCAAACACCCACCTCCTAGAAGTGGACCAACTCAAATTTTCAAGGGGGTGCGATTTGCCCAAGGAAGGTCAAAAAGTGGGTTTTGGTGGACCAAATCAAGTCCAATGGCCACCAAATTGTAGATCCGGGATGCTAGTACCCCGATCTATGTATCTTCAAAATTTCAAGTGAATCCAAGGGCTAGATCTTAGTAGATCTAAGTTTTAAGGTGCCAAGAAGATCAAAAGGGGGGTTTTAACCCCTTAAAACATGGAGAGATGTCCACAAGGTAGTTTTCACCAAAGTAAGGATGTGGGGGTAGGTTATCAAGTGTCTAGATTTCAAATCAAGTGGGATCTCACCTACCCATGTGCTAGATCTAACCCAACAAGCCTCTCTTAGGGAAGTGCGATTTGGTTCAAGAGGGCTTTTTGCATTGAAAAGTGTGTCAAATTTTAGCCAATCACCACCAAACTATAGATCCAACTAGGGGTGGATACTATAGAGGTGGGTTTTCAATTTCTCTTCAAATGCAAGGCTAGATCTAAGTAGATCTAAGAAATACCAAAATTGGGGTTTTGATTAATTAGGGTTTTATGACCAATGAAGATAGAATGGATGAAAGAGGCACATACCTTGTAGATCTTACCTCAATTGCTTGTGGCCACCTTGCAAGTTGATAGCATTCTCCTATGTGTATATTCAAGAGTGAGATCCAAGTGCTCCAACCAAAACGTCCTTCTCCAAGATAGCCAAATCGTCCTCCTCCTACAAGACAAGATCAAAGAAACAAGTCAAGCAAGATGATTATGAAAATGGTAGAAAGATGTAATAAAAAGCATCAACTATGTCACGAAGATACAATAATGATACTCCCTGTCACAAGATCAACCCAAGAGAGAATATGTGGATCCCTCCAACAATAACCCTCATGAAGTCACCCTCCTCTCTCCAATTCGACTTTCCTGTCAAAAGATTAGCAAAAGCACCAAAATCCACAATGATACATAGAAGAGATACTGTATATTCAATTTGCAAGAGAATCCACAATGCAAGAGAGATGTGCTCCACAAAAAATCTTCTATTCCAATATTCCAGAGCTCCAAAGGTGAGCTTTACAATGGGGGGTCTCCTCCTTATATAGGATAATAAAGACCAAAACCCTATACCACTCTACAATACTACATCAAATGAGTGGTTGAGATTAAAAGATCTCATCATACAATCAATGGCTAAGATGAACCATAACAATATATCACATGGATCACCCAATATAATAATAGCGCCCCCACTAAATGGTACAAAGAAGGGGTGACGTCATCCACTAGAGAAGAATAAGTGCTAAAATCCACCTCATGATGACTAGGACATGACAATATAAGCACATGGTGGGGCTAGGAGGCATCAATCCTTACTAGCTCATCCCCAAGGCACAATAAAATAATAAAATATGTCCAAGATAATATAAATAATCAAAACTGTCCTCAGAATCCATGACAGTCAAGCAGTAAATGTCCTCCTGTGATCAATGTGGGCATACCCACATGGTGAAAACTGACTGGAAGATCATGATGCCACCCTGTAAGACCTCTGTGAAAACCAAATGCCAAAAACTTGCCTCAATTGCCCAAATCGATTTCCTCAGTGACCACTTTATCCCATTTTTTAACTGCCTCGGGAACTGTGAAAGTGCCAAAACTGCCTCCTAGGGTGCCAGCGCTGTCCATCTGAGCCCACCAGGCTCTCCAGAAGGGGGGGGTAAATGGTAAAAGCAAGTGGCTGGACCACCCCCTTCATCATCAGCGCCCTAGGTGAACTAGCCAATCATGGCCTCTGCTGCTCAGGCTGGGAAATCAGCCCCAAATCTGGTCAACAAGTGTAAAACTGCATCAATCACTGTCAGAAGTGCCCGGAACTGAAAGATAAGTGTCTCAATGGATCCAGAAGACCCAAATCCACTAGAAATGTGTACTCATACACCATGGGTCGCCCAAATGGGCCAGCTGTAGGGTCCACCATATATGGACAATGTATAATCTGTTGATCTGAAGTAGTAATAAAACCTGCTGAACTGGATCAATCATCATCTGCATCATATGTCCATCATATGATATCATCATCAAACATGTGAGCCCACCAATCATCATCAATAATCATCATACATGGTCCACATTATCACGGATCCCAAGAATATACAACCAAGGATAAATCACATCAGTAGACTAAGACAATGCTTCTCTAATCATTTTTCCTAAGAGAAACTTGTTGGGTTAGATCTAGCACATGGGTAGGTGAGATCCCACTTGATTTGAAATCTAGACACCTGATAACCTATACCCATATCTTTACTTTGGTGAAAACTACCTTGTGGACATCTCTCCATGTTTTAAGGGGTTAAAACCCCCTTTTGATCTTCTTGGTATCTTAAAACTTAGATCTACTAAGATCTAGCCATTGGATTCACTTGAAATTTTGAAGGTACATAGATCGGGGTACTAGCCACTTGGATCTACAGTTTGGTGGCCATTGGACTTGATTTGGTCCACCAAACCCATCTTTTGCCCTTCCTTGAGCAAGTCGCACCCCCTTGAAGTTTTGAGTTGGTCCACTTCTGGGAAGTGGGTGTTGGAGATTTTCGTGGATTTGGAATGCCCATGCCTTGAAACCTAGGTCTATACTGTCCTTTCGTCAAGATCCGCCTTGGGGATTGCATTCCTTGTTTTAAGGGATTGTGGTCCACTTTTGGTCATCACTTAAAAACCTAGATCTAATAAGATCCAACCATTGGATCTCATTCAACCCACTTGACTTGGCTTCTAGGTGTCCCGATCTAAAATTTGACATACTTTTTGACCCCATTAGCCCACTTAACAAGGCACTAGTCCATCACCAAGCAAGTCGCACTCCTTGGGATTAGTGTCAAATCCTAGATCTAGCACATGGGTATCCTTAAAATCAACTTCAACTCATAGATCTAGCCTACATATAACCTATAGTACCTACCTCACACCTAACTTCACCTTTTGGGCCTACCTAGAAACACTTCACACTTCCCAAGAAAACTAGACCCACTTGTGTAAACACATGGTACTATACCTAGTCATCATACCCCATCATGTGGCCTAAACCATACATAGGTTGAAACATTAACAATCTCTTACACCTCCCTTAACCATACTTTAATCCTTAGGTCCACCTAGCCTTGCATTGGTTTCCGTAACTCATTACTCACATACCTCTAGAAACCTTTGTTTGGGTCCAATCAACTGTGAATGGGGTATAGGGTCTCCCCCTTGGTCTAGTTACTTCTTGACCTAAAGCGAAGAGTGCCTCGGTTGACGTGACTCCCACTTGCATTGGGAACCGTGGCATCTCTTGGGTCACCTCTTTAGTTGCCTAACTCCTCTACCGTCCCGGATGGGATACTTCTAGGGGCAACTACAAGTTGTGTGATAACAAGTATATTATTCAGATTTATTGTTAGACCTTGTGTCAAGGCTGAGTCTTGAGAGTTCAGATTTGATGACCGATGTGACCCTTTATCCCATACAGTTTCAGTTCAGTGCTTAGAGATCTATTGCAGCAGTGTTTCAGATGATACATAATGATTATTATGATGATGTTGTATGATCTACGGATATATTATCACTGACTATGGATTATTATCTTGTTGATTTAGTCATGTTTACAGCATCTGCTTGGTATATTATTCCTGATGTGGCAACCTGTTTAAAATGAACTATGAATCATAAAATGGACAACTGCTTGCATATTTAGGTCATTTAACAAAACCCACTGGTTTTCACCTTACATAGATATGGTCTTTCTTGACACCAGTTGTCTGCTAGTGTAGGCTCCATATGCATTTGACTCCATCCATACATGACCTTCCTATTTGGCTTTATACCTTGACCTATCTCATTTGACTTTCTGATACTGAGGACTTCCCGATTTTTCTACCTCTGTGTTTGGACCGCATCCTTGTATATTCAGTGTCTCGGCTCTAGGTTGGTGACAAAACTTGCCTTTGGTGAGTTGGATTGTAGGCCTAAATCATTCTGGTCGGTTGTCCCGATGTTTGGCATTGGCTCGAACTCCCCCTAGTCACTTGAGATGTTGTTGGCTAAAACTGAAAGCTCATGTTCTACCTATGGAAACTTATAAATTCGCCCATGGAAACAAAAAAAGGGGCAAGAGCAATGAACAGCTAAAAATACTCCTCGAAGAGTATAAGAAAGGTCCAAAAAGCAATGGTTCTTAAAAGTTATATCTAAACAATTGCTGACCTTATATATTTGAAAACATGCCCTGGATGCAAGCTGCAACTAGTTGTGCTTATCAGCACATCTGAAATCCGAAGGGTTATGTAGGCCAAAAAGGCCATGAAATAAAATTGAATGATCCTAATGAACCTGGATCAAATTGATGTAGACATGATGCCTAAGTTGAATAAACACTCTCTGACCAACTTATCCATTTGTGAGGCACAGCCATCCCCCGTGTTATTTTGTCCAGCACAGAGTTTGTAGCTTTCCCCTTTCTCCCAGTCCAAAGTATTTTTAAGTTGAGTTAGAGAGGTCAACCCCTTTGCCCAACCTTGTTCCTAGCCTTCATCCTTCACTAGCAGTTTGACCGTGTCCAATGGGTGAGTTTGTCATTTGAACTATTGTGCAAGTAATTTTTATCTAACAACGGAATATGCTAACTTAATTAACGCCACTGAATGGATGTTATACTTTGAGCTTGGCTGTGAGAATGATTAGAGAAGCATTGTCTTAGTCTACTGATGTGATTTATCCTTGGTTGTATATTCTTGGGATCTGTGATGATGTGGGCCATGTATAGATGCCTATTTGATGATGATTGATGGTCCCACATACTTATTGATGATATCATATGATGGACATATGATGCAGATGATGTTTGATCCAGTTCAGCAGGTTTATTACTACTTCAGATCAGCAGATTATGCATTGTCCATATATGGTGGACCCTACAGCTGGCCCATTTGGGCAACCCATGGTGTATGAGTACACATTCCTAGTGGATTTGGGTCTTCTGGATCCAATGAGACACTTATCTTTCAGTTCCAGGCACTTCTGACAGTGATTGATGCAGTTTTACACTTGTTGACCAGATTTGGGGTTGATTTCCCAGCCTGAGCAGCAGGGGCCCCGAGAGGCCAGTTCACCTAGGGCGCTGATGATGGAGGGGGTGGTCCAGCCACTTGTTTTTACCATTTACCCCCCCTTCTGGAGAGCCTAGTGGGCTCAGATGGACAGTGCTAGCACCCTAGGAGGCAGTTTTGGCACTTTCACAGTTCCCGAGGAAGTTAAAAAATGGGATAAAGTGGTCATTGAGGAAATCGATTTGGGCAATTGAGGCAAGGTTTTGGCATTTGGTCTTCACAGAGGTCTTCCAGGGTGGCATCATTACCTTCCTGTCAGTTTAACCATGTGGGTATTCCCAGATTGATCACAGGAGGACATTTACTGCTTGACTGTCATGGATTCTGAGGACAGTTTTGGTCATTTACATTATATTGGACATATTTTATTATTTTATTGTGCCTTGGGGATGAGCTAGTAAGGATTGATGCCTCCTAGCCCCACCATGAGCTTATATTGTCATGTCCTAGTCACCATGAGGTGGATCTTGGTACTTATGTTTCTCTAGTGGATGATGTCACCCTCTTATTGTACCATTTAGTGGGGGCGCTATTGTTATATTGAGTGCTCCATGTGATATGTTGTTACGGTTCATCTTAGCCATTGATTGTATGATGAGATCTTTTAATCTCAACCACTCATTTGATGTAGTATTGTGGAGTGGTATAGGGTTTTGGTCTTTATTATCCTATATAAGGAGGAGACCCCCCATTGTATAGCTCACCTTTGGAGCTCTGGAATATTGGAATAGAAGATTTTTTGTGGAGCACATCTCTCTTGCATTGTGGATTCTCTTGCATATTGAATATACAGTATCTCTTCTATGTATCATTGTGGATTTTGGTGCTTCTTCTAATCTTTTGACAGGAAAGTCGAATTGGTGGAGAGGAGGGCGACTTCAAGAGGGTTATTGTTGGAGGGATCCACATATTCTCTCTTGGGTTGATCTTGTGACAAGGAGTATCATTATTGTATCTTTGTGACATAGTTGATGCTTTCTATTACATCTTTCTACCATTTTCATAATCATCTTGCTTGACTTGTTTCTTTGATCTTGTCTTGTAGGAGGAGGACGATTTGGCTATCTTGGAGAAGGACGTTTTGGTTGGAGCTCTTGGATCTCACTCTTGAATATACACATAGGAGAATGCTATCAATTTGCAAGGTGGCCATAAGCAATTGAGGTAAGATCTACAAGGTATGTGCCTCTTTCATCCATTCTATCTTCATTGGTCATAAAACCCTAATTCATTAAAACCCCAATTTTGGTATTTCTTAGATCTACTTAGATCTAGCCTTGCTTTTGAGAAGATCTTGAAAACCCACCTCTATAGCATCCACCCCTAGTTGGATCTATAGTTTGGTGGTGATTGGCTTAAAATTAACACACTTTTCAAGGCAAAAAGCCCTCTTGAACCCAAATCGCACTTCCTTGTAAGAGGCTTGTTTGGTTAGATCTAGCACATGGGTAGGTGAGATCCCACTTGATTTGCAATCTAGACACTTGATAACCTACCCCCAGATTGTTACTTTGGTGAAATCTACCTTGTGGACATCTTTTCATGTTTTAAGGGATCAAAACCCCCTTTTGAATTTCTTGGCACCTCAAAACTCAGATCTACTAAGATCTAACCCTTGGATTAACTTGATTTTTGGGACATGCATAGATCGGGGTACTAGCTACTTGGATCTACAGTTTGGTGGCCATTGGACTTGATTTGGTCCACTTAACCCTTGTTTTAGCCCTCTTTGAGCAAGTCGCACTCCCTTGGGGAAGGTGAGTTTGCCCACTTTGAGGAAGTGGGTAGTTGAGATTCTTGTGGATTTGAAACAGCCATACCTTGAAACCTAGGTCTAGACTGTCTTTTTGTCACGATCCGCCTTGGGGGTAGCATTCCTTGTTTCAAGGGATTATGGTCCACTTAAGGTTATTACTTTAAAAACCTAGATCTAGTAAGATCCAACCATTAAATCTCATCTAACCCACTTGACTTGGTTTCTAGGTGTCCCGATCTACACTTTGACATACTTTTTGACCCCATTAGCCCATCCAACAAGGCACTAGTCCTTCTCAAAGCAAGTCGCACTCCTTGGGATATGTGTCAAACCCTAGATCTAGTACATGGGTACTTCTAGAATCAACTTGGATCTATAGATCTAGTCATTACCTAACCGCTAGTACCAATATTGCACCTAGCTTCACCTTGTGGGCTCACTTAAGGCCATTTCACACTTCCCAAGAAAAAGACCCACTTGTGTAAACATATGGTACTATACCTAGTCATCATACCCCATCATGTGGCCTAAACCATACATAGGTTGAAACACTAACAATCTCTTACACCACCTTCAACCATACCTTAACTCTTAGGTCCACTTAGCCTTGCATTGGTTTCCGTAACTCCTCACTTATTCACCTTTAGAAACCTTTGTTTGGGTCCAATCAACTGTGATTGGTTATAGGGTCTCCCCCTAGGTCTCGCTACATCCTGACCTAAAGCGAAGAGTGCCTCGGTTGACGTGACTCCCACCTTGCATTGGGAACCGTGGCATCTCTTGGGTCACCTCTTTAGTTGCCTGCCTCCTCTACCATCCCGAATGGGATACCGCTAGGGGCAACTACAAGTTGCGTGATAACAGGTCCCCTAGGAGTTTCGTTGGATTCTAGGAAGAATAAATTTTTCCGTAAATTAGACCATTTTTTAATGGTTTAATTAAAAAAATTCAAATTGTAATAGAAACTTCATCCGGAGGCGGAATTGGGCGTGGGGAGGCTCGTCTTGACGCTCAGAGCATCCTCTTTACCCTAGTGCCCTCATTTCTCAGATTCCGGGCAGTTACGTCACTTCTAGGGGAGTTTTGGC
Source organism: Larix kaempferi (assembly GCA_027924585.1). Taxonomy (NCBI): domain Eukaryota; kingdom Viridiplantae; phylum Streptophyta; class Pinopsida; order Pinales; family Pinaceae; genus Larix; species Larix kaempferi. The sequence goes on along the minus strand of BSBM01000182.1, from coordinate 6,533,118 downwards.
TAAAGATGCATCATTTTGGCATTTAATTGCCAAAAAAAGACAAAATGCACCAAGTCCAAAAATCAAAAAAGACAAAAATATGATTATTTAGACTTTGGAAAAGTGAAGCAAATGTTTCATGAAGGGTGTATGACCACTTAAGTGATAAAAGACACATGGAATTTTAAACTTTGGATAAGAAATTCCATTATTTGAAAAGTGGGTGACGTGAGCCTCCTTCACGTTTTGACAATGAGCATGGTTTGGGCGAATACCCATATGGTGGGCGACCACTTTGAATATCAATGAACCATGTTATAATAAAGTTTGGATCTACGAATTAATTGAAGAGATGACGTGAGAAACTAAAGCACAACCATCCCTCACGTGGAAAATCCTTCATTCATGCTCACGATTTGGTTATGTGGCAGCCTTTTAATGGGTTGTTGGTTTGGCATTTATGGAATGATGGGTGCTTTCCTCAAATGGAGGCCACATCACAAGGTTCTAACTACCAAACTCAAAGTCTATCAAGAACTCGAGCTCCGAGCTTGTCTCATATGGATACTCGCCCTCTCTTGCATGCTTCACGACTTTCCATGTGGAAGCTACGTATTGGAGTGATGGAGTTTCCAAGGAAATGTGAGGGGCGCCTTGCCTAAGTGGAGGCCACCTCCCCACTCCTATCTACCACCCACTCGAGTTGTCCTTTGGATCATGCTCTCCAAGCTTTGGATTGATGGGAGTTCGACTTAGTATTTTTTGACATTGGCTCTCTCTATTGCCAATTCGTTTTAGGGTTTTAGTGTCTTGGTTTTTGTATAAAGAGAGGCCTCTTTGGCTCTCTTATGATGGATCTTTTGGCATAGAAACTCTGGAGAATTTTGTAATTTGTCTAAGCATTTGAATAAAGTTGAGACTTTGGAGGTCAATGTGGAAGCTCTTGGTGTGCCATGCTTCATCTTGTATGAGGTGATATCATGTTTTGTTTATATGCTTTTGATTCTTAAGTATTGGATTTATGATTTAGAAGGCTAACAATCTAGCATGAATATTATAAGTCTATGCTTTTCTCTTAAGTGTGTGGGCTTTTCAGGTATTCTCCCAAAGTGCAAGAGTTCTTTCTCGTTTCACTTTCATCCTGCAGGTTGCCAAAGGAGTTTTGCTTTAATAAAATCAAGAAAAGAGGAGATTCTTGCCTCGTCCATCAAGCATTTAAACACTTCTATCGGTTACTGGTTACTTTTTCTACCCCTAGGCTGTGGAATCCCAAAGATCTATCTTTATCCAAGCCTAGATTTTTGCCAAAGTTTGCCCTTTCGTTTTTGGGCTTACATTGGTCTTTGCCTTTCTTTTTTGCTCTCGTCCTAGCCTTTTCTTCCTTCCCTCTCTGCTGCCCTCGTTTTACTGCTGTCCCCTCTGTTTGCATCTCCATTTTTTCAGTCATCATCCACCACTGTTCGCTGCCCACTGCCCCTTCTCTTTGCTGCCCATTACCAGCTCTCATTTCTGCTTACTGTTTGCATTTTGCAGCAGTCTTTATTCCCTGTTTGGCTGCCTTCTTCATCCCTGTTTTCATCCCTTTCGTCCACCTCAAGTTGGGCTTTCCCCTTCCTTGTCTTCTGTTCCTTTGTTTTGCTTTCTCCCTCCTCCTTTCATCCATCTTCAAAGCCCTACAAAAACATCAAAAAATAAGTTTGTTAAATGTTAGACTTAGTTAGTTTGCATTTCTTAAAAAGCTAGTAGTTAGATCTTTAGTCATTAGCTTGCATTCATGTCATATAGGATCTAGTTTTTCTAGCTTATTTAATTTGCATTTCATACGTAGATCTTACTTCTAGTCTCACATTTTGTTCATTAGTAGTTTCATTTTACATCATTAGATCTCATTTAAAAGTTTCAAATCTTGCATTGAAAAAAGATTGGGCATATAGGATAGTGAAAGTTTGCATCTAGTTTGACTTTTTGCATTTTAGATCTTAAAATTAGTTTTGTTTCGATTTTTGCACTAACACTAATGGGTGCCTTGTTGAGTTGATTTGAGCTTGTGTAGGTGTTTTGAAGAAAACGAAAGTTGAGGAACTTTGAAAACAAGAAGATCTTTACCCAAAGAGAGCATCAAAAACACCATAAGGAGATCCAAAACAAATGATGCTGATGTTAAACAAGAAGATTTAAAACTTCTTATTCTCCTTTGTAAAAGAAGTCATAAGACCTTTTTTGTTTCAAGTTCTTTTTTACTTTTAGTTTCTCTCATTGGTTGAAATTCCTCAATACTTGTAATCATTAATAAAGGATCATTTTGAGTGGGGCTTTTAAGTCCCCACTCCCAACTTCCCCATTTGGGGAAGTCTGTTGGTTGTTTGCTTCCTTTTCATACTTAGCTTAGTTTGTTTTACTTTCAGTACTTCTCATACATTGCAAGTACACTACATACTTCCATTGCTAGATTAGTCTTTTCAGTTTATGTTATTTGAGCTTCATATTTGTGTTCTTTGCTTTAGCTGCTTCTATTTTAACAAAGAACCAAAGTCTCTTGAACTTGCAATAACCCAAGTCAAGAGCACTCTCTATCGGAAAGCATTCCCACTTGCATAATCCTTGCATCAAGCATATAGTGTAGATAAAGTCTCTTGAACTTTGTCTTAAAACGAAGTCAAGAGCGCTCTCTGTCGGAGGGTTGAACAGTGTGCTCTTAATAAAATAGAATATTTCCAAATCATACCCACTTTAATAATTTATCTTCGTTGCTATCTAACATCCGTATGCTCTGCCAACCCTAAAAGGTTGGGCTAGTACTCAGAAAGGTGTTGGATTTGTTAATTTTTTATAACATAATAAAATTTTCGCCCCACAACCAACCAATCCGGAGTTGATCGATAAGATAAGTTCGGTGGGTAATTTCCTAGTTGGGGGCGTCAGGGTTCCATGTTCAACCTCTAGTTTGCTGATTAGCATTGCGTGACCTGGCTAGAGCACTGGGTGGCCCGACATGTCCTTGAACGGAGGCACTTGATACTATCTTTTCCGGATAGACTTCCAATACCTCGCGTATCGGTTGCAAGTATCCTTAGCCTTAATAATCAAAGACCACTAAAACTTTAAATCAACCAAGATAATTTTCACAACGTTCTCACAAACAGTTTACTAAGACTTGTATCTTCAGCATCCCCCAGCACTACACACTTATTTGACTCCATTTGGCATTGGTCACTTTACATTTTCGTGTTTTAATTAAGTTGGGCCATTTGTCCATTGGAATTTTTATTTGAACTTATCTATCTGTGGATACTTTTATTTCGCAAGTCTTTATATACTGTGGATCTCATATCTTGTTTCGCAACGTGGATTGCTCATTGTCTTGCGTTTTTTCCATTTATAAAATTGTGATCTTTCATCATTTAAAAAACTCCTAAACAACACCCATCCGCATCACTCAACACTAAAAACACTTAAAACATAAGAGCCATAGTAAACTCTTTGTAGGGACTACCCCCCTTGGCTTCGTTAGGAGTTAGCCTAAAAGGAGGAGCTGGGATTTAGGTGACAGTACCTGGCTCATTGCTTGCCCCCAAGGCCACACCTCTCCCCACTTCCAGTGAGGGAGACAACTTTCGAAAGATTTCTGTTGTTGGTGTGCATCTCGGCGGACAACAAGTTGATGAAATGCAGGTAACTGTAGGTTGCTCCGGTACCGTTCTTACAGTTGCAGAGGGAGTCGTTACCCAGATACAGAGGGAGCAGGTTGATCCAATATGTAGTCAGAAAGATAGAAATGTTCGAACTCAAGAAGGCACTCAGGATGTTACAGAAGAGAACTTCAAGGATGATGATTATCAAATGTTACACAGTTAAAGAAGCTCTTAGTTTGGTGCAAGAGTCTCCAAGTTCGAAAAGGAGAATCAAGATTTAATGCAGTATATGGGATTAGAAAAGCAGTGGTCCATGGAACAGTTTACTCAATGGTTGAGTAGTGTGATATTTTGATCAAAGAAGAAAGTTATCCAGTAGATGGATGGTGCCCAGCAGATGGGTAGCATGGTATTACACCATGGAAATATTTTGGACCACAAGTGATTTTTCTTCAGACCTAATGATCCCACAGTTGTTCAGATATTCCTGGCTAACACCAGGTAGACCTTCGCAGAGAAGGGGAAGACCTTCGTGGAGAAGGGGAAAGAGAAAGACCTTCGTAGAGAAAGAGAAAGGGAAAGAATTAAGACATTTGTAGAGAGGGAGAATTAGAAATTTGCCAAAGGTTGGCCTCTATCCAAGTGATGAGTTTTGGATACTCTAGGGACATGCTAGAATACCCTCGTAGAGAGGGGTGTGGATGTTTCTCCAAGGGGCAGCGGGCAGATACTCTCCTCTGACCAAGGATTGAGTAGCCTGGTCACAAACCTTGACCATGTGGAATGGTTAGTTGGCTCTTGAGGTTTGTGTCGTGATCCTGTGCGGATCATGGAAAGGAAGTCTAGTCCTTGCCCAGGCTAGCATTCGTAGCTTCTCTAGTTCATGTGGAATGACTAGGAGTGTTTATGAAGCTATGGTAGTAGTCCTCCCCAGTGGATGGGTGAGATTGATGACTACGAGAGAAAGGAGAACATCAAAGGAATGGCAAAACTGATAGAATATCTTATGCGTGAAGATGAGAAAGAATATCTTCTGCGTGAAGATGAAAGTAAGAAAAGATATCTACTAAGAAGATAAAGGGAATAAAACTTCTTTAATATAGATTCATGAAGAACCAGTCGAACCAGTCAGTGATCGAGATGCCAGATGAACAGTTGCAGTGATAATGATGATGACAGATGACCAAGTGGATTATATTGATGCCTCCTGTTGCCCAGTTGATGATATTGTCCAGTTGATGATGTCGCCCAGTTGATGATATTGTCCAGTTGATGATGTCGCCAAGTTGATGATGATGTCCAGTGACCTGTCAAAAGATAAAGAATATCCTTCTTGTTAAGAGGAAGTGTTGAATTCTTATGTAACTGCAAAGAATATTCTTATCCCCTCTTGAGGATAAAGTCAAAGTCATATTTTATATGTATTAAAATGTTAGGTCAGCCCCTATTATATTGACAGGTCGGCCCCAGTAAAAAGTAAAGTGACCACTATAAATACAGCGCACCTCTCCTCATTTCATCAATCCGTTTTGCACACCTTCTCTGATTTTTCTGGTATTGCACACTTTTTCTGGGATTCTGTTTCTGCGCATGGTAGAGAAGGACAAGGAAGAAAGAAAGGAAGGGAAAGAAGAGGAGAAAGAAGAAGGAAGAGGAGGAAGACTTTTCTTAGGGTTTTACCCTATGGTTTTTGGTTGTTCTTGGTCTAGCATCATGGTAGTTTGTCTCTCGTAGAGAAAGAGATTTATTCCGGTACTGTACTTGGTTATGGAATCTATATTAAAGAAGTTTTTGCTGGGCTTTCCTACCCATGAGGGTTTCCCAGGATAAATGCCTGTGTACTCTGTGATCATGTTTCTTTCAGTTGATCCTTATTATGCTGTTATTGTACAACTATAATAAATGCTATTGAACTCGGGATTAATGATAATAGCTTAAGTAAGAAACTTAACAATTTGTACATGCACTTGGGTTTTATATTTTGGGTTTACTCATTTTTGGGTCTACCCCCTCACTATGTTTGCAATGTTCCACTTCACATTATTTAGCAACTTTGTGTCTCGCTATGTTTTCAGTCCTTACGGTTTCTAAACTAGTTTTTTTCTATTCTGCTGGATGTAATTTCAAATCCCATTGACTTACTTTGCTCATTTGTGGACAATGATGGAATTTCTTTCTTCCTTCTGTAAATTCAAAACTATTATAGACCAGCTCTTAACAAAATAAAGTATAGTTAACTTGCAAATGCTATATTAAAAGGAAATTGTCAGGAAGGCAAACCAAAAGCCAAGTCTTGAAGTTGATCCTCTGATCTTGCTTCTGCCATAGTTGTGTCAGCTGCCATAACTGGTGCAGACTGAGAGGTTTCGGAGCTACTCATTGACATTGCTAGAGCCTGCTCTAACAAAGCTGCCTCATCCTCCTATAAATGATAACACAGCAAATGAGATGAAAAGCTAAACTATCTTATTAACAATCATACAAAACCAATCATCCCTTAAACAGAAACGCAACCACACACCGCAATGTTGCTACAATCTGGCATTTTCTGCTTGATTACGATTTATACATAACAGTTTCTTTGTAGAGACAATTCAACGAGAAGGGGTTTCAAATGACTTAAACCTTTGGAAAAGATGTAACGCACTGCTATGAGCTGAAAAGAAAGATCAAATACTTTTCAAAATATATTTCTCAGTTCAATTTGATTAGCAGAAGATGGCCACAAAAGAAAATCAGAATCAAAATAGAAGATGCTTATGTAATTCCCCTGGAGTTTCCACAAACATCTACATAGATAAGAGAAGATAATTCCCAAGAATGACCACAAAAGTAGGTCAATGGAACTTAAAGAGTACAACCAGTGAAATACAAATTGGGAGTGCACAAGCAGATCCAATAGCTACACTAACAGCAACAGGAAAAGATCAAAGAACAAGCTAAAAGAATAGCTCAAAGAAAGAAAGAGACAGAGATATAAAATGAATACATAAGCTAAATCTCATCAAGAACATGTCAAGAGTTGTTGAAACTAGAAGTCGAGGCCGAAAGAAGGGGGGGGGGGAGGAAGTTGTCTCCTCGTCGAGCCCTCAATCATTGTGAAAGGACCATTACATTGGTCTAAGAAGGTCAACTGGAAAGTGCCTAAGGCTAATCATGTTTGACTATGCTATCATGTGGGGAGCCCCAGATCAAGGAGGCCCATCACTACTAGGATATTTTGTTCATTTTAGTATTGAGTTCAAGAGGGATGCCCTGTCTTGCCTACATAGATAAGCGCAACATTTCATAGATAAGATAACATACAATAATTTTATTAATGTCCAACAAACAACCTTAATAGTAGGTCAATAACCAACTCCTAACACTAAATTACAAAAATAAAAAAGCTAGAAGCGAAGACAATAGTACTAAAAAAATAATACATATATAATGCGTTGGTATTAAGGTGCATCAAAGCTAGAAGCAGAATGAGGGGAGGAAGAAGAAGAGGATTCCCTAACATAAATAGTGATCATTTAGAAGGACTTGATGCATGCTCTAATAATCTCTTACAAAGTGAAAACTACACTGACAAGACTAGGATGTGTGACACTAAGTTGGCATCAACCATTTACTGCAACTCCCCTAACACTCTAGGCCATCAAGATGAATCTGGTGATGAACTCTAAGTACTCAAGACGATGGAGGGGTGTTACGTGGTACCTGTTATCACCAAACTTGTAGTTTCCCCTATAGATGGATCCAGAAGGATGGTAAAGGGGATAGGCAACCAAAGAGTTGAACCACAAGAGCCTCGATTCCCAAAAGGATTGGTTGTCAAGCCAATCAAGGCACCCTTCGCTTTATGCTATCAAAACCATAGATAACAAAGGGGGAGACCCTGATCTACTCCCGACAGGAGAGATCTAACCAAATCACTAGATCAAGCTATCAGGATAGGGTACGTAAGGTGACAGGTATGGAACCCTAGATTTAAGGAAATGAAACCATTGTGGAGGCTTGGGAAAGATGTGATGCAATCAATAGTATTTAAACACAATGATTCAACAATTAGAAGTGATTCCATAATTCAGGTGCTAGTATAAATTATCAAATTCAGCTGCCTTGGGAAACGTGACCCTTAAAACAAGGAAAGTGTCCCAAAGAGTGGATCCAAGAATTAGGGCTTTCTAGCACAGCTTGGTGGATGGATGTGACAGTATCAAAGCACCCAAGCTCAGCAAGAAGGATCAAACGACAGGCAAATTGACTCTCTCAGGAAATGCGCAAGGGGTTAAGAGACCTAGTGCCTTGGGATTTGGGCCAATGGAGTCCTCCAAGTGTGACGTCTTGGAGAACCCACCTAGGAATTTGCAAAAGACCAAAAACCCAGCAATGGTTTGCCAATAAGCCAAATCGTTTGAGCCAGAGAATTTTCCGATTGATTTTAAATGAGGGTTTGAGAGAAAATGACAGATGGGTAGGGTAGAAGAATAAATTGCATACCTTACAAGCGTACCTGAATCATGGAAATGTTTGCTATGATGTCGAGGATTGTTCCCGCAGAGATCAAATGAGAGTTTGAAGCTTTTCCTGCCCAGCTCCACAAATGCGCCCTCCTCCTCCTGTTGAACCAAGGACAAACAAGATCAATCAGTTCAAGCAAAAATGAAGGAAATACAAGTGAGGAACATGATGACAAAGAGTAAGAGGTACGAAGACAATGATACTCCCTGTAACCGATGAAGAGAAAAGAATGGGGCAGGGTGAGTCTCCCCAGCCAATGCGCCCTCCTCACCAAATCGACTTCTTCACTTGTAGATAAAACATAGAGAAAGAATGTGCAAAGATATTCACCAATACTCTCAGTGCAAAGGAAGAATAGTTTCAATCAACACCAATAGCATCCACAACCATAAGACAAGTATCTGCAAGAATATATTTTATTCCAGAAGCCAAGAGCCAAAAGTTCCTTTACAATGAGAAGGTCTCTCCTTTAAATAGGAATGGGAGAGACCAAAACCCTAACCACCTTTTAAATGGATGGCTAAGATTAAAAGATACATAAGTTATAATCTATGGTTGAGATGAGCTCAACAAATAAAGTACATGGATCAACTCCAAAACATAAGAAACCCACTAGTCAAATCGCCCTAGGGAGGACGTCCTCATAAAGTGACTAGAAAAACATAACATGAAGCTCATGGTGGGTATAGGGGGTGATATAATTCCTCCCTAGTGTGTCCCCATGGCCCAATAACATCAAAATAATCATCAACGTGTAAAATCATGCCACTAGGGTAATTCATGAGCCTCCAAAGGCACCTTGAAACCACAAAAATGTGTCGGAGAAAGATGTGTGGGCCCCACCGACTAATGAAACTACCGTGGAAGGTGTGGGAGACATCATACACATCATCAAAACAATTCCAATGCCATTTCCTTGCCTCAGTAGCCCAAATCGAATTCCTCTGTAGCCAATTTTACCATTTTTTATGCCTCTGTAAATCACCTGTAAAAGATAAAAATGCCTGTATCTCTCTGCCTGGTCACCTGGGGCCAAATATGACTGCACCATCATGTCTGGGAGTATGGCAATATAGTAAAAACAAGCGGCTGAACCCCATACTCCTTCTGTAGTGCCCTAGGTGAACCAATCAAATCATGACACTGCTCTGACAGGCCATTTTTAATGGCAAATCTGCACTAAAGTGATAAACTAAGACATATACCAACTAAAACTGCCCGGAACTGAAAACTATCCTTATGGACTCAGAGAGCCCAAATGCACTAGAGATGCATACTCATACATCATATGGATGACTGCATAATCATATAATATCAACACCATGCCTGGACATAATAAAAATAATAATAATCTGCAAATGATCAAAATCATTAAAATACCACAGATCACTATCTGAGCCTATAAACACTGCATGGAACCATCTAGTGACCAATAAAAGATCACATATCATCAATAACCATCCTCCAGGACCTAACTCATCTCATGCCCTGTGGTTGACTTTGGTCAAACTGTGTTTGACCAAGTCAAACTGACCCATAGTATGATCCAAGCAAGAAACATCAAAGTGTTGCAAGTGTAACTGGTTAAAGTATGCTTCATCAATCATTCCAATAGCAATATAAACATAGAGTAATCATTTCACTGGCAATCTAAAATGAGATATTCAAGATTTTCTAATAATAATAATGGCTCAAACTAGAACCTCAAGGCTATACTCACTTCATGGCTGTGATCAATTTGCTAGTGATGGGTGAGGGTGGATAAATGCAAGGCTAGGCTAAGGGATGACTGTACTGACTCAACACTGTGATACTTTGGAAGTGGGAAAGGGGATACACACTAAAGCATATGCTGGACAAGCAATAACACAAGGGATGGCAGTGTCTCACAAATGGGTAAGTTGTTTGGGAAGTGCTTATTCAACCTTGACAGATGCCTACAACTCACATCCAAGCTGATACAGCTCCGTGAGGATCTTTTCTAGAGACGCCATGACTAGGTGTCCAGCAAACCGTAACTCAGGACTCTAGGGGACACTTAGAATAAGCTATCTCTTGCTCCATCTCATATCACAACCCGCGAGCTAATGAAGAATAGGTCAGCAATCATTAGATATAGCATTTGTTAAACCATTGCTTTAATTAGACCTTTTCATTTCCATAGCCTTTGATCCGTGTGTTGAAAAACACATTCTTGGATTTACATTTCATTAGGCTTTTTGATCCATGTGTGTTGAGAAACACATTCTTGGATTTACATTTCACATGCATTTCATTCACGTGTGTTGAAAAACACATTCTAGAATGGGCTTTCATTAAGATATACAATAAAGTTTCCAAATACAATGTAATGATGGTAGCACTATCTACTTCAGGTCTAGCCAACACAACTTAGGCAACTCAGAGCCGAGACACAAGTTAAACAGGGAAGCTCATCCAACAAAGAGGCTAGAGTGGAGGAAAGTCCTCCATATCACAAGCTAAGTAGTAAGTCAAGGTAAAGACAGTAACTGGAAGGCAACGGATGGATGTAGATAGTGAAGATGATGCCAAAACTAGAAAGCCAAATAATGGTGGGAATGATCACTGGGGCTCTTTGATTGATGCGCACCTCTTAAGGAGAGTTCTACTTGTGGTTTGGAGCAATTGTCTTGGAGTTTCTCTTGTTCATGCTTCTTGCTAATGGTGATGCTAGAGTTGTTAGTTTAACACATGCACGATGAGGTATCTATGTTCTTTTGATGTCTCCTTGTTAATTATTGGAGAATGATGTTTGTTTAGGACTAAATGGTACACATTAATGGGAAGAAGTTGTCTCCTCGTCGAGCCCTCAATCATTGTGAAAGGACCATTACATTGGTCTAAGAAGGTCAACTAGAAAGTGCTTGAGGCTAATCAAGTTTGACTATGCTATCTTGGGAGAGATCATGTGGGGAGCCCCAGATCAAGGAGGCCCATCACTACTAGGGTATTTTATTCATTTCAGTATTGCGTTCAAGAGGGATGCCCTGTCTTGCCTACATTCTTGGGATATACATAGATAAGCGCAACATTTCATAGATAAGATAACATAAAATAATTTTATTATTGTCCAACAAACAACCTTAATGGTAGGTCAATAACCAACTCCTAACACTAAATTACAAAAATAAAAAAGGCTAGAAGCAAAGACAATAGTACTAAAAAAATAATACATATATAAAGCATTAGTATTAAGGTGCATCAGAGCTAGAAGCAGAATGAGGGGAGGAAGAAGAAGAGGATTCCCCAACATAAATAGTGATCATTTAGAAGGGTTTGATGCATGCTCTAATAATCTCTTACAAAGTGAAACCTACACTGACAAGACTAGGATGTGTGACACTAAGTTGGCATCAACCATTTACTACAACTCTCCCAACACTCTAAGCCATCAAGATTAATCTCTTACAAAGCGAAACCTACACTGACAAGACTAGGATGTGTGACACTAAGTTGGCATCAACCATTTACTACAACTCTCCCAAAACTCTAAGCCATCGAATTGAATTTGGTGATGAACTCTAAGTACTCAAGAGGATGGAGGGGTGTTACGTGGTACCAGTACCAACGCACCTATAGAGGTGCCCTAGGGAGAGGAGGTCATTTTTCCGACCAAGAGGGGTGTTTAGCCAACTTTTTCTGAGTAGGGGTTATGGCCCGACCCTCTGGTTTCTCCCTTGGAATTACTATGGCTTAATGGCATTGTTGACTGCCTCATGAAAGGGCTTGGAGCCTTGAGGTTGGTGTCCGAGGCTTCTAGGGGTGGATCACTAGGTCACATGACCCCAACCTTGGATTTATCATTCCAGCAACAGATCTTTCAGTACAGTGGCACATGTTGTTCGTCCAAGTCACCTTACACACCCTCTTGGCCCTCCAGCTCACCAGTGCCCTCTCTCCTTCGGCTCCTCTTGATGATGACATCATCCTCCACGCCAGGCTGCAGTGCTTGATTAGGGGGGGTGTTGAGGGATTTTCACTACTATTAGGGTTAGATGGGGTATGACGACCCCCCCCCCCTCCGCAGTCTGGCCCTTAGAAGGGACCGATATGCTCATTTTTAGCTATTTTGGTCATGTGTGGGTAAATTCTGGGGATAATGCCCCAAATTACCCATAGATTTGATTATTTTATATTATTATTGTTTTAATTTTAAGTTGACATTTATAATTTCAAATTGACATTTTAAAAGGCATATTGGCCTGGGTATTTTTTATTTTTGTAAAGTGAGTGTGAGAAAAGTATAAATACACTTCTCCTCACTTCATTTAAACATAACAACTTATGGGATAAAACATTTTATGTCTGATTTTTTCCCTCACTACGGCTCTTTGATTGATGCGCACCTCTTGAGGAGAGTTCTACTTGTGGTTTGGAGCAATTGTCTTGGATTTTCTCTTGTTCACGCTTCTTGTTAATGGTGATGCTAGAGTTGTTAGTTTAACACATGCACAATGAGGTATTTATGTTCTTTTTGATGTCTCTTTGTTAATTATTGGAGAATGATGTTTGTTTAGGACTGAATGGTAGTTGTTACCAGTTATTTTGTACAATAGCTGAATTTCTTGTGAGCCGCCAATTTATTGAACATGATTCATGTTCGTCATCAGTGTTCAGAAGTTCAGAAGTCATTTTCAGGGCAATTTTGCCCCATTTGTAATAACTGCATGTTCATACCCCCATGGGGAATTTGTAAAAAGTTGGTCTAAACGAGGTCCTTTTATAAAAGACTCGGCTATCCGTAGGTTTAGCCATTTGGGGGATACTCTAGAGTGTTTTTTCCTTAGGAATTATGCGCTACTCATCAGTGGCGTATAATCACTGAGTTTTTCACCCAAAACTCCAAAGCTGGAGTATTTTCCATGGTGATCAAAACCTAAGGTGGTTATTAGAGTTTTGCGTCTAGGATTTTTTACGTGTTAGCCATCTCGATTGAGTCGTATGAACATGCACTAGATCCCCTAGGAGTTTCGTTTGATTCCGAGAAAATATTTTTTTCCGTAATTTAGACCATTTTTTGGAGGCGGAATTTGGCATGGGAAGGCTCGTTTTGACGCTCAGAGCGTCCTCTTCACCCTAGCGCCCTCATTCTTCAGATTTAGGGCGATCACGTCACCTCTGGAGGAGTTTTGGCTAAAAATGCATCATTTTGGCATCTAATTGCCAAAAAATGACAAAATGCACTACAATCCAAAAATCAAATAAGTCAAAAATAATCTTTTTAAAGTTTGGAAAGGGTTGAAGTGATTTAAATGAGGATGTACAATCACATTAAGTGATAAGTCATATATTATAAAAGTCAAAATTGAAAATTTTGGATTAAATTGGGTGTACGGCCCCCCTCCTTCACGTGGGCTCCATCAAATCGCATGAGGTATGGATGAAGGTTCCAATCGTGAGTATGGTGGGCATCTACATCAAAGTTAAAATGCACATGTATTATAAAGCCAAAACTTTGGATATACGAATCACATGGAATGGATGACGTGAGCATGGTTTGGCCGTACGGCTAGCTCTCACGAGGTAATGATTTGGCATTTGATTAGTGCATGATTGAAAGTGTATTGATTATGGTAGGCTCCTTACTCATTTGATGGCCACATCACAAGGCTTGGCTTCACTTGGAATTCGATCTATCCCTACATTAGCTCCAGCACTATCTCCTTGATGGCTCACGTATCTCCTTGATAGCTCACATGTTTGTAAGATGGAGGCTTCCTATTCGAGTGGTGTTAATTACTATGTATGGTGGAGCTTCCAAAGATGGAGTGGGGGGCGCCTTGCCAAGGTGGAGGCCACCTCCCCATCCACTTTAATTTAACTCTTTGTTGATGGTTGGACACCACTCCAAGCTTGGAGTTGGATTGGGATTCGATTTGGTGAATCATGCCATTTGGCTCTCTTCTCAAGCCAATTCGACTTAGGGATCTAAGCTCTTGTATTTTGTATAAGTAAGAGTGCTTTGCTCTCTCTTTCTCATGGACTTTTGATCGTAGACTTACTCTGTAGAAATTTGTATTGGCTTATGCTCAAATACTTGGAATAAAGATCAGACTTTGGAGGTCCATGCGACTTGGTGTCATTGGTGAATGAATTTTGTGAGGTGAATGCTTTCCATTTCTTCATTTTAAATGCTTATGTGTGATCAAATCGTGTTGCTTTAGAAGTCTATTTCATAGAACGTAAATCTTCCATCTACAGTTGTTAACTTGGTTGATTATGTTATTTGTATCAAGATTATATGAGCAAGAAATATTCAGTTGTATTAATGCTGATAGAGTCTTTATATGCTTAGCATACAATTTATAATTTGATCTCACTGGGTTGTTTGAGTTGCTTGATCTTGGATAGGGTTTGTCATCTTGGAGAAGAGTGTGAGTTCAGCTGCGTCTAGCTCATCTTCAAGGATCAAATTTTTGTTTAGACATTGATTTCCTTTTCAGGATCTACACTGCTTGGGTTGTTCCAGGAAGGAAGCACAAAGGAGTTCTGTCTTACTTCAAAGCTCCATCCCAAAACTTTTAAATTCATTGGTTACCTGGTTACTTGGTTACTTCAAAGAAGCCGTAAACTTATTTTTTCCACTCCTTTGGCTTCTTCTTCTTTGCCTTGTTTGGCTTTTTTCTTCTTACCTTCTTCTCATTTCCATGTTCTTTTTATCTTTGCTGCTCACTGTTTTATCTTCGCTGCTCACTGTTTAGAGTCTTTCTACTTCTGATTTTTGCTTGAGTTTCCAGACCCTTCTTTACCTCTCCTTTGACTGCCTTTCACCCTTTGGCAGCCCCTCTCCTACCATCTTTTTGCAGCCCTTCTTCCCTACTGTTGGCTGTCCTTTATCCCTGTTTGCAGCCCTACTTTTCCCCACTGTTTGCAGCTCTCCTATCTCTTTACTCTCTTGATTGTTGGCTGCCCCTTCCCCTTTGGCATTCTTTTCTTCTTCTTTTTTTCTCTTCCCTTACCTTTCGCTCCTTCTCTTCTTCTCCATTTGTTTCCTCTTTTTGACTTGCTTTCGTCTTCTTCCTTCTCTCCAAGCTTTTGATCCACTTTGCTTGTTCGTTGATTAGCTTGGTTAGATGCTAGGATTTGTTAGTTTGCATTTCATTTAGATCTTTCTTTTGTTAAAGCTTAACTTACTTGCATTTAGATCTTAGTTAGTTTGATTAAATTTTTTGCATTTAGATTTCATTACATTTCAAACTTAGATTTGCATCTTAAGATCTAGGATTGCATTTGCATTTTAAAATTATATTTAAAGTTAGCTTTTGTTAGTTTCATTTTGAGATCCTAGATTAGCTTTTCAAATTTTGATTTGACTAATGAATAATGGGTGTTTGAGTTGGCTTTTGATGTAGGTGCTTAAAGAGGACCTCACACAAGCAAATCCAAAGGCTTGAAGAGGAAAACCAAGAAGAAGACAATAAACCAAGAAGAGATCAAACCCGAAGAGAAGATTTGAACCAAGAAGACAAAATCATAACAATTCTCCTTTTTGTCTAAATCTCTCAAGAGCTCCTTAAGATATTCTTTTGTTTTGCCTCAAAGGTCCTTCCAAGGGTTTTAATCCCAAAGGCACTTGTATTCATTCAATAAAGGCTTGAGTAGGGTTTTTAAATCCCCCACACCCAACTTCCCCCATTTAGGGGAAGTTTGTAGTGTTCTTGTGTGATTGGTTTATGTTATCACACCATACTATTCTTGTTTAGCAGATATCTGCACATTCTAGAGCTTTCATTATTCAGAGCATGGCTATGATGATTGTATCTTTTGTGATCACTCATGATCAGAGCAGTGTATTATTCAGACTTATGTTAGACCTTGTGTCAAGGCTGAGCCTTGAGAATTTAGATTTGATGACCGATGTGACCCTTTATCCCATACAGTTTTAGTTCAGTGCTTAGAGATGTATTGCAGCAGTGTTTCAGATGGTGTATGATGTTTATTACTATGATGATGTTGTATGATCTATGGATATTTTATCATTGACTGTGGATTATTATCTTGTTGATTTAGTCATGTTCACAGCATTTGCTTGGTATATTATTCATGATGTGGCAAACTGTTTAAAATGAACTATAAATCATAAAATGGACAATTGCTTGCACATTTAGGTCATTTAACAAAACCCACTAGTTTTCCACCTTACATAGATATGGTCTTTCCTGACACCAGTTGTCTGCTAGTGTAGGCTACATATTCACTTGACTCCATCCATACATGACTTTCCTATTTGACTTTAAACCTTGACCTGTCTCATTTGACTTTCTGATACTGAGGACTTCCCGATTTTTCTACCTCTGTGTTTGGACCGCATCCCTGTATGTTTAGTGTCTCGGCTCTAAGTTGGTGACAAAACTTGCCTTTGGTGAGTTGGATTGTAGGCCTAAATCATTATGGTCGGTTGTCCCAATGTTTGGCATTGGCTCGAACTCCCTCTAGTCACTTGAGATGTTGTTGGCTAAAACTGAAAGCTCATGTTCTACTTATGGAAACTTATAAATTCGCCCATGGAAACTAAAAAGGGCAAGAGCGATGAACAGCTAAAAATACTCCTCGAAGAGTATAAGAAAGGTCCAAAAAGCAATGGTTCCTAAAAGCTATATCTAAACAATTGCTAACCTCATATGTATATGAAAACATGCCCTGGATGCAAGCTGCAACTAGTTGTGCTTTTCAGCACACCTGAGATCCGAAGGGTTATGTAGGCCAAAAAGGCCATGAAATGAAATTGAATGATCCTAATGAACCTGGATCAACTTGATGTAGACATGATGCCTAAGTTGAATAAGCACTCTCTAAACAACTTATCCATTTGTGAGGCACATTCATTCCCCGTGTTATTTTGTCAAAGCACAGAGTTTGTAGCTTCCCCCTTCTCCCAGTCCAAAGTATTTTTGAGTTAAGTTAAACAAGTCAACCCCTTGGCCCAACCTTGTTCCTAGCCTTCATCCTTCACTAGCAGTTTTACCATGTCCAATGGGTGAGTTTGTCATTTGAACTATTGTGCAAGTAATTTTATATAACAAAGGAATATGCTAACTTGATTAATGCCACTGAATGGATGTTATACTTTGAGCTTGGCTGTGAGAATGATTAGAGAAGCATGTCTTAGTCTACTGATGTGATTTATCCTTGGTTGTATATTATTGGGATCCGTGATGATGTGGGCCATATATATATACCTATTGATGATGATTGGTGATCCCCCATACTTGATGATGATATCATATGATGGACATATGGTTCAGATGATGATTGATGCAATTCAGCAAGTTTTATTATTACTTCAGATCATCAGATTATGCACTATCCATATATGGTGGACCCTACAGCTCGCCCATTAGGGCAACCCATGGTGTATGAGTACACATTCCTAGTGAATTTGGGTCTTCTAGATCCAATGAGACACTTATTTTTCAATTCCGGGCACTTATGACAGTGATTGATGGAGTTTTACACTTGTTGACCAGATTTGGGGTTGATTTCCCAGCCTGAGCAACAGGGGCCATGAGAGGCCAGTTCACCTAGGGCGTTGTATGAGGGGTGGTCCAACCACTTGTTTTTACCATTTACCCCCCCTTCTGGAGATCCTGGTGGGCTCAGTTGGACAGCGCAGATGCCCTGGGAGGCAGTTTTGGCACTTTCACAGCTATCGAGGCAGTTAAAAAATGGGATAAAGTGGTCACTGAGGAATTCGATTTGGGCAATTGAGGCAAGGTTTTGGCATTTGGTTTTCACAGAGGTCTTCCAGGGTGATCCCACTATCTTCCTGCCAGTTTTCACCATGTGGGTAGGCCCACAGCGATCACAGGAGGTCTTTTACTGCTTGTCTGTCACAGATTTTGAGGACAGATTTGATCATTTATATTATCTTGGACATATTTTATTATTTTATTGTGCCTTGGGGATGAGCTGGTAAGGATTGATGCCTCCTAGCCCCACCATGTGCTTCTTATGTTATGTCCTAGTCATTATGAGGTGGATTTTTGTACTTTTACCCCTCTAGTGGATGACGTCATCCTCACTTTGTACCATTTAGTTAAGGCATCATCATTATATTGGGTGATCCATGTGATATATTGCTATGATTCATTATTAGCCATTGATCATGTATTGAGACGTCATCCTCACTTTGTACCATTTAGTTAGGGCGTCATCATTATATTCGGTGATCCATGTGATATATTGTTATGATTCATCATTAGCCATTGATCATGTATTGAGATCTTTTAATCCCAACCACTCATTTGATGTAGTATTGTAGAGTGGTATAGGGTTTTGGTCTTTATTATCCTATATAAAGAGGAGACCCCCTATTGTATAGCTCACCTTTGGAGCTCTGGAATATTGGAATAGAACACTTCTTTGTGGAGCATATCTCTCTTGTCTTGTTGATTCTCTTGCATCTTGAGTATACAGTATCTCTTCTATGTATCATTGTGGATTTTGGTGCTTCTACTAGTTTTCTTGCAGGAAAGTCGAATTGGTGGAGAGGAGGGCGATTTCTTGAGGGTTATTGTTGGAGGGATCCACATATTTTCTCTTGGGTTGATCTTGTGACAGGGAGTATCATTATTGTATCTTCGTGACATAGTTGATGCTTTCTATTACATCTTTCTATCATTTTCATAATCATCTTACTTGACTTGTTTCTTTGATCTTGTCTTGTAGGAGGAGGACGATTTGGCTATCTTGGAGGAGGACGTTTTGGTTGGAGCTCTTGGATCTCACTCATGAATATACACATAGGAGAATGCTATCAATTTGCAAGGTGGCCACAAGCAATTGAGGTAAGATCTATAAGGTATGTGCCTCTTTCCATCCATTCTCTCTTCATTGGTCACAAACCCTAATTAATCAAAACCCCAATTTTGGTTTTTCTTAGATCTACTTAGATCTAGCCTTGCTTTTGAAAAGATCTTAAGAACCCACCTCTATAGCATCCACCCTGTTATCAATTGATCTGTACAATAGTTGAAACCTCATTGAGCCGCCAGTGTTGGAACACATCAGTGTTCACTTCCAAAGTATCTGGGTTTCAGTTTTTTGGGTCTAGCCAGTTTTGGCTAGCCAGTTTTGATTTTGAGTCGACATGACCATGGCCCCATGGGGGTTTGTAACAAAGTGTGCTAGTAGGGTCTGAGTGGCTCGGTTCCCCATGACTGGATTAAACAACTAAGGTATTCCAGGGAGTTTTTTCACCGTCAGATTATACTTTGCTTCAGGTGAGATATAATCTCTTGGTTTTTCTCCCGCTTCCTCCAAAGCTAGAATGCCTGATTTTGGAAATTTTTGCCATGGGGGGTTATTACGATCCAACTAATATGTATAAACCTACGAGACACTATTAGAATAGGTTTTGGTCGTGTCCTAAGTCTCTAGGTCCCCCAGAAAAAAATTTCAAAAAAATTTTACCGGACGCGTCGGATTTGGGGTTTTTAATTTTTTAATTATTTTTAAATTTTAATTAAATTTCTCCATAGTTTAAATAGAGAAATTTGAGTCTGTAATATGTCAGTCATCCGGGGTCCAATTTTAGTGTTTGATGGCTCGTTTCATAAGCCAAAAATCACACATGACCCATGGACCAGCTAAACCCAACTTTCGGATGTCAATTCAGCCTCATAATTAATATTTTCTCTAAAAAGTCATTTACAGAGAAATTATTAATTAAAATAATAAAATTGAATATTTTGGAGATAATCCAAATCTTTCCAAAATTAATCAATTTTGATAAAATAAAAGGCTAAATGACATGGCAATAGACATTTATGAAGATTCCAATCAACTCCATGTGGTTTCAATCAACTATCCAGTCACCAGCAAGAGATCCACTTAAGCTAATTCGCCCTCTCCCATGCAAAAGTCGATTTGGTGAGTTGTCAAGTGTTAAATGGGTTGGTTGGTTTGCATTTAAGTTTATGGTAGGCACCCTCATGACTCATCCAATCACCATGGCTTGGCTCCTTTGCAAATTCGAATTAGCACTCCCACATGCCAACTCGCCATCCTCCACCAACCAACTCGCCCTCCTCTCAAAGCTCACGCATATCTACCTAACCTTCACGTGGATCCTAGTTGGAGTTTGCTTATTGGTTGGTGATACTTCCCATGCAATCACCCAAGTCGAGTTATGCCACCTCATCATTCATACCTACCAACAAGTCGAGTTGTCCATTGTTTAGCTCTCCAAGCTTAGTTTTGATTGGAATTCGACCTTCATGTCTATTGTTTTGGCTCTCACTCAAGCCAATTCGACCTAGGGTTTTAGCTAGTGGTTCTACTATAAAGAGAGGCCCATTTGGGTTATTATCTCATGGAATTTTTGTGCACCATTACTTTGGCAAAATTGTATTAGCTCATAGCAATTGCTATCTTGGAATAAAATATCGACTTTGGAGGTCTACATGGAGTGCTTTACTTGTTCATGAGGATTGTCTACACATGATAAGGTGATATTGTGCTATTATATTTGCTCATATTTGTTGTATTTGGTCATTCTTTTGCTTAGAAGTTTTTCTTAAGACCATCGGATGAACATTTGAAGGTACAAGTTGTTCATTTATGTTGTATTTCATGTGATTTAGAAGTGCAAACTGTAGTTGGAAATATTGATGCATCTTCTTGTCCCATTTTATTTAACATACTAAGTTTGATCAAGTACTCTTGTGAGTTATATGTATTGTGCAGATATATAGAAGTGAAGAGGAGCTTGAGCTCGGAAGCATCTTTCTCTCCTTCACAAACATTTTTCTAACATGTTTAGCATTTCAGGGCTCTCCAAAAGTTGAATCGGTGATTCAAGCTTGACCTTGAGAAGTTGTTATAAAATCCATCCACCAAAACTTTACATTTTACCTTGGTTACTTGTACCTTAGGCTTCCCATTCTTCAAGCCCTCTTGTCTTCTCCTTGAAACCCTTTGCTTTTGACTTGCTAGCCTATTCCTCCATTACCCTAGTCTAGTCCTACCTCCTCCTAGTTCTCGTCATACACCTTTTTGGCCTCTCGTCCCCCTTCAAGTTTTAGCTCTCATCCCATTTCAAGCTTCCTCCCTCCTTCCCATTCGTCCCATCTCTTTTAGTTTCCTCTCTCCATCTAGCTCTCGTCCCCTTTCTAGTTCCTCCATCCTCCCTCTCGTAAGCCTCCTTCACCTCCCTCTCGTCTCCCTTTTCCATCCTCTCGTCTCACCCCATTTTGAATCCCCTCTTCCTCTTGTCTTCATCCCCTCCTTTCGTCCAACTCCATTTGCTAGTTCCTTTTCTCTTCGTTTTTGCCCTTAGGTTGCTCCTTCTCCCCTTCTCGTCCATCCTCTCTTTGGCCCTTAAACACAACAAAAGCAAACAAACAAAAGTGTTAGTAGTAGTTAGTGTTAGATCTTATGCTTTGAGGAGTTAGTAGTTAGGCATAGTTAGATCTCATAAAAATAAATATTTTGCATTTGTCTTTCAAAGCACGTAGTCATTTTCCATGTTAAAAGCTTCTTAAATCGTCCATAGCTTGCTTTAGGCTTTAGATCTTATCAAACTTTTAGGGTTTGCTACTTCAAATTTGTTTGATTTTCTAATGCTAATGGGTATTTGAGTTGCTCGTTTGTGATAGAGCTTTCTTGGAGAAAGAAGAGCTTTGAGAAAATTTGAAATAAATAGAAGAAAGAGGCATCTAAACAAGAAGTTATCAAGGGGACAAAAGGGCGATCCAAACCAAGAGACTAGTATTTATCCTTTTGTAATAACTCTTAGAAGCTTATTTCAAGTATTTTTACAAGTTACATCTCTCAAAGTCCTTCAAAGGGTTAGAAACCCAAGGCAATTGTAAAAGCTTAATAAAAGTTAAGTGGAGGAGGCCTCCACTTTTTTGGGTCTTCTTCCCCATTTGGGGAAGAGTGTCGCGTTTGGTTAGCCTAGATCTTTTCTTTCATGCTCTTAGATTAGTTTCCATTTCAATAGGTTTTTTTTTGTTATAATTTCCAATTTACTTACCCCCATGCTCTCCCGAGTACGGTCTTTGACCTGAAAGAGATTCTTGGATAGATTAGACTTTATTTTCCGTTTAGTATTTCATTTTTATCTTGTCATTTCTCTTCCAAACCTTGACCAGAGTAGAGCTAACTTTGGGATCGTATCCCAAAGGCCACATAACTTTGTGGTAGATACTCGTTCCCCCATCAGCTTCTTGTGGACATCCAGCTAGCTGGAAGGTTTCCAAGACTGGTGGCTTCTACTGGTTGACCTTGTTCGGAGGTTGATCCCACCTATTAGATTAGAATTTGTGTGGTAGAACATTAGATTTTCCAGTTTATTTTATTTGGCAAAGTAGTATTATTGGTAGTATTTCATATCTTTCAAATCTATCACATTGTTTAATCATTTTAGAAGTTGAATTATCTTGCTACTACAAACTACTTTTTGCTTCTTAAAACGAACCAAAGTCTCTTGAACTTGGCCAAATCCAAGTCAAGAGCACTCTCTATCGGAGAGCATCTTAGTCTTGCATCATTCCCTGCATTAGGCATTTGTTAATTAGCAAGTCTCTTGAACTGTGGTCATAAGATCAAGTCAAGAGTGTTCTCTGTCGGAGAGTTGAACAAAGTGCTCTAATAATATAAAATTTCCACCCATATTTCCCTTTTAATTAATTTATCTTGGTTTTTGTCCTACACCCGTATGCTCTGCCAACCGGAAACTGTTGGGCTAGTACTCAGAAAAGTGGAAGACTTGTTAATTCACAAGTGAAAACATTAATTAAAATTTTACCCAAAACCCCAACCAAGACAAAATCATTGAGTACTTCCTCTAACAAGTGGTGCCGGGAATCCACTTGTTATCACACCATAGTAGCAGGGCTACTATTCTTGTACAGCAGATATCTGCACATTCCAGAGCTTCTTTTATTCCAGAGCTTCTTTTATTCCAGAGCATGGCTATATATTTTGGATCACTCATGATCAGAGCAGTACATTATTCAGATTTGTTTATGACCTTGTGTCAAGGCTAAACCTTGAGAGTTCAGATTTGATGACTGATGTGACCACTTATCCCATTACAGTTTCAGTTCAGTGCCTAGAAATGTATTGCAGCAGTGTTTCAGATGATACATGATGATTATTATTATGATGATGTTGTATGATCTATGGATATGTTCTCACTGACTGTGGATTATTATCTTGTTGATTTAGTCATGATCATAGCATGTGCTTGGTATATTATTCCTGATGTGGCAAACTATTTAAAATGAACTGTAAATCATAAAATGGACAATTGCTTGCACTTTTAGGTCATTTAACAAAACTTACTGGTTTTTCACCTTACATAGACATGGTCTTTCCCCGACACCAGTTGTCTGCTAGTGTAGGCTCCATATTCACTTGTCTCCATCCATACATTACCTTCCTATTTGACTTTAAACCCTGACTCGTCTCATTTTGACTTTCTGATACTGAGGACTTCCCCATTTTTCTACCTCTGTGTTTGGACCGCATCCCTGTTTATCCAGTGTCTCGGCTCTGAGTTGGTGACAGAACTTACCTTTGGTGAGTTGGATTGTAGGCCTAAATCATTCTGGTCGGTTGTCCCGATGTTTGGCATTGGCTCGAACTCCCCCTAGTCACTTGAGATGTTGTTGGCTAAAACTGAAAGCTCATGTTCTACCTATGGAAACTAAAAATTCGCCCATGGAAACAAAAAAGGGCAAGAGCAATGAAAAGCTAAAAATACTCCTCGAAGAGTATAAGAAAGGTCCAAAAAGCAATGGTTCTTAAAAGTTATATCTAAACAATTGCTGACCTTATAAATATGTGAAAAACATGCCCTGGATGCAAGCTGCAACTAGTTGTGCTTCTCAGCACATCTGAAATCCGAAGGGTTATGTAGGCCAAAAAGACCATGGAATAAAATTGAATGATCCTAATGAACCTGGATCAACTTGATGTAGACATGATGCCTAAGTTGAATAAACACTATCTAAACAATTTATCCATTTGTGAGGCACAGCCATCCCCCGTGTTATTTTGTCCAACACAGAGTTTGTAGCTTCCCCCTTCTCCCAGTCCAAAGTATTTTTGAGTTAAGTTAGACAAGTCAAACCCTTGGCCCAACCTTGCTCCTAGCCTTCATCCTTCACTAGCAGTCTCACCATGTCCAATGGGTGAGTTTGTCATTTGAACTATTGTGCAAGTAATTTATTATAGCAACGGAATATGTTAACTCGATTAATGCCACTGAATGGAATTTATACTTTGAGCTTAGCTATGGAAATGATTAGAGAAGCATTGTCTTAGTCTACTGATGTGATTTATCCTTGATTATATATATTCTTGGGATCCGTGATGATGTGGACCATGTATGATGATTATTGATGATGATTTATGGGCCCACATGTTTGATGATGATATCATATGATGGACATATGATGCAGATGATGTTTGATCCAGTTCAGCAGGTTTATTATTTCTTCAGATCAGCAGATTATACATTGTCCATATATGGTGGACCCTACAGCAGGCCCATTAGGGCAACCCAGGGTGTATGAGTACTCATTCCTAGTGGATTTGGGTCTTCTGGATCCATAGAGACACTTATCTTTCAGTTCCGGGCACTTCTAACAGTGATTGATGCAGTTTTACACTTGTTGACCAGATTGGGGGCTGATTTCCCAGCCTGAGCAGCAGGGGCCCCGAGAGGCCAGTTCACCTAGGGCGCTGATGATGGAAGTGGTGGTCCAGCCACTTGTTATTACCATTTATCCCCCCTTCCGGAGAGCCTGGTGGGCTCAGATGGACAGCACTAGCACCCTAGGAGGCAGTTTTGGCACTTTCACAGTTCCCGAGGCAGTTAAAAAATGGGATAAAGTGGTCACTGAGGAAATCGATTTGGACAATTGAGGCAAGGTTTTGGCATTTGGTTTTCACAGAGGTCTTCCAGGATGGCATCACTATCTTCCAGTCAGTTTTCACCATGTGGGTATGCCCGGATTGATCACAGGAGGACATTTACTGCTTGACTGTCATGGATTCTGAGGACAGTTTTGGTCATTTTTATTATATTGGACATATTTTATTATTTTATTGTGCCTTGGGGATGAGCTAGTAAGGATTAATACCTCCTAGCCCCACCATGAGCTTATTTTATCATGTCCTAGTCATCATGAGGTGGATTATTGTACTTTTTACCCCTCTAGTGGGATGACGTCACCCTCCATTGTACCATTTAGTGAGGGCGCTATTGTTATGTTGAGTGATCCATGTGATATATTGTTATGGGTCATCTTAGCCATTGATTGTATGATGAGATCTTATAATCTCAACCACCCATTTGATGTAGTATTATGGAGTGGTATAGGGTTTTGGTCTTTATTATCCTATATAAGGAGGAGACCCCCCATTGTAAAGCTCACCTTTGGAGCTCTGGAATATTGGAATAGAAGATTTTTTGTGGAGCACATCTCTCTTGCATTGTGGATTCTCTTGCATATTGAATATACAGTATCTCTTCTATGTATCATTGTGGATTTTGGTGCTTTTGCTAACCTTTTGACAGGAAAGTCGAATTGGAGAGAGGAGGGCGACTTCATGACGGTTATTGTTGGAGGGATCCACATATTCTCTCTTGGGTTGATCTTGTGACAGGGAGTATCATTATTGTATCTTCGTGACATAGTTGATGCTTTCTATTACATCTTTCTACCATTTTCATAATCATCTTGCTTGACTTGTTTCTTTGATCTTGTCTTGTAGGAGGAGGACGATTTGGCTATCTTGGAGAAGGGCGATTTGGTTGGAGCACTTGGATCTCACTCTTGAATATACACATAGGAGAATGCTATCAACTTGCAAGGTGGCCACAAACAATTGAGGTAAGATTTACAAGGTATGTGCCTCTTTCATCCATTCTATCTTCATTGGTCATAAAACCCTAATTAAATCAAAACCCCAATTTTGGTATTTCTTAGATCTACTTAGATCTAGCCTTGCAATTGAAAAGATATTAAAAACCCACCTCTATAGGATCCACCCCTAGTTGGATCTATAGTTTGGTGGTAATTGGCTAAAAATTGACACACTTTTCAATGTAAAAAGCCCTCTTGAACCTAAATCGATTTTCCTAAGAGAAGCTTGTTGGGTTAGATCTAGCATATGGGTAGGTGAGATCCCACTAGATTTGACATCTAGACATTTGATAACCTATACCCATATCTTTACTTTGGTGAAAACTACCTTGTGGATATCTCTCCATGTTTTGAGGGGTTGAAACCCCCTTTTGACCTTCTTGGCATCTTAAAACTTAGATCTACTAAGATCTAGCCATTGGATTCACTTGAAACTTTGAAGGAACATAGATCGGGGTACTAACATCCCAGATCTACATTTTGGTGGCCATTGGACTTGGTTTGGTCCACCAAAACCCATTTGTGGACCCTCCTTGAGCAAATCGCACCCCCTTGTTTTTTTGAGTTGGTCCACTTCTAGGAAGTGGGTGTTTGAGTTTTTCGTGGATTTGGAATGCCCATGCCTTGAAACCTAGGTCTATACTGTCCTTTTGTCAAGATCCGCCTTGGGGATTGCATTCCTTGTTTTAAGGGATTGTGGTCCACTTTTGGTCATCTTTTAAAAAACCTAGATCTTGTAAGATCCAACCATTGGATCTCATCCAATCCACTTGACTTGGCTTCTAGGTGTCCCGATCTACAATTTGACACACTTTTTGACCCCATTAGCCCACTTAACAAGGCACTAGTCCATCACCAAGCAAGTCGCACTCCTTGGGATTAGTGTCAAATCCTAGATCTAGCACATGGGTATCCTTGAAATCAACTTCAACTCATAGATCTAGTCTACACATAACCTATAGTACCTACCTCATACCTAACTTCACCTTGTGGGCCTACCTAGAATCACTTCACACTTCCCAAGAAAACTAGACCCACTTGTGTAAACATTTGGTACTATACCTAGTCATCATACCCCATCATGTGGCCTAAACCATACATAGGTTGAAACATTAACAATCTCTTATATCTCCCTCAACCATACCTTAATCCTTAGGTCCACCTAGCCTTGCATTGGTTTCCGTAACTCATTACTCACATACCTTTAGAAACCTTTGTTTGGGTCCAATCAACTGTGATTGGGGTATAGGGTCTCCCCCTTGGTCTAGTTACACCTTGACCTAAAGCGAAGAGTGCCTCGGTTGACGTGACTCCCACCTGCATTGGGAACCGTGGCATCTCTTGGGTCACCTCTTTAGTTGCCCGACTCCTCTACCGTCCCGGATGGGATACCTCTAGGGGCAACTACAAGTTGTGTGATAACACCACTGTCAGACTCGAGGGCGGTCAAGCCGTAAGCACACTTGCCCTCTTTGCAATCTGGGTGCTCTCGACCTATAATCTAAAAGGTTGTCAGTGGTTCTTTTTTGTTAAGGTTCCACTTTTTTTTGAATATCCTTGTTCTTAGCCATAATAATCAAGACCTCTAAAATCTTAAATTTACCAAGATAAGCTGCAAAACGATCTCAAAAAACTTTTATCTCAAACATTTGTATCAAGCATTTCACAATCACTTTACATTTTGACTCCATAAGACACTGGTCCTTAATCACAATATTTTATTTGCTTATTTATCAATATTGGAGTATTTGTGTTAATTTCCGTAAAGAGTGATTTATATCTGATTCAAGTGTATCTCTTATCTTCTATTGCAACGTGGATTGCGTTATCTTGGTCTCATTTTAAGCATTTTTGTGTCTCTCACTTTCAAAAAAACTCCTAAACAACACCCATCCACATCACAACACCAAAATACTTTTTAAACACACAAGATCCTTAGACAACTCTTTTGTAGGGACTTCATTAGGAGTTTGCCTAAACGGAGGAGCTGGGATTCAGGTGACAGTACCTGGCTCATTGCTTGCCCCCAAGGCCACACCTCTCTCACTTGTAGTGAAGAGACAGCTTTCGAAAGATTTCCGCTGCTGGTGTGCAATCTGGCGGACAACACACCCCTAGTTGGATCTATAGTTTGGTGGTGATTGGGTTAAAATCAACACACTTTTCAAGGCAATATAGCCCTCTTGAACCAAATCGCACTTCCTTGGAGAGGCTTGTTGGGTTAGATCTAGCATGTGGGTAGGTGAGATCCCACTTGATTTGCAATCTACACACTTGATAACCTACCCCTAGACTTTTACTTGGATGATATCTCCCTTGTGGGCATCATTCCACATTTTAAGGGATTAAAACTCCCTTTTGAACTACTTGGCACCTTAAAACTCAGATCTAGTAAGATCTAACCCTTGGATTGGCTTGATTTTCTAGATCCACATAGATCAGTGCCTAAGCTACTTGGATCTACAATTTGGTGGCCATTGGACTTGATTTGACACACCTGATCCACCTTTTAGCCCTCCTTGAGCAAGTTCGCATTTCCTTGGGTGACTAAGTTTGCCCACTTCTAGGACCTGGGTAGTTGAGATTGCAGTGGATTTGGAACGGGCATACCTTAAAACTTATATCTAGAGTGTCATTTTGTGACGATCTGCCTTGGGGGTAGCATTCCTTGTTTTAAGGGATTGTGGTCCACTTGGGTCATTTCATGAAATCCTAGATCTAGCAAGATCCAACCATTCTATCTCAATTAACCCGCTTGACTTGACCTCTAGGTGTCCCGATCTACACTTTGACATATCTTTTGACTCCATTAACCCATCCAACAAGGCACTAGTCCTCCTTAAGCAAGTCGCACTCCTTGGGAATTGTGTCAAACCTTAGATCTGGTACATGGGTACTCCTAATTTCAACTTAGATCCATAGATCTACTCACTACATATCCACTAGTACCAATTGCATCCCTTAATTTCACCTTGTGGGTTCCATTTGAATCATTCACATATCCCAAGAAAGTGGGTCCCACTTGTGTAATACATGGTACTAGATCTTGTCTTTTTAGCTCATCATGTGGCCCAAATCATACATTGGTTGAAATAATAATCATTTCTCAAACCACCTTCAACCATATTTAATTTCTAGGTCCACTTTACCTTGCATTGGTTTCCGCAACTTACCATTTACTCATCCCTAGGAACCTTTGTTTGGGTCCAATCATCTTTGATTGGTTATAGGCTCTCCCCCTAGGTCTTGATCTATCTAGATCTAAAGTGAAGAGTGCCTCGGTTGACGTGACTCCCACCTTGCATTGGGAACCATGGCATCTCTTAGGTCACCTCTTTAGTTTCCCATCTCCTCTACCATCCTGGATGGGATACCACTAGGGGCAACTACAAGTTCTGTGATAACAGTTTCATTGTTAGCTTAGTTCCATTTTGCAAGTAGAAACTAATTGCTAGATTAGTTCATTTCTGCTATTTAGTATATTAACTATTGAAGCATTGTTTTATCATTTATTTAAGCTATTCATTTGTGTTTCCTTGTTTAAAATCTACAAATCTTTAAAAGGAACTGTTATCACATATATAGTAGCCGGGCTACCATACATTATTTTTCAGATTCCAGAGCACATTTCAGCCAGTTCCTTTACTTTGAGATGATGAGATGAGCAGTTATCTATGGATCACTATCAGATTTTGGACAGCATATGTATTCCCTATGCCATGACTGAGTCTCAGAACACTCAGAGAGATGACCGATGTAGCCATTATACCATTGGTACAGAGCAGTCAGTAGTGCCCAAAGTTACAGCAGCAGTTTCAGAGGACAGATGATGGTACAGGTTGATGAGCATTCAGGTATATGACTCAGCAGGTATATCATTGTGTTATGGTTATATTGCTTTTATACTTATTCTTATAGCATGTCTTAGCACTTAGTTTCATGATCTGGCGATCATATAGATATGTGGACCTGGTTGATCTTATTATATATATATTATTGTCCCTACACAGACTTAGAAGTTCACTATTCATACTCATTGGTATTACCCTCCTTAGGGAGAATAGAGGTGATCATTCCACCATACCTTGGCTTGCTAGTGTCGGCTCCATCATTCATTGTCTTCATCCATCCATTACCTACCTTTTAGTTTATCACCCTGACTTACTACTTGACTAGTAACATGGAGGATCTTTTCCCCACTGTAGCCTCTGTATTGGATGAGTTTCCCTGTTTATTGTGTCTCGGCTCTGAGTTGGTGACAAAACTTGCCTATGGCGAGTTGGAGTTCCTTGTGAATTCCCCCTAGTCACTAAAGTTGTGTTGGCTAAACCTGAAACTTTTAGTGCTGCCATGAATACAAAATCGGGAAAAATGAAATGCTATATCTTGTATGAAAAGCCCATTCATGCAATGTGTTTCTAAACACACATGAATGAAAGGCATGCCAAATGAAAATGGCTATGAAAATAAAATGTTATATCTTGTGGAAAATAAATACCTAGGTAAACAAGCTGTCCATGACACACCTAGAAGTGCTCAGGTAAACAAGTGCCTTAAAAACACACCTGCAGCAGAAAGCCTAAAATAAATGCAAATCTATGCAATGTGTTTATAAACACACATAGATCAAGGCTATGGAAACTTCAGGCCCAAAAAGCAATGGAACTTAAAAGCTATATCTAAACAATTGCTGGCCTTATTTGTATTATGGATTGTGCGCATCTGTGAAGGAGAATAAACCCTCTTTAAACAACTCATCCATTTGTGAGACATCGCCATTCCCTGTGTTATTGCTCATTTAGTATATACTATGGTGTATTCCCTTTCCCTTGCCAAAGTGTCACAAAGTCAAGACAGTTAAGTCATCCCTTAGCCTAGCCAGTTAATTTAAGCCTTCACCCTTCACTAGCAAATTGATCACAACTATGAAGTGAGTATGATCCTGAAAGTCTAGTCTGAGTAATAATAATAATTAACGACACTATATATTTGGATTTAGATCGCCAGTCATGATTACTCTGTGTTATAATTGTTATTTGAATAAGTTGTAGAGCATATATTAACCTTGACACTTTGCAGCAGCTATTGATGATGATCTGAGTTATATTTGGTCTTGGTTAGACCTAGTTTGACCATGGAGGACCATGGGACATTAGATGTTGGACCTTATGATGATATGGATAGATGATATATGGTCTATGTATACATACATGATGACTCTATGCCGCAGCTACAGGGTTATGATGATGATTCTGGAGTTACAGCAGTATTTGTATATGTACAGCGCATTATTATTCGCCTTGTTCCGGTATATTGGATATTTATTTTGATCATGCAGAGACTCATATGGTGTATGAGTACACATCTTGGATAGATTTGGACCTTCTGAGTCCAATGGGACAGTTCGTTTTCAGTTCCGGGCACTTACAGTGATGATTGAGCCTCAATAGGCTGTCCCAGTGCAGTTTTGGTCTGTTGGAGGCCATGTCGGAGCAGAGATGACTTTATCCGGTTGACCTAGGGCGCTGATGATGGAGGGGGTGGTCCAGCCACTTGTTTTTACCATATTACCCCCCTTCCGGACACATTGGTGCCCTCACCTTGATAGCGCCAGCACTCCAGGAGGCTGTTTGGGGTAGTTTCACGCTTCCCGAGGCATTTCAGGATTGGTAGAAATGGCTATTGAGGAAATCGATTTGGGCTACTGAGGCAAAGTTTTGGCATGGGATGATCAGTGATGATAGATCGGGACCTTCCACACCTTCTCCAGCAGTTTCAGCTTCATCGGGGCCCGCATCCATCACTTATGGCACTTTCTGTGGATTTTTTGAGGTCTTTTGAGGACCACGACTTCACTATGGAGGCACGATTTGGTACATTCATGATTATTTTTTGGTTATTGTGCTATGGGGATTGACCAAGGAGGGATAAAATTACCCCTTGGACCCACCATAAGCCTCTTATGATATTTTGTCATCATGATTTGGTGGGATTCCCCCCTTATAGGGCGATTTTGTCCACTTACATTATATTTTATTAGTGGTCCATGTATTTTATTGTTGAGCTCATCTCAACCATTGATTAGATCATGAGATCTTTTAATCTTAGCCACTCATGTAAAAAGTGGTTAGGATTATACTCTCTCCCCATCCTATTTAAGGAGGGAGCCTCTCATTGTAAAATTCATCTAGAGATTTTTGGCTCTTGGCTCTTGGAATAAAATTTCTATCTTTTGGAGTACATGCTTGGATTGGAGTGGATGTTGGTTGTTTCGATTGTAAATGCTATTGTCCATTGCACTGGAGGATCTATTGTAGCTATCTTGCATATTTGCCATACTTTATTTGCAGGTGAAGAGGACGATTTTGACAAGTGCGAATTGGTGGGGAGGCTTGCCCTTCAAGCTTGGAAGAAGTCGTTTTGGGTTTAACAGGGAGTAGTTTTGCCTTTGTGTCAACTATTCTATGTTTCTCTCTCTCTTGCTTGTATCTACCTTCAATTTGTTAAACTGATTGATGCTTTGCTCCTTGGCTTGACAGGTTAGAAGGAATCACATGTGGCTTGAAAAAATCGATTTGGCAAGAGGGCTTCAACAATTCTCCATTTGATCTTTGGCAAAGTAATCCTCGTCTCAACTAGCATTCATCTCTTCATCCAGGTATGTTCCAAGAGGTATGATCTTCTCTTCCTTGAATCTTCCATAATTTCTAGATCACAAAAACCCTAATCAAATTAAAACCCTTGTTTTTTGGTATTTTTTTAGATCTACTTAGATCTAGCCTTGTTCTTGAAAAGATATTGAAAACCCACCTCTATAGTATCCACCCCTAGTTGGATCTATAGTTTGGTGGAGATTGGCTAAGAATTGACCCATTTTTCAAGGCAAAAAGCCCTCCTTGACCCAAATCGCACTTCCTAGAGAGAGGCTTGTTGGGCTAGATCTAGCACATGGGTAGGTGAGATCTCAATTGATTTGCATTCTAGACACTTGATAACCTAAACCCATATCCTTACTTTGGTGAAAACTACCTTGTGGACATCTTTCCATGTTTTAAGGGGTTGAAACCCCCTTTTGACCTTCTTGGTACTTTAAAACTCAGATCTACAAAGATCTAGCCATTGGATTCACTTAAATTTTTGAAGATACATAGATCGGGGTACAAGCCACTTGGATCTACAGTTGGGTGGCCGTCGGACTTGATTTGGTCCACCAAACCCATCTTTTGCCCTTCCTTGAGCAAGTCGCACCCCCTTGAAGATTTGGGTTGGTCCACTTCTAGGAAGTGGGTGTTTGAGTTTTTCGTGGATTTGGAATGCCCATGCCTTGAAACCTAGGTCTATATTGTCCTTTCGTCAAGATCCACCTTGGGGATTGCATTCCTTGTTTTAAGGGATTGTGGTCCACTTAGGGTAATCACTTAAAAACCTAGATCTAGTAAGATCCAACCATTAGATCTCATTCAACCCACTTGATTTGGCTTCTAGGTGTCCCGATCTACACTTTGACATCCTTCTTGACCCCATTAGCCCACTTAAAAAGGCACTAGTCCATCACCAAGCAAGTCGCACTCCTTGGGATTCGTGTCAAACCCTAGATCTAGTACATGGGTACTCCTAGAACCCATTCAAACTTATAGATCTAGCTTATATCTAACCTATAGTACCAACCTCATACCTAACTCCACCTTGTGGGTCCACCTAGAACCATTTCACACTTCCCAAGGAAACAAGACCCACTTGTGCAAACACATGGTACTATACCTAGTCATCATACCCCATTATGTGGCCTAAACCATACATAGGTTGAAACATTAACAATCTATTATACTTCCCTCAACCATACCTTAACCCTTAGGTCCACTTAGCCTTGCATTGGTTTCCGTAACTCATTACTTACCTACCCTTAGAAACCTTTGTTCGGGTGCAATCAACAGTGATTGGGGTATAGGGTCTCCCCCTTGGTCTAATTACACCTTGACCTAAAGCAAAGAGTGCCTCGGTTGACGTGACTCCCACATTGCATTGGGAACCGTGGCATCTCTTGGGTCACCTCTTTAGTTGCATGTCTCCTCTACCGTCCCGGATGGGATACCTCTAGGGGCAACTACAAGTTGTGTGATAACAGGAACCAAGACTCTTGAACTTTGTCATAAGACGAAGTCAAGAGCACTCTCTATCGGAGAGGATTTGTTTTGCACTTTTACTGCATTTAGCATATAGATTAGTCAAAGCCTCTTGAACATTGTCATAAGACGAAGTCAAGAGCGCTCTCTGTCGGAAAGTTTTTACGTGTGCTCTTAATAAAAAACTTCAACTTCACATTCCCCTCTTAAAAATTTATTTCGTTGCTTTCCACCACCAAGTATGCTCTGCCTTCCCTAAGAGGTTGGATTACTCAGAACGGTGACTGGATTTGTTAATCTTACAAGTGATAACCATAATAAAATCTTCACCCCCATAAACCAACGAACCGGCGTTGTTTCGAGAAATACTCAGGTAGTGGGGAAATTCCT
This sequence comes from Larix kaempferi, assembly GCA_027924585.1. Classification (NCBI taxonomy): domain Eukaryota; kingdom Viridiplantae; phylum Streptophyta; class Pinopsida; order Pinales; family Pinaceae; genus Larix; species Larix kaempferi. Next base: position 6,498,582 of record BSBM01000182.1, on the reverse strand, counting down.
ATTGGTGACGCCGGTAATCACCGTTGTCATAGAGTTCTAGCTTGTTGGTTAAGTTCCTTGGACACCAAGCCTAGAATACTGGACGGTCCGTCAGGTCACCAAGGGGAGCCACTGAAAGTATACTTTTCCGGTTGGACTCATACCTTGCTTTCTTAGCCTTAATAATCAAGATCACTAAAACTCATAAAATCAACCAAGATAATTTGCACAACATTCTCACCAACAATCATTTTGAGACTTGTATCTTCAGCATCCCCAAGCACTACACATTTGACTCCATTTGGCACTGGTCTTCTAAACTTTTATGCATCACCATTAATTTGGGCCATTTGTCCATTGGAACTTGTCTAAGTCATTTATCTATGGATGTCATTTCATTGTACAAGTCTTCATTATATTGTTGATCTATAATCTTGTTTCGCAACGTGGATTGCATTTTATCTTGTTTTTATTGTCATCTTATAAACTGCGATCTCATTATAAAACTCCTAAAAAACACCCATCCGCATCCGCAACACCTTAAAACATTTAAAAAACATAGAGCCATAAACAACTCTTTGTAGGGACTACCCCCCTTGGCTTCGTTAGGAGTTTGCCTAAGCAGAGGAGCTGGGATTCAGGTGACAGTACCTAGCTCATTGCTTGCCCCCAAGGCCACACTTTCCCCACTTCTAGTGAGGGAACAACTTTCGAAAGATTTCTGCTGCTGGTGTGCATCTCGGCGAACAACAATAGCCATTAATGGAAAGAAGTTGTCTCCTCGTCAAGCCCTCAATCATTGTGAAAGTACCATTACATTGGGAAAAGATATTCACTATTGTAGTAATTAGAAAATCCTTTCTATTTTAGTTCTTTACTTTTTTTGGGAATTTACCCCCTTGCTCTCCCGAGTACGGTCTTCAAACCTGAAAGAGATTCTTGGGTTTAATAATCAACAAATCATTGTTCTAAAATTTGTAAAATTTGGACTCCTTGATGTATGCTCTGTGTTACGATGGTACCAGTACCAGCGCACCTGCAGAGGTGCCCCAAGGAGAGGGTGTCATTTTTCACGCCAGGAGGGGTGTTTAGCCAGCTTTTTCTGAGTTGGGATTATGGCCAAACCCTCTGGTTTATCTCTTGGAAGTACTATGGCTTAGTGGCATTGTTAACTGCCTCATGAAAGAGCCTGAAGCCCTGAGGTTGGTGTCTGGAGCTTCCAGGAGTGGATCACTGGGTCACATGACCCCAACTCTGTCCACCACTCCAGTGGCAGATGTTTCAGCACTGAGACACATTTTTATCCTCCAGAGCATCTTGAGTACCCTCCTGGCGCTCCATCTCACCAGCACCCTCTCTCTAGGCCCTCCTACAGAATATGACATCATCCATGAGAGTTGACTGTGATGCTTGATAAAGGGGGGGGCGTTGAGGGATTTTTCACTTATATTGGGGTCAGTTGGGGCATGACAACCCCCCCTTCGTAGTTTGGCCTTCAGAACGGGCTATTTTGTTCATTTTTAGGCATTTTAGTCATATGTGGGTAAAGACTGGGGAAAACACCCCAAATTACACCACAGTTCTGATTATTTTATATTATTTTTGTTTTAATTTTAAGTTGACATTTTAAAAAGGCATGTCGGCCTAGATTTTAATTATTTTTGTAAAAGTGAGTGTGAAAAGTATAAATAACTTTTCCTCACTTCATTTTTAGACATCAATTTATGGGATTACACTTGGTAAATCCCAAGTTCCCCAGGAATCTGTCTACCCATCCATACCAAGCACGGGATGCTTGCTTGAGTCCATACAGTGCCTTTTTCAATTTGTATACATGAGACTCCTTTCCGTGGACAATAAACCCATCTGGCTGCTCGATGTAAACTTCTTCCTCAATAACACCATTGAGAAAGGTTGTCTTCACATCCATCTGATGCAACTTCCATCCCATAGTTGAAGCAATAGCAATGATCGATCTGATGGAAGCATATCAAGCCACAGGAGCAAAAGTCTCATTATAATTGACTACCTCTTTCTGAGAGAATCCTCTAGCAACAAATCTGGCCTTGTATTTTTCAACACTTCCATTTACTCCATGCTTGATTTTGTATAGCCATTTAGAAGTGACTACTGACTTCTCCTCAGGTCTCGGCACAACCTCCCACACATCATTCTTCATGATGGATTGATGTTCTTCCATCATGGCAACCTTCCAAACTTGATGTTTGGATGCTTCTTCGTAAGTGGTTGGTTTTGAATCAATAATGTTGCTCATCAGTGCCACATAACTAGAGAACCTCTTAGGTCTTTTGCTTTCTCTGAAAGCACCATGTGGAGCTTCATGCCCCTCTACATCTTGCAGTGTCTCTTGTGCCCATCTAGGTCTTTTCCGACATGCAACATCTATGGGGATATCAACTGGATCAATGGGATCGATAGGTTCATCCTTTTCTGTTAACTCCCTCTGAATTGGAGGAGGAGATGATCTCATCTCCTTTGGTTCTAGCATTTCTTCATCATCGATCTCTATGTTCGATCCTCTGCCTTTCCTAACAACCATCTCTTCTTCAAAGGTCACATCCCTACTGACTTCAATCTGTCTGGATTCTGGGATGTAGATTCTATAAGCCTTTGAAGACTCACTGTATCCCACAAAGGTTCCCTTCTTGCCTGAAGGTTCTAGCTTGGATCTTTTCTCCTTGGGCACATGTATAAATACTGGACAGCCAAATATCCGGAGATGGCCCACTTTTGGTTTCATTCCTGTGAATGCTTCTTCCGGAGTCACATTCTTCAATATCTTATGTGGACATCTACTATGTACATATACAGCGGTTCTACATGCTTCTTCCCACAAGAACATTTGAAGACTCTGGTCATGTATCATAACTTTGGCTGCCTCCACAATTGTTCTATTCTTTCTTTCCGCAACCCCATTTTGTTGAGGGTTGTAGGGAACTGTGAGCTCCCTCTTAATTCCTGCTTCCTTGCAAAAATCATTAAATTTTGTAGAGGTATATTCTCCACGATTATCAGATCTCAAAATCTTAATCCTCTTCCCAAACAGATTTTCGACTTGTGCTTTGAATTCTTTGACCTTGCTAAGTACTTCTTCAGATTCCTTAGACTTGAGAAAGTATATCCAAGTCTTCCGTGAATAATCATCAACGAATGTTATATAGTAATGATATCCACCCAATGACATAATTGTCATGGGTCCACACAAGTTAGAGTGTACTAGATCCGAAATCCCTTTGGATCTACTCTCACTATCTAGAAAAGATCTTGTTACCAACTATTTTGTACAATAGTTGAACTTCTATTGAGCGGCCAGTTATTGAACATGATTCATGTTCATTTCCAGAGTTCAGAGGTTCAAATGTTCCAGACTTGGCCTATTTGGGCCATCTTTTTACTTTTGTTCTGAAATGACCATGCCCCACAAGGTTTGTAATAATGTATGCTAGTATGGTGGTCTTGAGTGGCTCGGTTCCCTAAGACTTGACAATCAAATAAGGTATTCCAAGGAGTTTTTTCCCTTGTCGATTATGCTTTGCCTATAACCGAGTAATAATCGACGAGTTTTTCTCCTACACCTCCAATGCTGGAATGCTTGAATTTGGCGGTTAGGCCTTGGGGGGTTATTAGAGTCCAACTATAAAATATAAACATACTAGACACTATTGGTGTGTTCTGTAGTCATTTCCTAGGTCCCTAGGTGTGTTAAAACATTATCTGGAAAAAAAAATTAGCGAACGCGCACAACTTTTTTATTTTTTATTTTTTAATTATTAAATTTTTCAATTAATTAAACCATTTTTCCTATGGTTTAATTGAAAATTTTCAATTTGTAATAATTAAGTGGTTTAGGGGTGGATTTTAATAAATGGGGACTCATTTTCTAAGCTAGAGTACCCATTTAACCCCTAAACCCACTTATCCTAAGTTTTTGAGGATTATTTTGCACTTAATTAAATATTTTCTCAAAATTAATAAATGAGGAATATTTAATTAAAAATAATCAGAAAATAATAAATTGGAGATAATAAAAAACTCTCCAACATAGACCAAATTGAATAAAATAAAGGGTTGAATGACATGGCATGGATCAAAGGGGAATATTCCAATCACCACCAACTAATTTCAGTTAAGTATCGAAACACTGCAGTCATCTCTCCATTGGGAATTGCGCCCTCCTCTCTAGCTTGGGCGAATTGGTGAGTTGGCATCATTTTACTGGTTGGGAGATGTTTACAAAGTGAAGGGGTGGGCGCCTTGCCTAGGTGGAGGCCACCTCACCCCATTCTCACCTTCCAAGCACAGTTCAACTCTCAATCATGAGGCTTGGCTCTCTCAGTTGATTGGTAAAGGCGCCTTGTTGGCCCTAGCTCTTCATGAATTCGATTTAGGTATTTGGTACTCTATAGTTTCTATTTAAGCAAGGCTCTGCACCATTGTTCTGGATGGATTGCAAGACACCTCTGCTGATAATTGTAATAGTGTTTTTGTTTACTTTGGAATAAAAGATCAAGGCTTTGGAGGTCCATGTGGTGTCAAGTTTTATGATGAATGTGTCTATTGTGTTGAGGTGATATCCTTCTGAACCCTTCTCTCATTTATGCAAGTGCTTTGATCATTACTAGCTTAGGAAGGCTATTATGCTAGTCCATAGGAATAATTATTCAGTTGTACCAATGTTGATCTAGTCTTGGTTAATCTAGCATACTAGTGTTTGATCTCACTTGTGGTTTGAGTGTGTTGTGGTTTTACAGGAATTACCAAAGGTGAAGACAAGTGTCAGCTAAGTTGCATCTGGCTTGACTTCACAAGCAAACGATCTTTTTTACTAATTATTTCTTGTCTACAGGATCTCCAATTTTTCTCCTTCTTTCTCCAAAACCGAGCTAAAAGGAGCTCTCTCTCTCACCCATCTAAAATCAAAATTTTCAACTCTTTAAAAACTTTGGTTACTAAGCGAAGTTGTGGTTCTCAAACTCTTATCCTTCTCCAAGCTTTGCTCCATCCTTCTTTTGGTTTCATTCCTCTTTTTGGCCCTTGTTTCCTTGCCTTTCACCCTTGCTTCTCTCTTAGCTTCCTTTCGCTCTCTCTTTGTTTTGCTGCCCTCTTTCTGTTGGCTGTCCCTTGTTGACTGTCCTAACTTTTTTTTTTGTTACAACTACCTCCTTTCATCCTCCTCTCCTTGCTTTGCATTCGCTGCTCCTCTCTTTCTTTTGTTTGTTGCTCCTTTCTCCTTTCGCCGCTTCTCTTTCTTTGTTTTCGCTGCATTTCTTACCTCTTTTTGGCAGCCCTCTTGTCTTTTTTCTCCTTGCTGCTGTCCCCTTCTTATTCAGCGGCCTTCTCTTTGTTTGTTGCCCCTTACCTTCTCCTTTTTTGGCTGTCTTCTTCTTCAACCTTCCCCTCGCCCTTCCTTGTTGTTCTTGTTCTCTGCTTTTGCTTCTTTTTTTCCTCTTCCTTCTTACCTTTTTTATCTTCTTTCACTCTTGTTTATAGCTTAGTCTTAGTTTAGCTTGTGTTTAGTTAGATCATTTTTCAAAAGTTTCTAGTCTCTTCTAGTTGCATCTACTTTAGTTTCCTTATTCTAAATCTTAGCTCATTCATATTTCAAATCATAGATCTTAGATAAAGTGCATGTCTTGAGCTCTAATTCGTAGGTGAACAAAGAAGATCTGAGCAAAGTAAAAGCCTAAAGGCTAAACCAAAAAGAGCAAAACCAAAGACTCCTTGAAAAGCGCTCCCCTTCTATTTCCCTCTTCTTCAGTCCCTCATCTGTTCTTGTGCTTCCAAGTCAACAAAAAACATCAAGACATTGTAAAATTTAATAAAAGAGCAAGTGGGATAAAGGCTCCCACACCCCACCTCCCCCATTTGGGAGAAGCTTGTATCGTCCCTTGTCCTTTTTGCATTAGTTTAGTTTTATTTTTTGCAAGTAGCTTAGATTTTATTTCTAGATTAGCTTTCATTGTTAGATCTTAGAAGTTGATAGTTTAGTTTACTTTTTGTTCAAATATTTTATTTGATATAACTGCTTAAAATGGAAATAAAATCTCTTGAATCTCACCAAAAGGTGGACCAAGAGTGCTCTTTGTCGAGAGTTCATTTGTTTTTCTATTTTATTTTTACTAACCCCCTTGCTCTCCCGAGTACGGTCCTAGATCTGAAAGAGACTCTTGGGTAGTTTAGTTGTTTATTTTTGTTTAGCATTTCATTTCATAAATCTCTTGAATCTCACCATAAGGCGGATCAAGAGTGCTCTCTGTCGAAGAGTTTCTCGATGGTTCTTGTTCATAGCATTTAATAAAATTGGAACGAACGTTTGCTACACTACGTATTCTCTGCCCACTTGTGGGATCCTCAGAAACAATGTAAACTTATTATTTTTCCACATTTAATTCACTTCGACCATAATAAAAAACTCTCCCATATAAACCAACGAAAATCCAGCATTGATCGCTAATAGTCAAAAGTGGGCAAATTCTGCCTGGGGACGCTGGAACTCCTGGACCGAGACCTTAAGGGTGTCGTTAGACTACATCCCTGGTTGGTGTAGTGTTGAACACGCTCTGGAGACTCCGACCAGCCAACATGTCCTTATACAGAACCACTTAGACTATTATCCGGACACATCTCCAGTACTGCAAGGTATATCTTGGAGATCCCCTTCCCATTAATAATCAACTTCACCACTAAAATTTACAATAAAATTTACCAAGAGCATTTGCAAAACAGTTCTCAAGCACACCCAAGACATGTACCAAGCATCCCAAGCACTACATTGACTCCATTTGGCATTGGTTCTTCAATTCATTATTTATTTGCTTTTTATCTATCTGGAGTATTGTTTTATATGTTTTAATCTATAATCATGCTGTGGATGCCTTATTGATAAACTGTTATTGGTTGTGTATCATCAATTATTTTGCAAGTACATGCTTGGATTATATAAACTCTTATTGTAAATCATTATAAAAACTCCTAAAAAACACCCATCTGCATCATACGTCACAAAAACACTTAAAATCAAGAGCCTTAGAAACTCTTTGTAGAGTCTACCCCCCTTGGCTTCGTTAGGATTTTACCTAAATGGAGGAGTCGGGATCAAGTGATAGCACCTGACTCTTTGCTTGCCCCCAAGGCCACAATTTTCCCACTTGGGAAACAGCTTTCGAAAGATTTCTGTTGTTGGTGTGCACATCGGCGGGCAACAGATCTCTTGGCATTCTTGCCAAGTGCACATCCTCTACATGTCCCATCATGGTCTACCTGGAGCCCCTGGTAAACCTACCATTATATTCTTCAGTGCTGGGAGAGCTCGATAGTTCAAATGAGCTAGTCTTCTATGCCATAATTCGCCCATATTTGCAGCATCATGTACTAGGGCTTGTACTGGTGGAGTGTTCAGTCGATACAAGCTCTCCTCTCTTATACCAATAACTTTGGTTGTGTTCATGTTTGAGTTCTTGTGCCAAGCAAGGACTTTCCCTTCTGAGAAAGCTACTTTATATCCCTTGTCCTCCAAGGCTGAGATGGAGACAAGATTTCTTTTCATTCCGGGTACATAGAGCACACCACTCAGGCGCAATGTATCATTTGATTCTAGTTGAAGGGAGGTGGCTCCAGATCCCTTCACAGTGTAGTTTGCATCATCTCCAAGTACAACACGGAGATGTCAATTTTTCTCAACTAATTCTGAAAGATTCTCTCTATAACCTGTCATGTGTCTAGATGCACCAGTATCTATGAGCCAAGTGTCACTAGTGGTGGGAATAGTCCCTGATAAAGCTGATATGAATAGAAACTATGTGTGATCTTCATTCTTTTGCTTCTTGTGATGATGATCTTCTTCTACATCAGCGGTGATGCTTCATGCTTCCTTTTGCTTGGACTTCGGCAGCTACTGGCGTAATGTCCATACTTTCTGCACCTATAGCATTGAACTTGAGATATGTCCCTCTTCTTCTTTTGATCTTGGCGAGGACTTGATCTCCTATCTTGGTGCTTGTGTTTGTGAAACTTCTTTCCTTTTCCCTTACCTTTCTTAGCATGGGATACACAAATGCTTGGTTCTCCTCAGGTTGAGTGCCATGGAGTCTTTGTCATGCAGCAATCCTTGTCTCCTCCTGAGTGCAATCTACCCATAGCTTATCAAACTTTGGTAGTTTGGATCTACCACTTATGCTTTGGATAAAGGACTCCAAGATGGTGGAAGCCCATTCAGGGTGGTGATGACAAGCTCCTTATCATCAATGGGATCTCCACTGGTGCTAAGCTTGTCCCTTAGTTCTGTGATCCTCATGAAGTATGAGGCAATGGATTCTGACTTGGACATCTTCATATTTGAAAGCCAGTTCCTCAATGTAATGGATACATTGATGCTATTGTGTTCAAACAACTTCTTTATGGTTTTGAACATTTTCCTAGCATTCTTCTTACTTGAGATTTGTGGCACCAAATGATCTCTTACTAAGTCCACCAGAATCCTTCTTGCTCTGGCATCATTCTTCCTCCATCGGGACTTTTCTTCTTCAGCCTCTGGCTCAGGGACCTTCTCATTTACATATTGTAGTAGGTCATTTTCTTCTAGAAGTAGAAAAACCCTAGACTTCCATGAGATAAAGATGGAAGCTCCTTCCAAACGATCTTCAAACTTCATGCCAATCATCTTGATCATCTTGACTGCAGATCTGGTTCAGAAACCCTAGCAGGAGCTAGGTCAAAAATGAAAGTTGGAATTTGGAAAAACTAATTCCATAGTTAGATGCGCCTTGCCAGGGCGAGTTGAATTGAGGTAGGTCTGATCCAAATCTGTGGAGAGAAGTAGGTCAAAACTTAAACCCTAATTCTGCTGCAGCTGTATAGTTCGGTCAAAAATTGAAAATTTTCGGAATTGAATTTCGTCTTCACCAAAAGATGCGCCTTGCTAAACAAGGTTCTTTTTCTCCAAAATGTTGGGTGAAGACTTCAGAAGATGAAACCCTAGTTCCGGCAATGGCTTCTTCTACAAGTGCTCTGATACCATGTTAGTTTTCATACATTCATAGCATAATAATTTAATTGCATAAACAGGATCACTAGAGGAAAGACAAAGGACAAAACAATAACACAGAGTTTATCCTGGGAAACCCAATTGGGAGAAAACCCAACAACCTTCGTATAGAGATGATAATCCCGAGATCAGAGTACAATCATAAAAGAGAAAAAGATAGAAAATGTCTTCCAAAAGTAGAAACCCCAAAACAGTCTTCTTCTCCAGCTTGTGCGAACTTCTCTCTCTCCCAAGTGATGCGAACTTGTGAAGTGACTGAGTGAAATAATGAGGTGACATAACCTCTTATTTATACAAGTGTAAAACTGACTTTTACCCAAGGTGAGCCGACTTCTCTACTTGACTGGGCCGACTTCACTTGGGGGGCAAATAATAATTGAATTTTAATCTTTTACTTTGCTTCTTTTCTCCCCAAGGTTTACATTGATTCTTTCAAGGGTTTACATGGTCATTTACATCAAGTTCATCTCCCTTAGGAGGTACAATTAAATACAATAAACAATATCTTCCGAAGTTGCACAAAATCCAACAGAACACGCCCTCGAGACTCCATTCCAACCCACATGTTCTTGGGCGGAGCCACTTAGACCAAAATCTGGACATATTCCCCATACTGCAAGGTATATCGGGAATTCCCTCCCCCCCCCGAATCAACTCATCGTTTTCATCTAACTTAAAATAAACCAAGTACACTTGCAAAACATTTTATATTTTACAACAGCACTAGTTTCAATTGCACGACCCCATTGGCACTGGTTAATTATTTCAATATTTGCTTTCAAGTATTTACAATTATGGATGCCATGTATCTCACTTATGTTGTTGATTCTCAAAAGAATAATCAATTTTTGCAAATTGCTTGTTTCAATCACAATTTCATCTAAAACAATTCCTAAAACAACACTCATCCCATCAGTAACAATTAACAAACTAAAAAAGCCTCAAAAACCTTTTTTTTAGTAGGGTCTACCCCCCTTGGATTCGGCTAGGAGTTTTCCTAAACGAAGGAGTCGAGATCAGGTGATAGCACCTGACTCGAGACTTGCCCCCAAGGACACACCTAGCAGCTTCGAAAGATTCCTGTTGTGTTTCCCCCCAGGTGTGCTTTTCGGTGGCAACAAGGCTGATTTCTTCTTTTAAACTCATTTTTCCCCTTTTGGCCCCTTTTACCTTTTTTTCTTGCCACTTTTACCTTTTCCCGCTCAACTTTTAACTAAAGTGGCTTTATAAAGCTAGTCACTTTTAGGACACCATTAAATAATTATAAAGTTACTTTATGAAGTAGTCATGTAATAATTCCCTAAGTCACTTTGTAATCCCCTTTTTAAGTTAATTACTCAATGTCACTTTTTAGTGTTGTTTTTCGCCCAACTGACATTGAATAATTAATTAATCCCCTTTTTGGTCGTCAACTATAGCCTACAGGAATCCACTAGGCTATTACATTGTCTTCCTAGAACACTCAAGCGAAAAGGGACATTACATAGCAAGTCACCCATCCTTTAACAGACTTGTCATCTAGACCAAGGGTAGGACCACCCAAGGGGGGTAGGGGGGGAGTCTCAAATAACCACTAAGATCCCAAATGACTACCCACTTTCCCTCCTCAACTACAACAACCTACTCCCAAGAGTGTTTACGCTAATTGAGATATAGCGAGGTTGGCATCAACAAAAGTTTTGTGCGAGATGGTGGAGAATTGTTTCTTTGAATGGATCAAGGGCAGTGCCCTGAAGTCCTAAATTGGATGAAGAGTTTCAAGTTGGCACCCACCCCCTTGACCTAAGCTTGCTCAAGGCTAATATCTTTTAGGTTGAGGGTATCATCAAGAAAAAAATTGCCTATGGTAATGGGGTCCGGAATAGAGGAGGGGGGGAGCCCCCACACCTAATGGTTAAATTCCCCATTTCATCTATGCTCCTTGTGATTTGTCCCTAGACCAGTTCTTCATCTCTGGCAAACTAGGGAACCTCCCCTTTCTTTTCAACAACTATGACCAAGACTATTTTTCCTACTTGATCAAGAATTGTTGGGATCTAATTTCTTCTTGTAAGGTTTTGACTCTTGAGGTTAGCAATTTCCAATTCTAGTGTGAAGGTGTCTTGAAATAGGTTTTGTTGATGAATGTTTCCCTAACATTTCATCTTTGCTGCCCACCAATTGGGCCTATAATTTTTAAACTCAACTTCCACAATTTCATCTGTGAGGTCATGAATTGAGGAATAAAGTAGGTTATTTTCAGTCTCCGACTTTTCCAATCTGGTAAAGACAGCCTTGAGATGAACCGACCAGTCTGAAATGTCCACTGAAGTAGAGGAGCTGAGTTCCACTACCTTGACAAACGGACTGTACAAAACCTTTGTACTGCTTGTTGTGTAGACCTAGTCCTTTTTGCCTACTGCTGAGTGAAAATCCACCTTACTGTCTGCTGTTGAGTGAGAAACCCAAAACCTGTCCTCTGTTGTGCTGTAGGTTGTGTATTTTGTTGAGAAATGTTATGTCAAAGATGGGCAATGGCAAAGATGTTTGGTTAGGGACTGACCCTTGGGTGGGTTGTCATGGTCAACATCAGTTATCAGCAGAATCAATAGAAGACTTGAGGCAGCAGAATATCTTAATCGTTGCAGATGCAGCAGCTCCAGAACACTATTACTTATGACAGAATGGATGGAAGGAGTATTTGGGATTAGTTGATCACAAAGCAGAGCAGTTAAACCAGTGAAGCATGACTCACGAGAGACTCACAAGTACTCTCGAGTCTGGGCGAGTGGAACTCCAGCCCGAGTAACTGGCGAAGACTCCGCCCCATACTCGCTAACCTCGGGAAACTCGATGCACTCGCCTCACTCAGCACGGACTCTACTCACTCGGCATGGAATCGCCTGAAAATTCGGCACGGAAAGCACCCTGTGGACGCCAAGAGTTATGCAGATTGGTGTGATAGATTTTGGAGGGAAAAATGATGTGAGAGAGGTGATAAGGGGCTCGTTCATCAGTGATTCAGTCACTCATTCATCGAATCATCAGTTGGTCTATCCCAAATCTTGCCGAGTCTGTCCAGAGTCTTCCCCGAGTCTTTCCCAAGTCAATGAGTCATATGTCAACCGAGTCCTTGCCGAGTCCGAGTCGTGCAATATTGAGTTAAACCTATTTAGTCAAAAGTTGCAGAGCAGTTTCATCAGGTTGAGCTTGGATGAAGATGTTTTAGCGTGGCCCAAGAACCCTGCTGAAGGGGTTATACACAGGAAGCCTGGTATAACAGTTAGTTTCATGAAATATGAGCATAGTGAGTGTTAGTGGTGGAAGCTGAATGCCCCACTTAAATCTCGGTTATTCCTTTGGTTAGCAGTATCTAAAAAAATCTTTAATTTAGAACTCTCCACAAAAAAGATTTTGGCAAGGGCCAAGTTTCTGTGTACTCCACAGAAACAACCAAAAAACAGGCCATCACAATTATATTGAATCTCCATTTACTCAAGTATGGAAGGAATCTATGTCATTGACTGGAGGTAAAGGAAAATGGAAGGGGGCATATCTAGTTGATGGATTGAAGCATTGGTTGGAGGATGTGATTGTTGTAGATCATACAGCTTTACCCTATGTAGTTGCTTGGGGAATTTGGTTAGCTAGGAATTCAATTATTTTTTAAGGTAAATATGTCTTGCCTTTGGAAGTCTATTTAAAGTTAAGTATATTTATGATGAGGTCAAGAAGTCTACAAAAGTGAAATCTCCAAGGCAAATAGGGTTATTGTAGATCGTTGACAAAACTAGTCCATGGGGTTTCTTTGACAGTGCTAGTCAAGGAAACCAGGTAAGATGTGGTGCTGGTTGTGTTCTGTTTACCTCAGATGCTCACTTTCCCTTTCAAACTTTGTCTAGGAAGGGACTCAAGCAACTGGGCAGAGCTTAAAGCTCTGGCTCCTCTACTCAGAATTGCTTTGGAGAAGGGGCTGGAAAGTCTCCAGGTCTTTGGGGATTCTGAGTTGACGATCAATTGGGAAAAAGAACAATCAGAGATGCATAACTTATTCCTACAGCCAGTTCTTGATCATATCAATCTCCTGATGGTGATGGGTAGATTCAGTATTTTACCTTTCATCCATGTTTACAGGGAACAGACCATTCAGGCTACCAGGCTTTCAAAGCAAAGAATTGAAGTTGCTGAAGAAGTCTTAGTGCTGGTTAAAGGTGGAGAGGATGGGGATCATCATCAAGAGTCAAGATCCCAAACCCTTCCTCAGCTAGTCTTTATTTCCTTGTTTTCCGATGTGATTTATGATGATTGGCACTCTATGTTTCCTCATGATGGTCCAGGTTATATTCCTGATGTGATAGACAGTTTCCTTTTAATGGTTCTGAGATATTTTTTGAACTTATGCACTTTTTTAGAGCCTCTTTGTAGGCATTTATTTTTTTACGCAATGAACCTGTTATCACACCATAGTAGCAGGGCTACTATTCTTGTACAGCAGATATCTGCACATTCCAGAGCTTCTTTTATTCCAGAGCATGGCTATATATTTTGGATCACTCATGATCAGAGCAGTACATTATTCAGATTTGTATATGACCTTGTGTCAAGGCTGAGCCTTGAGAGTTCAGATTTGATGACTGATGTGACCACTTATCCCATTACAGTTTCAGTTCAGTGCCTAGAGATGTATTGCAGCAGTGTTGCAGATGATACATGATGATTATTATTATGATCATGTTGTATGATCCATGGATATTTTCTCACTGACTGTGGATTATTATCTTGTTGATTTAGTCATGATCATAGCATGTGCTTGGTATATTATTCCTGATGTGGCAAACTATTTAAAATGAACTGTAAATCATAAAATGGACAATTGCTTGCACTTTTAGGTCATTTAACAAAACTTACTGGTTTTTCACCTTACATAGACATGGTCTTTCCCCGACACCAGTTGTCTGCTAGTGTAGGCTCCATATTCATTTGTCTCCATCCATACATGACCTTCTTATTTGACTTTAAAACCTGACTCGTCTCATTTTGACTTTCTGATACTGAGGACTTCCCCATTTTTCTACCTCTGTGTTTGGACCGCATCCCTGTTTATCCAGTGTCTCGGCTCTGAGTTGGTGACAGAACTTACCTTTGGTGAGTTGGATTGTAGGCCTAAATCATTCTGGTCGGTTGTCCCGATGTTTGGCATTGGCTCGAACTCCCCCTAGTCACTTGAGATGTTGTTGGCTAAAACTGAAAGCTCGTGTTCTACCTATGGAAACTAAAAATTCGCCCATGGAAACAAAAAAGGGCAAGAGCAATGAAAAGCTAAAAATACTCCTCGAAGAGTATAAGAAAGGTCCAAAAAGCAATGGTTCTTAAAAGTTATATCTAAACAATTGCTGACCTTACAAATATGTGAAAAACATGCCCTGGATGCAAGCTGCAACTAGTTGTGCTTCTCAGCACATCTGAAATCCGAAGGGTTATGTAGGCCAAAAAGGCCATGGAATAAAATTGAATGATCCTAATGAACCTGGATCAACTTGATGTAGACATGATGCCTAAGTTGAATAAACACTCTCTAAACAACTTATCCATTTGTGAGGCACAGCCATCCCCCGTGTTATTTTGTCCAACACAGAGTTTGTAGCTTCCCCCTTCTCCCAGTCCAAAGTATTTTTGAGTTAAGTTAGACAAGTCAAACCCTTGGCCCAACCTTGCTCCTAGCCTTCATCCTTCACTAGCAGTCTGACCATGTCCAATGGGTGAGTTTGTCATTTGAACTATTGTGCAAGTAATTTATTATAACAATGGAATATGTTAACTCGATCAATGCCACTGAATGGAATTTATACTTTGAGCTTAGCTATGGAAATGATTAGAGAAGCATTGTCTTAGTCTACTGATGTGATTTATCCTTGATTATATATATTCTTGGGATCCGTGATGATGTGGACCATGTATGATGATTATTGATGATGATTTATGGGCCCACATATTTGATGATGATATCATATGATGGACATATGATGCAGATGATGTTTGATCCAGTTCAGCAGGTTTATTATTTCTTCAGATCAGCAGATTATACATTGTCCATATATGGTGGACCCTACAGCAGGCCCATTAGGGCAACCTAGGGTGTATGAGTACTCATTCCTAGTGGATTTGGGTCTTCTGGATCCATTGAGACACTTATCTTTCAATTCCGGGCACTTCTGAAAGTGATTGATGCAGTTTTACACTTGTTGACCAGATTTGGGGCTGATTTCCCAGCCTGAGCAGCAGGGGCCCCGAGAGGCCAGTTCACCTAGGGCGCTGATGATGGAGGGGGTGGTCCAGCCACTTGTTATTACCATTTATCCCCCCTTCCGGAGAGCCTGGTGGGCTCAGATGGACAGCGCTAGCACCCTAGGAGGCAGTTTTGGCACTTTCACAGTTCCCGAGGCAGTTAAAAAATGGGATAAAGTGGTCACTGAGGAAATCGATTTGGGCAATTGAGGCAAGGTTTTGGCATTTGGTTTTCACAGAGGTCTTCCAGGATGGCATCACTATCTTCCAGTAAGTTTTCACCATGTGGGTATGCCCGGATTGCTCACAGGAGGACATTTACTGCTTGACTGTCATGGATTCTGAGGACAGTTTTGGTCATTTTTATTATATTGGACATATTTTATTATTTTATTGTGCCTTGGGGATGAGCTAGTAAGGATTAATACCTCCTAGCCCCACCATGAGCTTATTTTATCATGTCCTAGTCATCATGAGGTGGATTATTGTACTTCTTACCCCTCTAGTGGGATGACGTCACCCTCCATTGTACCATTTAGTGAGGGCGCTATTGTTATGTTGAGTGATCCATGTGATATATTGTTATGGGTCATCTTAGCCATTGATTGTATGATGAGATCTTATAATCTCAACCACCCATTTGATGTAGTATTATGGAGTGGTATAGGGTTTTGGTCTTTATTATCCTATATAAGGAGGAGACCCCCCATTGTAAAGCTCACCTTTGGAGCTCTGGAATATTGGAATAGAAGATTTTTTGTGGAGCACATCTCTCTTGCATTGTGGATTCTCTTGCATATTGAATATACAGTATCTCTTCTATGTATCATTGTGGATTTTGGTGCTTTTGCTAACCTTTTGACAGGAAAGTCGAATTGGAGAGAGGAGGGCGACTTCATGACGGTTATTGTTGGAGGGATCCACATATTCTCTCTTGGGTTGATCTTGTGACAGGGAGTATCATTATTGTATCTTCGTGACATAGTTGATGCTTTCTATTACATCTTTCTACCATTTTCATAATCATCTTGCTTGACTTGTTTCTTTGATCTTGTCTTGTAGGAGGAGGACGATTTGGCTATCTTGGAGAAGGGCGATTTGGTTGGAGCACTTGGATCTCACTCTTGAATATACACATAGGAGAATGCTATCAACTTGCAAGGTGGCCATAAGCAAATTGAGGTAAGATCTACAAGGTATGTGCCTCTTTCATCCATTCTATCTTCATTGGTCATAAAACCCTAATTAAATCAAAACCCCAATTTTGGTATTTCTTAGATCTACTTAGATCTAGCCTTGCAATTGAAAAGATATTAAAAACCCACCTCTATAGGATCCACCCCTAGTTGGATCTATAGTTTGGTGGTGATTGGCTAAAAATTGACACACTTTTCAATGCAAAAAGCCTTCTTGAGCCTAAATCGATTTTCCTAAGAGAAGCTTGTTGGGTTAGATCTAGCACATGGGTAGGTGAGATCCCACTTGATTTGACATCGAGACATTTGATAACCTATACCCATATCTTTACTTTGGTGAAAACTACCTTGTGGACATCTCTCCATGTTTTGAGGGGTTGAAACCCCCTTTTGACCTTCTTGGCATCTTAAAACTTAGATCTACTAAGATCTAGCCATTGGATTCACTTGAAACTTTGAAGGAACATAGATCGGGGTACTAACATCCCGGATCTACATTTTGGTGGCCATTGGATTTGATTTGGTCCACCAAAACCCATTTTTGGACCCTCCTTGAGCAAATCGCACCCCCTTGTTTTTTTGAGTTGGTCCACTTCTAGGAAGTGGGTGTTTGAGTTTTTCGTGGATTTGGAATGCCCATGCCTTGAAACCTAGGTCTATACTGTCTTTTTGTCACGATCCGCCTTGGGGGAAGCATTCCTTGTTTCAAGGGATTGTGGTCCACTTAGGGTAATCACTTAAAAATCTAGATCTAGTAAGATCCAACCATTGGATCTCATCCAACCCACTTGACTTGGCTTCTAAGTGTCCCGATCTACTCTTTGACATACTTCTTGACTCCATTAGCCCATCCAACAAGGCACTAGTCCATCACCAAGCAAATCGCACTCCTTGGGATTGGTGTCAAATCCTAGATCTAGTACATGGGTATCCTTAAAATCAACTTCAACTCATAGATCTAGCCTACTTCTAATCTATAGTACCTACCTCACACCTAACTTCACCTTGTGGGCCTACCTAGAATCACTTCACACTTCCCAAGAAAACTAGACCCACTTGTGTAAACACATGGTACTATACCTAATCATCATACCCCATTATGTGGCCTAAACCATACATAGGTTGAAACATTAACAATCTCTTACATCTCCCTCAACCATACCTTAACCCTTAGGTCCACTTAGCCTTGCATTGGTTTCCGTAACTCATTACTTACCTACCCTTAGAAACCTTGCTTGGGTCCAATCAACTGTGATTGCGGTATAGGGTCTCCCCCTTGGTCTAGTTACACCTTGACCTAAAGCGAAGAGTGCCTCGGTTGACGTGACACCCACCTTGCATTGGGAACCGTGGCATCTCTTGGGTCAACTCTTTAGTTGCCCATCTCCTCTACCGTCCCGGATGGGATACCTCTAGGGGCAACTACAAGTTGTGTGATAACAGAACCTGTTATCACACAACTTGTAGTTGCCCCTAGAGGTATCCCATCCGGGACGGTAGAGGAGATGGGCAACTAAAGAGTTGACCCAAGAGATGCCACGGTTCCCAATGCAAGGTGGGTGTCACGTCAACCGAGGCACTCTTCGCTTTAGGTCAAGGTGAAACAAGACCTAGGGGGAGACCCTATAACCAATCACAGTTGATTGGACCCAAACAAAGGTTTCTAAGGATAAGTAAATGAAGAGTTACGGAAACAAATGCAAGGTTGAGTGGACCTAGATGTTAAAGTATGGTTGAAGGTGGTTTGGGAGATTGTTAGTGTTTCAACCGATGTATGATTTAGGCCACATAATTAGGTATAATGATAAGGTACATCACCATATGCTACACAAGTGGATCCTACTTTCTTGGGATATGTGAAATGGGTTGAAGTGGACCCACAAGGTGAAGCTAAGGGATGAAATTGGTACTAGAGGTTATGTAACGAGTAGATCTATGGATCTAAGTTAATTTTAGGAGTACCCATGTACCGGATCTAAGGTTTGACACAATTCCCAAGGCATGCGACTTGCTTTGAGGAGGACTAGTGCCTTGTTGGATGGGCTAATGGGGTCAAAAGGTATGTCAAAGTGTAGATCGAGACACCTAGGAGCCAAGTCAAGTGGGCTAATTGAGATAGAATGGTTGGATCTTGCTAGATCTAGGTTTTCATGAAATGACCCTAAGTGGACCACAATCCCTTGAAACAAGAAATGCTACCCCCAAGGCAGATCGTCACAAAATGATACTCTAGACCTAGGTTTCAAGGTATGGTCGTTCCAAATCCACAAAAATCTCAACCACCCACTTCCTCAAAGTGAGCAAACTCACTCACCCAAGGGAGTGCGACCTTGCTCAAGGAGAGCTAAAAGAGGGGTTAAGTGTACCAAATCAAGTCCAATGGCCACCAAACTGTAGATCCAAGTAGTTTATGCACCGATCTATGTGGATCTAGAAAATCATGTCAATCCAAGGGTTAGATCTTACTAGATCTGAGGTTTAAGGTGTCAAGAAATTCAAAAGGGGGTTTTAATCCCTTAAAACGTGGAATGATGCCCACAAGGTAGAAATCACCAAAGTAACAGTCTGGGGGTAGGTTATCAAGTGTGTAGATTGCAAATCAAGTGGGATCTCACCTACCCATGTGCTAGATCTAGCCAAAACAAGCCTCTCCAAGGAAGTGCGATTTGGTTCAAGAGGGATTTTTGCCTTGAGAAGTGTGTCAATTTTAACCCAATCACCACCAAACTATAGATCCCGCTAGGGGTGGATGCTATAGAGGTGGGTTCTTAATATCTCTTCAAAAGCAAGACTAGATCTAAGTAGATCTAAAAAAAACCAAAAAATAAGGGTTTTAATCAATTAGGGTTTTTTTTATCTAGAAAATATGGATGATTCAAGGAAGAAGAAGATCATACCTTTGGAGCATACCTGGATGAAGAGATGAATGCTAGTTGAGAGGAGGATTACTTTTGCCAAAGATCAAATGGAGAATTGTTGAAGCCCTCTTGCCAAATCGATTTTTTTCAAGCCACATATGAGTCCCTCTAACCTGTCAAAACCAAGGAGCAAAGCATCAATCAGTTTAACATGTTGAAGGTAGATACAAGCAAGAGAGAGATAAGCAAAGAATAGTTGGCACAAAAACAAAACTACTCCCTGTTTAACCAAAACGTCTTCCTCCAAACTTGAAGGGCAAGCCTCCCCACCAATTCGCACTTGTCAAAAATGTCCTCTTAACCTGTAAAAAAAGATATGGCAAATATGCAAGATAGCTACAATAGATCCTCCAGTGCAATGGACAAAAGCATTTACAATCGAAACAACCAACATCCACTCCAATCCAAGCATGTACTCCAAAAGATAGAAATTTTATTCCAAGAGCCAAGAGCCAAAAATCTCTAGATGATTTTACAATGAGAGGCTCCCCCCTTAAATAGGATGGGGAGAGAGTACAATCCTAACCACTTTTTACATGAGTGGCTAAGATTAAAAGATCAAAAGATCTAATCAAAGGCTAATAATAAATCATAACAATACATTACATGGGTCACCCAATATAATGATGACGTCCCCACTAAATGGTGCCAAGGGAGGATGACGTCATCCACTAGAGGGGTAAAAGTACAAAAATCCACCTCATAATGACTAGGACATGACAAAATAAGCACATGGTGGGGCTAGGAGGCATCAATCCTTACTAGCTCATCCCCAAGGCACAATAAAATAATAAAATATGTCCAAGATAATATAAATGATCAAATCTGTCCTCAAAATCTGTGACAGACAAACAGTAAAAGACCTCCTGTGATCGATGTGGGCCTACCCACATGGTGAAAACTGGCTGGAAGATAGTGGGATCACCCTAGAAGACCTCTGTGAAAACCAAATGCCAAAACCTTGCCTCAATTGCCCAAATCGAATTCCTTAGTGACCACTTTATCCCACTTTTTAACTGCCTCAGTAACTATGAAAGTGCCAAAACTGCCTCCTAGGGCATCTGCGCTGTCCATCTGCGCCCACCAGGCTCTCCAGAAGGGGGGGTAAATGGTAAAAACAAGTGGCTGGACCACCCCCTCCACATACAGCGCCCTAGGTGAACTGGCCTCTCATGGCCCCTGTTGCTCAGGCTAGGAAATCAGCCCCAAATCTGGTCAACAAGTGTAAAACTGCATCAATCACTGTCAGAAGTGCCCGGAACTGAAAGATAAGTCTCATTGGATCCAAAAGACCCAAATCCACTAGGAATGTGTACTCATACACCAAGGGTTGCCCTAATGGGCTAGCTGTAAGGTCCACCATATATGGACAATGCATAATCTGTTGATCTGAAGTAGTAAATGAAACTGCTGAACTGCATCAATCATCATCTGCATCATATGTCCATCATATGATCTCATCATCAAGTATGTGGGACCATCAATCATCATCAATAGGTATATATATATGGCCCACATCATCACTGATCCCAACAATATACAACCAAGGATAAATCACATCAGTAGACTAAGACATGCTTCTCTAATCATTCTCACAGCCAAGCTCAAAGTATAACACCCATTCAGTGGCATTAATCAAGTTAGCATATTCCTTTGTTATATAAAATTACTTGCACAATAGTTCAAATGACAAACTCACCCATTGGACATGGTCAAACTGCTAGTGAAGGATGAAGGCTAGGAACAAGGTTGCGCCAAGGGTTTGACTTGTCTAACTTAACTCAAAAATACTTTGGACTGGGAGAAGGGGGAAAGCTACAAACTCTGTGCTAGACAAAATAACACGGGGAATGGCTGTGCCTCACAAATGGATAAGTTGTTTAGAGAGTGCTTATTCAACTTAGGCATCATGTCTACATCAAGTTGATCCAGGTTCATTAGGATCATTCAATTTTATTTCATGGCCTTTTTGGCCTACATAACCCTTCGGATCTCAGGTGCACTGATAAGCACAACTAGTTGCAGCTTGCATCCAGGGCATGTTTTTCAAATACATATAAGGTCAGCAATTGTTTAGATATAGCTTTTAAGAACCATTGCTTTTTGGACCTTTCTTATACTCTTCGAGGAGTATTTTTAGTTGTTCATCGCTCTTGCCCTTTTTAGTTTCCATGGGCGAATTTATAAGTTTCCATAGGTAGGACATGAGCTTTCAGTTTTAGCCAACAACATCTCAAGTGACTAGGCGGAGTTCGAGCCTGTTATCACCTATTTTGTACAAATAGTTGAACTTCCGATGAACCTGTTATCACCTAAACTGTAGTTACCCCTATGGATATATCCAATCATGGATGGCAATAAGGAAGGGCAACTCAAAAAGTGCAACCACGATCACCTCGACCTCCAATATATGGTTGTCACGCCAGTCGAGGCAACCTTCGCTTTATGTTATCTAGCCCAGACAACAAAGGGGGAATCCTGATCTACTCCCGACAGGAGAGATCAAAACCAAGACACCAAATCAAGTTGTTTCTAAGTGAAGTAAGGTGTATGGTTTATCCTAGACCTTAGGATGAAGTCACAAGCCAAGTGAGGGGTTCAATGGGTATAACTTTGGTCCATAGTTGATGTGAGAGTGACTTATAATGTTTGAAGTGAGATCTAGGATTAGTGTACTAGTTCAAATGTTGGAAAATCCACTGCCTTGGGAACCGTGTCCAATGCAGGGTAGTTTAAGGGTTGAATTGGGGCTAACTAGTACAAATGACGAGCATGACCATGATCAATAATGGCGTCAAAGGTTTGGTTCACCATGCAAGGGTCAAACCACAAGTTAATCCAACAATCTAGGAAAGTCGAATTGACTTGGAGAGAAACCAGTGCCTTGGGAATTGGGATAATGGAGTCAAAGTAGGGTTAACTTGTGGTTAAGGACTCCTAGTACATGGGACAAGTGGGCAATAAAGGTCTTGATGGATGAATAGATCTAGATCTAGGTTTGACCTAAGTGGACCACAATCCCTTAAAATAAGGAATGCTATCCCCAAGGCAAGATTTGACAAGAAAACACACTAGACCTAGGTTTTGAATTATTCTCGTTCCAAATCTCCAAAAATCTCAAGTACCCACGTCTTAGAAGTGAGTCAACGCACTTCTCCAAGGTGGTGCGACTTTACCCAAGGAGCCCTAAAAGTGGGGTTAAGTGGGTCAAGACATGGGGTTAAGTGGGTCAAGACATGGGGTTAAGTGGGTCAAGACAAGTCCGATGACATCCAAACTTTAGATCCGGGTAGGTTGGTCAAGTAGGAGTGTGGATCTATAATTTCATGGCAATCCGACGGCTAGATCTTACTAAATCTGAGTTTGAATGCACCAAGTGGTCCAAAATGGGGTTAAAATCCCTTAAAATGTGGAATAGGGCCCACAAGGTGAAAATCAGAAAAGTAACAATCTGGGGGTATGTTATTTGATGTGTAGATTATGGATCAAGCGGGATCTCAACTACCCACCACCTAGATATAGGTCAACTCACAACCACCAAGAAGTGCGCCTTGCTTGGGAGAAGCTAAGTTGGCTTGGGAAGGGGGTCAAACAGAAGCCGATCCTCACCAAACTATAGATTCGGGATGCCGTGGATGCTATAGAGGTGGGTTTTCAATATTATGCCCAACAACCCACTAGATCTAAGTAGATCTGAGAAAATGTAAAAATGGGGGTTTTGAAATATTTAGGGTTTTAACAATTTCTGAGCTATGTCAATGGATTGGATCAAGGTAAGAGAAACAAACCTGTGGATCTTACCTGGTTAACCTTGTAGATGCCTTGATGATGATGATCTATGCAAACCTGATCAATTTGAGAAGCTTTGAGGTAGTTTTCTATGCAAGTCGATTTGATCCAAGAAGCCAGTGCGCCCTCTCTCCTGCACAACAAACGTCAACAATATCAGATTTGATGCAATCAAGAGATAAGACTAATGCCACAAGAGAAGTAACAGAAAGAAATCATAGATCACAATGATGCTAATGATAACCCCCTGATACAAGCGAATGCCAATAAAGTCGATTTGAAGAAGCCTTGCAAAATCGCCCTTGTTGAAGTCGCCCTCCTGTAGACAAACAATGATTTCCAAAAAAGATAGATCTTACCACAAATTCCAAATGCTAGATTGCAATAGACTTTCCAATCACTATCTAAGAATACCAGATGCAAAGGAGACCACAAGAATTTCCACAAGAAAGTTTTTCTATACCAATAATCCAAGAGCCAAAGACCTCTTACAATGAGAAGCTCTCTCCTTTAAATAGGAAGGAGAGGCACCAAAACCCTAACCACGTTTTGAATGAGTGGCTAAGATTAAAAGATACAAATGTCTAATCAATGGTTGAGATGAGCTCAACAATAAAATACATGGATCACAAATAAAATATTATGTGAGTGGACAAAATCGCCATAGAAGAGGGGAATCCCACCAAATCATGATGATAAAATATAATAAGAGGCTTATGGTGGGTCCAAGGGGTAATTTTATCCCTCCTTGGTCAATCCCCATAGCACAATAATCAATAAATAATCATCAATGTACCAAATCGTGCCACCATAGTCAAATCGTAGGCCTCAAAAAGACCTCAGAAATCCACAGAAAGTGCCATAAGTGATGGATGCGGGCCCCGATGAAGCTGAAACTGCTGGAGAACGTGTGGAGGACCCCGATCTATCATCACTGATCATCCCATGCCATAACATTGCCTCAATAGCCCAAATCGATTTCCTCAATAGCCATTTCTACCAATCTTGAAATGCCTCGGGAAGCATGAAACTGCCCCAAACTGCCTCCTGGAGTGCCTGCGCTGTCAAGGTGAGGGCACCAGTGTGTCCGGGAGGGGGGTAATATGGTAACAACAAGTGGCTGGACCACCCCCTCCATCATCAGCGCCCTAGGTCAACCGGATAAAAATCACATCTGCTCCGACTGGGCCTCTGACAGACCAAAACTGCACTGGGATAGCCTACTGAGGCTCAATCATCACTGTAAGTGCCCGGAACTGAAAACAAACTGTCTCATTGGACTCAGAAGGTCCAAATCCATCCAAGATGTGTACTCATACACCATATGAGTCTATGCACGATCAAAATATATATCCAATATACCGGAACAGGGTGTGTCATGGACAGCTTGCTTACCTAGGTATTTATTTTTCCAAAAGATATAACATTTTATTTTCATAGCCATTTTCATTTGGCATGCCTTTCATTCATGTGTGTTTAGAAACACATTGCATGAATGGGCTTTTCATACAAGATATAGCATTTCATTTTTCCAGATTTTGTATTCATGGCAGCACTAAAAGTTTCAGGTTTAGCCAACACAACTTTAGTGACTAGGGGGAATTCACAAGGAACTCCAACTCACCATAGGTAAGTTTTGTCACCAACTCAGAGCCGAGACACAATAAACAGGGAAACTCATCCAATACAGAGGCTACAGTGGGGAAAAGATCCTCCATGTTACTAGTCAAGTAGTAAGTCAGGGTGATAAACTAAAAGGTAGGCCATGGATGGATAAAGACAATGAATAATGGAGCCGACACTAGCAAGCCAAGGTATGGTGGAATGATCACCTCTATTCTCCCTAAGGAGGGTAAAACCAATGAGTATGAATAGTGAACTTCTAAGTCTGAGTAGGGACAATAATATATATATAATAAGATCAACCAGGTCCACATATCTATATGATCGCCAGATCATGAAACTAAGTGCTAAGACATGCTATAAGAATAAATATAAAAGCAATATAACCATGACACAATGATATACCTGCTAAGTCATATACCTGACTGCTCATCAACCTGTACCATCATCTGTCCTCTGAAATTGCTGCTGTAACTCTGGACACTACTGACTGCTCTGTACCAATGGTATAATGGCTACATCGGTCATCTCTCTGAGTGTCCTGAGACTCAGTCATGGCATGGGGAATATACACTGCTGTCCACAATCTGATAGTGATCCAATGTAGATGTTCATCTCAGCATCTCAAATGTAGGGGAACTGGCTGAATAATGTACTGGCATCAGAAAAATAATGTATGGTAGCCCGGCTACTATAAATGTGATAACAGAACCGCCAGTTTATTGAACATGATTCATGTTCATCATCAGCATTCAGAAGTTCAGAAGTCAATTTCAGGGCAATTTTGCCCCTTTTGTAATAACTGCATGTTCATACCCCCATGGGGAATTTGTAAAATGTTGGTCTAAACGGGGTCCTTTTATAAAAGACTCGGCTACCCATAGGTTTAGCCATTTGGGGGATACTCTAGAGCGTTTTTTCCTTAGGAATCATGCGTTACTCATCAATGGCGTATAATCCTCGAGTTTTTCACTCAAACCTCCAAAGCTAGAGTATTTCCCATGGTGGTCAAAACCTAAGGTGGTTATTAGAGTCTTGTGTCTAGGATTTTTTACGTGTTAGCCACATCGATTGAGTCGTATGAACATGCACTAGGTCCTCTAGGAGTTTCGTTTGATTCCGGCAAAAATAAATTTTTCATAAAATTAGACCATTTTTTAATGGTTTAATTAAAAAATTTCAAGAAGTGATAAAAACCTCATCCAGAGGCGGAAGTGGGCATGGGGAGGCTCGTTTTGACGCTCAGAGCATCCTCTTCACCTTGGCACCTTCATTCTTCAGTTTCTGGGCAGTTACATCACCCCAGGAGCAGTTTTGGCTAAAAATGCATCATTTTGACATTTAATTGCCAAAAAATGACAAAATGCACTAAGGTCCAAAAATCAAATAAGTCAAAATTCATTAAAATAATCCATGGAAACGGTTGAGTATTGATTTTAAGAGGTGTACGACCCACTTAAGTGATTAAAGGCACATGCAAATTAAAAGTTTGGATAGCAAATTGGATTCAAGTGATAACGTGAGCATACATCCACGTGGGTCATGTTCGCATGGGGTATGAGTGAGGGGCCCATTCTAAAGTGGTGAGCTACCACTTATAAGATTAAAACCATATGCTAATTAAAGTTTGGAAATATTTCTAAGAGAATGACGTGAGCCATTTAAACCGTACGGATTTTAGCCTTCACGTGGGAGCTTAATACATGGGCATCACGATTTGGTTATGTGGCACTCGTGTTATGGATTGTTGAATATGTATTAATGGCTATGGTGGGCGCATCCTAAGATTGTGGCCACATCACAAGCTTGGAGCTCGAGCTAACTCGAATCTATCTCCCTCAATCCTCACACTTCCCTTCATTGCTCATGTCAATCCCATGTGGAGGATGCGAATGGGTTTGGTGTTAATTCCAAAGGAAGGTGGAGGCCACCTCCCCACTCACACCAACCTCAAAACTCGAGTTGTGATGCCAAGCTTTGCCATTGATTTGAATTCGATGGGATTGGCTCTCTTCTCTTGCCAATTCGACCTAGGGTTTTAGCATTGTACTTTGTTATATAAGAGATGCATTTTAGCTCTCTTAGGATGGAAAATTTTTGGGGTTTCTCTCCCATTCGAGCTTAATGAAAATATCAGCTGGGTTTTGTAGACAGATGGAGCATCTTTCATGTGGTTGTGTGATGTATTTCAAGTTGTAGAATAAATCTAGCTTGTGAGGGCTTTCTCAAGCACAATAGATTAGCCATTTAGGATTAAGTTGGTTAATTATGCTTGAACAATTAGTTTTTCAATGGACATCAGTATTCGGTTGTACGAAATGTTGATTAAGATTTGATTGTTTATGCATTCTAGATTCGTCTCACTTTTATGAAGCATAAAGCCTCCATGAGCCCTCTTTTGACTCCATTTCCCCTTCTGGTACTGGCACTGATCTTTCCCTGAGGATTGATCTTCCCTTCTTTTCCATCACCCATTTAAAAACTATCTTTTGTTACTTCCGTTTCTCTAAGGCAGCCTCTTCCATTTACCTTGCTCGTTACTGTACCTGCCTTAGCGATCCTACTTTAGGGATACCCCCCTAGTGTTGGAGAAGAGCCAACCTGAAGCGAAGAGGAGAGGAGTGTGGTGACATTGGCCTCTCTCCTGAGAGAGTTGTCATTCCAGCTGGTGTGTTGCATTTTGGGCTTTCAAACGACACGCGTGCCATTTCGGAGGACAACAGAGCCAATGCCAAACATCAGGACAACCGACCAGAATGATTTAGGCCTACAATCCAACTCACCAAAGGCAAGTTTTGTCACCAACTTAGACCCGAGACACTGTGTTAAGTTTAAACCAAATAGACTATCAAGATCACTGAAAGAAACATAATCACAAGATAGACACAGAATATACCCTGGGAAACCCTCATGAGGTAGAAAACCCAGCAAAGCTTTCCTCAATAAGATGATCAACCAAAATACAAGATGTGCTCCCTCCTACTTTGTCTCCTTAGCAAATCTCCCAGACAAGTGCGCTATCTTTCACAAGTGAGTGAGTGTGTCAAATGAGGAACATACCTCCTCTATTTATACACTAAACTGACATGTATTTTACACAAGTACATGTAGGCTCGTATTTAACCATTAGGTTAAATACCCTATTATAACTGACTGGGTCGACCCCCACATGGTGGGTCTAATAACCCTAGTTACCACAACCAATCCGGAGGAATAAACATCTCCGGATTCATAGTATAATCACATCGGAGGTATGGAACATCTCCGAAATAAATAATATACAAATATAATATTCTTAGAAGTTACAATATTCAACACTCCCCCTTAACGAGAAGGATATTATAACAGCATCCGCAGGAGCAACGAGTCATACATCATACATGATACATCTATATATCATCGGAAGCTTTCTTCAGTTCATCATCATCAGTGACTCAACTAGTTACTGGAACATCGACATCACTCGATCATCAGCATCGTCATCACACGATCAGCATCGTCATCACACGATCATCAGCATCGCCATCACACGATCATCAGCATCGCCATCACATGATCAACATCGTCATCACACGATCATCAGCATCGAGATCACACGATCAGCATCGTCATCACATGATCATCAGCATCGTCATCACACGATCAGCATCGTCATCACACGATCATCAGCATCGTCATCACACGATCATATTACAGGATGATCAATCCTGCTCTCTTTAGGACATAGGTCCATGGATGATACAATCCAGATCAAGTTCCAGGATGATCAATCCTTATCTCTTTAAGACAAGTCTCATGTCTAGGGACGATCTAATCCCAACCACAATGCCAGTCCTTTTTCATACTGGATGTGACCTAGATCAGATCTAGGATTTACTGCCACAGAGCCAGTCCTCTTTCATACTGGATGTGTCACATCTACAGAGCCAGCCCTGTTTCATGCTGGATGTATCACATCTACAGAGCCATCCTTGTTTCATGCTGGATGTATCACATCTACAGAGCCAGCCCTGTTTCATGCTGGATGTAACCTAGAGCAATTCTAGGATTTGTCACGTACATTTTGAACCGAGGTCCAGGGACGATCCAGTCCTATCATGTGCCTTTTGAACCGAAGTCCAGGGACGATCCAGTCCTATCGTGTACCTTTTGAACCGAGGTCCAGGAACGATCCAGTCCTATCGTGTACCTTTTGAACCGAAGTCCAGGGACAATCCAGTCCTATCGTGTACCTTTTGAACCGAGGTCCAGGGACGATCCAGTCCTATCGTTCAGTTATCGGAGACCTCATGTCTACGGCTCAACTTTAGGACTGAAGTCCAGGGATGATCCAATCCCCTCACATGTTCACCAAGAACTTTATTCTCGAAGACATACGTCTACGGCTCAACTTTAGGACTGAAGTCCAGGGATGATCCAATCCCCACACATGTTCACCAAGAACTTCATTCTCGAAAACATACGTCTACGGCTCAACTTTAGGACTGAAGTCCAGGGATGATCCAATCCCCTCACAACATGTATAACAAAACATGTATTCTCATCATCAAAACATGTATAACCAAAACATGTATCATCATCATCATCAAACATGTATATCAAAACATGTATCATCATCATCGAATATGTATATCAAAACATGTATCATCATCATCATCAAAAAAATATAAGAGTCCTAAGTCTAAATAATTCTAAGTAACTAAGTGCACTAAAAAGGTATCCTCATCATTGATGAGACAGACTAGTTATTAGATACTATGCTACTCCCCCTTTCGAGGAGGGTCCCTTTTGAACTACACCAAGCTTGTCTCGGAAATGTTCAAACTTTACTCGAGACAGAGGTTTGGTCAAGATATCAGCAATTTGATCCTCAGTGCTTATATACTCGAGCTTGATAGCTCCTCTCTGCACCATATCTCGTATATAAAAGTATCGGATCTCTATGTGTTTTGACTTATCGTGAAACACAGGATTTTCAATCATCTTGATGCAGCTTTGATTATCACACATAATCACAGTGGGATCCATTTCTAAGTCAAACACTCCAGATAAAAGTTTCCGAAGCCATACTGCTTCACAACTGGCAGAGCAGGCAGCTATATATTCTGCTTCAGCAGTACTGAGAGCCACACTAGATTGTTTCTTGCTGAACCAAGAAATCATGGCAGATCCAAGACCATAACATCCACCTGAAGTACTTTTTCTGTCTGAGACACTACCTGCCCAGTCAGAATCTGAGTAACCATATAACCTGAGTTCATGACCTCCGAGATAATATAGGCCAAAATCTAATGTACCTTTTAGGTACCTCATTACATGCTTTGCAGCTATTAAGTGGACCTTTCTAGGTTCTACTAGATACTGACTTAGGGTATTTGAAGCAAAGCATATATCAGGCCTAGTATTAGTTAAGTACATCAATGATCTAATGATTTGTCTGTATAAGGTTATGTCCACTAATTCTGATGAATCATTAACTAACAACTTCAAGTTGGAATCCATGGGAGTGGCCATGGCTTTACACTCCAACATATCAAATCTTTTGAGAATCTCCACAGTATACTTACCTTGATTTAGAAAGATTCCTTTTGGTTCTTGCCATACTTCTAAGCCTAAGAAGTAGTGCATTAATCTGAGATCTTTCATCTCGAATTCTGAAGAAAGCTTCTTCTTGCTTTCAATAATTTGTTTCTCATTTCCAGTTAGAAATAGATCATCTACATATAACAACAATATAACTGGTTCATCATCCATCACCTTGAGATAAAGATTGGGGTCAGCTTTACTTTTGGTAAAGCCCATGCTAGTTAAGAAATTGTCAATCCTTCTGTACCAAGCCCTGGGAGCTTGTTTCAACCCATATAATGCATTTTTCAGTTTGCATACATGAGTCCTTCCGTCATTAACCTCAAACCCTTGTGGTTGCTCTATGTATACTTCTTCCTCAATTACACCATTTAGAAAAGCTGTCTTAACATCCATTTGGTGTAATTTCCACTTCATCATGGATGCAAGTGCCATGATAGTTCTAATTGAAGTATACCTAGCAACTGGTGCAAATGTTTCTTCATAGTCAATTCCCTCCTTCTGAGAGAATCCTCTGGCTACAAATCTTCCCTTGTATTTTTCAATGCTACCATCTGCAGCATGTTTTATCTTGAAGATCCATTTGGAAGAAACCACACTTTTATCTTTTGGTTTGGGGACTATATCCCAAACATCATTTTTCATTTTTGACTGATATTCTTCTGTCATTGCTTCTACCCATTCTTTCTTCTGAGCTGCCTCTTCATAACTGGTAGGTAGTTGATCCACAAGATCACACATTAAAGCCATGTCGTTGGACACTAGCTTTGGTTTCTTTCTTTCTCTAGTGGAGCCTTCAGGAGCTCCATATCTTTCAGCCCCTTGAATAATATCTCTAGCCCATGCTGGCATTCTTTTCTTAGATAAGTCTGAAATAGGAGGCTCTTGTGGTTCCAACATATCATGATCCTCTGGAGAATCATCTTCAGGAATGGGCACAGCCTCTGTGATTCTGGGAGAAGTGTCTTCTTCATAGATTTCTTCAAGTTGGCACTTCCTGGATTTCTTGAGAGCTGCTTCTTCATCAAATGTTACATCTCTACTTATTTCTATGTGATGAAAACCTGGAATGTAAATTCTGAAGGCTTTGGATGATTCACAATAACCAACAAAAATCCCCTTCTTACCAGAAGGGTCCAACTTGGTTCTCTTTTCTTTTGGAATGTGGATGTACACAGGACACCCAAATATTTTAAGATGACTTACCTCAGGCTTCTTACCTGTAAACACTTCTTCTGGAGTTTTGAAATCAAGAGCACTATGAGATAATCTATTTTGCACATATACTGTTGTCTTGGCTGCTTCAGCCCATAGATACATGGGAAGATCTTGGTCATGTATCATGGTCTTTACAGCTTCAATGATTGTTCTATTTTTCCTTTCAGCCACCCCATTTTGTTGGGGATTGTATGGAGTAGTTAGTTCCCTTTTAATTCCAACTTCTTTACAAAGTCCTCAAATTCCTTTGAGGTAAATTCTCCGCCATTATCTGTTCTGAGAATTTTGATTCTCTTATCTGATAGATTTTCTATTAGAGCCTTGAACTCTTTGAATTTTCCAAAGACTTCATTCTTACCTTTCAGGAAGTATATCCAAGTTTTCCTTGAATGGTCATCAATGAATGAAAGATAGTATTCAAACCCACTTAGAGAAGTGGTGGGCATTGGTCCACATACATCTGAGTGTATTAGCTCTAAAATGTTCTTAGTCTTTCTTTCACTCTTTGGAAAGGGGTTCTTGATATTTTTCCCTTTCTTACACCCTTTACATGAGCCATCATGATCAGCTTTCAAATCTGGTAATCCTATTACTACCTTGCTTACATAGGGTAAGGCTTTATAGTTGATGTGAGCTAATTTTCTATGCCATAGCTCACTAGGGCTAGAGATCTCATGAGCAAGGGCAGCTTCTGGATGGCCCTTGAGCTTATAAAGACCTCCTTCTTCTTCACCAATAACAATTGCATCTTTAATTGTCTTTCCTTTGGACCACATGAGTACTTGTACATCTATGAAAGCTACTCTAAAACCTTTCTTATCTAGTGCTGAGATAGAGAGAAGGTTCTTCTTTAAACCTGGTACATATAAGATGTCTTTCATCTTCAAGGGTGTTCCTGAATCTAGCTTATAGCTAGCTTCACCAATTCCTTTGATGGGATATTGGTAGTCATCTCCTAGAGATACCTTTTGTGTAGAAGACTTTTCTTCAAGATTTGAGAAGGTCTTCCTTTGACCTGTCATGTGCTTAGAAGCACCACTGTCAATGAGCCATGTATCTTCTCCAGGAGATACAGATCCAGAGAGTGCAGAGAATAGAACATATTCTTCTGGATCTTCTTTCTTCACCTTATATCTTTTCCTTTTAGGCCTTACCTCTACCTCTTCTTCTTCTTCATCTTCTTCCTCTTCTTCTTCTTCACTATCATTTTCTGCCATATGTGCATGGTGTCTTTTGTGGACAAACTTCTTCTTTTGTGAAGGACAAAATCTGGAGATGTGTCCTAGCTTATCACAGTTGTAGCATTTGACTGTGGAAAGATCTCTTACTGGAAATGGTCCTTTTCTCTTTTTAGGTCTAGAGAAGTGTTGAGATCCTTTGTGGTCAACTTTCTTGAGATGACCTATTCTTCTTCTTTTGGTATGGGTGGCCAAAGCTTGGTCATCCGCTTGGTCATCCTCTTTGAAAAGAGCTTCTCTGTTGGCTACCCTAGCTTCTTCTTGAACACAATCCTCCCATACTATATCAAACTTCATGCTCTCTTTCCTGGCACACATGGTTTGTATGAAGGATTCCCAAGGTCTAGTGAGACCATTGAGAGCAGTCATCACAAGTTCATCCTCATCAAGAGTATCACCAATTGCATCTAGTTGTTCCTTGATTTGTGAAACCCTTGAGAAGTAGTCTTGAATGGATTCTCCTTTGTGCATCTTGGTACTCTTCAATTGAGTCCTTAGATTCATCTTCCTATTGATGTTCTTTCCTTCATACATTCTTCCTAGGGCATCATACATTTCCTTTGGAGTCTTCTTGGAGGCCACTTGGGGAATCAAGTGGTCTTTAATAGAATCAGCTATGATTCTCTTTGCCCTAATCAAATCCTTCCTGTGCTTTTCTTTGGCTTCATCTCCTTCTGGTTCTGCAACTTCTTCCTTGATATAATGAGCAAGATCATTCTCTTCAAGAATGAGACCAATTCTGTATTTCCATGCCCGGAAATTCTCTATACCTTCTAGCTTGTCTTCAAGCTTAGTGTTTGGAGCCATCTTCTCTTGGGGGAGTCCAAGAGACAGAGTAGACTTACCTGGAAATGTTACTTTTCACTTTTCCGGAATCTGGAACAGAATTTTATCGCACTTTTGGTAGAATTAGGGTTTGACTTTCCCGGAGTTCTACCCAACCAAAAAGTTCGATCTAGGGCTCAAAAGAATGGTCTTGAGAAGGGCTATCCAGCCATGTAATCAGAATTCAAAAATGCCAACTTTTTTCTGAACCCAAATTCTGACTTATCGCACTTTTGGTAGAATTAGGGTTTTGATTTCCCGGAGTTCTACCCAACCAAAATGTTCGATCTAGGGCTTAAAAGAAAGGTATTGAAGAGGGCTATCCAGCCATGTAACCAAAATTCAATAATACCAACTTTTTGTTGAAACCCTAACTTTCACCGAAGAGAGAGAGAGAGGTATTCTTACCTTGTGAAAGATGTCCTATTCAACCTGGCTCTGATACCATGTTAAGTTTAAACCAAATAGACTATCAAGATCACTGAAAGAAACATAATCACAAGATAGACACAGAATATACCCTGGGAAACCCTCATGGGGTAGAAAACCCAGCAAAGCTTTCCTCAATAAGATGATCAACCAAAATACAAGATGTGCTCCCTCCTACTTTGTCTCCTTAGCAAATCTCCCAGACAAGTGCGCTATCTTTCACAAGTGAGTGAGTGTGTCAAATGAGGAACATACCTCCTCTATTTATAGACTACACTGACATGTATTTTACATAAGTACATGTAGGCTCGTATTTAACCATTAGGTTAAATACCCTATTATAACTTACTGGGACGACCCCCACATGGTGGGTCTAATAACCCTAGTTACCACAACCAATCCGGAAGAATAAACATCTCCGGATTCATAGTATAATCACATCGGAGGTATGGAACATCTCCGGAATAAATAATATACAAATAAAATATTCTTAGAAGTTACAATATTCAACACACTGAATATACAAGGATGCGGTCCAAACACAGACGTAGAAAAATGGGGAAGTCCTCAGTATCAGAAAGTCAAATGAGATAAGTCAAGGTATAAAGTCAAATAGGAAAGTCATGTATGGATAGAGTCAAGTGAATATGGAGCCTACACTAGCAGACAACTTGTGTCAGGAAAGACCATATCTATGTAAGGTGGAAAACCAGTGGGTTTTGTTAAATGACCTAAATGTGCAAGCAATTGTCCATTTTATGATTTATAGTCTCAGAAACCGGATTCGTTCCTCAGCTTGGCCGTGTCCCGAATCGGTCGAATCGGACACGATTCGATTGGAATTCGTGTCCGATTCGACCTTAGTTCGAATCCTGAATCGGGACACGCCCTCAACAGCGAATCGGACACGCAGTTAAAACGTGTCCCGACTGTCGGACACGTTTTTGAAAAACAGGACACGTTTTTGGCAGAAAAGTGCGTCCGGGTTCACTTTAAAATCGAAATTTGCCTTTCTTTTTGTCATTTGCAAGGAAGCATTTGGTTGAGAGTGAGTTGTATGTGCAGGTGAAGGAGATTTGAAGGAGATTTGAAGGCTATCCATCGTTTCCAAGCGATTCCAAGTGCATTCCGGTGGATTTGTGGAGAGGATTGCAAGCTCAACCATCACAAAAGAAAAGAAATGTCTCAATCAGCTAGGGCAGGAGGTAGGGGGCAAAGGAGAGGGAGAAATGCACCATCTAGGGCCTCCCCTCCTATTCCACCAAGCACAAGCGGTTCTCCTCCTCCGTCAAGTGCTCCATCGGCTGCTAGTGGAGCTCATTCCATGGCTCCACTTAACCCCGTTTTAGCAAGACAACAAGCCCAAGAAAAAAAATACCCCTTGTGGAAGTATGTGACAAGGAAAGATGGACCCGGGGCAAAGCTTGGTGGGGGAGGCAATGTGTCTTGGAAATGCAATTTTTGCAAGCATGAGTTCATGAGCACATATTTCCGGGTTAAGGGCCATTTGTTGGTCCTTCCTTCTTGTGGGATTTCTTCATGCAAAGCGGTGACTGTTCACCAAAGGAGGGATATGGAAAGAGAGGATCATGTTGGCTTAGGGAAGGTGGCAGCAGCAAGCAAGAAAAAAGAGGATGATCCTCTTCCATTCTTGAGGAAGTCCTCTAGCACCAAGCCTCCATTTCCACCTAGCATTCATGGGCGTGGGCGTGGGCGTGGGGATACTTATCAAACAAGAAAGAGGCAATCTACAGGTGGTCCAATGGATAGGATTTTTCAAAAAGAGGCACGAGAAGAGGTAGACCTTACTATTGCATTTTTCTTCTACCTCAACTTCATTTCATTCAATGTTGCACGGTCACCATTGTATTTTGAGACGGTTAAAACTATCTTGGAACGTGCTCCAAATGGTTATGTGCCTCCTGGTTCAGAGAAGCTTAGAACCACATTGTTGGTTAAAGCAAAGAAGGAGGTAGATAAAATTCTTGAGCCAATTAGATCAACATGGCCCTCATCCGGTGTGAGTATTGTTTCTGATGGATGGACGGATCCCGCACGCCATCCACTTATCAATTTCATGGTATCTTCCCAAAATGGACCGGTGTTCTTGAAAGCGGTTGATGCTCTTGGCGAATACAAGGATGCACAATTTATGGGTGATTTATTCATCAAAACCATTGAAGAAGTGGGTGTTGAGTCGTGTGTACAAATCATCACGGACAATGCACCTGTTTGCAAGGCTGCTAGCATGATTGTGGAAGCTAAATATCCACAAGTATGTTCATTTTGGACACCTTTCATTTCTAATTTGCTCATTGTTTGAATTTGGTCATTGCAATGTTAGTGTTGTAGAGTCATTGATACATGCTTTTATTGCTCTTACAGGTTTTTTGGACACCTTGCATTGTCCATTCCTTGAATTTAGCACTGAAAGCCATTGCTTCGGATGTGGCATGGATTGACAACCTTATTGAGGATGCACGCCATATCCGTAACTTTGTACAAAACCACACAAATGCCCTCACCATCTACAAACAGTACACACAGCTTTCATTGCTGAAGGTTGCAGATACTCGGTTTGCTTCCTCATTCATCATGCTCAAGAGGTTGAGGGAGGTCAAAACCGCTCTTGGGTCCATGGTGATTTCAGAGTTTTGGGCTTTTTGGAGAAAGACGTATCAGGCTGCTTCACAAAAGGTGAAGGACTTGGTGTTAAATGATGGTTGGTGGGACACGGTGGATCTTACTATTAAGATCATGGAGCCAATCATTTCTTTGTTGCGATATGCAGACACAGACCAGCCCATCCTAGCAGAGGTTTATGAGGGGTGGGATTCCATGATTGAGTCCATGAGGTCCATTGTCATGGAGAATGAGTGTCCCGAGTATGAGACATCGGCAGAGAACTTATGGACCATTATTCGGGATATTCTTATCTCCAGGTGGGATAAGAATTGCACACCTTTGCATTGCTTGGCCCACTCCTTGAACCCCAAGTTCTACACTCAGGAGTGGCTCACTGGTGGATCGGGGGCCTCACACAGAGTCCCTTCTCACATGGATGCAGAGATTGCAAATGGGAGGAAGATAGCACTTAGACGGCTATTTCAGGATAGAGACATGCTTGAGGAGGTGGAGGATGGCTTTGTAGATTTTTCCACTGGCACTGGGAGATTTGGAGGCTATGATGTGCTTAGAGATAGGGAGGGTAAGACACCCTATCGTTGGTGGGCAACTCATGGGGCAACATCCCCTATTCTACAGAAGTTAGCCTTCAGGGTCATCTCTCAAGTTACATCATCCTCTTGTTGTGAGAGGAATTGGAGCACATATGGGAACTTGTACAGTGTGAAGAAGAGCAGGCTTGAGCAGTCCAGGGCAGAGTCCATGGTGTATGTGCACTCCAACCTTCGTCTTATTTACAGGAAGAGGGAGGAGTGGGTGAAGGGAAAGACAAAGATGTGGGATGTCTTTCCTGATGATATGGGTTTGGACAGCAGTACTGAGTTGGCATTAGCCAACATGGATCTTAATGATCCAGTGCTAGAGCCGGTCACTTTTGATGATAGTGATCGTACAGAGGGGTCATCCTCCACAGCAGCAGATGCAGATCGTCAAATGGGCAGAGAGGAGGAGGAGGGGGAGGAGGATGAGGATCAGGGCAGTGGCAGTGGCAGTGGCAGTGATGAGTATGTTGATTCAGGCATGGAGGAGGACTACTGACATATGGGATTCTCCCATCTTGATCCACCCCTTTTTGTATTTACTATTAGGCTATTTGGCATTTGCCAGTGGCCCAGTGCCCAGTGGCATTCCGACATATATGTATACATTTTGATTTTGATGACTTAATGAGAAATATGGTTCCGACATGCATCTGTGTCTCATTGTGATTTGTGAATGACAAATGTGTTGTGAATCGTGATTTGTGAATGAAAAATGTGTAATCATTAATGTGTTTTTATTCTAATTTCTATTGAATATTTGTAAATGTTCTAGTTTCTAAATATTTTTGGATCTATATGTCTATATTTTTAAATTTTAATATATTTTTTAAAATATATATATATGTATATAAAACGTATCCTACGTGTCCTGATTTCGGGGGTCACCGTGTCCGTGTCGGACTCTCGTATTTTCGTGTCCCGTGTCCCCGTGTCAGGTGACTTAGTTTATAGTTCATTTTAAACAGTTTGCCACATCAAGAATAATATACCAAGCAGATGCTATGAACATGACTAAATCAACAAGATAATAATCCACAATCAGTGATAACATATCCATAGATCATACAACATCATCATAGTAATAATCATCATACACCATCTGAAACACTGCTGCAATACATCTCTAAGCACTGAACTGAAACTGTATGGGATAAAGGGTCACATTGGTCATCAAATCTGAACTCTCAAGGCTCAGCCTTGACATAAGTCTGAATAATACACTGCTCTGATCATGAGTGATCCAAAATATATAGCCATGCTCTAAATAATGGAAGCTCTGGAATGTGCAGATATCTGCTGAACAAGGATAGTAGCCCTGCTACTATAGTGTGATAACAGAACCTATTTTTTTTTTGACAGTAGATAGGGCAGTGATGCAGTTGTGATAGGTTTTCCTTGCTGTTTATGTGACTCGTAGCACTTGCAAAATGTAATTTTCATTCTTCTTGAAATATGAATTACAAATTTTTCCCTGGAGAAAAGATTATAGCAATCTTACAAGTAGCCAGATAGATCAAAAGCAAGAAACAAACTAAACCATCACAAGGATTAAGAATAAGCACTTCTATTGGCATAAGTCAACAGTGAACACATTGCTTTACCACAACCAATTAGATACACAGTTATATTGGATAGAGTTAGTCTCGTAAAACTTATTTTTAATGATAGTTCTAAAAAAAGTAAACTTATTTGAAACAAACCCCCAATACAGAGGTGTGATCGATATGAATTCAAATTCTAATCCATATACTAATATCAAAAAGATGAATACCATTGGATCAGGTCCTCTCTGTCCCGTTTCAACCATTGTGCCAGTGGTCGTTTCAGACATTGTCGCATCATGGGAACTTGCAACCTGTTCATGTCCCTCATTTGCAGCTTTAGCAGTTGTTTCCTCTGCAGCCCTTCGAGCCGCAGCTTCTTGTCTTGCTCGTTCTTCTTCCATTGAAACACGAAGAGCAAGAGCCAATTCTGGGTCCAAATTAGGATCAACACCAAAATCAAAACTTCCTGCACCTCCAGCGGCAGCTGCTGCTGCAACAGCTGCAGAAGCTGCGGCTGCAGCTGCAAATCCACTTCCAGCTTCTCCATCTCCAGTAAAGATAGCAGAGCTGCAACAGAGGACTTCAAGTTATGACTTTAGTAGTATGACATTAAATGAGTAACATTATAATCTTCCACTCCAAAGTATATGCAAAAATATTGTGTACCTGATAAGGACATCCGTGAGAACATTTGGGCCTGCAGGCACATGAACAATATGACTGTTCTCATTACTATTCACGGATGCCAGAAGGGCATCCAACTTCTCTGATTTCCCATCATCATCTTCTCCAAAGTCCACAATATCAAGCGCTACATTATTTTTCTTCAACTTCTTTCCAATCACCTCAAGAATCCTTTTATCAGACTTAACAGGGCTGAAACAAACAAGGAAAAGTTGAGAAAGTTATAAAAAAAACTTTTTAAAAAAATTACATTATTAAATATTTAAATGCAAGAACCTTCCAGTAAAAACAATGATACGCTGCTGCTGCTTTTTGTTCTGACGGTGTTTAAGAGCCAACTGTGCAATCTGAACACTAGATGTCAAATTCATTTCTCCACCAACTTCCAAACCTGCAGGGTAAGAATAAGGGAAATAAACAATTCTATTGTAAAGCAAAAGCAAGCTAAATGCGCGAGAAAACAGTTTGCAAGCAGGTTAGCAACTTAGCATTGAACAGCATAAAAAGAACTAAAAATGGGGACTGTAATATTACTAATATAATATATAATAATATAACATAATACAAATATAGACTGGGGATTGGGAATGATGGTGTCGCTAAGCGCTTGGATAGGTTTTTTATAACTGAGAATCTTATAAGGGAAGTGGACAGATCTGGGTCATGGGTCAGAGTGGAGATGACTCAGACCATAGTCCGGTCTTCTTACAGCTAAAGTTGAAAAATTACAAGCCCTCCTCTCCATTCAAATTCAACTCTAGTTGGGTGGAAGAGGAGGAGGAATTTCAGAATTTGGTTAAAAAAGAATGGAGAGGCTACAATGGTAGTCTGGGAACTTCAGCCAGTGAACACTTTGCAGTGTCAATGAAAAGAATTAAGAGTAAGGTGATGAATTGGGCAGAAGCTAGATACAAAGACAGGGATAAAACTTTAAAGGAAGAGGAAGAAGAGATAAATCAGATACACAAGGAAAATGCAAAGGGGGTATTCAATGAAGAAAAAAGGCTAATCCTTAATGAGTTGGAGGGCAAGGTAAGGAGACTATTGGCTGCCAGAGAAGCTGAGCGCAGATTGAAGAGCCAAGCACTGTGGCTAGAAAAAGGTGATGAGAATACAAAATATTTCAATCAATATGCAAACCACAGGAAAAGGTTGAATATGATTTGGAAATGAAGGATGAGAATGGATCGTTGGTAGGAACTAAGAAGCCATTCTGAAATTGCTGGAACAGGAGTTACACATTTTTAGAATATTTACAGGAACCCATAACTAGTAAACATAGCAGAAATAATCAAGCTAACATCTTACTTTCCCAGATTTGTTTCTAAAGAACATAATGTGGCTCTGCTACAACTTAGAAGAGATTTCAAAAGAGGAGCTGAAGGCAATCTTATCTTCATTTAAAAAAAAGATAAGAGTCCATGTCCCAATGGGTGATGGACTATTGAATTTTTTCTTGGCTTTTATGAGTTTATAACTTTGTGGAAGATGACCTATTAAGGTTTATAGAAGAAGTCAAGAGATCGGGCAGGATGTCTGGGAGTTCTAATGCAACTTCCATTCCCTTATTCCAAAGAAAGCAAAACCTGACTCTTTTGGTGACTTCAGGCCCATATCACTATGCAGCTATATATATATATAAAATAATAGCAAAGGTGTTAGCTGTGAGGTTGAAGGATGTACTCTCAAATGTGATCTCACCAGAACAGTTTGATTTTCTGGAGCAAAGACAAATTCATTAGGCTATTGGCACCACACAGGAGGGGCTTCATTTTATAAAGACCAAAAAGAAGTA
Source organism: Larix kaempferi (assembly GCA_027924585.1). Lineage (NCBI taxonomy): Eukaryota > Viridiplantae > Streptophyta > Pinopsida > Pinales > Pinaceae > Larix > Larix kaempferi. Next base: position 6,457,203 of record BSBM01000182.1, on the reverse strand, counting down.
AGCAATGGTAATAAAACTTGACCTATCAAAGGCCTATGACAAAACAAACTGGTTGTATTTGAGGTTACTCTGGAGTCTTGATACATGTAGGCTTTAACCTTGTTGACCACCTAACCAACTAGGTGGGAAACCATGTACCATGAAGACAAGCAAAATGTACCTAACAAAAATTTTCAAGCTCAAGAAGGCTCAGCAAGGCAGTTTTGCCCCTCTCTCCTCTTCTTCTTCTCTATGAAATTACCACACCTCTGCGAGGGATTTTGTAAAGATATGTTAGCATGATAGTCAATTTTTTGTAAAACTTAGTTGCCTAGGACTTTATCATTAGGGAAGTCCTTTCATCAAGTATTTTTTTCCTTGGATAATTAAATTTGTTCCTTAGCAATTTTAATTAATTGAGTTTTTCACTGAAAAATTCATCCAAAGTGGTGAAAGGCATTCTAATGATCGAGCCCATGGGGTGATTAAGGTCTAGGAGTGTTGTATATTACCACGCTAGACAGTATCCAAAGTCTTGCGGAATTTCATTAGGTTTTGCCTAGTATTTGTTAAAGTTTTGTAATTAAAAAATGTCCCTCGACATAAATTGTTGCATTGTAAGAGGAATAAGTAGCTCCTAGTGCCCATCAATAGGGGTATGTGTACTCAAAATAAATGGCCCAAAACTAAAGTCATAATTAAAAAAAAATATATGATTTGCATAAGTTAAAATCGCCAAATAGGGGGAAACGCGTCGTACGGATGAGTTTCCTGTACGGAAACGCGTTTCCGTACAGGAAACCGCGTCTGTCCATACAAAAACGTGTTTCTATACCGTCCCAAATGCTGAAACACATTTCCGTACGGAAACGATGCCAGGACGGAGGGGGGGTGGCGTTTCCTACATCTTAGGCGTAAAGTCACTTAGAAAGGGGAAATTATGTTTTCTAAAGTCATATTATATACCAAGAGGGAGATCAAAGGCAAAAATAGGACCCCCCCTGTAAAGTTTCAAGAGTTTGAAGTTGTTTCCCTAAGGGGGAAACCCTCTCTCACCATGGGAAATAAGAAAAAATGAAATAAGCCAAAAGGGGGGGTCCCACCTTCAAGACTCCCTTCCATTCGCCTAGCAATGAAATATAAAACATAGGTGAGGGGTTTTTCCCCCCATTGTTTGTTATTTTTAACCAAAGGAACTGCACCCCCCTTCATGGGCCCCCTTTCTCTCCAAGTGACCAGTGTCTTTCATGCAAAAGGGCTCTCTCCTCCCTCTTTTCCTTTAAAATGAAGCATCTCCTTCTCATTTTGGTTACAATCTCTCATGCTCTTTCATTATCTTGCTCCCATCTTGCTCTCATTCTTGTGAGCTATTGTAATTTTCAACCATTTGGGCATTTTAATAGGAGAAAAGCCGGTGTGTTGGTTTTTTATGGTGGTTTGCTCATGTGCTCCATAGCTACTCAAGTGGTTGGAGGCCAAAGAAGCAAATTTTTTTGCCTTGGTGAAATCTACTCATTTCTATTAGATTTCATGAGTTTTCAGATTTGTAATTAAGAAGCACATACATTTCTTGTTCGAATACTATCATTTCTTAGATCATCTTTCGGAACTCGCCTCTTTCTAGTTGTGTAGCAAAAATCTTTCAAGTTGCAGGTTGCTAAATGCCCCACTTCTTCAAGTTTGAAGAACAAAGAGCACTCTTTCCTCACCTATTTTCTCTATAAATTTCTGTTTATTATTTTATCTTTGTTAACACCTTAGAATCTAGTTGAAATCTTCATTTCTACAAGTTATTTGAAATTATTTACTCTATAAAATTTTCATAAATTTTGTACATAATTTTAGTACTTACATACATAGTGTCCCAAAGTGATTTTGGGCACTTTTTACTATTTATTTGCTTGTTGTTTTGTGCAGGTTTTTAGCAGCACAAGGGGAAACTCTGTCAAAATTTGGGCAGAAAAGAGTGCAAAAGACTCCCAAGGGCCACCACTTCAATGTCCATTGCCTAAAGTGGTCAAAATCTCTTCCTCACTCTTTCTTTCTCAGTAAAATCTACAGCAAAATTTTATTTCTTATTGTAAGGACCAAGAGAGTCTCTTGAACCCATCTTCCATTTATTTAAGTTTCATTATTTTTGAAGCCCTGAACACCCTGTAGAGTGTTTAAGTACCCCAAAGAGGTTTTGCGTTTCCCCAATTGTTTCTTTGTTTCCCCAGTACCACAACTTATGCCCCAGTATGCTACAAAAGTGTTGAACAAGTTGCAAGAGTCCAAATGACCCTTTCAGTGGTCATTTGTGTTTATTGAGGTCATGGTACCCCAAGAGAAGGTCTAGCAACCCCACAGGTGATGTCATGATGGATCTTGACCCTTGGAGGTCTCCTGGTGTGGTTGAGGTGGTTGAAGAAGCCTATGAATTCCCTTGCTTGATGAAGAAGTCCTTGGACCCACATTTGATGGCTTAATGGTCCTTGTCCCCTTAAAAGTGATGATGTGGCCATTAATGACTTAATGAAGACTTAGAACCCTTGACGAAGATCTTGATTCCCGTGTATCCCTTGTTGGGGTCATGGAACCCTTGGAGATGGTCATTATGCATGAGAAGGTCTGGCACCCACATAAATGGCGGCATGATGACCCTTGGACACTATATGATCATTGATGGTGCATTTGGAAATGATTTGGATCTTGGAATCCATACATATGATGGTTTGTAATCCCATGATTGTTGGAGCCTTTGATATGATAGAATCCTTGGTCATGATGCCCTCATCACTTGGTGATGGAGTCCTATGTGATGGGCTTGAAGTCCATGGAAAGTATCTTTAAATATTATATGATATCCTTGAAAGAGTCCTTGAAACCCTTGCATGTGGTGCCTTGGGTCTTGAACCATGGTGATGTATGGTCCTATTTGTGGTTGTATGGATATTGGGATGTAGATGGAGGTAGATCCAACGGATGTGCCTTGATATGTTGAAGAAGACTTTGAAACTCTTGTAGTTAGTGGTATGGTCTTTGGCACCCTCATGTGTGGGGTCTTTGACGTCCTGGACATATTGAATAATTTAAGTGTATTATACCAAGAATTTGCAAATAAACCCATCATAGGGAGATAGTCCTCATCAAGCCATTTCCATTGATATGTGGAGCATCTTCTAACTCCTTACGGTTGAAGAGATATGAATTTTTGAAGTTGGTGTACCCCACCTTTTTGGGTGAGCCGACCAAACAAAAGAAAAATTAATTATTTGTAATTTTGAATTGCATGTCGGCCTAGTTTGAGATAATAACTTTCCTCTATGACCTATATAAATAGAATATAAAACATTTCATTTTCTTATCAATTGGAATTTCGCAACTCGTGGAGAAAAGTGTGAAATTTTGTGGAGGAAATTTTTTTGGGTATCTTCACTAAAATTGGCATAACTTTCTCATACGGAATCGGAATTACAAAATTCTTGGCTCGTTGGAAAGCTTGTTACGAGGGCTATGTGATGACATGATATAGAGTTTATTTTGGTTTTCTATTGTTTCTTGACCTTATGATCTTCAAAAAGGTATGGCTCATGCTTCTAGGTTTCTCTTGTAATGGCACATGTCTCTCATGGATAGAGTTCATCTTTGATATTAGTATGTGAGCCTATATATTGGTATATATATTTGAAGTCATTATGGAGGATATGAGGATGAAGTTGCATACCTTTATGCTATGATATTATACACTTTATGACGATAATGCATGTGATAATGATGTACACTCTATGAAGTTGATGCACTCCTATACAATATGATGTACATGCATACCATAGTGTGATGATGCTCTCCTATGCATTATGATGTATACTTGATGTTGATTTGACAAGTCATCATTGAATTAGCATTCTTCCATTGCATTTTGAATAGTATTATATTAGGACTGTATTGACAGTACTCTTTGACTTAATTGATGACCTTCATTGAGTTGACAAAACAATGTTGTAAGGGTTTGTCATTGACTAAGTGGATTGACCTAAGATTGACTTGTTAGTGGTTGACTATGAGCCTTAACTGTTATCTGAGTAACATTGGCAAGTTGATGATTTGACAAAGTAAAGGCTGTTTGATTGATTTGATAATACTTCTCTTGATTGATTTGAGATGTGATTGGTTTTGGGCAATTGTTTTATTCACCATTGACTTAGTAAGTCAATATTGATCTTAAGTAATGGGCATTCCAGTATTGAGAAACCATTGACTGTATTTGATTTAGTTAACATTGTATGAGACTGTATATTGATGAAAGTATCCATAGGTGGTATAGCATTGACCAAGTTGGTTGAAGACATGATTGTCTTACAGTTTGTTGATTGCTTGTTTGAAGTTGTCCGTCAAGTTCTGCTTGACTATGTTGCCTGTCAAATTGTGAGAATAGTTGTGATGTCATTTAACTAAGTATGATTGGGTGAGTAAAGTTATGGTTGTAACTCTATCTTGACCAAGTAAGAAAGTAGGTTTCCCATAGAGCAATTATGGACAGGTACATGATCAGATTGACACAGGCATATGATTAATTTGGCACAGGTACATAAGCAGCTTGGTATAGGTTTGGCATAGGTTGCCTTATGTGCAGTTGGTCTAACTCAGATTGGCTGAGTTGTATGAGCAGTTGGTTTGACCCAGGTGGTCTGGTACACAGTTGGTTGAACTCAGATTGATTGATTCAAATGATGTGAATAACAGATTGATTTATGCAGACAGATTGATTGGTATAGCTGAGATTGATTGGTACAGCTAGATTGGACAGATTGAGTGTACAGGTTGATGAACAATGTGGCACAGTTGTGATGATCGGTGGACAGTTGATGAGCAATGAACAGTTGATGAGCAGTGGTCAGTTGATGAGCAGTGAAAGTGGTTTTGCAGTGTGGTACAGGTTGTGCAGTGTGGTTTAGGTTTTGCAGTGTGGTACAGGTTGTGCAGTGTGGTTTAGATTGTGCAGTGTGGTACAGGTGTTGGATAGCAGGTCCACAGGATCAGTGCAGTTTGTGGTTCAGTAGTTCAGTTTCTATCTTCATATCAGGGTGGCAGGACGGGGCAAGGAAATTGAGGGAGCTAAGGCTTCCTTCAGGTTGTAGCCTGTAAACCAGGGGGTTGTAGCCTCCTTCCAGTTGTAGCTGGAGAATTGAAGTCTTTGTAACAAAGGGGGTTGTTGCCTCCTTCCAGTAGTTGCTGGTAAATTATTATTATAAAGGCTTCCGTGGTTTTTCCCCCAGGACTTGGGTTTCCACGTAAAAATCTTGTGTACTGTGTTTTTCTATGCTTCCTATGTGATGATGATATGTTGAGCTGTAACTGTTAATAATGCTGATGATATAATGATAATGTGATAATGCATTAATGAATGATGTATTGAATAAGCTGCTGATGATTGTTAAAGTTGAAAAAGTAATAAAAGCTACACACACTGTTCACCCCCCCCTCTCAGTGTGCTCCGTGTGTCCAACATCTCTTGAACCCATCTTCCATTTATTTAAGTTTCATTATTTTTGGGTCTTAAAATTTTTATTAGTGCCACTCATTGCATGCAAAGGTAGTTGGTCTTTGCCCACCCTTGCATAGCAAAAGAAGAAGGCTAGGAGTTAAAATTGCATTTTACTTCTCACAAGTTCTTTTTCTTTCTGCCCCTCCTCATCCATTATGAAGAGGATCGGGTGGCTAGAATTAGTTTGTTTCTTGGTTTAATTTCTTATTGTGCCCACACCTTGCAAGTGAAGTGGATTTGCCCATCCTTGCAAAATCGTGCTGGCTAGTTCTTGATTAAGGTTCAATTTACTCATTCAATTCAAGGTTAATAAACTTTGCCCCATCTTTGCCCCGTATTCACTCCCCTTGTTGGTTCGTCCGATCATGGGTAACAAGAAAGGGCAAAGATTTGTGTTGGCTAGAATAATAGGCACTCAACATTTATTTCTTTTGAAATTGAGAAAATAAAGGTTGATCCATGGAGCTAGAGGGGTAGAGGTTGTTGGGAGCCTCGTGGCACTTCGTGTCCTCTTGTTGAGCACCTGGCAATCTTTGGAACTTATTTGTGGAGCTAGAAGGGAACCTTGTGTTCGCTTGTTGAGCACCCAACAGTTTCTCTCAATCGAAAAAGATAAGTGTTTGAGGCAGTCACATTAATTAGATTTGTTTTCCTTGTATCAAACATTAACTCCCTAAGCCAAAGTGAGACTTAAAATAAATTAAAATTTACAGGACCACTTGCAAAACATTTCATTCAATTATCTCTTTCTTATCTTTACTTTCCAAAGCGTTTTAATTCAAGTTCTTTACATTTCCAAGCAAGTTATTTTTGAGTTTCTAGTTCATTTCAAGTCAACCTTTTTTTTCAAGTGAGTTATTTCATTTATTTATTTATTCAACAATGAGCTCTTGAATGTTTTAGAGTTTGGAAGTAAATTCTTTCAATTCTTTTGTGTGTCTTGTGTAATTTATTTTCATTTGTTATGACTCACTAGCCCAATAGATAAGGCACTGGAACTGTAAGTAACTAATTCTTTCATTATTTGGTTTGTTTATTTTCAGTAAGGTTTAACTGTCATTAAATATTTGTTGCACATTGCATGAATGCTTGTCATTTAATCTTAATTAAGTAAAATTTAATTATAACTCCTAAAAAACAAAACCTTTGAAAACTTAGTAAATAGGGACTACCCCCCTTGGCCTTTGGGACTTGGGTCAAAACGGAGGAGGAACTGACGTGACAGTGGGTCCTAAACTCATAGTTACCCCTCAAGAACACACCTAGTGTGTTGGAGACTTTTCTGTGCTCAAGTGTGTTTTAGGCGGCAACAAACCTTACAATGGTTAATTAGATCATGGGTTGTGTTACCTCTGCGAACTTTGCCATATTGATAAATGGAGCAGCATCAGTTTTCTTCAAGCTAGCTAGGACGATTAAGGCAAGGGTGTCCAGTATCCCCCTTGTTATTTATCCTGGTAGCTGAAAGACTAAGTAGGGTTGTTATGGATGCAAGAAGAGGAGGCAAAATAAAAATAGGCTACCTTATTAACACATATTTTATTTGTTGATGATATTCTATTATTTCTCAATGGATCAGAAAGGGAAGCCAGGAAGATTCAAGAAATACTTCAAGTTTCTGTGAGACTACTAGAATGAAGATCAATGTATGAAAATCTCCCCTTTGTCACTATGGATTGGAGAAAGATGTAGTTCATAAGTTAACTATACTGTTTCCTTTTAGAAAGTGCCTTGTAGGATGGACTAAAATACTTCGGGTTTATCTTAAGCCTGATAGCTATGGTAAAAAAGACTAGGAGTGACTTATAGAAACAAGAAATGGAGCTGCATAGAAACTAAGTCCCTACCTATGTTGGAAGGGAATTAAGTAGAGAAATGAATGTGTACCCACTAAAAGTTGTATGCTAGTGATATAATGTTATGTTGGAAAGAGTTTCTTTGCAATATGGTTTATGTCCGTGAAGCAAGTTGTTAAATTGAGCAAGAATACTGATATTGAAATATCTACATACGATGCAAAGGTAAAGAGGAGGTTGTGGGAGGAGATGACGTTGTAGGCTGCAAACCAGGGAAAACAACACAACTAATTGACACTTAATTTGGAAGATAATTGTAGAGAGAAGAATAAATTTTATGTTGAGTATAGAAATTGCTAAAGTAAAGGCAAAATCATAAGAATATAAAAAATTATAGCCTTTATCACACCAGCAAATAATTGTCATTTTAAAAACATTAAAATTAAAATATATAGAATTGGTCACATCAAAATCAAAACATCGCATGAAAAGTGAAGACAATTTTTTTTAAATAGAAGTCAACGATTGCATGTGAAAGTTGCCACATGGCACCTCTACAAAATTACACTAAATGTTTTTAATTTTCTTTTTTGTGTTTTAAAAATGAAGCCACACTTTCAGGGATTTATGTTCCATATATAACCTCTTTGACCAATTAGAAAATAGAACGAGTGAGATTTAAAAATTCTGAAATTTATTTTTTATTTTAAAAAGTCACTTTAATAAATTGTTTATTGAAAACGTTGGAAAACTAATGAAAAGTCAAAGCACTTTGACTTGCAAATGAAAAGTATACTCACTGCTTTGGCAGAAATTAAAAATAGAAGAAAGAATCTTACAATCGTGTAACCAATGTTTTAAAACTTGGACTCGATGGAAGGTCAACTTGAACTTGGACTCAAAATCAGCCATGACTCTGGGTTAGGAAACGAGCACCCCCATGGAAGATTTGACCTCCTAACCACACTTTTATTACATTTTCAATTTTTCAATTTAAATTATTAAAAAATAGCCTAAAATTACGGGAAAAAAAAATTTTCTCAAAACATTAAAAAAAAAACTTAGGGGGGGCTAGCACATGTCAATATGACTCAATTTTAATGTCTAGCATGGTAATATACATTGACACTTGAACTCTAATAACCTCCCAAGGCCGAGACACCAAGACGATCACCCCAACTTTGGAGGTATGAGTGAAAAGCTCAAAAATTATAAGTCGTTTATTCAACAACATATAATTGACAAGGGAAAAAAGACTTTGGGCTAGTCGAATTGATATCTAAGTCCTAGGAAAGCCAAGTCCATTACAAAACCATCATACTATGACATTTTTTACAATTCCCTGTGTTATCCACTGATCTGTACAATAGCTGAAACCTCATTGAGCCGCCAGTGTTGGAACACATCAGTGTTCACTTCCAGAGTATCTGGGTTTCAGATATTTGGGTCTAGCCAGTTTTGTTTTTGAGTCGACATGAATGGCCCCATGGGGGTTTGTAACAAAGTGTGCTAGTAGGGTCTGAGTGGCTCGGTTCCCCATGACTTGATTAAGCAACTAAGGTATTCCAGGGAGTTTTTTCCCTTGTCAATTATACTTTGCTTAAGGCGATATATAATCGATGAGGTTTTCTCCCACTTCCTCCAAAGCTGGAATGCCCGATTTTGAAAATCTCAGCCGTGGGTTGTTATTAGAGTCCAACTAATATGTATAAACCTACTAGACACTATTAGAATAGGCTTTGGTCATGTCCTAAGTCTCTAGGACCCCCAGAAAAAAATTTCAAAAAAAAATTTATCGGACGCGTTGGATTTGGGGTTTTTAATTTTTTAATTATTTTTAAATTTTAATTAAATTTCTCTACAGTTTAAATAGAGAAATTTGAGTCTGTAATATGCCAGTCATCCGAGGTCCGAATTTAGTGATTGATGGCTCGTTTCATAAGCCAAAAATCACACATGACCCATGGACCAGCTAAACCCAACTTTCGGATGTCAATTCAGCCTCATAATTAATATTTTCTCTAAAAAGCCATTTACAGAGAAATTATTAATTAAATTAATAAATTTGAATATTTTGGAGATATCCAAATCTCTCCAAAATAATCAGAAATGAATAAAATAAAAGGCTAAATGACATGGCAATAGACATTTATGAAGATTCCAATCAACTCCAAGTGACTTCAGTCAACTATCCAGTCACCAGCAAGAGATCCACTTAAGCTAATTTGCCCTTCTTTCTTCAAAAGTCGATTTAGTGAGTTGTCAACTGTTAAATGGGTTGGTTGATGTGCATTTAAGCCTAGGGTAGGCGCCCTCATGACTCATCAAATCACCATAGCTTGGCTCCTTTACAAGTTCGAGTTAGTACCTACCACATCTCCACTTGTCACCCACCAACCCACTCGCCTCCCTCATCAAGCTCACGTCATTCCTCATTATCCTCACGTGTATCCTTGTTGTAACTTGCCTATTTGATGGGTGATACTTCCCATGCATCACCAAGGTCGAGCTTGCCACCTATCCATTCAACCTACCAACAAGTGCGAGTTGTCCATTTGAGTTAGCTCTCCAAGCTTGGTTTAGATTGGAATTCAATTCATGTCTATTGGTTATTGGCTCTCACTCATGCCAAATTCGACCTAGGGTTTTAGTATGTGCTTTTACTATAAAGAGAGGCCCATTTGGGTTATTATCTCATGGAGAATTTTGGGCAAACTTACTATGCCAGATTGTAGATGTGTTATAGCTTTTGCTATTTGAAATAAAGTGACTTTGGAGGTCCATATGGTGTGTTGATCTTGTTCATGGGAATTGCTTCAAATTAATCAAGGTGATCTTGTTCCATGTTTTTGCTTACATGTTCATTATTTTGATCAAATTTGTTAAAGCTTAGAAGACTTTTTAAGTCCATAGGATGGGCATTTGAGTTCAATTTGTCCATTGATGTTGGGTTGTTTGTGATTTGGAAGTAGTGAATTGTAGTCGGAAATACTAACACTCTTCTAGTCTCTTTCAATTTTGCATACTATATTTGATCAAACTTGTTTGTAAGTAATACATTTTGCAGATCTCATAGGTTTGAAGAGGAGTTGGAACTCGGTTGTCTCCTCCATCTCTTCAAAGGACCCATTTTTTCCTAACATTCGTGCATTGCAGGATCTCCCAAAGTCGATCTCATAACATCAAAAACTTGGCAAGAAGTGTTAGATTCAAGGATTCATCCACTTTTCAAAAAGACTTTTAAATTGGTTACTTTGTCACCTTAGGCTTTCTTTTCTTCAAGCCCTCTTTTTCTCCTTGAACCCCTTTGATTTGATTTGCTAGCCCATTCATCCCTTGCCCTAGATCTCACCCTTCCTCATATTGTTGTTTCCCCATTTTGCTAGCTTCCAAACCCATTCTTTTGCTTTCTTCCTTCTAGATTTCTATCATCTTGACTGTCCCATTCTTTTTTGCAACCTTAGCTGACTGTCCCATTCTTCCCACAGTCACGTGGTTGACTGCCCCATTCCTTTTTTCAGTCACTTAGTTGACTGTCCTATTTCTTTTACAGACACCTAGTTGACTGTCCCATCTCTTCCCCTCACTGCTGTCCTTTGTTTTTATTTGTTAACAGTCCCTTGCTTCATTTTTTAGGCAGCCCTTATCCCTCTTTCTCCATCTCTTTAGCCCTCTTCTCTTTCCTCTCGTCCCATCTTCTTTGGCCACCTCCTCCCTCTCGTCCCATCTCTTTAGCTACCCTCTTCTAGCTCTCGTCCCACTTCTAGTTCCTCCTCTCGTCCCTCCTCTAGTCTCCACTCTTCATTCTATTTGCCCAACTCCTTAGCCCTACATCCTCTTCCCCTTCTCGTCCATCCCCATCTTTAGCCCTAAAACACAACAAAACAAACACAAAATTGTTAGTAGTATTTAGTTGCATCATTTCAAAGTTGGTAATTAGATCTCATCAAAAGATTAAACTTCCATTGTGTTTCAAATTATCTAGTTTCATTTTTGCAAGCATTAGACCTAGTTTAAATTTCAAAGTTTGTTTTATTATCTAATAATAATGGGTACATGAGTTTTTTGGATTTTTGTTTTGTTGAGAAGAGAACAAGTTATTAAAAAGACAAGCAAGAAGAAGTTTTAAACCAAAATTACTTGGAGATTACCCAAAGAAGAAGGAGTTTTGAACCAGGAAGACAAAGACATTATCATTCTCCTTTTGTAAAAAGCCACTAAGGCTTGTTCCATTTCATTTTTTCAAGGCTTCGTCAAAAGGGTTGAAATTCCTAAATATTGTACTCATTTAATAAAACTATGATTTGTGGGGTCTTTAATCCCCCACCTCCAACTTCTCCATTTGGGGAAGTTTTGTAGTGTCTTTGATTGGTTTGAGTTTCTAGCTTAGATCTTTTGATATGCTCTTAGATTAGTTTCCATTTCAATAAACTGTTTAAAGTAGAAATCTCTTGGATCTCACCAATAGTGGATCAAGAGTGCTCTCTATCGGAGAGTTGTTTTTCTTTTTATATCTTCCAATTTACTTACCCCCATGCTCTCCCGAGTACGGTCTTTGACCTGAAAGAGATTCTTGGGTAGATTAGACTTTATTTTCTGTTCAGTATTTCATTTTTCATTTTATCGTCTCTCTTCCAAGCCTTGACTAGAGTAAGCTAGCCTTGGGATTGTATCCCAAAGGCCACATAACTTTGTGGTAGCTTCTCGTTCCCCCATCAGCTTCTTGTGGGCATCCAGCTAGCTGGAAGGTTTCCAAGACTGGTGGCTTCTAAGTGGTTGACCTTGTTCGAAGGTTGATCCCACCTTTAGATTAGGATTTGTGTGGTAGAACACTAGATCTTTCAGTTTCATTTTATTTTGCAAGTAGCATTGTTAGCAATATTTCATATCTTTCCGATCTATCACACGATTTAATCATTTTTAAAGTTGAATTATCTTGTTGTTACAACTACTATTTGCTTCTTAAAACGAACTCTAAAGTCTCTTGAACTTGGCCAAATCCAAGTCAAGAGCACTCTCTATCGGAGAGCATTATTAGTCTTGCATCATTCCCTACATTAGGCATTTTTTAATTAGCAAGTCTCTTGAACTGTGGTCATAAGATCAAGTCAAGAGCGCTCTCTGTCGGAGAGTTGAACAAGAGCTCTAATAAATAAAACTTTTCAACCCACACTTCCCTTTTAATTAATTTATCTTGGTCTTTTGTCCTACACCCGTATGCTCTGCCAACCGGAAACAGTTGGGCTAGTACTCAGAAAGGTGTAAGACTTGTTAAATTCACAAGTGATAACATTAATTAAAACTTTACCCAAAACCCCAACCAAGACAAAATCACTGAGTACTTCCTGAAACAGGTGGTGCCGGGAATCCACTATCAGACTCGAGGGCGGTCAAGCCGTAAGAACACTTGTTCTCTGAATCTGGGTGCTCCCGACCTATCATCTAAAGGTTGCCAGTGTTTTTCTCGGTTAAGGTTCCACTTCTTGAATATCCTTGGTTTTAGCCATAATAATCAAGACCACTAAAATCTTAAATTTACCAAGATAAGCTGCAAAACGATCTCACGAACTTTTCTTTCGAAACACTTGTATCAAACAATTCAATCACTTATACATTTTTTGACTCCATAAGGCACTAGTCCTTAATCACAATATTTTATTTGCTTATTATCAATTTGGAGTACTTGTGTTAATTTTCGTATAAGAGTGATTTATATCTGATTCAGTGTATCTTTTATCTTCTTCTTGCAACGTGGATTGCGTTATCTTGGTTTTATTAAAGTATTATTGTGTCTCTCACCTTCAAAAAACTCCTAAACAACACCCATCCGCATCACAACACTTAAATACATTTTAAAACACACAAGAGCCTTAGACAACTCTTTTTTAGGGACTACCCCCCTTGGCTTTGTTAGGAGTTTGCCTAAATGGAGGAGCTGGGATTCAGGTGACAGTACCTGGCTCATTGCTTGCCCCCAAGGCCACACCTCTCTCACTTGTAGTGAAGAGACAGCTTTCGAAAGATTTCCGTTGCTCGTGTGCAATCTGGCGGACAACACCCTACAAGGCATTGACATGTGATTTTATTAAAAAAAAAGGGGTCAAGGTAGCCTACTAGGACTTCTAATCTTTTGAATATGAACAAGTAAACTTGTTCCATCTTCACAGGCTCACTTGAAACCATCTAAGTGCAACTTAGCTGGTAACAATCATTTATCCTAAATGATGACTAGGTGATATGGATAAGATTTCCTAAAGCAAATCTCTCCATGAGGTGGTATTCTTCTTTATACTATATAATAGTACCATTTGTGTGAATACAATTGATTGAGGCATTAGCCTTTTTTGTCATATTTTGCCATGCATGTTTTTCAGATTTCATAACTTGTATTGGTAGATTGACTATGCTTGGTTATTGTCATGTATCGGTGATCAGTTTCTTTTATTTGGTTGATATAGTGGGTCTTGCACTTGGAATGATATAGTGACTATTGTGTTAAGTTTCTTTGCATGCTTTCTTTCGGTTAATCCATATGTAAAAAATAGATCAGTTCCCTCTCTCGTGGTTTCGTATCATAGTCCTACTCCATCCATCCATGTTTTTGTTTGATGCTTAAAATCCCTTAACTTGGACTTGACTGATCAACCCAAGGACCTCCCCCTATGTGACCACTTTGTTTGGATAACCTCCATGTTTTGTTTGTGTCTCGCCTTCAAGTGTGTGGCTTTGTCTTCAATCCTATCGATCTCTTTCATTTTACACCCAGGATTGGTCAAATAATTATTCGGATTGGTCCCGAATCCCAATTTGCATATAAAGAGAATGGTATGGTGGGACCAATCTACAAAAACCTTGAGCAAAAAACATGGCAAAATAAAAATGCAATATATTCCAGAGGAGGAAATATAGCATGTTTGAAGAAGACTTCCTTGTTCGCCCTTCTACTAGTATTAATCTCCCATACTGCAGTAGAAGACTTCCGAACATGGGTGCCTTGCCTCCTCAATGAGACCTTGAGGGTGAGGAATTTGGTCATTAGTCTGGTGCCCAAGACAAAAACTTGCCTAGCCTCCAACCTGCATGTGACAACTCTCAAGTAACTCTGATAACCACATATGAAGGGGAGTAGCATGGAGCTTGGAGTATGCCCTACGATGATTGTCAAATAATTGTTCAGATCGATCCTGGATCCCAATTTGCATATAGAGTGAATGGTATGGTGGGACCACTCTACAAATACCCTGAGCAAACATGGTAAAATAAATCAACAATATAATCCACGGGAAGAAATATACCATGTTTGAAGAGTTCCACCTGGAATCCTTCCTTGTTCGCCCCTCTACTAGCATTAATCTCCCATATTGCCTAATGAATATCTACATAGGAAAACAGGTGGCATATGAGTAAACAAGGCTTTATAGCCATATGAGTGAATAGGACTTGGGGATCAAGATCTATAGGAAGGCAAAAGTTGTGAGGGAAAAGAATAGGCCATAAGGTTTTGGGGGAGTGAAGAACAAAGTCATGTGATTCATGTCTTCTCAATGAGATAAATCAATGTTTCTTGCAACGAAGGAATGATGACCAAAGCTTTGAAGGCAATGAAGGAGGCAACAATAAGAGCTATGAAAGAAGGGTAGGAGGTGGAATCGTGAAGAAGGGCACTCCACATCTCACCAGTTGTTCATAGGACAGGACCTAGGATTGGGAGATAAAGAGGGAGATATGGTAATATAAGGGCAGGACCAAAGGGCTACATCCCAAATAGTTGAAGAGAGCATATCATATTTGCAAGAGACCTATCAAGGAATTAGGAGTTGTCAAAGGCAGGATGAGTAGTCATCTGAACCCCCATCCTTGAATAAAATGGGGATTCAAAAAAACCCATTTAAATGTAGAACAACTCAAACAATAGATCCTTCATAAGCACCTAACATAACTACAACTGCTAAAAATAGCAACTACCCAAAATTGCAATGTCTTCCTAAAAAATAGGAAACATTGGAAATGAAGCTCCACCACCAAAACCTAATGTATTTGTGATCCTAACTACCGATAAGACCACCTGGAAGGCTGGAACAATGATTGCAAACAATTGTAAGTTCAACACGTGCTCAAGATACCAAAATGTCATTAATGGTGCAACTTCCAAAAAATAGTAACCCCTAAAACTAGGTATCATCAAAAATAGAAAATACATGAATATGGACATGCATGCAACCAAATCATCCTCTGAGCACTATGCATGGCCTCATAAAGGTGACATTGCATGCAATGCTAAACACAACAATATCACAAGATCTCATGCATGTCACTAAAAATAAGATCATTAGATTTGTATGATACTAAGGAATAAGAATATGCCATCAAATCATACATTCAAGCATTGTAGCCCCACCTGCTAAAAATAGAAATACCATAAAATTACATGCATGTCGCATGCAAGCCGATGGGAAACTTTACATGCACCTCCAATTCTCACTGCCAATTATGCATGCACTAAAAATTACAACTAAAGTACCAAATCTTGCATGAAAAGGATACATGCATCTACTTAAAAATAGCAAAACTTTAAAACGGCATGCATGTAACCAAAGCATAACTCCTATTGAAGCTAATGATAAACTTACGAATCTGGTCCCTGAAAATATCCTTTGAACTGATGCACCACAAAAACCTCCAAGTAATTCTCATTATTACCAACTAATGGATGCAACTGTTGATGTTGAAGTTGGCACTAGAATTCCAAAGGGTTTAATTTTGGGTGCTAACAAGAGGAAATCTACATGTAACAACCTCAAGTTATGAGTTCAAAGGCAAAAAAACTTATGTGCAAACTAGGTCCTTGTAGGAACTAAATCAAGCTAGTAAGGCTTGGTACAGAAAGATTGATGAATACCTCAAGGCTTACACTAACTTGTATATCAAATTAAAAGGGGATGATGTGGTGATACTTGTTTATGTGGACAAATTGACCATAATAGGCAAAGGTGAATACTTGATCAAACAAGTCAAAAAAAACGTGCAGGTAGCATTGATATCACAGACTTGGACCTTTTGCAACACTTCTTAGGCATAGAGATGTGCCAAAATGAAGAAAACATATTTGTTGCACAAAAGAAAGATGTGAGAAAGTTACTTTGGATGGAGGACCACAAGATGTTATCTACGTCCATGGAGACCAGTTGGAAGTTGAGAATTAGGGGGATACTTTTGTGTCGTTAAATGCAACACAAAAAGAAAATTGATGCGAGCTTGATCTAGTTGAGCAACACTTGACTTAACTCAACTTATGCAGTTGTTATGGTTGCAAGGTTTAGGTATTTACCGAAGACTACACAATGGAATGTTGCAAAGAGGATATTTAGATATGTCATGTTAGAGTCTCATGGCTAAATCCATGCACTCGCATGAGCGAGCATCTAGGGACTAATCTCCCCACCCTATCACAGGGTTTCTGAGAGAAGGCACTACCCCACTCCAAGCATTCTGAGGGACTAATCTCTCCACCCTATCACGCGATGTTTGAGAGAAGACATTGCCCCGTTCAAAGTCGTCTTAGGGACTAATCTATCCACCCCCTCACAGGATGTCCGAGAGAAGGTGTTGTCCTACTTGACCCACCCCTAGCCAAGTCTCGTGTCCAACACTGGGGAAATGCTCGATGCTCCACCTCTAGGAGGATGGTGTGTGCAACTGAGGACTAATCTTCCCATCCCGTCATAGGATGTCCGGAAGAAGGCACTATCTTGTTCTGAGCTATTCACCCCTAGCCAGGTCACTTGGCTAATACTGAGGAAATGCTCGATGCATCAACACTACTCATCATGTTAGAGTCAATCTCCCCACCCCGTCACAGGGTGTTCGGGAGAAGATACAGCCTTGCCTCAGGATCATTCAACCTTAGCCAAGTCACATTGTTAATACTGGAGGAATGTCCGCCTGATGCAAACATCACATCTGTCTTCAAGCATCACATCCACTGTAGCTACTCCCTTTGTCACAGAAGCCATCCTGCTCCCTCTGCATTTGGACAGTCATCTCCTTCTGCAAGTGAGGATCTTGTGCCAAAACAACCTACTGCCTTGGAACCTAAAGTGAGCTTCCTCTGATAATGAGTTTCTCTGCTCCTTCTGAAGCTCAAACTCATCAAGTACAAAAATATGCAAACATGGGACATCTTCCCATTTATCTTAAGGCTATGTGATTGCTCCCTTTGTCAAGGAAGCAATACTTCCTACCTCATATGTATCTTCTGAGTCATGACACTTTCCCTAACTCAATGATATCATCATATTTAACATAAAAAATTTGAATCAATTCTTTTAAGCTCCCGTACCAAGGAAAATGGCCCAACTACAATAATGATAATTTAAAAAAAAAATTGTTTAGACTCCCGTACCAAGGAAAATGGCCCAATTACAATAAAAAATCAAAAGAAATATTATGTTGTCATCTCATCAGGTTTTGCCTTTTTCGGTGGAGGTTCCTCCTCAACATGAGGAGTTGGTGCATGTTGCTTCCCTCTCTTTCTTTGAGGACAATCTACAGCATAGTGGCCAAACTTGTCACACCTGTAATACTTGATGTGTGAAAGATCCTTCTTCTTCTTTGGTTCCTGATCTGAAGCTGGGGCTGGACTTCCAAACCTTCTTCCCTTTCCTTTCTTTGCATGAGCAGTAAGGGCTTGATTTTCTACATCATACGATTACGGCAAATTGTTTCTAGTTGCAAGTCTAGACTCCTCCTGAATGCAATTTGCCCATAACCGATTAAACTTGGGCAATTTGGATCGCCCGCTAATGCTCTAAATGAATGGTTCCCAAGAATGGGGAAAACCATTGAGGGTCATCATGACAAGCTCTCTGTCTACAACTATCTCTCCAATGGTGCCTAACTGATCCTTTAGTTCAGAAATCTTCATGAAGTACTATGCAAATGAATCTACTCTAGTCATCTTGACATTTGAGACTTGTTGTCTTAAGGCAAGTGCTTTGTTGACATTGCTATTCTCAAATAGCTTCTTCAAGACAACAAACATTCCTTTAGTTGTCTTCTTCTGGGAGATCTTGACAGAATCTATCAGAATCCTTCTTGCCTTAGCATCATTCTTCTTCCATGATGACTTCTCTGCTTTTTCTTTTGGTTCTGATGCTTCTTCTTCCAGAAATTTTAGAAGATCATTCTCTTCTAAGATGATGAGTACTCTAGACTTCCATGAATTGAAGTTGGAAGCTCCATCAAGTCTATCTTCAACTTTGACACTGTCCATCTTGACTATAGGCTGGAAACTAAAACCTAATCCAAAAATCTCCTTCCATAAGTGATTGTATCCTCCTAAGGAAAGTTCCAAAACACTCTTTCTAGATCAAATCTGTTAGATTTTTAATAATATGAAGCGAATATTTATTCGCCCACACAATCAAGTTACCAAAAGATCTGGTAAATCAAATAAGCCATAATAGTGGATATAATAATATTGAATAGATAAAAGATGATAGGATATTACAACATAGCTCGCCTTTAATATGGCTTGAGCGTTCATAATGAAGGGTTATGTCCCTTCACATTAATAGCTAACTACAAGAATGATTAACAATTATTATTTATTTAATATGCCATTTATATTCGTAGCATTGCCACTCTCTTATAAAAGCTTTGTCCTCAAAGCCTTATAATTTTGTCGCATTGTTCTTTGCGATGTCGTGGCTGATGAAACATGTCGATACGAACTGCTAAGTGCAGAGCATAACTTTCGATATGTGGATGGGTCAATCCATCCCAAATTGATTTGTTGTTGACTGTTGGGATTCTTTATTGATCTGTCGCCAGGAGCTTTGATCATATTAGTACCATTATCTTTCGACATTTCCCACTTTTTAGAATATCGGTTTTCATGGTTGGGGCATGGTTGGGGTGTCGATAGGAAATTTTCACAATGTCATTTTCCTTTACGAATGTCATCTTTTGAGCTTTGATCTGAGCTGGAAGTTGTATTTTCGTATCTTGAGGTTTTAAGGTTTCGTTTTGTATCTTTTCCAACTAGTTTTCCAACTGCGTGTTATTATTTTGAAACTTCTTAATCACTTCTACTTGCGATTTTATGTCATCTTCAGACTTCTTAAGTTGTTCTTTAAGATCTTCGTTATGACTTCTAATGCAGCTATTTTCTTTCTGCTTGTCTAGAAGTTTTCCTTCAATGTCTTCCGTAGATTGTTCTGTCTTCCGACTATTTTTCAACTTCTTAATTTTTGTGATTAGTGTCTTGTTATGATTTCTTAATCTGGAAATTTCTTCGGAATTGTTGGATAGTGTTTTATTACTTTTTGCGATCTCCAGCTTGTGTGCCTTTTTAGAGTCGTCATTTTGTTGTTGAAGAACTTTTATCTGTTGTCGATATTGACCAACCTTTGATTCTTGACTTTCTAATTTATATTGTATCTGTGTTAGTTCTTCCTCCTTGTCACTAACGATTTCTAATGAAGCGAATATTTATTCGCCCACACAATCAAGTTACCAAAAGATCTGGTAAATCAAATAAGCCATAATAGTGGATATAATAATATTGAATAGATAAAAGATGATAGGATATTACAACATAGCTCGCCTTTAATATGGCTTGAGCATTCATAATGAAGGGTTATGTCCCTTCACATTAATAGTTAACTACTATAATGATTAACAATTATTATTAATTTAATATGTCATTTATATTCGTAGCATAATATAGCAGTATAATTTTCATCTCTTTCAACTTTAACTACACAAAATAACCATCCACAGAAACACAAGAGACACAATAGTTTACCCTGGGAAAACCCAAACTCGAGAAAAACCCAGCAAACCTTTCTTATTCAGAGATTAAGTACAAATTACAAGTACATCAGATATGAATGTGATAAATATCAAGAGAGATCACAAATAGAGATGATACAAAAGAAAGAGCCCCAAAAATCATTCTACAACCCAGAGTGAACTTCTCCTTGCTTGAGTGAACTTGAGTGAGTGTCAAATGAAGAGGGCGTCCCCTCTATGTATACTAGTTTTCTAGCTGACTTTTTCACTGTAGCCGACTTGACTTCTTCTACTACACCGACTTGTCTTCTGGGCAGCATTTTAATTGTTTATTGTTTATTTTCTTGGACGACTTAGCTAGTGAGGATACCTCACATAGCTACAAAACATCAACACTGCCTCTTAGCTACAGAGTTATCATCATGTTGGAACACATCCGAACATCATCTGATCGTCATAGCTTGTCTTGTACATCTTGTCATCATAAGAAAGGTCTATCCACACAACTCAGTTTGTTAAGAAGTGTGATCAATACAGTCCACATAGAACAAGAAGTTCACACATAACTTATCTTGGTCCACACAGAACCACAGTCCACACAAGACAAGGAGTCCACACAGAACTCATCTCGGTCCACACAGAACCATAGTCCACATAGAACTCATTTCGGTTCACACAGAACCATAGTCCAAACAGGACTAGGAGTCCACACATAACTCTCAAGTATGATCAACTCAACTCAGTCCATCGAGGAGTATGATCAACTCAACTCAGTCCATCAAGGAGTACAATCAACACAATCCATCAAGGAGTACAATCAACTCAACACAGTCCATCGAGGAGTATGATCAACTCAACTTAGTCCATCGAGGAGTACGATCAACTCAACTCAATCCATCAAGGAGTACGATCAACTCAACTCAGTCCATCAAGGAGTACGATCATAATGTTCCACACAGGAACCATCCCACACAGGGATACACTCCACAAACGAGTCAGGCAAAAGTCTCGGCTTGTGCCTCATCAACAGCCATATTGGTCATCAATCTCCCTTCCTGAGGACGAGAATCTCCACCACCCCAAGCCTTTCATAGAAGTATGCAAACTTCACCCTGGACAAAGGCTTGGTAAGGATATCTGCAATCTACTCATCTTTGGAGATATATTGGAGCTCCAGTGCTCCCTTCTAAGCTATGTCTCTGATGTAGTGATATATAATCTCAATATGTTTGGACCTATCATGGAACACAGGGTTCTCCGAGAGCTTTACACAGCTCTGGTTATCACAGAATATCACTGTCACATCAAGCTTGTGACCAGACAAATCTGCAAGCAGCTTCCGAAGCCATACGGCTTCCTTACTGGGTGCACTGGCTGCGATGTACTTTGCCTTGGCTAAACTGAGTGCCACAAAGGTCCATTTCTTACTGAACCAAGAGACCATAGCTGATCCCAAGCTAAAACAACACCCAGAGGTGCTCTTTCTGTCAACTACACTACCAGCCCAATCTGGATCTTGTGAATCCCACCAACTTCACTTCACTATCTGAGGTATATCTTAGTCCATAACCAACTGTACTGCGTAGATATCTCAGCACATGTTTAGTTGCTCCCCAATGTACTTTCCTCGGCTCGACCATGTGCTGACTCAATGTGTTCATTGCATAACAAATATCTAGCCTGGTATTAACCAGGTACAGTTTAGAATCAATCAACTGGTAGTACATGGTCAGATCCACTAAGTCTGAAGATATGGCAGAGTCATGTAACTTCTTCAGATTAGCCTCCATAGATGTGGCCATGGACTTACAGTCCATCATGCCAAATCTGCACAAGATCTCAATGGTATACTTCCCTTGTCCAGGGAAGATCTCATTCGATCCCCGCCACACCTCTAAGCCCGGGAAATAATACATCAATCCTAGGTCTTTCATCTCAAACTCACGAGTTAACTCCCTCTTGCACCTGTCAATCAGACTCTCGTCCCTTGTGAGAAAGAGATCATCAACATAGGGTACCAAGATCAAGGGACGACAACCTTGTAATAAAGGTTCTGACCTACTTCACTTCTGGTGAAGCCTAACTCTGTCAAGTAACTGTCGATTCTGAAGTACCAGCCCCGAGGTGCCTACTTAAGGCCATAGAGAGCCTTCTTTATCCTGCAAACATGGGACTCCCTCCCATGTATAACAAAACCCTCAGACTGGTCCATATATACCTCTTCCTCAATTACACCATTGAGAAAGGCAGTCTTTACATTCATTTGATGTAGTTTCCAACCCATGACAGAGGCAAGAGAAATAATGGACCTGATAGTAGAGTACCTGGTAACTGGTGCAAATGTCTCATCATAATATATTCCCTCTTTCTAAGAGAAGCCTCGGGCTACAAATCTAACCTTGTGCTTTTCGATGCTGCCATCTACAGCATGCTTGATCTTGAAGATCCATTTCGAAGTTACTACTGACTTCCCTTCAAGTCTAGGAACAATATCCCATACATCATTCTTCATGATGGATTGATACTCATCCATCTTAGCATCTTTCCAGACCTGGTGTCCAACTGCTTCTTCAAAACTGGAAGGCTCTGAATCACCGGTGTGACTCACCAAGGATGAATAACTTGAGTATCTGTTAGGTCTCTTGCTCTCCCTAAATGTACCTTTAGGAGCTGCATGACCTTTTGCATCTTGCAAAGTATCAAGAAGCCATCCTGGCCTCTTCCGAGCAACATCTCTAGGAACATTTGTTAGCTCTACTGGATCAATAGGATCAACATGATCAATTGGATCTACAGGATCGACGTGATCTATAGACTCCCTCTGAATATGAGCATCATGCTCCCACTCAAATACTGAGTATTAACAAGATCTTCACATCCATCACTTGTCCTCTTGCTAAACAACTATCACTAGTTCTTTGGAACAAGTCTCTTGAAGGTCATAGCACATGATCTCTCCTACAAGTCAAGTTCAATCAATTAGTTACCAGTATTGCATAATCATGAAATTCAATCAAATCATATTGATATTTCAATAGTTCACACACTTATGTAAGCATTTTAGCCAATGCTTCAGCACAACATTCATCCATATCCCAAACACACGTGGTGACTATCTGGATGCCTCTCCACCAGAACATACTAGCAAGAGCTCATGGGATGTTGTGCAGTACTATAGGCTATTGTTATCACTCGGATTATAGTTCTCACTAAAGATGATCCTATTCAGGACGGTAAAGGAAGGGGCAACTAAACTGGTGACACCTCAAGGATCCCAATCACCACTAAATAAGATGGTTGTCACACCGAAAGGGATTATTGTCACTTTATGCTCTTAAATAGCAAAGGGAGGGGCGGGACTTGCTAGCCTAAAGAGACTAGTAGAAAGGCAAGAACTAGATAAGAGTTATGGAAGATATGAATGAGTAGATCTTACCTATAAACCCTAGATCCAAAATATAGATAGCAAGAGAGGCCTAAAGGAGAAGGTAATGATTAATATGGATTAAAATGATCCCAAATAGTTTATTTCTTGCTATACTGATTAATTAAAATGATCTGGATCATAAGTGCTAGATGTAAAGTGATCAAGTTTATACCCTGAGGGAATTGAAGTAGAGATTGTAAAACTACCCAAGATGAAGACTAGACTTAGTAATTAGGCTTACTAACAACGAGACAAGAACAACACAGAAAACAAGATTCAAGCCAAGGGAGTTCAAATTGCCTAAAGAGCCAGTGCCTGATCTAGATGGGCAAATGGAATCCAACCAAGATGCCTAGGAGGATCTTGGGGTTTTTCTGGATGGTCGCAAATACCCAAGTGCTGGAATTTTGATTTTCTAAGTGGGGTGAGCCCCAGAATTTTCCTAGTTAGTAAAATGAGGGTTTTAACAATTGATTTTTATGACTAATGGATTAGAAATTCAAAACAAGAGATAGAGTAGATCTTACCCGAAAAATCTTGTAGATGCCTTGCAAATGATGATCTATCCCTTCTCGATTAATTTGAAGTGAATTGGATGAGTCCTCAAGTGAAATCGATTTGCCCAATGGAGGTAGTGCACCCTTCTTCCCTACACAAACAAACTACGAAGAAAGATTTGAAAGGACAAGAAAAAGAAACTGTAGATGCAAAAGAAATAGAGAGCATATCAAAGATCAAATGATGCTATTGAAAACCCCTTGATTGTATAACATCTTCAAGTGAAACGAGTTGGTGAAGCCCACAAAAACGCCCAAGTGAAGTTGATCCACTCTTGAGTTAAAGTATGCAAGTTTTTTTTTATTTAACCCCAAATAATACTTTTAACCACAAATGGATTTCTTCACAATGTAGCGGAAAATAAATACTGAGAGAAATAGAACAGCAATCACATCAATAGAGACACCAATATTTTTGGGTATGAAACCCCCGGAAAAAATCAAGATGGGAAAACCGGTGCAATAGTCTAAGAAGATATTTTATTAGTAATATATAGAACAATACAATCCAGAAATCGATTTTGACCCAACCTGGCAAAATCATACCATTGAACCTCACAGAGAAAACCCCACAAAATCGTACAACCCTCCTGCGTCACGGTACGGCCCTCTGCGTCAACGTACGACCTAATCCAAACGGCCCTGGGTCAACGTGTACGGCTCTGCATCAGCAACGTGAACGGCTCTGCGTCAACGTATGGACCAATCCGTACGGCCCTCTACGTCTGTTGTACGACCGGCTTCCTGCGTCATTGAGTACGGCCTCTACGTGCTTGTACGGCCTCCCTGCAAATCTGTATGGCCTCCTTTGATTTTCCCAAGTCGCCCTATCAACCTCCGGATAGAAGTTCCTCAGTCTCACTCTCTGTAAAAGTCTCCTGCAAACTATCTTTCTCACTCTCCAACTGAAAGCTATGAGCAAGAAATCTCTCTGTGTGTATGTGTGTCCTCTCCACCAAATCAATCTTCCTTTTAACTCAATGGCCAAGCGAAAACCCTAACTTCTCTCTGTGGATCAATGGATGAGATCCTCCGGTGAGATCAATGGCCAAGATTAGATTAGCCATCACATAAATTATTTTCACTTGAACTTTATAAAAAGTAACTCCATTAAGTCAATTTATAATTAGATCACATAATACACTTTTCCTAAGTCTAAACTTTGGAAAAGACATTAATACATTTGGCTTCTTGTTTTATGTCTTCTAGCATGCAAGGACACACGCAATGATAGAAGACCTTCCTTGTTGCCACTTTTTAACACTCCCTCTCAACGAGGAAGAGATTCGGTAGCAACCCCAACTTGTGTCTAAACTTCACAAACTTGTGCCTACAAAGTGCCTTGGTGAATATGTCTGCCACCTACTCATCTATCTGAATGTACTCCAACTGAATGGTTCCTCTCTGAACACAATCTCTCAGGAAGTGATACTGGATGTCTATGTGTTTGCTCTTGTCATGGAACATTGGATTCTCAGAAAGGTTAATGCCACTCTGATTGTCACAGTGAACTATCGTAGTCTCCAACTCACTCTTAAATAACCCTGAGAGCAACTTCCTCAGCCACATCCCCTCACGTGCTACCATACTGGCTGCCATGTACCCAGCCTCTGCCGAGTTCAATGCAACTGACTTTTGCTTCCTGTTGAACCAAGAGACAACTCCTGACCCAATGGTGAAGCAACAACCTGAAGTGCTCTTTCGGTCTTCTACACATCCTGCCTAGTCAGCATTTGTGAAGCCTGCTAACTATATACTCCCACTGCGCTCATAAACCAATCCATACTCCATTGTGCCTCTAATATAGCGAAGTACATGCTTTGCAACTGTCCAATGCACTCTCCGAGGGTTCACCATGAACTAGCTCAAAGAGTGAACTACAAAGCTAATGTTTGGTCGAGTGTTGACCGGATACATAAGTGACCCGATAAGCTGACGATACAATGTAAGATCAAACTCCTCTAACCCCGATGCATCAACCTTCCTCCAGTTGGTAACTAGAGGCGTGGACATGGGTCTACAGTTCTCCATCCTGAATCTCCTCAAGATCTCCACTGCATACTTCCCCTGACCAATGAAGAAGCACCCATCTCTCTACCAAACCTCCAAACCTAAGAAGTAATGCATCAACCCAAGGTCTTTCATCTCAAACTCCACTGCAAGGTTGGACTTGCAATCCTTGATCAGCCTCTCATCTCTTGTAAGAAAGAGATCATCTACATATAATACCAGTATGAGCGGTACCTCACCTGACAAGAAGTATAGGTTATAGTCTGCCTCACTCCGTTGGAATCCCATCTTCCGTAGATAGTTGTCAATCCTCGAGTAGCATGCCTGAGGTGCATGCTTGAGCCCATAAAGAGCTCTTTGCAATTTGCATACATGCGACTCCCTGTTCTCCACCTCGAACCCCTTTGGTTGCTCAATAAATACCTCTTCCTCTATAACTCTGTTGAGGACGGCAGTCTTCACGTCCATCTGATGAACGCGCCAACCCATCTTTGTTGCCAATGAGAGAATAGTCTGAATAGAAGAGTATTTGGCGACAGGGGCGAAGGTCTCCTCATAGTCAATACCTTCCTTCTGTGAATACACCTTTGCCACGAAGCGCGCCTTATACTTCTCCACACTTTCGTCTGCTGCATGCTTTACCTTGTAGATCCACCTGGATCCTACCACCCGTTTTCCCTCTAGCCTGAATAGAAGAGTATTTGGCGACAGGGGCGAAGGTCTCCTCATAGTCAATACCTTCCTTTTGTGAATACACCTTTGCCACGAAGCACGCCTTATACTTCTCCACACTTTCGTTTGCTGCATGCTTTACCTTGTAGATCCACCTGGATCCTACCACCCGTTTTCCCTCTAGCCTCAGCACAACCTCCCATACCCGGTTCTTCATGATTGAGTCATACTCCTCAACCATAGCCTCTTGCCACACATCATGTTGTGCAGCCTCCTCGAAACTGGAAGGCTCGGAGTTAATCAACTCCATCATCAGTGCCATATAGCTAAGTCTATCTAGTGGCTTGCTCCGCCTCATGGAGCTTTGTAGAAGACTCACCTGCCTGGAATCCTGAACTGTTGACCTGTACCACCTAGGTCGTGGCCTAGTGTCTACCTGCTACGGCTGCTGGATATCCTCCTCCTACTGCGGATATCCTCCAAATCAATGACCGAAGGATCCTGTCCACCTGACTCCCTCTGACTACCAGAACCTGTGCCCTATGTCTATACCTGTACCTATGACTCCAACTTGAATCTCGAGTCCTGTGCTGGCTGCTCATGTGCTGGTAAGTCCATAGATCTTCGTAAGGCTCTGTCCTCCTCAAACTGGACATCCCTGCTCACAATGATCCTCCTGCGTGCCGGAATATATACCTTGTATGACTTAGAAGTCTTTGTTGTAACCAACTAGTAGCCCCTTCTAACCAGAAGGGTCCAGCTTCTTCCTAGTATCAGCATGAATGTGACAATAGCAGACACTACCAAATATGCGTAGATGACTCACATCTGGTCTAGTGCCTATGAAAACCTCCTCGGGTGTCTTCTTCCCCAAAGTTGTGTGGGGACACCTGTTCTGGATGTATATTGCAATCTGAAATGCCTCTACCCATAGGAATAGCAACAATCCCTGATCAAACAACATGGCCTTGGTTGCACCAATTAGTGTCCTATTCTTCCTCTCCACCACTCCATTTTGTTGCAGGGTGTGAGGAACAGTATGCGCCTTCTTGATCCCCTCTAATGAACATAGTTCCAAGAACTCCTTGGAGGTGTACTCACCCCCGTTGTCCATCCTCAAAATCTTAATCCTCCTCCCAGTCTAGTTTTCCACGAGTCTTGAAATCCTGAAATCGCTCAAAGACCTCTGACTTGGCCTTCAGGAAATAGATCCAGGTCTTCCTAGAATAGTCATCAATGAATGTGACGCAATAATTGTAGCCACTGAAAGAATGGACGCTCATAGGCCCGCAAACATCCAAATGCACCAAATCCAAGGTCCCCTTAGACTTGTGCTCACTCTATGGGAAAGGCTTCCTGATGTTCTTCCCCAGTGCAAAACCCTTGCAGTGGTTATGCTTCTCCTCCTATACCAGAGGAACTCCAATAACTACCTGTCTCAAATGCCTCAGTGCTCCATGGTGTAAGTGTGCCATCCTCCTATGCCACAACTCACTCTAACTGTTGTTGCTACTGACTAGTGCCTTTGCAAGCTCGAAGTGTAGTCTGTACATCTTCCCACCCCGGACCCCAATCATCCAATCCAACTTCTGCTCTGACCCCTTGGCCCTGATATACACTTTCCTATCCCAGAAAGTCACCAGAAAACCCTTGTCCTCCAAGGTGGAAACTGATATGAGGTTCTTTGTCAACCCCGGAACATATAATACGTCAACAAAACCGAGGGATTTCCCAAACTCCCTCTGAAACGAAACAGTACCAACTCCATGCACCTGATATCGCACATCATCTCCCAACTCAATGTGGAGATTCACTCCACCCTCCTGCAAACTCTTGAAGAATGCTCTATGTCCTGTCATATGACAAGATGCTCCGCTATCAACATACCAGATTTTTTTATTGGTGGAGCTTGCCATGCAAGCTATCAAGCAAAATTCCCCATCAAAACTCTTGCTGAACTCATACACCTCTATCGAACCTGCCATTTGTGTGTTGTTCTTCTTCTTCCTATCTGGGCATTGGGAGGCAAAGTGTCCATGCTTGTGGCAGATGAAACACTTGACCTTTCACATGTCAATGTTCTTCTTACCACCCTTCTTCTTCTTTTCCTTACCCTTGCCTTTGCTTGCTAGGGCTAGAGCCTCTCCATCCACGATCTGTAGGGCACTGCTGGATGAACCTGAACCTTGACCCATATGGATCTCTTCCTGCACAAAATCTTCCCACAATATCTGCTAATCAGGGAGCTTCTCCCTAGCCACCACGCCTTTAACAAAGACGTCCCATGGCTTAGAAAATCCATTGAGAGTTATCTGAACTAGCTCCTCATCCTCAGTCTTAGATCCCACTGCTCCAAGTTCATCCCTAATCTGTGTGAGCCTTGTAAGATAAGGCACCACTCCTTCACCCTTGGCCATCTTGATACTACGTAGCCTCTCCTGTAGCACCATCTTTCGGTTTTCGTTCTTACTCTGGTAAAGGCTTTCCAAAGCATTCCACATTTCCAATGCGGTCTTCTTCCCGAAAAGGTTTGGGACTATGTGATCCTTCACCCCATCCAAGATGATCAACATAGCTCTAGAATCTACCTTCTTCCATCTTGGCAACTCTGTCGGATCTGTGAGAGCAACCTTCTGGTCGTCAATGTGCTCCTCTACATCACTAACATCCAGGATCCCGGTGATCCTCTCTTTCCAAGCAGGAAAGTTTTGAGCCCCTTAGAGTCTATCCTCAACTCTCAACTGTACAGCCATAATGAAGTGTACCTGTCAACCCTTAGAATAGATCTGCCCCTGATCTATCCAATAACTGTTGCTTTCTCTCAGATATGCTCAAAAGAGCTCTGCTACCATGTAAATTTCCTTAAAATCAACTCTTGAGTTAAAGTATGCAAGTTTTTTTATTTAACCCCGAATAATACTTTTAGCCACAAATGGATTTCTTCACAATGCAGCGGAAAATAAATACTGAGAGAAATATAACAACAATCACATCAATAGAGACACCAATATTTTTGGGTATGAAAACCCTCGGAAAAACCCAAGATGGGAAAACCGGTGCAGCAGTCTGAGAAGATATTTTATTAGCAAGATATAGAACAATACAATCTAGAAATCAATTTTGACCCAACCTAGAAATATCGTACCACCGAACCTCACAGAGAAAACCCCACAAAATCGTACAACCCTCCTGCGTCACTATACAGCCCTCTGCGTCAGGGTATGACCTGATCTGTACGGCCATGCGTCAGCGCACGGACCGATTCGTACGGCCCTTTGCATCTACTGTACGGTTGGCTACCTGCGTCACTGAGTACTGCCTCTACGTGCTTGTATGGCCTCTGTCATGTCCCAAATTTGGAATTGGGTCACAATGGCCTAATCACATTGGCCATATTCATTAGAGTTTGTAAAATTGATGTTAAAGGTCAAATAATTGCCAAGGAGGAAAATTACTAGTTTCCTAGGTTTGGGGTGGAAGCTTTGGGATTTGGAATAATGGGGATAATAAATGATGTTTGAACATTAGAGTGGCATAAATATTTAATAAAGGATCTAAATAAATATATACAAGTGAAAATCAAAGTGGCATTTGATCATGAAGACACATGGAGGAAGTGGGACCCACATATGGCTAGATTTCCCCACTACACTTGGCATCATTCTCTCACCAATTCGAATTCAAGGTGAATGGTAACATACTTGGGGGAGTCCAAAAGGTATTATTCATGGCATGACTCATCCAAGGTCGAAATATAGAGGAAGAGTAACTCCCATGGAAGAGGAAGAGGCAATTTGGAGTTAGTGAGACACTTGGGCTAGATTCCCTAGCTCTATGACAACAATGATGAAGATGCTATGACACCTATGACACCTATCAGACCTGAAGGCTGACATATATTCCAGCAGATATCTGCACATTCCAGAGCTTCATTTATTCCAGAGCATGGCTATATATATTGGATCACTCATGATCAGAGCAGTACATTATTCAGATATTGTATGACCTTGTGTCAAGGCTGAGCCTTGAGAGTTCAGATTGGATGACTGATGTGACCACTTATCCCATTTCAGTTTCAGTTCAGTGCCTAGAGATGTACTTCAGCAGTGTTTCAGATGATGCATGATGATTGCTATTATGATGATGTTGTATGATCTATGGATATGTTCTCACTGACAGTGGATTATTAGCTTGTTGATTTAGTCATGATTATAGCATATGCTTGGTATATTATTCCTGATGTGGCAAACTATTTAAAATGAACTGTAAACCTTAAAATGGACAATTGCTTGCACTCTTAGGTCATCTAACAAAACTTACTGGTATTTCACCTTACATAGACATGGTCTTTCCCGACACCTGTTGTCTGCTAGTGTAGGCTCCATATCCACTTGCCTCCATCCATACATGACCTTCCTGTTTGACTTTAAACCCTGACTTGTCTTATTTGACTTTCTGATACTGAGGACTTCCCCATTTTTCTACCTCTGTGTTTGGATCGCATCCCTGTTTATTCAGTGTCTCGACTCTGAGTTGGTGACAGAACTTGCCTTTGGTGAGTTGGATTGTAGGCCTTGGCTCGAACTCCCCCTAGTCACTTGAGATGTTGTTGGCTAAAACTGAAAGCTCATGTTCTACCTGTGGAAACTAAATAAATTCGCCCATGGAAACAAAAAAAAGGGCAAGAGCAATGAAAAGCTAAAAATACTCCTCGAAGAGTATAAAGAAAGGTCCAAAAAGCAATAGTTCTTAAAAGCTATATCTAAACAATTGCTGACCTTGTGAATATATAAAAAAAAACATGCCCTGGATGCAAGCTGCAACTAGTTGTGCTTCTCAGCACATCTGAAATCCGAAGGGTTATGTAGGCCAAAAAGGCCATGGAAATAAATTGAATGATCCTAATGAACTTGGATCAGCTTGATGTAGACATGATGCCTAAGTTGAATAAGCACTCTCTAAACAACTTATCCATTTGTGAGGCACAGCCATCCCCCGTGTTCTTTTGTCCAGCACAGAGTTTGTAGCTTCCCCCTTCTCCCAGTCCAAAGTATTTTTAAGTTAAGTTAGACAAGTCAAACCCTTGGCCCAACCTTGCTCCTAGCCTTCATCCTTCACTAGCAGTTTGACCATGTCCAATGGGTAAGTTTGTCATTTGAACTAGGGTGCAAGTAATTTTATATAATCACGGAATGTGTTAACTTGATTAATGCCACTGAATGGAATTTATACTTTGAGCTTAGCTATGAAGTGATTAAAGAAGCATTGTCTTAGTCTACTGATGTGATTTATCCTTGATTATATATATTCTTGGGATCCGTGATGATGTGGACCATGTATGATGATTATTGATGATGATTTATGGTCCCACATGTTTGATGATGATATCATATGATGGATATATGATACAGATGATGTTTGATCCAGTTCAGCAGGTTATTATTATTACAGATCAGCAGATTATACATTGTCCATATATGGTGGACCCTACAGCTGGCCCACTAGGGCAACCCAGGGTGTATGAGTACTCATTCCTAGTGGATTTGGGTCTTCTGGATCCATTGAGACACTTATCTTTCAGTTCCGGGCACTTCTGACAGTGATTGATGCAGTTTTACACTTGTTGACCAGATTTGGGGCTGATTTCCCAGCCTGAGCAGCAGGGGCCCCGAGAGGCCAGTTCACCTAGGGCGCTGATGATGGAGGGGGTGGTCCAGCCACTTGTTATTACCATTTATCCCCCCTCCCGGAGAGCCTGGTGGGCTCAGATGGACAGCGCTAGCACCCTAGGAGGCAGTTTTGGCACTTTCACAGTTCCCGAGGCAGTTAAAAAATGGGATAAAGTGGTCACTGAGGAAATCGATTTGGGCAATTGAGGCAAGGTTTTGGCATTTGGTTTTCACAGAGGTCTTCCAGGTTGATCTCACTATCTTCCAGTCATTTTTCACCATGTGGGTATCTCCAGATTGATCACAGGAGGACATTTACTGCTCGACTGTCATGGATTCTGAGGACAGTTTTGGTCATTATTATTATATTGGACATATTTTTATTATTTCATTGTGCCTTGGGGTGAGCTAGCAAGGATTTATACCTCCTAGCCCCACCATGTGCTTATTTTATCATGTCCTAGTCATCATGAGGTGGATTATTGTACTTTATACCCCTCTTGTGGGATGACGTCACCCTCTATTGTACCATTTAGTGAGGGCGCTATTGTATGTTGAATGATCCATGTGATATTATGTTATGGATTCATCTTAGCCATTGATTATGTTGTGAGATCTTTTAATCTCAACCACTCATTTCAAAAAAGTGGTTTTGAGATCTAGGGTTTTGGTCTTTATTATCCTATATAAGGAGGAGACCCCCTCATTGTAAAAGCATCTAGAGATTTTTGGCTCTTGGCTCTTGGAATAAAATTTCTATCTTTTTGGAGTACATGCTTGGATTGGAGTGGATGTTGGTTGTTTCGATTGTAAATGCTATTGTCCATTGCACTGGAGGATCTTTTGTAGCTATCTTGCGTATTTGCCATACTTTATTTGCAGGTTGAGAGGGCGACTTTGACAAGTGCGAATTGGTGGGGAGGCCTGCCCTTCAAGCTTGGAAGAAGTCGTTTTGGGTTTGACAGGGAGTGGTTTTGCCTTTGTGTCAACTATTCTATGTTTTTCTCTCTCTTGTTTGCATCTACCTTCAATTTGTTAAACTAATTGATGCTTTGCTCCTTGGCTTGACAGGTTAGAAGGAATCACATGTGGCTTGGAAAAATCGATTTGGCAAGAGGGCTTCAAAAATTCTCCATTTGATCTTTGGCAAAGTAATCCTCGTCTCAACTAGCATTCATCTCTTCATCCAGGTATGTCCCAAGAGGTATGATCTTCTCTTCCTTGAATCTTCCATAATTTCTAGATCACAAAAACCCTAATCAAATTAAAACCCTTGTTTTTGGTATTTCTTAGATCTACTTAGATCTAGCCCTAAATTTGAAAAGATATTGAAAACCCACCTCTATAGCATCCACCCCTAGTTGGATCTATAGTTTGGTGGTGATTGGCTAAGAATTGACCCATTTTCTAAGACAAAAAGCTCTCCTTGACCTAAAGCGCACTTCCTTGAGGGAGGCTTGTTGGGCTAGATCTAGCACATGGGTATGTGAGATCCCGCTTGATTTGACAACTAGACACTTGATAACACATACCCATATCCTTACTTTGGTGAAAGCTACCTTGTGGACATCTCTCCATGTTTTGAGGGGTTGAAACCCCCTTTTGACCTCATTGGTAACTTAAAACTTAGATCTACTAAGATCTACCCATTGGATTCACTTGAAACTTTGAACATGCATAGATCGGGGTATTAGCATCCCGGATCTACATTTTGGTGGCCATTGGACTTGGTTTGGTCCACCAAAACCACTTTTTGCCTCTCCTTGAGAAAGTCGCACCCCTTGGGAATTTTGAGTTGGACCACTTCTAGGAAGTGGGTGTTGGAGATTTTTGTGGATTTGGATTGCCCATGCTTTGAAACCTAGGTCTAGACTGTCCTTTTGTCCCGATCCACCTTGGGGATTGCATTCCTTGTTTTAAGGAATTGTGGTCCACTTTTGGTCTTTACCTAAAAACCTAGATCTAGTAAGATCCGGCCATTGGATCTCATCCAAACCACTTAACTTGGCTTCTAGGTGTCCCGATCTACACTTTGACATCCTTCTTGACTCCATTAGCCCATCCAACAAGGCACTAGTCCTTCTCCAAGCAAAGCGCACTTCTTGGGATTAGTGTCAAACCCTAGATCTAACACATGGGTAACCCTAGAACCAACTCTAACTTGTAGATCTAACCTAGATCTAGCCTATAGTACCATCTTCACACTTAGCTTCACCTTGTGGGCCCACCTAAAACCATTTCACACTTCCCAAGGCAATAAGACCCACTTGTGTAAACACATGGTACTATACTTAATAATCATACCCCATCAAGTGGCCTAAACCATACATAGGTTGAAACACTAACTATCCTTGATACCACCTTCAACCATGCCCTAAACATTAGGTCCACTTAGACTTGCATTGGTTTCCGTAACTCATCATTCATTCACCTTTGAAACCTTTGCTTGGGTCCAATCAACTGCGATTGGGGTATAGGGTCTCCCCCTTGGTCTAGTTATACTTTGACCTAGAGCGAAGAGTGCCTCGGTTGACGTGACTCCCACATTGCATTGGGAACCGTGGCATCTCTTGGGTCACCTCTTTAGTTGCCTGTCTCCTCTACCGTCCCGGATGGGATACCTCTAGGGGCAACTACAAGTTGTGTGATAACAGTTACCATCTAAAAGACAAAGACCCTAGTAGTTTGAAGATAGCCCAAGACAATGCCAAGAAAGCTGAGGCAAACGCTGCCTCCATGGGAAAGCAAAATTTCTTTGACCTAATCAGTGGACCTTCTTCCTCCAGATCTGAACCTAAGTTTAAAAAGAGTAAGGAACCTAGCAAAGATCCCAATGAAATGATGGAGAGTATGCATGAAATGATGAAAAACTTAACTCTCCTAACTAGGGACCTAGCCAAGAACAGAGAGGGTGATAGATATAGGCAGCCCTATGGTCCTAAACCTTATTGGAATCAACAAAAGAAGCCTAATGAAGGTGATAGAAGAAACCCTATGAACCAAGAACCCCCTATCATAAACTGGTCTGAAGAGCAAAAGTTGGAAGATCTTGAGTATACCACCCATGGTGATGATACTCCGGATTCTCCGAAGAACATTAATTGGGTTAATGACTTAAAATTTGACAAAGACTTTGGAAGAATTTTGATTGATCATGAAGAAGACACCATTCAAGAAACCAACCCTAGTGGTCCCATCTATGCTACTGAGCAAGTTAATAGTGATCAAACTCCCTATAAAACCTATCAACGAAGAAAGGATGGCCAGAAGCCTATGCCTTTTAGTGAAAAGAAAAACAAAGAGCTACCTGGTCCAGTAAGTGAGCCATTCCCTTTGCCTGAGTATGACTTTGATATCAACATCGAAAGAGAGTTAGACAAAGTTATGCATAACATTCCACTCACTGAGTTAATGAAAATCCCTTCAATAAAGGAGCAAGTGGTGGAATTTTTCGAGAGTATCCCTGAGACTGCCACAAGTAGTGGTGAGGATTCATCTTCTCAAAACCCAGCACCTTGTGATGTGGTTGATGAAGAGGATGACCCTCCCATTAACATCCAAACTGCCATATATGAGAGGAAGAATGGGGGTCACCAACCATTTTATCTTACACTCCGCATAGGTGATATCCTTCTTCATAACTGTATGTTGGATTCTGGTGCCTCCATGAATGTGATGCCTTTACAAGTCATGGAAGCCATGGGATTAAAAATAACTAGACCTTATGGGAACGTTTGTGGGATTGACTCTGAACCAGTTAAAGTCTTTGGCTTGATCAAAAACCTAAGAGCTGACCTATTTCCATGCCCCGACATATCCATGCTAGTGGATGTAGTAGTTATAGATCTCCCTCCAGCCTATGGTATGCTCCTTTGTAGGAAGTGGTCCGCTGGGCTAGGGGGACATCTTCAGATGGATTTATCATATGCTACTATCCCCAACTCTGATGGGTCTTTGATTAGGGTGTATCGGGAGCCATTTTATGATGGGCATCTTGAGAATTATGAGGATGGTGCGAGAAACACTTTTGGTGAGGGTGAGTTATTACCTGAGGGTATCTTTATGGTCATGGGTGGCCATGATGATGATCCTAGCATGGAAGAAGAAAGAATTATTGATGTTGACCCTCAGTCCATTCGGTGTGAAGTGTCGGAAAACCCTAGGACTTCGAACCAACCTAGTAGTGTAGGACCAAACGTTGAACAACCTGCACCTCCTACTCAGCTAAACACTTCGGAGGATAACTTTGATCAAATTAGATGGGGTGAGTATATACCTAGGACAGTGCATGAGTGGCTTTTCCTAGTTGACCTTAACACAAAAAGAGGAAGACAAGGCTTACCTCACATCACTCCTTGGACAAATAACAATGAAGGAACACACCTTCCCTCACCTGAGGGGAGTGATGAAGAACTAGTTGATTATCACTTTTCTGATGTGCCTGATCATTTGTCCCATTTGTCCTTGGAGGATGGGGTTTTGAGGCAAGTAAATGACAACTCTATGAGTTGGCAAGAACATACCTCAACCCATGATGACCATGGGGAAGACTTTTCTTTAAGTAATCTAGCCATTTCTCAGGAAGAACCCGCTAAGCCACGTTTGCTTCCACCTTACCCTAGCTTCCTTTTGCCTAGTGAGTTATCTATTGGTGAAGAGGATATGGACTCCACGGACACACTTTATTCTTCACCAACATCTTTGGATATGAGAGATCAAAGTATACCTAGCACAGTTCCTAATCATACACCCATTCCTACTGACCATCTGGCACTTTCAGAGAATATGACCATTCCTATCCCATCGGGAGAGGGTAGTAGCAGAAGTAGTGAAAATCAAAGCCCTCCACCCATAACCCAAGCTGAAGTGGATGAGGATATTGATATTGACTTTTGGACCATTGGGGAAACTCCAAAGAACATCATTCACCCACAAGTAGAAAGTCCTCCTAGGAGAACTGTAAGAGAAGTCTTGATTGGTACGGTAGCTGTACCTTTAGACGGTGGACCTCCCAGATTTGATGCAATTCCTCCTAATAGGAATTCAAGTATAGTTACACCTCAACCTCAATGCATTTCCGATATCCAACCTTTTCCTGAACATGTTGTTGAAGCCATCCCTCAATCTATAAATCACCAAAGGTTCGAAATTGGTGATAAGGTTGTAGTACCTAATGATTTATTTTATATACGATCTAGGGGATCAGGTGACTTTTTGGTTGGACCACTCACTGTTGAGCGCTGCATTGGTGAGATGTGCTTTCTCACCACTGGGACTGGCCAACGTATCTTACTCCCTATCAACCAAAGGGAGCTAAGGGATTATCATCCCTGACCCTCCGTACTTTGCCTTGCCTTCCCTGTTTAGAGTAGGTAGCTTCTGAATAAGCTCACTTGAGCAGTAGGATTTGTGTGATTTTTCTTTTTCTGTTGTGCCGAGTATTGTCCTTTTTTCTTTTTCTGCCTAGTGTGTCTGCTTGCTTATTGAGTTGAGCCTTGCTCCTTCCTAAGCTTGTCTCTTCTCCTGCATGCATTTAAGAAATTGTAGTTAGCATTTCTACTTTTAGCTGCCTGTGCAAGTTGAGATTGCCTGCTTGAAGAAAGTACTCTTTTCCTCCTGCACAGTAATAAAATCATAAATGAATAATATATGCCATGTTAGTTTAAAACTTTTATTTTAATATTTCAGCTTATGTTTTAGAACAGAAGTCATTTTTGGTTTTATTTTATTTTTGTCCCATACATGCTCCATGATGGTATTCTAGTGTTTGTGAGAGCAGGAACAGGTGCAAGATAAAAGCTGAAAGCAAGGATGATGCAGTGCTGGATTGAAGATTGATGCAGAGCAGTTCGAGACCAGAGATTCTGAGGTTCTCAAGCGCTCTCTCCCTTAGAGCACTTGTCCCAGCTGGAGCCAGATGTTATCACACCATAGTAGCAGGGCAACTATTCTTGTACAGCAGATATCTGCACATTCCAGAGCTTCCATTATTCCAGAGCATGGCTATATAGTTTGGATCACTCATGATCAGAGCAGTACATTATTCAGATTTGTATATGACCTTGTGTCAAGGCTGAGCCTTGAGAGTTCAGATTTAATGACTGATGTGACCACTTATCCCATACAATTTCAGTTCAGTGCCTAGAGATGTGTTACAGCAGTGTTTCAGATGATACATGATGATTATTATTATGATGATGTTGTATGATCTATGGATATGTTCTCACTGACTGTGGATTATTATCTTGTTGATTTAGTCCTGATCATAGCATGTGCTTGGTATATTATTCCTGATGTGGCAAACTATAAAATGAACTGTAAATCTTAAAATGGACAATTGCTTGCACATTTAGGTCATTTAACAAAACTCACTAGTTTTTCACCTTACATAGATATGGTCTTTCCCGACACCAGTTGTCTGCTAGTGTAGGCTCCATATTCACTTGTCTCCATCCATACGTGACCTTCCTGTTTGACTTTAAACCCTGACTTGTCTCATTTGACTTTCTGATACCGAGGACTTCCCCATTTTTCTACCTCTGTGTTTGGACCGCATCCCTGTTTATTCAGTGTCTCGGCTCTGAGTTGGTGACAAAACTTGCCTTTGGTGAGTTGGATTGTAGGCCTAAATCATTCTGGTCGGTTGTCCCGATGTTTGGCATTGGCTCGAACTCCCCCTAGTCACTTGAGATGTTGTTGGCTAAAACTGAAAGCTCATGTTCTACCTATGGAAACTTAAATTCGCCCATGGAAACAAAAAAAGGGGCAAGAGCGATGAACAGCTAAAAATACTCCTCGAAGAGTATAAGAAAGGTCCAAAAAGCAATGGTTCTTAAAAGTTATATCTAAACAATTGCTGACCTTATAAATATTTGAAAAACATGCCCTGGATGCAAGCTGCAACTAGTTGTGCTTCTAAGCACATCTGAAATCCGAAGGGTTATGTAGGCCAAAAAGGCCATGGAATAAAATTGAATGATCCTAATGAATCTGGATCAACTTGATGTAGACATGATGCCTAAGTTGAATAAGCACTCTCTAAACAACTTATCCATTTGTGAGACACAGCCATCCCCCGTGTTCTTTTGTCCAGCACAGAGTTTGTAGCTTTCCCCTTTCTCCCAGTCCAAAGTATTTTTGAGTTAAGTTAGACAGGTCAACCCCTTGACCCAACCTTGTTCCTAGCCTTCATCCTTCACTAGCAGTTTGACCATGTCCAATGGGTGAGTTTGTCATTTGAACTATTGTGCAAGTAATTTTATATAACAACAAAATGTGCTAACTTAATTAATGCCATTGAATGGATGTTATACTTTGAGCTTAGCTGTGAGAATGATTAGAGAGGCATTGTCTTAGTCTACTGATGTGATTTATCCTTGGTTGTATATTCTTGGGATCCGTGATGATGTGGACCATGTATGGATGATTATTGATGATGATTGATGGTCCCTCATGTTTGATGATGATATCATATGATGGACATATGATGCAGATGATGTTTGATCCAGT
Source organism: Larix kaempferi (assembly GCA_027924585.1). Classification (NCBI taxonomy): domain Eukaryota; kingdom Viridiplantae; phylum Streptophyta; class Pinopsida; order Pinales; family Pinaceae; genus Larix; species Larix kaempferi. The sequence goes on along the minus strand of BSBM01000182.1, from coordinate 6,417,262 downwards.
TCAGCAGGTTTATTACTACTTCAGATCAGCAGATTATACATTGTCCATATATGGTGGACCCTACAGCTGGCCCATTAGGGCAACCCAGGGAATATGAGTACACATTTCTAGTGGATTTGGGTCTTCTGGATCCATTGAGACACTTATCTTTCAGTTCCGGGCACTTCTGACAGTGATTGATGCAGTTTTACACTTGATGACCAGAGTTGGGGCTGATTTCCCAGCCTGGGCAGCAGGGGCCATGATTGGCCAGTTCACCTAGGGCGCTGATGATGGAGGGGGTGGTCCAACCACTTGTTTTTACCATTTACCCCCCCTTCTGGAGAGCCTGGTGGGCTCAGATGGACAGCGCTAGCACCCTAGGAGGCAGTTTTGGCACTTTCACAGTTCCCGAGGCAGTTAAAAAATGGGATAAAGTGGTCACTGAGGAAATCGATTTGGGCAATTGAGGCAAGGTTTTGGCATTTGGTCTTCACAGAGGTCTTCCAGGGTGGCCTCACTACCTTCCAGTCAGTTTTCACCATGTGGGTATGCCCACATTGATCACAGGAGGTCATTTACTGCTTGACTGTCATGGATTCTGAGGACAGTTTTGATCATTTATATTATCTTGGACATATTTTATTATTTTATTGTGCCTTGGGGATGAGCTAGTAAGGATTGATGCCTCCTAGCCCCACCATGTGCTTATATTGTCATGTCCTAGTCATCATGAGGTGGATTTTGGCACCTATTCTTCTCTAGTGGATGACGTCACCCCCTTTTTGTACCATTTAGTGGGGGCGCTATCATTATGTTGGGTGATCCATGTGATATATTGTTATGATTTATTGTTAGCCGTTGATTAGATCTTATGATCTTTTAATCTTATCCACTCATGTAAAAGGTGGTTAGCGTTGTACTCTCTCCCCATCCTATTTAAGGAGGGAGCCTCTCATTGTAAAATTCATCTAGATATTTTTGGCTCTTGGCTCTTGGAATAAAATTTCTATCTTTTGGAGTACATGCTTGGATTGGAGTGGATGTTGGTTGTTTCGATTGTAAATGCTTTTGTCCATTGCACTGGAGGATCTATTGTAGCTATCTTGCATATTTGCCATATCTTATTTACAGGTTAAGAGGACGATTTTGGACAAGTGCGAATTGGTCGGGAGGCTTGCCCTTCAAGCTTGGAAGAAGTCGTTTTGGTTTGACAGGGAGTAGTTTTGCCTTTGTGTCAACTATTCTATGTTTCTCTCTCTCTCTTGCTTGTATCTACCTTCAATTTGTTAAACTAATTGATGCTTTGCTCCTTGGTTTTGACAGGTTAGAAGGAATCACATGTGGCTTGGGAAAATCGATTTGGCAAGAGGGCTTCAACAATTCTCCATTTGATCTTTGGCAAAGTAATCCTCGTCTCAACTAGCATTCATCTCTTCATCCAGGTATGTTCCAAAAGGTATGATCTTCTACTTCCTTGAATCTTCCATGATTTCTAGATCATAAAAAAACCTAAACAATTAAAACCCTTGTTTTGGTATTTCTTAGATCTACTTAGATCTAGCCTTGCTCTTGAAGAGATATTGGAAACCCACCTCTATAGCATCCACCCCTAGTTGGATCTATAGTTTGGTGGTGATTGGCTAAAAATTGACCCACTTTTCAAGGCAAAAAGCCCTCCTTTACCCAAATCGCACTTCCTAGTGAGAGGCTTGTTTGGTTAGATCTAGCATATGGGTAGGTGAGATCCCACTTGATTTGCAATCTAGACACTTGATAAACTACCCCCAGATCCTTACTTTGGTGAAATCTACCTTGTGGACATCTCTCCATGTTTTAAGGGGTTAAAACCCCCTTTTGAATCTCTTGACACCTCAAAACTCAGATCTACTAAGATCTAGCCCTTGGATTGACTTGATTTTTTGGGCATGCATAGATCGGGGTACTAGCATCTTGGATCTACAGTTTGGTGGCCATTGGACTTGACTTGGTCCACCAAACCCACTTTTTAGCCTTCCTTGAGCAAAGTCGCACTCCCTGGAAAAATTGAGTTTGTCCACTTCCAGGAGGTGGGTGTGTGAGATTTTCATGGATTTGGAATGCCCATACCTTGAAACCTAGGTCTAGACTGTCTTTCTGTCACGATCCGCCTTGGGGGAAGCATTCCTTGTTTCAAGGGATTGTGGTCCACTTAGGGTTATTACTTGAAAACCTAGATCTAGCAAAATCTAACCATTGGATCTCATTTAAACCACTTGACTTGGCTTCTAGGTGTCCCGATCTACACTTTGACATACTTTTTGACCCCACTAGCCCATCCAACAAGGCACTAGTCCTTCTCTAAGCAAGTCGCACTCCTTGGGAATTGTGTCAAACCCTAGATCTAGTACATGGGTACTCCTAGAATCAACCTAAAATCATAGATCTAGCCTTTATCCAACTTATAATACCAACCTCACACCTAACTTCACCTTGTGGGCCTACCTAGAACCGTTTCACACTTCCCAATAAAACTAGACCCACTTGTGTAAACATATGGTATTATACCTAGTCATCATACCCCATCATGTGGCCTAAAACATACATAGGTTGAAACACTAACAATCTCTTATACCACCTTCAACCATTCCTTAACTCTTAGGTCCACTTAGCCTTGCATTGGTTTCCGTAACTCATCATTTACCTACCCTTAGAAACCTTTGTTTGGATCCAATCAGCTGTGATTGGTTATAGGGTCTCCCCCTAGGTCTTGCTACACTTTGACCTAAAGCGAAGAGTGCCTCGGTTGACGTGACTCCCACCTTTCATTGGGAACCATGGCATCTCTTGGGTCACCTCTTTAGTTGCCTGTCTCCTCTACCGTCCCGGATGGGATACCTCTAGGGGCAACTACAAGTTGTGTGATAACAGTAACCATATCCATCTCAGGACCTGTGTTGACCAAGTCAAACTAGGTTTGACCAAGTCAAAAATAACAAATCTGTTGCCTAAACTATAATCTGATCAATCCAACATGTATGATGGGTGAAAGATAACTCTCTTATTCATATTATTAGCCAAATATAACAAAAGTAACATGATAATGGTGATAATTCAATAGATCCAATAAAGATAAGACTTACGTTAGAGTAAATAAATGATTTTTCATGAAATCCTTTATACATGCTCACTTACAAACTTAACCAAATTGCTATGATGGGTGAGGTGAACGAAACAAGGCTAGGACAAGGGGAATTGACCTTTGACTTTGACATAGTGATCTCTCGGAGGATAAAGGACAATAGGCAATCCACAGTGACATGCATAAGATAGATGACAATAGGGGAAGGAGGTGTCTCACAAATGGAATAAGTTGATTGAGAAGTGTCCCTTCAACTTTAACAAGTGTCCTATAGCTCACATCCAAGCCTGATTCAAGCTCCATGAGGATCTTTTCGAGAACCACCGTGATGGGTGCACAGTCAATCGTGACTCTTAGGTTCTAGGGGACACTTAGAATTAGTTGTCCCTTGCTCCATCCGACATCCAAACCCTTGGGCTCCGTGGGGAATAATCATTACATTAAATTCAAGGCCAACGGTCATTTAGATTTTCAATAATTGTGCATCTGCTTTTATTTGGCCGATTTCACATATGACCCTTTGGATTTTACATGTGCTTAAAAGCACAACTAATCATAAGCTTTCACCCAGGGCACTTTGCATTTCACTTCGATTCCATTTCTTTGGATATACCAAGATATATTGATGCATGTAATGATGATAGGATCACTTGCTTCAAGTCTATCTGACACAACTCGGGCAACTAGCTAGTCTTAGCTCATGTCACAATACCAATGGGTACTCCTCGCCCAGAAGTGAAGCATTGGATCAACTAGCAGGAATCATCCACAATCGGGACCAAACATCGGGGGAAACTGACCAGAGAGGTCAAGGCTTCAAAATCCCAACTCACCTAGGCTCAGGACCCAACACAGATGGGTTCCTTCGGCCCAAAAGGGTCAAGGCTTTGACAAGTTTTGTCGCACAACTTAGAGCCGAGACACAAAACAATATGGAGTCTATCTACAGAGGTCAAAGTGGGGGAAAGCTCCTCAATCTCACAAGTCAAAGTCTCAAGTCATGGATCAAACCAAAAGATGGGAGATATTGGATGGGTGGAGACAGTGAAAAGGTGATTCCATACATAGCAAAGGCAAGGATAAGTCTGCATAAGGTAAGAAATACTAGTGAGCATATAGAAAAAGTCTTAACATTTAAAATCATAGATCAACTCATAATAACAAGTCTATGAGAGCACTACCATACATAATCACCAAAATCAGTTACAATGTCGAGTTAAGGCTAATAAGATGAGCAAGACAGTTTAGTAGCACCCAAATACACACATATACCTGTCTCTGATGATCATCATGAAACCAACTTTGACTGCTCATGTGGCAAGAGAAATGTACTAGTTACATGTTCTGCTACTCTGCTAAGTGAACCATGGCTACAACAAGTACGTCTCAATGGGTCATCCAAGGCTACGTCATGTCATGGGATACCACTGTTGATCAATAGAAATGGCTCTGACTAGCTGTGCCACCGATGATCACTGGAAGAATATGGTCAACCATCTAGGATTGGCACCGATCGAAGAAAAATATGGTCTGTTGCATCATGGTAGCTCCAACTACAATGTATGTGATAACAGCTACTTACCATATGCACTACATGAGCCTACTGCTCGTCAATCTCAGTCATGCATTATAGAAAGTTGTATCACATATCTACATATAATTGTTGTTAACATTATCCTTTCAACCAAACATTGAAGGATTTAAAGAATAACTCAAATGATAGTACAAAGACTTATCTTTTATTGTTTTGTTGGCTCCCTCTTGATTTCTGCCTCCTTCCAGAAATCACAGGAGTCCTCAGACCTTCAACTTCTTTCTACAGCCTCGATCTTCATACATCACTAATGACAATCACATCATTTTGATACTGCAATCATTGGTGCACTCATAGAGTGTACTAGAGGAAGTACTGTACAAATTACAAGTACATCACACATGAGAATGACCTATATCAAAAGAGATCAAAAATAGAGATGATAGAAAACAAAGAGCCCCAAATATCAGTCTTCTACAACCCAGAGCGAACTTCTCCTTGCTTGAGCAATCTTGAGTGTGTCAAATGAAGGTGTCCCCTCTATTTATACTAGTTTTCTGGCTGACTTTTTCATTGGGGCCGACTTGACTTCTTCGACTAGGCCGACTTGTCTTCTGGGCAACATTTTAATTGTTTATTGTTTATTTCTGGGTCGACTTAGCGAGAGAGGATACCTCACGTAGCTACAAAACATCAACAAAATCTATGGTTGGAAACCTCTGAAATTGGAAGCCCAATGGCTTCTTTCAGCAATTCTCTGATACCATGTTAGAGTTTTATAATAGAAGTATAATTTCAATTATTTGCAGCGGAAACAAATAAAGATCACTAAAAGAATAACCATGCACAGAAACAAAAAGACAAAAAGATTTTATCCTAGGAAAATCCAAACTCGAGAAAAACCCAACCAACCTTTCTTATTCAAAGATTCAAGATACAAGTACATCAGATATAAGAAGAAGATAAACCCAGCGGTATTAAACTCAGAAAAGAGTCTTCTTCTGCTGCCGCATCCTTCTCTTCCTCAGCTGCACACTTGTCTTGGAAAGCAGAGCAAATTGCTTGATGTACAAATGAGATAGGCGTCCTTCTTATGTATACCTTCATTTTCTATTTCTATGCTTTATGGGGCTTTCTAGAACTTTCCAGGGGGAGGTTTCCTTTCTAGAGCTTTTCGGGGGTTTCCTTTCTAGAACTTTCCGGGGGTTTCATGGCAATTCTTAATTGATAGAGCCGATTTGTCATGAGGATACCTCACGACGCTACAACACCAACATGTTAAAGGTACAATTGGTTATGAAAATATGTACACTAAAGATGGTGACTTCCATATTACAAGTTGTACAGAATGGAATTGGGTAAGTTCATAGGATGACAGGAAGTCAACTTCAAGGCACATATCTAGTCTAGGAAGAAGTGCAATATCTTAGATAAGTAAGAAGTAACGTAACAATTGCATTATTAACGAGATAAGAAAAGTAAAGAAAAGCTATGGATGTTGCTTGTGAAGCAATTTGACTTCAATGAGCATCTAAGATAATGAATTGAGGGAAGAATCACCCCATTACAATTAACTGGGATAATCAAAGTATGCTGATGATTATCAAGAATCTAATATTCCATTCATGTACCAAACACATTAAGATTGTAAAAACATCAAAGAGGAGGTGGAAAAAGGAGAGATAATGTTGAGATATCAACCACAAGGTAGAAGATGGTAGATATCCTTACCAAGTCATTGGTAAATTATCAGTTCAACAAGTTCAAAACAACTCTTGGACTTTTGGTCATTGAGGTGACCAATAAGGGGGGTGTTGAAATAAATAATAGTCACCTAATGGTCGTACCTGCCCACATTGATTGATCTCACGTTGCATTTCTGTCTTGACTTTGTTAGTGGTTTCAAGCCCATGGTAATAGGCCAACCACAGCATTGTGCACTCCTAGCTTATTTAAAGGCATGTAATGAGATGAAGCATATAGTGTGTTGTGATTTTATGATTGCATATTGTGTCAATGTGTCAATGTGTCTAAAGTCTGCTTTCTTTTTCTTTCAACTTGTCACCTATGCAAACAACAATGGACTTGATCATCTCATACAGCTATTGCTTAAGTAGACTTGCATCTATGCTCATATTATAACACTCTTAGATTTTAGATCTTAGATCTTAACATCTTTTTGCTTTCAGCATCGCTATAGGAGATGCCTTCACACTCCCACATTCTACCGACGCTGGATGTACTTTTTTAATGACTTTGACCTACTTGGGTGGTCTTTTATTGGACATTAATAAAACTACCTTATCTTGTCTTCATGTTTTTCACATCAGTAGCCCAATTGTTTATATGGTTTATAAAAATAAAACAAATAAAACAAATTTAGGTCCTAAACATCTTTTACTAGAATTTCTCAATTCGAATTAACAAAATTTTATCTTCTCAATTTTTGAAGTAGCAAGTATGATAAATAAGGGTGCATTCAAAGAAATTCAAGCGATGAACAAACTGTTTTATTAAGCCCCTTTTTTCCATCTTGAATGTTGTAAACAAGCTTATGAATTTAACAAGAAGTAAACTATACCATGCATGGATGCAAGAATCTTTCCGAAATCACTTGTGGGAGTCACTAGGACACGTACACCTTTGCCCGCTGTAGTCATAATACCAACTGTATTCTCTGGATTGGACTGCAAAACAGGTAAAATGTCAATTACAATTTAAAACTTGCAATAATACTGCATAAGAAAAAAATTGGTGATAAGTCTACCAAGAGAAACCATCTTAAAGCATATGACATTAAATCCTTCATCACTATTATTGTTATGATGCTCAAAGATAATGCTCCTTGTACACTTTGTGTTATGCCATCATCAGTACTTTATACTAGTTATTAGAGTTGCACTTTGTGGAGTCATTGGTGTTTTATATTAAGTTGTCATTGGTGAACTTTGTCAATGGTGGTTAAAGGTAGTTGTCTAACCATTGCCTTTAAGTGGTTGGCCTTGTCCTCATGCAATTTGTGAAACTAACCTCATCGGTTAGATGAAGGAAGTTGGAAATGCCATCCATTCATTGGTCTATGCGGAGGTGACATATTGATGGGGTAACTACATCAACCCCAGGCTACGGCAAAGGAGAAAGAATAAATAGAATGCTTGGCATTTTGAGTTATAAATTTGAAGTAGATTTATAGGTTTTGCACATGTTGTTGAGGGGTCTAAGTCAGACAAAGAGAAAAGTCTGTATTGTTGGAATTATTGGTGTAATTTGTTCATGTGGACACGACCCATTCATATGTATTGTTATGTACCTATAATTATGGATAAGGCCATATTTTATTTCATTTATTGTGTACTAGGCTTATGGTTAAGTACAACCTAGTCAAACTTGATATGTAGGCTCAATAACCCTCTTAAGGTGGCACCTTTGTTTTGTGGGCCCAAACCCCCCCCCCTCTTGAAGGGACACCTCACTTAAGTTGTGTCTAAATACACAACTCAAGCTCTCATTTGGATTATCTCATCTTGGACTGAAATCCAAAGTGGTATAAGCCTAAGGGCACTTGAATGTGGCATTTCTCTTGGCATTGGCATATTTCTCTAAGACGCACTAGTGTATTTATGTTTTTAGCACTTGTGCTTGGCTTTTGCACTCTCTCTAGCGTAATAGATTTATTTCTCTCTAGCACACTTGTAAGGGGGCTATTTTACGATTTGGGTGAGATTTGGTTCCAGCAATTCTCTTCTTGACTCTTATAAATCTCAACATGGTATCAAAGCGGATGTGAACCTTAATCTCTCAATTATTTTGGCTGATCCGAAAACTAATGGCTAGTGGCTTTTTTTCTTACAGTGCAAAACTAGGATTTTTAAGCTCGTCTCTACTAGGGTTTCTCTAGGGATTGTAAACATATAAACCTTAATCTAGGGTTGCACCTTCCTTCTAGGGTGTTCTTTGGCACTTTTCACCCTTCGTTAAGGCTAATGCCTTCATCCCTAGGGATAACTAGGGTTTTGTACCATTTGGATCTATAAAGCCAAATTTTTAAAGCCTTCATCCTATTATCATTGACCCTATGAAATCGAAGTGGTTATTTCCCCGTTTGAATTGGGCCAACTATTATTCTTAGGTAGCTCAAATAATTGTCTTAATTTGAAGCAAAGGTCTATGGATATACTTGGCGAGGCCTCTTCCTCCTAAAGATGATGGTAGTTATGACCTCATATGTTTGGTGAAGGATAGACATCTAGGGTTAATCACTCTTTTTGTCAAGTACGATCTCATTCATCATACAAAGATAGCAAAGGTGTGAAGGAAATCTAGGATACCTTCAAAACTCTCTTTGGAATGGTGGATACTACTCAAGTAAACCAACTTGAAGTTGAACTATGACTTCAACACGGTTCAGGAGTATATTGCAAGGTTTAAAAAATTGAAGGCTAACATATTCAAGAAAATGGAAAAGGCAAATCAGATCCAAAACATGTAAGTATTATTCTAAACAATCTTTCTCCAACATTCAAATCCTTTGATCCTATATTCTACAACATTCCTTTATTTGTCAAGGGCACTCTAGCTCCTCTTGAGATGCTTTTCTCTAATCTCGTTCAGCATCAAGTTACTTTGAGGAATATGGGTGAATTACCCTGTCGAGATCCAAAGGTTGTCTCAATCCTTCTTAAATATGATTTTGACTAGGGTAAAGGGGAATACTCAAAATCCTCCATGAAAAAAAAAGTCATATGAGCGCCATCCCTTCAAGTCTTACCTTGCTCGTCTTCAAAAATTTGCAAAGCTTGTAAGATCTATAGTAGGTATTGTTGTCGCCTAATACACACCTGGGGGGACGCGGCAGGAAACCTTCAAGCCACTCGGTGTGCCCTTGGGGGCAAGTGAGAGTCAAGTGTTGTCACCTGATTACTCGACTCCTCCGTCTAGGCTTACTCCTAGCGAAGCCAAGGGGGGTGGTCCCTATGAAAAATAAACTAAGGCTTTTAATCTACAAAAAAAGATAAAAGTCTAATCTAGGAGTTAAAAGATGATGAGATGACAAAATTAACAACTAAGCACTGCTTGCAAATTAAATCAATTGATTAACCCAACACAAGATAGATAAGCATTCACAACATTTATGATTGAAACTTAAAACATGGAAAATTAAAGACCAGTGCCGAGAATGTAAAAATGCTTGTAATTGCTGATGTGTAGGGTTGCTTGTGTAGTCTCAGTGAAAGTATTGCAGTGTCTCGGTTGGTAAATTTTATGATTATTAAATGAGTGGATTAAGGAGTGGGTTAATTCTTGGTTTGGCCCAAAAGAAACCTAAACTTCGAACTGAGTGCTCTAGCAACCTTACCAAGTGTCCAACCAGGCGAGGATGAACCCGCTTAAGAACCTGCTGACTCTGTGGATTCAGTCCATGTAACCTCTCGAGTTCTTAGGATTAGATTCTAATGGATTGTCCTATTAACACTAAGTATCTTGCACCCGTTGCTGATTGAGCCAACTGTTCCGACTAAGATGCAGTAGTTAAGAGCATACTTCGGGTTTGGGGCGTTGTTCTTTTTATTAAAACGTGTGAGTGGATGATTAATCTATACTAAACCCCGAGAATAAAGCAAGGGGGGCTAATTTTAGGATTAAATTTTAAGAATAGAATAATAATTGAATAAAACACAAAAACATATGACAAAATGATAAACGGGTCCTCGGAGGATGTTGTGTGCTTGAGTGAGTTGTTTAATTACTACTGCTCAAATGAAACTAATCTAAAACGAAAAATTAGAAAAAGTGCAAAAAACTGAAAAAAGTGTGAATTTCCCCTGGAGGGATTGGGGTCAGGCACTGGAATTCCCTGCTGAGCTCTTTTTATTCTTTGTGTTACAATATGAAACTTGAAATGGAATTCTGCTTGCCCCTTATGATTAGGGAACAAGACACTTTACAAGTTTTTGTGCAAACAGAACACTACTTTGAAAGCTGGTTCTCAAGGTGGTTCTGGGAGCCTTCGAGATATCTTTCTTATGATTTTTTAGCTCCAACCTGTTAAGAAAACAAAACAGACCAGCGAACTAAAGTTGATTAGAAAAGACAATCAGAACACTTTAAGAGTGTTTTGACAATGCTACAAAATGCAGAAATTGAAAAACTAATGCAACTAGTATGCAAAAAACTTGTTTTGGGGCAATTTTTTGAGTCTTTAACTGACTTTAAATTAAGTTTTTATGTGCAGAACCAAAAAACCAGCGAGCTCTTTTTGTCATGTAATGGCCAAAAAAACATTTAGAAAGTGATTTGGCCACACTTGCAAAATATGCCCAAAACAAAACTATGAAAACTAATAACAAAAAACAAATAAAAATGAACCAAGAACACGAATTAGAAAGTTCGTTTCTTGGGATCTTGGCTTGCTCTTTTGGGGCAGCCAATAGCAAGCTCTTAAAATAGCCAAATATACTTTTCAACCCAGATAAGATTTTCTTATCAAGAACTCTAGATTTTACGATTAAAACAAGCTTGAAAAGGAAAACTTGTAAAATTAGATCTACTTTCAAAAATTTATGCTTTGAAAGAACTATGATCTAACATAAGTAACAGTAACCGAAGATAGTTAAAGAAGATTGGATCAGAGGAATGGAACCCTTGGGAGTTGAGCGTTTTGAACAAAGGGCGATGGAGTCAAGCTCCCTGATGCATCGGTAGGATCAAGACTTTGTTCGAATTTACTGAATGAAGACACGATCTAACATGTTCGTGGATCTCTTCAGCTTAGGCTTCCTATAAACAGCTGCAAACAACTAGCAAGGGGACAAGAGCATATGTGTAAATGAACAACAGAAAACTTGAGAAATAATAGATTCAAACAAGAGATCATACTACTTCTAGCATTCTAATATCATCGACAAAAGTAAGCAACCTATAAATCATTACTCACTATTCCTTATGAAAGATAACTTCCCTTTAAAAAGACATACAATCCCGACAATACTAACTATGCAACACGATACAGTTTACCTCAAATGTAACAAGCATGAAGATCCAACCAAAGACAATCACCAGACTAGCCTCCAAAGCCTTCTTTATTAAACTCAGAAAAATATTACAATGAACAAGCAAAGGCTCCACCTTCAAATCCTTTTATAATGGAGCCAAGCTACTCAATTTATAGCAAATGGCAAGCCATGGGGTGCCAAAACCCTAAGGAGAAAAAGCTCCTTGATTGTAGAGCAAGCAAACTAGATGGCCAATGGCAATGCACCATCAAACTTGCACAAAAACAGTTGAAAGCAAAAGTTGCCGAATTGAAGCAGCTCAACCGAGTGAAGAGAAGGTCGAACTTGATGTTTCCATGCTTTCGTTGATCTTTTGGATGATGCATTTTGATTGGAGAAACAAATGAAAACCTATCCAAAAAGCTTTGTGCCACCTCAAGAGGTAGGCACCTACCAAAATAACTCTTCCATAATACAATTCCGTACTCAACCGTGAAAAGGAGCCGGCCCCACGTGAAGGAGAGGGTGAACTATGTGAATAAAATATACCACGTTGGAGCTAGGGTTTGATCGTTTTGATTGGAGCTTCAAGAGGAATGTAAAGCACGTGGGTTGTGCTACCTCCAATGAGGTAGGAGCCCACCATCACTCCAATCCGAAAATGCTAACGTGAGGATGACACCCACGTGAAAGTTGGGGGGCCGTAGCATAATAATCGTTCTCTAAATTCTTTACCATACACATGCTTTATCCTTTCATAAATTCACCCGTCTAATAAAAAAAAGATGCCATGTCACATGTGGGCCTCCTCACCACTTGCAACTCACTCTCCACACCTCCATTCGTACGGCCGTACAGCTGCCCACGTGAAGGTTGAGCGAATGCTCCCTTTAAGATATTCACATTTTGACTTTTGAATAAATTTATAACATATGCTTTGTCCATAGCATGAAGTCGCTCATATAATTTGACTTATGCCATGTCAATTTGGCATGTGCTAAATAGTCATTTCTTAATATTTTAATTATTTGCCATAGTGTACTTTGTTGCACTTTTAGCATTAAAGTGCCAAAATGTAGCTTTGATAGGCAAAACTGCTCCACGAGGGTTCTTGGTCGCCCGAAATGTAGGAAAACTAGGTACCAGGGTAAATAGGATACTCTGAGCTTGAAAACGAGCATCCTTGCGCCAACTTCCGACTCCGGATACCACTTTTATCACCATTTGAATTTTTTCAATTAAACCATTAAAAAAAATGGCTTAAAAATGCGAAAAAATTATTTTTCTCGGAATTGACTGAAACTTCAAGGGGACCTAGTACATGACAAACCGATAAAATTCTAGCATTTAGCATGTTTATAAACATTATAAAATGGGCTCTAATAATCCCATAAGGCCTAACCCCCACTTTGTGCATTCCAGCTTTGGAGGTGCAGGAGAAAAACTTATCGATTATACTCGGCTAAAGGCAAAGCATAACCGACAAGGGAAAAAACTCCTTGGAATACCTTCTTTGGTTGTCAAGTCCTAGGGAACCAAGTCACTCAAAAAACCACCATGCTAGCACACTTATTACAAACCCCGTGGGGCACGATCATGTACTAAAAAACATTAAAAAGGGGCCCTGAACAGGCCAAACTTGGAACTTTTGAACTCTAATAAGCACAAGTGACTTGTGCAACACTGGCGGCTCACTGAAGTCCAACTAAAGTGCAACTTTAGGTGGTAACATCTGGCTCCAACTGCGGGACGTGTGCTTGATCTAGTCTTAAGGCAAGGAGAGCATACGAGAACACCAGAATCTCCGGTTTCTATGACCTGTAAAAACATCTCAACTTGACAAAAAAACCTTTCAGTAGCACAAGTGTTTGCAAGAAACCAATGAACCATAAGTTACTTTATTGAACAGGAAAAAACTAACTAATAAAAAGGAAATGCAGAAAGTAAATGCTCACTTTGAGGAGCTTATTTCCTACTCTAAGCATAACATGATAAAAATGTAAAGTAAAATGATAAATCCAATGCAACCACCTTAACATTTCATCAAAAAAGAAATTTACCTTGTGTTTGGTTACCAGCCAAAACAAGGATACCTTATTCATGAAATGCAAACCTGCGAAAATGTTGAGGTTGGGAGGGCTGGATGGGAGATCATAACCATGCAGTATATCATCAAATTGTTTCCTCAACTAGCAGGACCTCTCGCAAGCTGCTTCTATCCAAGATTGGATAGGACTGATGTAAAAATCTGTAGGATGGAGTAGATCAACCACACCACCATACTTCCTTAGAGGGCTTTGTTATCACACAACTTGTAGTTGCCCCTAGAGGTATCCCATCCGGGACGGTAGAGGAGACAGCCAACTAAAGAGGTGACCCAAGAGATGCCACAGTTCCCAATGCAAGGTGGGAGTCACGTCAACCGAGGCACTCTTCGCTTTAGGTCAGGGTGTAACTAGACCAAGGGGGAGACCCTATACCCAATCACAGTTGATTGGACCCACACAAAGGTTTCTAAAGGTAAGTAAATGATGGGTTACGGAAACCAATGCAAGGCTAAGTGGACCTAGAAGTTTGAGATATGGTTGAAAGGTGGTGTGAGAGATTGTTGGTGTTTCAACCTACGTATGGTTTAGGCCACATTGTTTGGTATGATGTCAAGGTGTGGTACCATGTGTTTACACAAGTGGGTCTTGTTTTCTTGAGAAGTGTGGAATGCTTCTAAATAGGCCCACAAGGTGAAACTAGGTGTGAAGTTGGTACTAGGGGTTAGGTAATGACTAGATCTATAGATCTAAGTTGATTCTAGAAGTACCCATGTGCTAGATCTAGGTTTTGACACAAATCCCAAGGAGTGCGACTTGCTTAGAGGAGGACTAGTGCCTTGTTAGATGGGCTAATGGGGTCAAAAAGTATGTCAAAGTGTAGATCGGGACACCTAGAAGCCAAGTCAAGTGGGCTAAATAAGATCTAATGGTTGGATTTTGCTAGATCTAGGTTTTCAAGAAATGACCCTAAGTGGACCACAATCCCTTGAAACAAGGAATGCTACCCCCAAGGCAGATCGTCACAAAAAGATAGTCTAGACCTAGGTTTCAAGGTATGGCCGTTCCAAATCTCCAAAAATCCCAAACACCCACTTCCTCAAAGTGGACAAACTCACCTTCCCCAGGTAGTGCGACTTTGTTCAAGGAGGGTTAAAAGGTGGGTTTGGTGGACCAAATCAAGTCCAATGGTCACCAAACTATAGATCCAAGTAGCTAGTACCCCGATCTATGCATGTCCTAAAAATCAAGTCAATCCAAGGGCTAGATCTTAGTAGATCTGAGTTTTGAGGTGCCAAGGAATTTAAAAAGGGGTTTTAACCCCTTAAAACATGGAAAGATGTCCACAAGGTAGATTTCACCAAAGTAAGAATCTGGGGGTAGGTTATCAAGTGTCTAGATTGCAAATCAAGTGGGATCTCACCTACCCATGTGCTAGATCTAACCAAACAAGCCTCTCTCTAGGAAGTGCGATTTGGGTTCAAGAGAGCTTTTTGCCTTGAAAAGTGTGTCAATTTTAAGCCAATCACCACCAAACTATAGATCCAACTAGGGGTGGATGCTATAGAGGTGGGTTTTCAAAATCTTCTCAAAAGCAAGGCTAGATCTAAGTAGATCTAAGAGAAACCAAAAACAAGGGTTTTAATCAATTAGGGTTTTTATGATCTAGAAATTATGGAAGATTCAAGGAAGAAGAAGATCATACCTCTTGGAGCATACCTGGATGAAGAGATGAATGCTAGTTGAGACGAGGATTACTTTGCCAAAGATCAAATGGAGAATTGTTGAAGCCCTCTTGCCACATCGATTTTCCCAAGCCACATGTGATTCCCTCTAACCTGTCAAAACCAAGGAGCAAAGCATCAATCAGTTTAACATGTTGAAGGTAGATACAAGTAAGAGAAAGAGAAACATAGAATAGTTGACACAAAGGCAAAACTACTCCCTGTCAAACCAAAACGACTTCTTCCAAGCTTGAAGGGCAAGCCTCCCCACCAATTCGCACTTGTCCAAAATCGTCCTCTTAACCTGTAAATAAGATATGGCAAATATGCAAGATAGCTACAATAGATCCTCCAGTGCAATGGACAAAAGCATTTACAATCGAAACAACCAACATCCACTCCAATCCAAGCATGTACTCCAAAAGATATAAATTTTATTCCAAGAGCCAAGAGCCAAAAATCTCTAGATGAATTTTACAATGAGAGGCTCCCTCCTTAAATAGGATGGGGAGAGAGTACAACCCTAACCACCTTTTACATGAGTGGATAAGATTAAAAGATCATAAGATCTAATCAACGGCTAACAATAAATCATAACAATATATCACATGGATCACCCAACATAATGATAGCGCCCCCACTAAATGGTACAAAAAGGGGGTGACGTCATCCACTAGAGAAGAATAGGTGCCAAAATCCACCTCATGATGACTAGGACATGATAATATAAGCACATGGTGGGGCTAGGAGGCATCAATCCTTACTAGCTCATCCCCAAGGCACAATAAAATAATAAAATATGTCCAAGATAATATAAATGATCAAAACTGTCCTCAGAATCCATGACAGTCAAGCAGTAAATGACCTCCTGTGATCAATGTGGGCATACCCACATGGTGAAAACTGACTGGAAGGTAGTGAGGCCACCCTGGAAGACCTCTGTGAAGACCAAATGCCAAAACCTTGCCTCAATTGCCCAAATCGATTTCCTCAGTGACCACTTTATCCCATTTTTTAATTGCCTCGATAACTGTGAAAGTGCCAAAACTGCCTCCTAGGGTACCAGCGCTGTCCATCTGAGCCCACTAGGCTCTCCAAAAGGGGGGGTAAATGGTAAAAACAAGTGGCTGGACCACCCCCTCCATCATCAGCGCCCTAGGTGAACTGGCCAATCATGGCCCCTGCTGCTCAGGCTGGGAAATCAGCCCCAAATCTGGTCAATAAGTGTAAAATTGCATCAATCACTGTCAGAAGTGCCTGGAACTGAAAGATAAGTGTCTCAATGGATCCAGAAGACCCAAATCCACTAGAAATGTGTACTCATACACCATGGGTTGCCCTAAAGGGCCAGCTGTAGGGTCCACCATATATGGACAATGTATAATCTGCTGATCTGAAGTAGTAATAAAACCTGCTGAACTGGATCAATCATCATCTGCATCATATGTCCATCATATGATATCATCATCAAGCATGTGGGACCATCAATCATCATCAAATAGGCATCTATACATGGCCCACATCATCACAGATCCCCATATATACAACCAAGGATAAATCACATCAGTAGACTAGGACATGCTTCTCTAATCATTTTCACAGCCTAACTCAAAGTATAAGATCCATTCAGTGGCATTAATCAAGTTAGCATATTCTGTTGTTATATAAAATTACTTGCACAATAGTTCAAATGACAAACTCACCCATTGGACATGGTCAAACTGCTAGTGAAGGATGAAGGCTAGGAACAAGGTTGGGCAAAGGGGTTGACCTGTCTAACTCAACTCAAAAATACTTTGGACTGGGAGAAAGGGGAAAGCTACAAACTCTGTGCTGGACAAAACAACACGGGGGATGGTTGTGTCTCACAAATGGATAAGTTGGTTAGAGAGTGCTTATTCAACTTAGGCATCATGTCTACATCAAGTTGATCCAGGTTCATTAGGATCA
Organism: Larix kaempferi; assembly: GCA_027924585.1. Lineage (NCBI taxonomy): Eukaryota > Viridiplantae > Streptophyta > Pinopsida > Pinales > Pinaceae > Larix > Larix kaempferi. Next base: position 6,399,917 of record BSBM01000182.1, on the reverse strand, counting down.
TTCAATTTTATTCCATGGCCTTTTTGGCCTACATAACCCTTCGGATTTCAGATGTGCTGAGAAGCACAACTAGTTGCAGCTTGCATCCAGGGCATGTTTTTTCAAATATTTATAAGGTCAGCAATTGTTTAGATATAGCTTTTAAGAACCATTGCTTTTGGGACCTTTCTTATACTCTTCGAGGAGTATTTTTAGATGTTCATCGCTCTTGCCCCTTTTTTATTTCCATGGGCAAATTTTTTAGTTTCCATAGGTAGAACATGAGCTTTCAGTTTTAGCCAACAACATCTCAAGGGACTAGGGGGAGTTCGAGCCAATGCCAAACATCGAGACAACCGACCAGAATGATTTAGGCCTACAATCCAACTCACCAAAGGCAAGTTTTGTCACCAACTCAGAGCCGAGACACTGAACATACAGGGATGCGGTCCAAACACAGAGATAGAAAAATGGGGAAGTCCTCGGTATCAGAAAGTCAAATGAGACAGATCAAGGTCTAAAGTCAAATAGGAAGGTCATGTATGGATGGAGTCAAGTGAATATGGAACATACACTAGCAGACAACTGGTGTCGGGAAAGACCATATCTATGTAAGGTGAAAAACCAGTGGGTTTCGTTAAATGACCTAAATGTGCAAGCAATTGTCCATTTTATGATTTACAGTTCATTTTAAATAGTTTGCCACATCAGGAATAATATACCAAGCACATGCTGTGATCATGACTAAATCAACAAGATAATAATCCACCGTCAGTAATAACATATCCATAAATCATACAACATCATCATAATAATAATCATCATGTATCATCTGAAACACTGCTGCAATACATCTCTAAGCACTGAACTGAAACTGTATGGGATAAAGGGTCACATCAGTCATCAAATCTGAACTCTCAAGGCTCAGCCTTGACACAAGGTCATACATAAATCTGAATAATATACTGCTCTGATCATGAGTGATCCAAAATATATAGCCATGCTCTGGAATAATGGAAGCTCTGGAATGTGCAGATATCTGCTGTACAAGAATAGTAGCCCTGCTACTATGGTGTGATAACAGGCTTATCGGATGAAAAACTTCTGTAGTAACATAAGCCCCATGCTGCTCCAAATCATAAGAGACTTCTGAATGTGAAGTTGAAGGTTGTGACTGACGTTCAATTGACAGAGTCCCATCTGAATCTTCAATGCATAGCACCTCTGGGTCTTCATTACTAGTACTCATGTTTGATTCTGACTGATCATACGAAGCACATATATCAAGCTCTCCCAAGATTTCTGAATGCACACTCCCTTCTCTAGATACATCAAAAATGGGTTTATCAATGTATGTCCAATAATGATCATAGGTATTTTTGGCAAAGATGGAGGAGTTTTCACTATTTGTATCATGTCCCCGGCTATATTTGTCTTGCTCATGGTCATAATAAACTTCTTTACAAGGTTCGTCTTCAAAATGTTTACAAGAGAAAAAGCTTTCCCTAACCTCATTACCATGTGGAGAGTAAAGAGGAGTATTATCATACACAATACAGTCTTCGTCATAAATTTCTCTATAGGCCTCTGTACTGGTTTCTTCTGAAGGTAGATGCAAAGTACAAGTGTCATCATCCTCTCTAAAATGATCCTGAGATAGCTCCAACTCTTCAATGCTTTTCATTATGGCAATATGAAGAGGTTCTTCAATAACATCTTTCATCAATGGTTGCTTAAAATTTTCTTCATCGACTTCCATAATGGCTTCTTCTGAAGGAACATCTAGAGTGCAAATGTTGTCATCTTCACTAAAGTACTCTTGAAATCCCAAATCTTCAATGTTTGTTACCATGGAAATGTGAGGGAACTCCTCAAAGACCTTCTCAATTAAAGATCCCTCATGAATGTCTTCGTTAATCTTTGCAATGGCTTCCTCTTCAGGTAAGTTTGGAACATAGATATGATCATCATCATTTAAGTGGACCTGGGAACACTCTGAATCTAAGTACTTCATCACCTTCAATGATGATTTTCTTGCTTTCATTGGCTATACAACATTAAATCTAAGAATGAGGTGTTTGGAAAGTTTTGGGAATTCAAATCTCTTATAAAAATTAAAGCAATAGGAAGAACAAGTGCCTTGACGCTAATGACAAGGGCAAATATATTAGCAAATGCTTTCTAGTGATTTCTTGTATCTCATGGCATCTCTTAGTAAAGAACCGTTACTTACACTCGACAAAAAAATGGAGTAGCAAAACAAAAGAATCGACCTATCAAGGAGATGGCTCACTACATGCTTCACTACGAAAATGAAGCTTTCGGTATGGGAGAGGCAATTTTCTATGTAGCCCATATCAATAATAAAACACCTACTCGTGATGTCACTAGTGTAACTCCTTATGAGAAATGGTATGGCAACAAACCTTCTATTTCACATTTTAGAATTTATGGATCTAATCCATGGGCCCATGCTCCTAATGAAAGGCAAAACACAACTACATCTCCAAACTCCTGCTACGCTCCAGTTGACTACAATGAAACTTTTCAATGATAGCATCTTTATGACCCCATCACACATAGGGTGGTTGAATATAGAGAGGTTATTTTTACAAGGTTCCTAACCACGATCCACCAAGATCTTTCCCATTACTTCTTTCAAAAGATTCTTCAGGCAGATTTCAGCATGCTTTCATGGATCCTGCTTCTCATCACCAAGTCATTATGCTTCTAGATGTTTCTTGTCACGTTTTAATGGACCCTTCTCCTTCACAATATAATGTTGGTACTCCCTTTGATTCTATAGGTACTCTCTCAAGTACTACTTCTACAGTATCTGGGTAGACTCCTATGACTAATGTGGATCCTATTGTTGATTCATCCAATCTTCCTATTGCAAATGTCTCTTCATTTTTTCACAATAGTCTTGTCAATGGCTCATCCAATCCTCATCTGGAAAATGCTCCTAACAATCATACTATGCTAACTCGTCAACTGACAAAGATCACTATCCTTGCCCTACTACTCTTCAAAGGCCATAAGCACTTTCAACACTTCCAATTGAGCTCAATGTTGGTTTGCAGAGGTAACTTGCCTACTTCAGTCAAATGGGATCTCAAAGGACCACCTCCCTTCTTGCAAATATTCTCTTAATGCCCAAGGCCGACACTTAATGACCAAATGAGAGCTGAATAAGATTATTAAAAAGGACATCTTCATATGGTATATTTGGGTTACATAGGTAGATCCTCTAGGGAGTAAACCCTAAGATGGACTTTTATGTAGAACATTTCATGAAGTTGAGGACAGCCTTATTGTTTGGCCCCTTTATACACCTAGACACTGGAAGTATGTTCTCAAATTTTGCTTGGGCAGTTTCAAGTAAGCTCTCATCAGCTTTGAGTCAAGATGAATCACCATGTAGCCCATGACAATAGGATCTACCATATTCAGGAGATCAAGACGAAGGAGCACTTCATCTTCAAGTGTCCCATATATCATGAGATTAGAGGGTGGTTTCATCGTCTTTTGAAGGAGTCTCACAACTCTCTCTCCATCTTCTTTTGATTCCCTAACCAAAGATGTTTGGCCCTCCACATGCAGGAGGCCCTCGACTTTAGATCTCACTCTATCAAGCCATCCCCACCCAAATCGAACACCTCTAGGCTGATCACTTCATTCTTTCTAGTGCTCACATTAGAGAGAGGCACTAAGAGGCAAGCAAACAAAGTAACACTTCAATAGATATTAGGTCTTTGAGAATTAGGGAGACCATCCGAGGTTAGCCAGTGAGGGATGTACAAGAGTGTCATCTTAGATCCCAAGATAGTTCACACAGCATAGGAAAACAGGGGGCTTCTTCTAGATCTCAATATGGGGATACCTTATCCAAACAACAATACATATCCCATACCATATCTTCTAACTCTTCCAAATCCTCCAATCAATGATCTATCATTAGTTTCTTCTCTTCGGCCTCAAATGTTAGGAGTGGGAGCATCGAGGGTGGTTGATCAACACCCCTCACGCAAGACATCATTCCCTCCCCCAATACCGAAGGTGTTACTCCTGGGTTCTCAATAATACTTACATGTGTATGCAACCTCAATCTACTCTCCCAATTCCATTACACTAGACTATAAAATCTTGTCTAGTATAGCATAGTTTAGATCTATTTTTATAGAAGCAGCCTTTGTGCTCTCACTTTGTACTCCACACAGTTGCAATTAGCAATCCCTTTGACCTATTTGTGGCCATCTATTAGGATCCTACCTTAACCTCCCTACTTTAGGATACCTAGGAGTCAATCAATTAATGTATTTTGGCATCTTCCTTGAATAGAGGCCCATTAGATAGTAGTGGATAGTTATTTAATGTAAAAGGGTCCTCTTTATTAAATAAGGGCCACTAGTTAGTTGGTACTCATCAATAAAGGGACCACAAGTAGTTGGGGAGTTGCTATTGAGAATATATTTAAAGAGCTAGGAGGCTAAGGAATGTTTTGTTGAGTATTGTTGTATTGTGAGCTCTGCTCAAGTGAAAGGTCGACCCACCTTAAGAGGCAAATGAACATTGTTTTCTTTCTTGAGATTATCATAATACAAGGGTGTATTTTGCATTATTTCGTTTCAATTGTCTTTTGTATCTGGTTTTTTGCATCTATAATCTTGGTATACCCTATTTGCGTTTTAAGTTTAAGGGTTAAGGAACACTACAAGTGGTATTAGAACTCTTTCCTAAGCCAGCACACCTCCAAATTTTAGCACATTTTTTAGGCTAGAGACATATTATGATGTCTTTAAATAATACAAAGATCTAACATTATGTGAGTAAACTTGTGGTCGAAGAAAAATACATGCAAAAAATACAAGTCATCTCACATGGTTGGACACCCTTGAAACCTTTGTTGGTACCCCCTTTGAGTAGTACCACATTAGATAGCACCTCTATACAGAATTGTCTTACACATACCCTCATGTATATCAGAAGTCCTTTAAGCACACCTGAAACCAGCCTTAGATAAACTAGGGTCCATCCTATTGCTATAATACATCGAGAACAACACTTAAGGAGATCACTCTCGTGTACTAGGTATCGAGTAGTATGGCTAAGGCTATGGTTTATTCTCCTTGGAGTCGTGAAAGATCCATCCCAGTACTATTGTTGGAAACCCTTCGGTATATCAAAGAGCTATAGCACTTGACTTTACACCATCCTTAGGACCTTGCAAACCCTAGCCTTTGTAGTCAACTAGCAAAATTCCTAAATCTTTGCATCTAGAAGGAACTTGGAAATTTTATCAACGCAATAATATTCAACAAGGAGCAATACTCACACCAAAGTTTTAAAAAAAAGTGTCCTAGAAAGACCATTGTGGGAGATGTATCTAAAAAGTATCTGTTATCACATATATAGTAGTCGGGCTACCATACATTATTTTTCTAATTCCACTACACTAGTCAGCTAGTTCCCTTGCATTAAGATGCTGAGATGAGCATCTACTATGGATCACTATCAGATTATGGACAACAGTTTTATTCCCCATGCCATGACTGAGTCTTACGACACTCAAAGAGATGACCGATGTAGCTATTTAGCCATTTGTATAGAGCAGCCAGTAGTGCCCAGAGTTACAGCAGTAGTTTCAGAGGACAGATGATGGCTCAGATGATGAGCATTCAGGTATATGACTCAGCATGTATATTATGGTGTTGTGGTTATATTGCTTTTATTTTCATTCTTTTAGCATGTCTTAGCATTTAGTATCATGATCTGGCGATCATATAGATATGTGGACCTGGTTGTACTTTTATATATATGTCATATTTGTCCCTACTCAGACTTAGAAGTTCTTGACCTATACTCATCGGTTTTACCCTCTTTAGGGAGATTAGAGGTGATCATTCCCACCATACTTTGACTTGCTAGTGTTGGTTTCATTATTCACTATCTTCGTCCATCCATTACCTAACCAGTTTGTTATTTACCTTGACTTGCTACTTGACTAGTGGCATGGAGGACCTTTCCCCGCTATAGCCTCTGTATTGGATGAGCTTCCTTGTTTATTGTGTCTCGGCTCTGAGTTGGTGACAAAACTTACCTTTGGTGAGTTGGATTTCCTCATGAAGTCCCCCTAGTCACTAAAGATGTTGTTGGCTAAACCTGAAACTTTTAGTGCTGCCATGAATACAAAGTATGGAAATAAAATGTTGTATCTTGTATGAAAGCTCATTCATGCAATGTGTTTCTCAACACACGTGAATGAAAGGCAAGCCAAATGAAAATGGCTATGAAATATCAAATGTTATATCTATTGTGAAATGTAAATACCTAGGTAAACAAGTTGTCTAAAGACACACCTAGAAGTGCTAAGGTAAACAAGTGCCTTAAAAACACACCTGCAGCAAGAAGCCTAATGAAATGTAAATCTATGCAATGTGTTTATAAACACACATAGATCAAAGGCTATGGAAACTATAGGCCCAAAAAGCAATGGAACTTAAACTCTATATCAAAAAGATTGCTAGCCTCATTTGTATTATGGATTGTGCGCATCTGTCAAGGTGAATAAACACTCTTTGAACAACTTACCCATTTGTGAGACACCGCCATTCCCTGTGTTTTTGCTCATTCAGTATATACTATAGTGTGTATTCCCTTTCCATTTCCAAAGTGTCACAGTATTAAGTCAGTAAGTCATTCCCTTTAGCCTAGCCTTTGCAGTACAAAACCTTCACCCTTCACTAGCAAAATGGTCACAACTATGAAGTGAGTATGGTCTTGAAAGTCTAGTCTGAGTAATAATAATAATTAATGACTTTATATATTTGAAATTAAATTGCCAGTAACGATTACTTTTTGTTATAATTGATATTTAAATGAATTGTAGAGCATGCATTAACCTCCAACACTTGCAACAGCTTCTGATGATATTCTGAGTTATATTTTGGTCATGTTGACTTGGTCAAACCCAGTTTGACCAAGGTCAACCACAGGACATGAGATGATTAGACCTTATGATGATTCAGATAGATGGTATATGGTCTATGTACAGGTACATAATGGTTCTATGCAGCAGATACAGGGTTATGATGATGATTTGTGGCTTTCAGCATTATTTGATCATTTACAAATTATTATTATTTCATCTGTCCGAGCATATTGGATATATTATATGATCATGCAGAGATCCATATGGTGTATGAGTACACATCTTAGATGGATTTGGGCTCTCTGAGTCCAATGAGACAGTTTGTTTTCAGTTCCGGGCAGTTACAGTGATTATTTAGCCTCAGTTGGCTATCCTAGTGCAGTTTTGGCCTATCAGAGGCCTTGTCAGAGGAGTGATGAGATTTGATGGGTTCACCTAGGGCGCTGTGCATGGAGGGGGTGGTACAACCACTTGTTATTACCATATTACCCCCCTCCCAAACACATTGGTGAGCTTACCTTGACAGCGCAGGCACTCCAGAAGGCAGTTTGGGTAGTTTCACACTTCCCGAGGCAATCCAAAAATGGTAAAAATGGCTACAAAGGAATTCGATTTGGGCTACTGAGGCAAGGTTATGGCATGGGATGATGATTGATGATGAGTGGGATGTCTTCCACACCTCCAACAGTTTCAGTTTCCAATAGGACCCACACCCATCATTTTTGGCACTTTATGATGATTTATGGAGCCTCCTAAGGCTCACAACTTTCCCAGAGAGGCACGATTTGGTGTCTAGATGGATTATTTTATATTATTGTGCTATGGGGATTGACCAAGGGTGTTAGAAATTACCCCTTGGACCCACCATGAGCTAGTTCTTATGTTTTATCATTGACATTTGGTGGGACCCCCCTATTATGGGTGATTTGTCCATTATTATATTGTATTATTGAGTTGATACATGTATTGTATTGTTGAGCTCATCTCAACCACTGATTAGATCTTTTGATCTTTTAATCTTAGCCACTCATTCAAAAAGTGGTTAGGATTATGGCCTCTCTCCATCCTATTTAAAGGAGAGAGCTTCTCATTGTAAAGAGGACTTTTGGCTCTGGATTATTGGAATAGAAAAATATTATTGCATCTATCTGTTGTGTTGTGGTGAATGCTTTTGGAGTTCGTTCGTTCATTCTTCCTTTCCACTGGGTTATTGGAGATATTGTCTTGCTACCTTTTGTACCACAATTTTGTCATCTACAGGTGAAGGCCGAATTGGTTTAAGGATGACGTATTAGTAGGGGAGGACCCTCCCTACTTCTTTCTTGAATTTCTTCGTCGGTAACAGGAAGTATTACTGTCTCTAACCTTCTACATCATGTTGTTATTGCGTTTCGCTTGTATTTCCTCCATGCTTGATCTTTCTGATTGAATCGATTTCCTTGGTTTGACAGGTAGAGGAGGGCGCACGTGTGAGCTAGGACATCATCTTTTGGCAAGCAAAATCAACAATCTCTCATTTGATCTCTGTGGGAATGCTCCTCAACATCAAAGGCAACCTCATCCATCACACAGGTATGATCTCAAGGTAAATTTCTCATTCCATGATCTATCCATTTGTTTAAATCATTAAAACCCTCATTTTACAATTTTTCAGATCTACTGAGATCTAGTGGCTTCTTAGCTAAGATATTGAAAACCCACCTCTATAGCATCCACAACAATCCGGCTCTATAGCTTGGTGATGATTGGCATCCATTTGACCCCTTTCCCAAGGCAACTTAGCCTTGCCAAGTGAGGCCACACTCCTTGGTTGGGTGAGTTCACCTAGATCTAGCACTTGGGTAGTTGAGATCCCACTTGATCCTTAATCTCCACTGCTGATAACCTACCCCTAGTGTGTCACTTTAGTGATTTTCACCTTGTGGGCCCCATTCCTCATTTTGAGGGTCGAGCCCCACTTGGGTCACTTAGTGATACATCTCAGATCTCAGATCTACTGAGATCTAGCCATTAGCTGATCCTGATCTATAAGACCCACCTAGATTTACACCTCAACATCCATGATCTACAGTTTGGTGAACATCTGACTCCATTTGGCCCATTTCCCAAGGCACTGATCTTTCTTCAAGCCCTCACGACTTTCTTGGACTATTGAGTTGGCTTGTAGTTTGGTCTTTGTCTTACTGCTTGAACACTTAAACACTATCATATCCACTCATCAAGCTTATCTTTGGTACTAGTTAGCCCCAATTTGGTCCCTAACTACCCTGCATTGGACACAGTTCCCAAGGCAGTGGATTTTCTCATCTTTGACTAGTACCTTGATCCTGGATCTTGTTTCAAACCTCATAAGTCACTATGTTGGACCAAATCTATATTGTTTAAACCTCTTGATCCAACCTATTACTCATATCGTGACTTCATCCATAGATCTAGGGCTTACCATACACCTTACGTACTTCATCTATACTTGATTTGATCTAGTGTCTTGGTCTGATCTCTCCTATCGGGAGTAGATCTAGCTCTCCCCCTTTGTTGTCTTGGGCTAGATAACATAAAGTGAAGATTGCCTCGATTGGCGTGACAACCATCCATTGGGAGTCGAGGCTATCTTGGTTGCACCTCTTTGGTTGCCCATCCCCTCTACCATCCATCTTGGATCCATCTCTAGGGGCAACTACAAGTTTGGTGATAACAGTATCCTTGTGCTAATTCGTATACCTCTCTAAAAACCCTTTTGTGTGGACTCGACAATACAGTATTAAGGGTATATATCAAAAGGCTACTCTCAAACCACTAGTTGTATTGAGATCAGTCTGGGTTAACATTTTGTGGTATCTTAAGTGGTCCTGTTATCACACCATAGTAGCTCGGCTACTATTCTTGCTGAGCAGATATCTGCACTTTTCAGAGCTTTGCTTTTACAAAGATCGGCTATGATGAGCTTGTTATTTGTGATCACTCATGGATCAGAGCAGTATATTGTATCAGACTTTTATTAGACCTTGCGCCAAGGCTGAGCCTTGAGAGCTTAGATTTGATGACCGATGTGACCCTTTGTTCCATACAGTTTTAGTTCGGTGCCCAGTGATTATATTGCAGCAGTGTTTCAAATGTTTATTGATGATTATTATGATGTGATGTGACCTATGGACTCCTGATTATTGGCTTTAGATTATTATCTTGTTGTTTTAGTCATCTTCATAGCATTAACTTGGTATATGATTCATGATGTGGTAGTACTATTTAAAATAAAATGAAATATTTTGGATAATGTTATAAATATAAAATGGATGTATTACTTGCACACTTAGGTTTTCTGACAATACTCATCGATTTCATTACCCTCGTATGAGCATATATATGGTTTTTCTTGACATCCTTGTCTGCTAGCTTAGGCACCACATTCATTTGACTCCATCCATCTATGACCTTCCCGATTTGGCTTTCACCCTTGACTTGCCTTCTTGACTTCTTGATACCAAGGACTTCCCCATTTCTGCCTCTGTGTTGGACCGCATCCATGTTTGTTTTGTGTCTCGGTTTGAGTTGGTGACAAAACTTACCTTTGGTGAGTTGGATTGTATGCCTAAATCATTCTAGTCGGTTGTCCCGATGTTTGGCACTGTGCAAAACTCCCCCTAGTCACTTGAGATGTTATTGGTTAAAACTGAAAGCTCATGTACTACTTGTATTGGAAATGTTTTATGAAAGCCTGTGAACTTAAAATTCTAGAATGTGTTTCTTAACACACGTGAATAAAGGCTATAGCAATGAACTGCTAAAATACCCCTTGAAGGGTATAAAAAGGTCCAAAAATAAATGGTTACTCAAAGTTATATATTTTATTGCTGACCTTATTGATGTGAATATGCACCAGATGCAAGTTGCGATTAATTGTGCTTCTTCGCACATGTGAAATCCCAGAGGGGTCATATAGGCCAAAAAGGCGATGGAAATGAAATGAATGGTCCTCATGAACCTTGATCAACTTGATGTAGACATGATGCCTAAGTTGAATAAACACTCTCTAAACAACTTATCCATTTGTGAGGCACAGCCCTTCCCTTTGTTATTTTGTCCAGCACAGAGTGTAGCTTCCCCTTTCCCCGTCCAAAGTATCACTTAGTTGAGTTTGGTCAAGTCACCCCCTTTGCCTAGCCTTGTCCTTAGCCTTCATCCTTAGCTAGCAGTTAGGCCATGTCCAATGGGTGAGTCTATCCTTGGAGCTTTTGTGCAAGTAAAATATAAATAACATTGAAATATATGCATGTATTAACTACCACGGAATGATGTTTATACTTTAAGTTAAGCTATGAATATGATCTAAAGGAACATGTCTTAGTCTTTGTCATAATCTTGTCCTTGGTTATATCTTGACCTAGTCAAACATAGTTTGACCATGGTCATTCTTGGGATCCGTGATGAGATGGACCATGTATGCTTATGGATGATGATTGATGATCCCACATACACTTACTGATGATTCCATATGATAGACATATGCTTCAGATGATGATTGATGCAGTTCGTCAGTTTTATTATTATTTCCAGATCATCATATTTTACACTGTCTGGGTATGGTGGACCCTGCTGTTGACCCCTCAGGTCAACCCATGGAGTATGAGTACACATTTCTAGTAGATTTGGGTCTTCTAGATCCATTGAGACACTTATCTTTCAATTCTGGGCACTTCTAATGATGATAGATGCAGTTATCCACCTGTTGACCAGTTTTGGGCATGTTGATCCAGCTTGTCCAACAGTGGCTTGGAGGCCAGTCGTTCCTTAGGGCGCTGTGTAGGAAGGGGGTGGTCCAACCACTTGTTTTTACCATTATGCCCCCCTTCCAAACAGCCTGGTGCACTCAGTTTGATAGCGCAAGCACCCTAGGTGGCTCAGTTTGATAGCGCAAGCACCCTGGGTGGCAGTTTGAGCAGTTTCAGGGTTTTTCAGGAGGATTAAAAATGGAATAAAAGGGTCACTGAGGAATTCGATTTGGGCAATTGAGGCAAGGTTTTGGCACTTGGTCTTTACAATGATGCATTAATTGCATCATTAAATGCCAAAATGCCTAGGGAAAATGTTAAATGCCAAAAATGATACATTTTTAGCCAAAACTCCCCCAGAGGTGACGTAATCACCCGGAATCTAAAGAATGAGGGCGCTAGAGTAAAGAGGACGCTCTGAGCGTCAAAACGAGCCTCCCCACGTCAAAATCCACCTCCAGATGAGGTTTTTATCACAACTTAAAAAATTCTATTTAAACCATTAAAAAATGGTCTAAATTATGGAAAAAAATTATTTTTCTCAGGATCAAACGAAACTCCTAGGGGACCTAGTGCATGTTCATACGACTCAATCGAGATGGCTAACACGTAAAAATCCTAAACAAAAGACTCTAATAACCACCTTAGGTTTTGACCACCATGGAATATACTCCAGCTTTGGAGGTTTGAGTGAAAAACTCAGGGATTATAGCCACTGATGAGTAGCGCATAATTCCTAAGGAAAAAACACTCTAGAGTATCCCCCAAATGGCTAAACCTAAGGATAGCCGAGTCTTTTATAAAAGGACCCCGTTTTGACCAACTTTTTACATTTTCCCCATGGGGATATGAACATGCAGTTATTACAAACGAGGCAAAATTGCCCTGAAAATGACTTCTAAACTTCTAAACAATGATGATGAACATGAATCATGTTCAATAAAATGGCGGCTCACAAGAAATTCAGCTATTGTACAAAATAGCTGGTAACATCTGGCTCCAACTGCGGGACGTGTGCTCGATCTGGCATTCATGCAAGGAGAGGATACGAGAACACCAGAATCTCTCGTTTTTATATAACCTGTAAAAACATCTCAACTTGACAAAAGACCTTCAGTAGCACATGTGTTATATAAAAATGCCAAATGAAATACCAACTATATTTTATTTTGGAAATAAATTCTAAGAAATTTAAATGCAGAAAATAAATACTCATTTTTTGAAAAAGTTTTATTCTTTCCTATTCTAACATAATACAAAGGAAAAAGTTAAGTATAATCAGAAATCCAATGTAACCATCTAAGCACGTGATCAATGTAAAAATAATTCTTTACCTTGTCTCTGGTTACTAGCCAGAGCAAGGGCATGCTTATCAGAAAGTGCAAACCTGCTTGGATATTCTGGATGGGAGGGTTGGATGGGAGATCATAAAAAATATTCTTGAGTTGATTCCCCAACTAGTGAGTCCTCCTGCAGGATTCCTCTATCCATGACTAGATAGGTTTAATATTTTTTGAATGTTGAAGTATGTATACTGTTTCAACCTATTGATCCAACGGGCTTTCCTGATGATAACCCCTTCTATAGGAGAAAACCTCCAACTGCCTCAATTTGAAAGGAACATCAATGCATGAAGTTAATGGTTGGGGCATTGCTTCCATCACCTGCTCCTCATGTGGCTCTTTGTCATACTGCTCTCTCAAGTTTTTATTATTGATGCTGGCATACAACTCTGACTGATCAAATAACATGCTCCTCTTCCATGTGAAAAATTTTCAAGGTCTCAACTTCCATGCCTCCCTCTCTGAACACCTCATAGATGGGTTTTTCAATGAAGTCATCCAATGATTCTTTAGTCATTTGCATAGATGGGGCTCTCTATAAAAGTCCATTTATCATAATCAATATCTATGTCAATCATGAGGGGTTCTTTGTTACTTGTATCATGCTCCAGGCTATGTCTGTCCTCTTCATGCTCATAATCCTCCCCATCAAAAAAAAGGCCATAAGGAAGAAGACCTTCCAAACCATCATTACAGACTTCCTTGTGTATTTCAATATGGGCTTCTGTAATGGTTTCTTGTAGAGGTGGATCAGGAATACATATGTGTTCATCATCACTGAAGTAGTCTTGAAAAACTTCCCACTCATAAATGTCTTTTGATTCCATGGCATGAGGAGGGTCTTCAATAAAATTCGGTCTTTGATAAATTTCTTCGATGGGATCATCAGGGATCTGATGGGAAAAGGTCATACTTTCTGTACTAGGTTGCCCCAACTAGTTCCAACTCTCTTTGGGAATATCATAAATGTCACTTACATAGTTTATATACTCAGGCTCGCTTTATGCAGACTAACCACCACATCCTTCTGGAAAACCATGCTTTTGAACATAGCATGCACGATGGCAAGTGGATTCCTCATGGAAGTCTTTGCATGTCCTACAAAATGGTGTGTAAGGCTCAACCATGTTAGCAGCCTCTAGCTGATGAGGAGGCTTCTGTTCATGGTTGGGTGCTCTTCTTTGGCAATTAGTTTTTGTAGGAGAAATTCTTGGAATGTGTTGGTTCTGAGCTCTTTCCATGGCTATGACTCGATTCTGCATTTCCTCTAATTGAGAAAGATATTTCATTTCCATGTTTTCTATCATCTCTGACATCTTTCTATCATGCATGTCCTGTTGGGAAAAGGAAGCCTTTTCCTTATGTTCAATTGTTTTTAGAGGAGTTAAGTAGACAGGAATGTCAGACTCGCCTAATACTTGCATATTTCTGTCGATTTTAATAGCCATTTCTTGGGCCATAAAAAGAGTGGTGGGCTCTTTATCTCTAAGCTGATATTGCATTTCACCACTAAGTGCTTCAATGTAATATAGCAAAATCATTTGAGGAGTAGGCTCGTAATCGACATGGATGGCATTTGACAATTCTGTGAACCTTTGGTTAAACTCATCCATTGCCTCATTTTCCTTCTTCTTTATGTTTGTTAAAGAAGCCAGTTGATGCCTAGGTTCCTTCTTTTCGCCAAACTTGTTGGTGAAAGCAGTCTTGAAAGTTGCAAGTGTGGCAAAGGAGTTGTTCGGTAAATTGTTGTACCAATCATCAGCCTTTCCATCCAAGGAAAGAGTAAAGAGTTTCATATAAACATCATCATGTTGATTTGCAAGATCACTAATATAAGCGTTGACATATCTAGAGAATCTTCTGAGATGCATGGCTGAAGTGACGGCATCAGTGCCAGTAAAAATAGGGAGTTTCTCTACAGCTTTGTCTGAAAGACGATGGGGTTGACCTGCTATCTGAGAGAAGTCAAGTTGAGTGAAATACTCACCCATGATGTCGGAAAAACAAGTATTGGTGAGATTATTTATAGAGGCAGGGGGTCCCCAGATGAGGTTACTCAGTTGCATTGTCAGACAGAGATACTGCTAGAGTGAGGAGGGCGTAGTTGTGCATGCAGGGCAACTTTCTGAGAGAGAGAGGAGCTGCTGCAGAAGCTAGGAAGGTCAGATCTGAGCTAGATCAGTGACCTTCAGTTCCAGAGTTGCTAGACACCCATTACTGTGAGCTGAGATAGCTCATCAGTGTGCTTTCTGATTAGTTTGGAGGAGGTTGAGTTCTCTTGGAGGAGGGCACATTTCCCAAGGAGGGAGAAGCTCGTTTTGAGTTGGATTGACTGATTCGGAGTCTGAGACTTCCAGAATAGCCTTGCCTTAGCATTGGAGGAAGGTTAGGGACAATCAGAGCTCAGATCTGCTGAGATCCGGTCCGGTACGAGCATTTGACATCCAGAGGAGAGGGCGCACTTGTGCATGCAGAGGAGGTCGAATTCATCAGAGGGCAGTCTTCAGAGCGAGCAGATCAAAGCAGTGAGATACAAAGAGGGCAAATCAGTCAAAGGCACCTTCAGAGCACTCAGATCCAGTTTGGCAGTTAGGGCATACTCGTTCAGTGCATGCATCAGCTAGATGCATGCAGATCTAGAGTATGTCCTGTTTCAGAGGGATTGAGTTACCTGCTGAGGTAATCCTGTATTGTATTGTCATTCTTATATATATGCTCTGGACTCGAGAGAGAAGATAGCCCCACAGTTAGCTGGTTTTTCCCGAAAGGGTTCCAGGGTATATCTGTTGTTTATGTGTGTGATTGCATTTGTATTTCAGTTGGTAAATGCAGATCTAGTTGTTTGAGTCTATATTATTATGAGTATATATTGATATCGAGGCTCAAACCGCTTGAGATCTCAGCGCGATTCAGAGGGAGTAGTGATCTCTGAATCAAATATTTACATGTACCAACAATTTCATGTTTCTTCATCTCTTTGCTTGCATCTACTTCCATTCTTGATTGACTGATTGATCTTTGTGTCCTTGATTGATAGGAATAGGGAGGTCGATTTGGTTGAAGGAGGCAAAACGTTGGCAAGAAGGGCTTCATCAAGTTTGGCATTTGATCTTTGTGGGAAGTAATCCTCGTCTCAAGCCTCTTCCATCTTCATTTTCCAGGTATGTTCCATGAGGTATGATATTCTTCTATCTTATCCATCTACTCTCTTAGATCACAAAACCCTCATTGATAAAAACCTTTTTTTTTACATTTTTCTAGATCTACCTGGATCTAGCTTGGCTTTGGGGATAATTTTAAGAACCCACCTCTATAGCATCCACGAAAATTCGTATCTATAGTTTGGTGGTCATTGGCCTCCATTTGACACACTTTCCAAAGCACCTAGCCCTCCTTGAGGCAATTCACACTCCTTGGGGAAGGCTAGTGGGGCTAGTTCCAAGTTGTGGGTAGGTGAGACCCCACTTGATTTGCATAGATCCACCTTGATAACCTACCCCTAGTGCTTCACCTCTTTGATTTTTGCCTTGTGGGCCCCGTTCCTCATTTTGAGGGTTGAGCCCCACTTGGGTCATTGGGTGATGCATTTTCAACCTTGGATCTATGGAGATCTAGCTCATATTTGGGCATGCCCTTTCAAACCCACCTTGATAATTGCCTTAACTACCCCGATCTACATTTTGGTGAAGTTTGGACTCCATTTGACCCCTTAATTCAAGGCACTAGTCTCCCTTCGGTAAATCGCACTCCTTGGGCTAGTGGTCTTTTGGCTAGATCCCATATGTGGGTGTTGCATATCTCATCTTAGATCCATAGATCTACTTTCTGTCACACCCCTTGGTGCCATCTCACCGCTAACTCAACCTTGTGGGCTCCATTTGGACCATTTTTCCCTATTTTAAGGAATGGGCCCCACTTGTGTCTTTTCATGGTACTAGATCTAATTCAATTGAGCTTCAATAAGTGGCCTTAGTCATTCATTGGTTGAAACACTTGTCACGTCCTAAGCCTCTTCAACCACACTTAAACTCTTGGGTCCACTTAACCTAACTCACTCATTGGTTTCCGTAACTCAACTTACACATTTCCCTAGGAACCTTTGTGTTAGCTAGTCTTCATTGATTGGCTAGGGTCTCCCCCTTGGTCTTGATTCCTCTTGATCTAAAGTGAAGAGTGCCTCGGTTATCGTGACTCCCAGCTTGCATTGGGAACCGTTGCATCTCTTGGGTCACCTCTTTAGTTGTCCATCTCCTCTACCATCCCGGATGGGATACCTTTAGGGACAACTACAAGTTGTGTGATAACAGGTCCTGTTATCACACCATAGTAGCAGGGCTACTATTCTTGTACAGCAGATATCTGCACATTCCAGAGCTTCATTTATTCCAGAGCATGGCTACATATATTGGATCACTCATGATCAGAGCAGTACATTATTCAGATTTTATGACCTTGTGTCAAGGCTGAGCCTTGAGAGTTCAGATTTGATGACTGATGTGACCACTTATCCCATTACAGTTTCAGTTCAGTGCCTAGAGATGTATTTCAGCAGTGTTTCAGATGATGCATGATGATTGCTATTATGATGATATTGTATGATCTATGGATATTGTTCTCACTGACTGTGGATTATTAGCTTGTTGATTTAATCATGATTATAGCATGTGCTTGGTATAATTCCTGATGTGGCAAACTATTTAAAATGAACTGTAAATCATAAAATGGACAATTGCTTGCACTTTTAGGTCATCTAACAAAACTTACTGGTATTTCACCTTACATAGACATGGTCTTTCCCGACACCAGTTGTCTGCTAGTGTAGGCTCCATATCCACTTGTCTCCATCCATACATGACCTTCCTGTTTAACTTTAAACCCTGACTTGTCTCATTTGACTTTCTGATACTGAGGACTTCCCTATTTTTCTACCTCTGTGTTTGGACCGCATCCCTGTTTATTTAGTGTCTCGGCTCTGAGTTGGTGACAGAACTTGCCTTTGGTGAGTTGGATTGTAGGCCTACATCATTCTGGTCGGTTGTCCCGATGTTTGGCATTGGCTCGAACTCCCCCTAGTCACTTGAGATGTTGTTGGCTAAAACTGAAAGCTCATGTTCTACCTATGGAAACTTAATAAATTCGCCCATGGAAACAAAAAAGGGCAAGAGCAATGAAAAGCTAAAAATACTCCTCGAAGAGTATAAGAAAGGTCCAAAAAGCAATAGTTCTTAAAAGCTATATCTAAACAATTGCTGACCTTGTGAATATATAAAAAAACATGCCCTGGATGCAAGCTGCAACTAGTTGTGCTTCTCAGCACATCTGAAATCCGAAGGGTTATGTAGGCCAAAAAGGCCATGGAAATAAAATTGAATGATCCTAATGAACCTGGATCAACTTGATGTAGACATGATGCCTAAGTTGAATAAACACTCTCTAAACAACTTATCCATTTGTGAGGCACAGCCATCCCCCGTGTTCTTTTGTCCAGCACAGAGTTTGTAGCTTCCCCCTTCTCCCAGTCCAAAGTATTTTTGAGTTAAGTTAGACAAGTCAAACCCTTGGCCCAACCTTGCTCCTAGCCTTCATCATTCACTAGCAGTTTGACCATGTCCAATGGGTGAGTTTGTCATTTGAACTATGGTGCAAGTAATTTTATATAATCACGGAATATGTTAACTTGATTAATGCCACTGAATGGAATTTATACTTTGAGCTTAGCTATGAATGATTAAAGAAGCATTGTCTTAGTCTACTGATGTGATTTATCCTTGATTATATATATTCTGGGGATCCGTGATGATGTGGACCATGTATGATGATTATTGATGATGATTTATGGTCCCACATGTTTGATGATGATATCATATGATGGACATATGATACAGATGATGTTTTGATCCAGTTCAGCAGGTTATTATTATTACAGATCAGCAGATTATACATCGTCCATATATGGTGGACCCTACATCTGGCCCATTAGGGCAACCCAGGGTGTATGAGTACTCATTCCTAGTGGATTTGGGTCTGCTGGATCCATTGAGACACTTATCTTTCAGTTCCGGGCACTTCTGACAGTGATTGATGCAGTTTTACACTTGTTGAGCAGATTTGGGGCTGATTTCCCAGCCTGAGCAGCAGGGGCCCCGAGAGGCCAGTTCACCTAGGGCGCTGATGATGGAGGGGGTGGTCCAGCCACTTGTTATTACCATTTATCCCCCCTCCCGGAGAGCCTGGTGGGCTCAGATTGACAGCGCTAGCACCCTAGGAGGCAGTTTTGGCACTTTCACAGTTCCCGAGGCAGTTAAAAAATGGGATAAAGTGGTCACTGAGGAAATCGATTTGGGCAATTGAGGCAAGGTTTTGGCATTCGGTTTTCACAGAGGTCTTCCAGGTTGATCTCACTATCTTCCAGTCATTTTTCACCATGTGGGTATCTCCAGATTGATCACAGGAGGACATTTACTGCTCGACTGTCATGGATTCTGAGGACAGTTTTGGTCATTATTATTATATTGGACATATTTTATTGTGCCTTGGGGTGAGCTAGCAAGGATTTATACCTCCTAGCCCCACCATGTGCTTATTTTATCATGTCCTAGTCATCATGAGGTGGATTATTGTACTTTATACCCCTCTTGTGGGATGACGTCACCCTCTATTGTACCATTTAGTGAGGGCGCTATTGCTATGTTGAGTGATCCATGTGATATTATGTTATGGATTCATCTTAGCCATTGATTATGTTGTGAGATCTTTTAATCTCAACCACTCATTTCAAAATGGTTTTGAGATCTAGGGTTTTGGTCTTTATTATCCTATATAAGGAGGAGACCCCCTCATTGTAAAAGTCATCTAGAGATTTTTGGCTCTTGGCTCTTGGAATAAAATTTCTATCTTTTGGAGTACATGCTTGGATTGGAGTGGATGTTTGTTGTTTCGATTGTAAATGCTATTGTCCATTGCACTGGAGGATCTATTGTAGCTATCTTGCATATTTGCCATACTTTATTTGCAGGTTGAGAGGGCGACTTTGACAAGTGCGAATTGGTGGGGAGGCTTGCCCTTCAAGCTTGGAAGAAGTCGTTTTGGGTTTGACAGGGAGTGGTTTTGCCTTTGTGTCAACTATTCTATGTTTTTCTCTCTCTTGCTTGCATCTACCTTCAATTTGTTAAACTAATTGATGCTTTGCTCCTTGGCTTGACAGGTTAGAAGGAATCACATGTGGCTTGGAAAAATCGATTTGGCAAGAGGGCTTCAACAATTCTCCATTTGATCTTTGGCAAAGTAATCCTCGTCTCAACAAGCATTCATCTCTTCATCCAGGTATGTCCCAAGAGGTATGATCTTCTCTTCCTTGAAACTTCCATAATTTCTAGATCACAAAAACCCTAATCAAAGTAAAACCCTTGTTTTTGGTATTTCTTAGATCTACATAGATCTAGCCCTCAATTTGAAAAGATATTGAAAACCCACCTCTATAGCATCCACCCCTAGTTGGATCTATAGTTTGGTGGTGATTGGCTAAGAATTGACCCATTTTCTAAGACAAAAGCTCTCCTTGACCTAAAGCGCACTTCCTTGAGGGAGGCTTGTTGGGCTAGATCTAGTACATGGGTATGTGAGATCCCGCTTGATTTGACAACTAGACACTTGATAACACATACCCATATCCTTACTTTGGTGAAAACTACCTTGTGGACATCTCTCCATGTTTTGAGGGGTTGAAACCCCCTTTTGACCTTCTTGGAACCTAGAAACTTAGATCTACTAAGATCTACCCATTGGATTCACTTGAAACTTTGAAGGAACATAGATCGGGGTACTAACACCTCGGATCTACATTTTTGTGGCCATTGGACTTGGCATGGTCCACCAAACCCGCTTTTTGCCTCTCCTTGAGAAAGTCGCACCCCTTGGGAGTTTTGAGTTGGACCACTTCTAGGAAGTGGGTGTTGGAGATTTTCATAGATTTGGAATGCCCATGCCTTGAAACCTAGGTCTAGACTATCCTCTTGTCCCGATCCACCTTGGGGATTGCATTCCTTGTTTCAAGGAATTGTGGTCCACTTTTGGTTATTACTCAAAAACCTAGATCTAGTAAAATCTAACCATTGGATCACACCCATTTCACTTGACTTGGCTTCTAGGTGTCCCGATCTACACTTTGACATCCTTCTTGACCCCATTAGCCCATCCAACAAGGCACTAGTCCTTCTCCAAGCAAGGCGCACTTCTTGGGATTAGTGTCAAACCCTAGATCTAACACATGGGTGACCCTAGAACCAACTCTAACTTGTAGATCTAACCTAGATCTAGCCTATAGTACCATCTTCACACTTAGCTTCACCTTGTGGGCCCACTTAAAACCATTTCACACTTCCCAAGGCAATAAGACCCACTTGTGTAAACACATGGTACTATACTTAATAATCATACCCAATCAAGTGGCCTAAACCATACATAGGTTGAAACACTAACTATCCTTGATACCACCTTCAACCATGCCCTAAACATTAGGTCCATTTAGACTTGCATTGGTTTCCGTAACTAATCATTTATTCACCTTTGAAACCTTTGCTCGGGTCCAATCAACTGCGATTGGGGTATAGGGTCTCCCCCTTGGTCTAGTTATACCTTGACCTAAAGCGAAGAGTGCCTCGGTTGACGTGACTCCCACATTGCATTGGGAACCGTGGCATCTCTTAGGTCACCTCTTTAGTTGCCTAACTCCTCTACCGTCCCGGATGGGATACCTTTAGGGGCAACTACAAGTTGTGTGATAACAGGTCCCATGGTCCATAATCACAACATGGCATCTACAGAGAACCAAAATTCAAAACCACACAATAAGCCCGAATACCTTGAAGCCAAGGTTTCTAAAATTGGGTCTTCAGCCTCAAAACTCTCTAAAAAGATGGATGCCCAAGGTCAAGAGTTGGGAATTATATGTAAACACTTGGTATACAAATCTCAAATCCACAGACCAATCCAGCCAAGGGGGAACCTTCAGAGAATGAAGTGCATGACACTCGCGCGCTCTTTCAAAATGCTCAATGCCCGCCGTTTTAGGATCACAATTGGTGACACTGCTTTCCAAAGGTTGACGTGAACAAATTTGATGGCTCCAATCCCTCAGGTTGGGTTACCCAAATGGAACACTATTTCTCTCTCCATGGCATTACTGATGACCTACAAAAACAAAAAGTGGATATCTTATATTTGAATTCTAAACATTGGCAATGGTGGCAATGATATAAAAAAGCTTATGCTGACTACATTGCATAGACCTAGCTAGTGAAGATCCTTTATGATTGTTTTGAACATGACACTCACTATTTGGAACAATTGACAAAATTATGACAAATAGGCATAATTATGGACTATGTTACAACCTTTCAAACAATTGGCAATTTGCACAAAGGGCCTATCCGGTTCCTTTTTAAAGAATGTTTCATTAGTGGTCTCAAAGAGGCCATTAGGGCACACGCATGATGCACATGGTTGGAAGCTTGTGATAGAGCTAAAGAAGCCAATCTGGTGATCAATGCTTGAACCAAATGACCTTCATTCACTACTCGCAATGTCCTTTCCACAGCAAATACCCCAAGCCCCTCCAACTCCCAACCATTAAGAATCCAAAAGTTGTCTTTGAAAGAGATGGCAAAACGCCAATGCCTCAAACTTTGTTATAATTGTGATGAATGATATTTCAAAGAGCACAAATTTAAAGAACATATATTATTTCAAATGGAAGCATCCCCACAAACCACTCAAAAGACATCCTAGTTGAGACATTCTTGAACCAGAAGTGGAGGATGCCATCTCGCCCACAAAGAAGCTTCTAGCAAGGAACCCCAAATTTCTCTCCATGCCTTTTCAAGTTTCTCGACACCCCAAACCTTGAAGCTAATTGGTTACATCAAGCACCGCAATGAGATTGTATTGATTGACAATGGCAAGACCCACAATTTTACTCATAGAAGAATGATGAAGAAACCCATTGTTATGTTCATCCTATACCAAATTTTCAAATTATCATAGCCAATGGCAGTATGATGAAACGCGGTGGCCAATGTGAAAATGTGAAACTTCAAATGGGTGAGTATCATCTCAAAATGCACATGTTCGTTGTTCAAATGGGCAGTTGTGATGTAGTTCTCAAGGCAGAATGGTTGTGCAATTTGGGACTTGTCACCCTATATTTCAAGGATTTATGCATGAGCTCCACTAAAGAAGGGTAAAAACATACCCTCAAGGGGCTTACATCCGGTTCCCCTAAAATTATCACCTCTCATCGTATGGAGAAGTTATTGAAGAAAGGCCACTCAAGCATTATTACATAATTCAATGCCATATAAGTAGTGGACCTCCCCCACAAGTGTTAGGACTGGAATTGTACCTAGTCCCTATTTTGATTTTCTTCTAAATTTTTCATTTTTTCTACTTCTATTTTGTTTTATTTTAAATTGAATAGTTTTCATTTTCTTGTTATTTTATATGTTATGAATGTTATTTCATTTTATCTTATTTTTCCTCTATATATAGTGGCTTATTAAAGTATTTCATTTCATGTTTTAGTCTTCAAAATACTTATTTAAGATTTGCCCTAACTCCTATAATCAAAGTTTAACCTTTATGTTGAGTTTCTTTTGCAAAATCTTCATTGGAGACATTCCCGCAACGCAGTAATGAAACTGCATACACTAAGGCGTTGCCGGAATGTATGTTTTTCTTTGTTTTAGTCATGGTCTTTCGGCGCAGATTACAAGACGATGGAAAGGAGTTTCAGAAAACCAAAAGAGGTTTTTGTTAAGCACAAACTCATTCACAAAAACCTCTCTCACTTGCAACAGCTATCATGGTTTGAAAGATTCGAATTGATCTTTATGGCCTATTTTTCAGGGTTTAAAATATTAAATAATTTCCTATTTTAGTCATCATCTTGCGATGCATATTCCGATCAATTGGAGAACAATTTTTAAAAACCAAGAGAGGTTTTTGTTCATATCACGGACTCATTTACAAAAACCTCTCTCAGTTTCCGCACAAGTGTCCCAGATCGAGAGATATGGAGGCGTCTTTGAGAACCATTTTTCAGAAATTCGCCAAATTTCCCCAGAACCCGATTTTGCTATTTTGGGCATTTTCGACCCTAGGGTTTTGGATCTCATAAACAGGATTAGTAACTGCTAAGTAGTTTCGACCTAACCTAAAGAAGTGGTTATAGAACTACTTCATTTTGGATCTTTGTAAATATAAAAGTAAGAAGAAGATAGACTGTGGGGGTTGGTATTTTGTTCAAGAAGGGTTATAGGACTAAGGCACTATTATATTCTCAGACTAATGCTATATACTCACATGTAAGTTCTTTTTGGAGACTGGAACAGTGTTTTGAATACATATATATAAGCCACTTTTTCACTATCTTTGTTGGTTATGTTTATGGTCTGTTTGACCACCCTATTTGTGATTTCATTTCTTGTTTAAGTTATTATTCATGTAAATGCTTACTAATTTGTGGACAAACCAGTTTCTTGTTTTATGATGCTTATGGTTTATGTATGTGCTTTAAATCTTCATGTTTTATTTCTTTAAAATTGCTTTATGGCTCAGTATTTGCATTTCTTTGATGATTAAATTATTCCCTTCTTATGAATGAAGTCTTCAAACCAAAATCACAGAAAAAACCAATTCCTTTTTCTTAGTTTTTATTGCGATTGTCCTAGCTTGTACCTCCGTAGTCTAGGTACAATTTCTAGAACAAACAACAGGAGATGCACCTTTACTTGCAAAGGGTCCTCTTTAAACATCAACAAGTATTTGAAACACCATGGGGTTTACCACCTTCATGTGGGGAGCATGACCTTCGTATTCCACTGATTCCAAGAAGTCAACCACCCAATGTGCATCCTTATAGGCACCCTCTTGCACAAAAGAATGAAATAGAAAAGATAATTTAGGAATTATTAAAGAGTGGAGTTATACGTCCCAATACCAACCCTTACTCATCACCGATGGTCATAGTATTGAAGAAAGAAGGCAATTGGCGCATCTGTCTTGATTTTAGGGCCCTTAATAAGTTGACCACCAAGGACAAATTTCCCATCCAATTATTGATGATCTCTTGGATGAACATCATGGAACTAAGTTTTTCACTAAACTTGAACTTCGATCCAAATGGCACGAAATATGAATAAAAGAAGCCCACATCCATAAGACAACTTTTCACACACATGAAGGTCATTATGAGTTTTCAGTGATGCCCTTTGGCCTTTGCAGTGCTCCATCCACCTTTCAGAGCTTTATGAACAAGTTTCTTCCGCCCTTCGTATGCAATTGTGCGCTGATATTCTTTGATGATCTCTTGATCTACAACAAGACATAGAATCCCACATAGAGCACATCAATCAAGCCATGCAACAATTGCAGGACCACAAGTTATTTGTGAAACATTCCAAATGTGCTTTTGGGGCCTTAGAGGTTGAATACTTGGGTCACATTATAAGTAAAGATGGAGTATGAATAGACCCCAAGAAAGTTGCAGCTATGCAAGATGGGCACTACCCCAAGACCCTGAAGAGCATGCATGGATTTTTAGTACTTACTATATACTATAGGAAGTTTGTGAAAAGTTATGGAAAAATTGTTGCCCCCTTAACTTCATTGCTCAAAAAGAATGCCTTTTGTATAAAACAAAGCAGCTAAGTAGGGCTACGCAGCTATAAAGAATGCCATGTGCACCACTCCAATATTAGTAGTGCCAAATTTTACTAAGAATTTTGTCTTAGAATGTGACACCTTTGGAAGAGGCCTTAAAGTGGTGTTGGTGCAAGATGAGCAACCCTTAGCACTCACGAATAAGCAGTTGTGTGACCGCAATTTGGGCAAATCCACATGTGAGAAAGATATGATGGCCATACTTCATGCAATTGAAACATGGCACCCATATCTCATAGGGAGGCATTTCAAGATCAACACTGCCCATCATAATCTGAAGTATTTCCTAGAACAAAGGTTGTCATCACCAAAACAATATAAGTGGGTCACTAAGATGTTGGGGTATGACTATGAGATTATATATAAGAAGGATAAAGAAAATGTGGTGTTTGATGCTTTAACCGAGGAATTTAACGAGGATGGATTCGTCTTTACCTTATCCTTACCCATTCTTGATCGGATCAAGGTATCCTGTATGCTCATTTGTGTGCCTTGTCACACCCATTTACCCCCTCCTCAATGGCCCAAGTCTTAATGGAACAGATTTTTAATTTACATGGCATGCTCACTTCCACTGTCTTGGATCAGGACCCCACACTCACTAGCAAATTTTGGCATAAGTTGTTTAAACTTCAAGTTACCCAGTTGAACCTTAGCACTACATATCACCCCCAACAAATGGTCAAATAGAAGTGGTCAACAAGTGCTTAGAAGTTTCCAATGCTTCGCTTTTGAAAAGTCAAACCAATTGGCACAATTGCTTCCCCTTGCAAAATGGTGGTATAATACCACTTATCATGGAGTCAGCAAAATGACACCATATGAAGTTTTGTATGGCTAAAAACCCTTGTTAGTGGCTTCCTATTTACTAGGCACCTTCAAGGTTCATGCAATGGATAGCACACTTCGCACCAAAGAAGTCATTCTCCACATACTTAATGACAATTTGGTTATGGTTCAAAATAAAATGAAACAACAAGCTAACCAACATTGCTCATAGTGTTCTTTTGCAGGAGTTGATCAAGTGTTTATTTGCCTTCGACCTTATAAACAAACATCACCCAAAGATAAGTTACACCAAAAACTAGCACTAAAGTTCTATGGACCCTCTAAGATCATCTAGCGCACTGGACAAGTGGCCTACAAGATAGCTCTTCCAACCCACTCCAAGATTCATCAAGTCTTTCATGTGTCTTGTTTCAAGAAGGTAGTGGACTTGAATTGCAAGGTGCAAACCAACTTACCAAAACTTGATGAAGAAGGCTCTATTTGGCTCTGATTAAAAGAAGTATTGGATACTAAAGAGCATTAGTAGCGCATGCGCACAGTCTGAGAATAACTAATCCAATTGAGGAGGGCATGTCAAGGTCCTACCTTGACATCCCTACTTTAGGCTACCTAGGAGTTAGTCAATTAATGTATGTGGCCATCTTCCTTGAATAAAGGTCCATTAGATTGTAGTGGATAGTTATTCCATGTAAAAGGGTCATCTTTATTAAATAAGGCTCACTACGTAGTTGGTACTCATTAATGATGGGACCATAAGTAGATAGGGATTTGCTATTGAGAATCTATTTAAAGATCTAGGAGGAGGCTAAGGAATGTTTTGTTGAGCATTGTTGTAATGTGAGCTCTTCTCAACTGAAAGGTCACCCCACCTTAAGAGGCAAGTGAACATTGCTTTCTTTCTTTTGATTATCATAATACAAGGGTATATTTCACATTATTTCATTTCAGTTGACTCTTGTATATGGTTTTCTACATTTATAATTTGTATATACCTAGTATGTGTTATAATTTTAAGGGTTGAGGAACACTACATCATCTTGTTAGACATTAATAAAATTGTCTAATTTTATCTTATCTTATCTATTATTTAGTGATGATGACAACACCTTGTTAATGTAGTTGTAACTTTGGAAGATATTCACTTGTATTTTATATTATTATTGTATTTTATTTGTACCTCCGACGGAGATGTTTATTCCTCTAGTCGGAGATGTCATTATCACATTTGGTCATGTAAAGTCATTGAGGTAAATCCTCCTTTGTAAGTCGGGGCATTAGATCCCCCTAGAGTCAATGTAATAGGGTTATTGAGTCTTCCTAGAGGAGTCGGCCCAGTTAGATTTAGTTGGGGCCGACCTGTCAAGTGAAAAAGGTAAAGTGAAAGTAAAGTATAAATAGAGAGCTAGGCTCTCTCATTTATTCATTCACTCACTCACTCAAGTTCGCATAAGTGAGAGAGAGGACAAGTCCGCACAAGTGGAGAAGAGAGAAGCTGCAGAAACCATCTTTATTTTGGGGTTTTTACTTTTGACATTGTATTGGTGACTATTCTATCTCTAAGGAAGTTGCAGGGTTTCTCCTTTATGGTTTCCCCGAGGAAATTATTTGTGTCTATTGTGTTATGTTGTGCATGTTATTCTTTCAGTAAGATCCTAGATAAATATTGATTAAAAGTAGAAAATCTAACACACCTTGCATGATCTACCTGCACCAATTACTCTTCCTTTAGATAGGTCAAGGCCTATACCTAAGTGAGCTATCTCCACTATTCTTGACGCAACAAGGTTTCTTGTTGGTCCATCCACATGCTATCAAGAGGAATCTCCTCTACCTCGGGCCCTTCTTGATCAAATTGTTGATTATTTTCATGATGCGTCTTATGCAATTGAATTTCTTGCTAGCCCATTTGACCACTATTGAGAGGGAACTTCTCCACCATCAATCATTACTCAAAACTTTTGATGTCCCTACTAAACTATAGCATCTCCCACCTAAATTTCTCTAGAGCTCAACATTAGTAGTTGATGATCTTGAAGGCTCTATGAAGGAATCTCCTCTACCTCGGGCCCTTCTTGATCAAATTGTTGATTATTTTCATGATGCATCTTATGCAATTGAATTTCTTGCTAGCCCATTTGAACACTATTGAGAGGGAACTTCTCCACCATCGATCATTACTCAAAAATTTTGATGTCCCTACTAAACTATAGCATCTCCCACCTAAATTTCTCTAGAGCTCAACATTAGTGGTTGATGATCTTGAAGGCTCTATGAAGGAATGATCTAGAGTTCAAGGGGGGTGATCCGACCCTCTTCTTAGCATTCAAAGGTTTGTACTCTTGTATTGTAATGACTTCTCTCTGTGGCCCCCTATTCAATCCAAAGGAGGTGTCGAAATTATTGGTGTAACATGTACATGTGGTCACTGCCCATTCATATGTATCATTATGTACTTCTAATTCCAGCTAAGGAAATATTTTATTTCATTTATTCTATAGTAAGTTTATCGTTAAGACCAACCTAGTCAAACATGATATGTAGGCTCAATAATCCTCTCAAAGTGTTTCCCTATTTTGTGGGCTCACAGACCACTCTTGAAGGGATGCCTCAATTGGATTATCTCAACTTGCAATCTTCTTGATCTAAAATACAAAGTATTATAAACCTAAGGGTACTTAATTTTGGCAGTTTCTCTTGAGCTTGGCATCTTTCTCTTAGGCGCACTTGTGTAATTCTGTTTTCAAAATGTGCTTGGCTTTTGTACTCTCTCTCTCTAGTGCACTTGTAAGAAGGCTATTTCAGAATTTGGGTGAGATTTGGCTCCATCAAATCACCTGTTGACCCTTATAAATCTCAACATATACTACCTTGGATAATCTAGGCCTAAGTTAGCAACCACGCCTCCTCGTGAAAATTCCTTTATCTTATTTAATTGTTTGAGATAATATAGGCTTTATTTGAGTCTAGTTTCTAGCTACTTCGCATTATTCCTTGAATTGACAATTTTTCAAATTTTAGAAATATAGCTTTCCAATTTCAGTCCAGCCATCTCATAGTTTAGGTTTCAGCTATAAGTTTACTGATGTTTTAGTTCAGAGTTCATAGTTTAGTTAGCAAGCTTATTTTCTAGTATTAATAGCACTTTTCAGTCAATTTATTAGCAATGACCAAGTTCGCAATGATATCAAAGATACTTTCTTGGCCTCGAAGGAGAAAACCTAGCAATAGAAGATTTTTTTAGAATGTTGCGAGTTTGCTAACCCTCATTGACTAATATCTTAGGTTATGGGAAACTCATGGTAAAGAATCTCCTGAAAATCTCTTTTTTTCTGAGTATGTTCAACTTTATAAAGAAGATCAAATGAAGTGGTTCTTGGAACTTGAAGATTCTATAGAAGAGCAATTCACATGTGACGAGGGGCATGCATGCCGTGTTGAGGACTGTAATGATGAAGCCAACACCCCAATTCAAGACTCAAATGTTCCAAATTTTGAGATTGCTTTCCCAACATTATCTTTAGGTTCTATTAAGGTTAGCAATGGAAAAGAGGATTCTGCTAAATAATCTAGGGTTATTGAATCACTGACTAGAAATGACAATGTTAACTGTTAAGACTCAGGAGAAACACTGCAGTATTTGATAAAAACTCAATACACCATGAATGTAATTTACTAATTTTTGCTTCATTGAAGCAAAATCTGAAAGTGTGCCAAGGAGAGAAAATAAATCAGGTAGATAACAGTAAGGAGTCAAAGAAATGAAAAGAAACAAAATCAATGTCCACTAATGACCGAAATAAGTTAAATGGGCTACAACAAATCAAAATGGCAATATGGGACACGTAAAAGTCATCCCCTAAAAGTACAATAGAAAACCTAAACCTAAGAGAACAAGAAGAAAAAGAATGCCTCATACATCAAATAGTGCCACCATTAAGCACAAACACAAGCAGAAGTAAGTTAAAGTTGTAAGAGAGGAGAATGAATCACTATAGTTTCATAAAGCACATGTGTTGTATGTATTGGACCAACAATTGTCTCATAAAGCTTCATCACTGCCAAAATAAGGAGATAAGGAACACCGAAAACTCAAAGCTTCTCAAAGAGAGGATGTATGGGCATTGTTATCACATATATAGTAGTCGGGCTACCATACATTTTTTGTCAGATTCCAGTACACTATTCAGCCAGTTCCCTTACATTGAGATGCTGAGATGAGCATCTATATTGGATCACTATCAGATTTGGACAGCAATATATATTCCCCATGCCATGACTGAGTCTCAGGACATTCAGAGAGATGACCGATGTAGCCATTATACCATTTGTACAGAGCAGTCAGTAGTGCCCAGAGTTGCAGTAGCAGGTTCAGAGGACAGATGATGGTTCAGATGATGAGCATTCAAGTATATGACTCAGCAGGTATATCATAGTGTTATGGTTATATTGCTTTTATACTTATTCTTATAGCATGTCTTAGCACTTAGTGTCATGATCTGGCGATCATATAGATATGTGGACCTGGTTGATCTTATTATATATATTATATTGTCCCTACTCAGACTTAGAAGTCCACTATTCATACTCATTGGTTTTACCCTCCTTAGGGAGAATAGAGGTGATCATTCCACCATACCTTGGCTTGCTAGTGTTGGCTCCATTATTCATTGTCTTCATCCATCCATTGCCTACCTTTTAGTTTATCATCCTGACTTACTACTTGACTAGTGGCATGGAGGACTTTTCCCCACTGTAGCCTCTGTATTGGATGAGCTTCCCTGTTTATTGTGTCTAGGCTCTGAGCTGGTGACAAAACTTACCTATGGTGAGTTGGAGTTCCTTGTGAATTCCCCCTAGTCACTAAAGTTGTGTTGGCTAACCCTAAAACTTTTAGTGCTGCCATGAATACAAAATCTGGAAAATGAAATGTTATATATTGTATGAAAAGCCCATTCATGCAAGTGTTTCTAAACACATATGAATGAAAGGCATGCCAAATGAAAATGGCCATGAAAATAAAATGTTATATCTTTTGGAAATATAAATACCTAGGTAAACAAGCTATCTGTGACACACCTAGAAGTGCTCAAGTAAACAAGTGCCTTAAAAACACACCTGCAGCAGAAAGCCTAAAATAATTGTAAATCTATGCAATGTGTTTATAAACACACATAGATCAAGGCTATGGAAACTTCTGGCCCAAAAAGCAATGGAACTTAAATTCTATATCTAAATTATTGCTGGCCTCATTTGTATTATGGATTGTGCGCATCTGTTAAAGGTGAATAAACTCTCTTTGAACAACTCATCCATTTGTGAGACACCGCCATTCCCTGTGTTGTTGCTCATTCAGTATATGCTATGGTGTGTATTCCCTTTCCCTGTGCCAAAGTGTCACAAAGTTAAGACAGTCCAGTCATCCCTTAGCCTAGCCAGTTATTTTAGTCTTCACCCTTCACTAGCAAATTGATCACAGCTATGAAGTGAGTATGATCTTGACAGTCTAATCTGAGTAATAATAATAATTAATGACATTATATATTTGGATTTAGATCGTTAGTAATGATTACTTTGTGTTATAATTGTTATTTGAATAAGTTGTAAAGCATGCATTAACCTTTGACACTTTGCAGCAACTTCTAATGATGATCTGAGTTATATTTGGTCATGTTGACTTGGTCAAACCTAGTTTGACCAAGGTCAACCATAGGACATGAGATGGTTGGACCTTGTGATGATATGGATAGATAATATATGGTCTATGTACATGTACATAATGATTCTATGCAGCAGATACAAGTTCATGATGATGATTTATGGTTTACGGCAGTATTTGATCATTTACAGATTATTATTATTTGACCTGTTCCGATATATTGGATATATTTTATGATCATGCAGAGACTCATATGGTGTATGAGTACACATCTTGGATGGATTTGGACCTTCTGAGTCCAATGGTACAGTTTGTTTTTAGTTCCGGGCACTTACAGTGATGATTGAGCCTCAGTAGGCTATCCCAGTGCAGTTTTGGTCTGTCGAAGACACTGTCAGAGCAGATGTGATTTTTATCCCGTTGACCTAGGGCGTTGTGCTTGGAGGGGGTGGTCCAGCCACTTGTTTTAACCATATTACCCCCCTCCCGGACACACTGGTGCCCTCACCTTGACAACGCAGACACTCCAGGAGGCAGTTTGGGGCAGTTTCACGCTTCCCGAGGCATTTCAAGATTGGTAGAAATGGCTATTGAGGAATTCGATTTGGGCTACTGAGGCAATGTCTTGGCATGGGATGATCAGTGGTGATGGGTTGATGTCTTCCACACCTCCAGCAGTTTCAGCTTCATCGGGGCCCGCATCCATCACTTATGGCACTTTCTGATGATTTTTGAGGTCTTTTGAGGCCTACGATTTGTCCATAGAGGCACGATTTGGTATATTGATGACTATTTTATTATTATTGTGCTATGGGGATTGACCAAGGGTGGCTAAAATTACCCCTTGGACCCACCATAAGCTTCTTATTATATTTTGTCATCATGATATGGTGGGATTCCCCTCTCCTAGGGCGATTTTGTCCACTTATGTTATATTTTATTAGTAATTCATGTATTTATTTGTTGAGCTCATCTCAACCATTGATTAGACATTTGTATCTTTTAATCTTAGCCACTCATTCAAAAAGTGGTTAGGATTTTGATGCCTCTCCTTCCTATTTAAAAGAGAGAGCTTCTCATTGTAAGGGGACTTGTGGCTCTGGATTATTGGAATAGAAAATTATTATTGCATCTATCTCCAGTGTTGTGGTGAATGTTTTTTGGTGTTCGTTCGTTGGTTCTTCCTTTGCACTGAGTTATTGGAGATCTTGTTTGCCATATCTTTTGTACCACGTTTTTTGCATCTACAGGTGGAGGCCGATTTGCTTTGAGGAGGAAGTATTGGTAGGGGAAGACTCTCCCTACTTCTTTGGATCTCTTCGTTGGTAACAGGGAGTATTACTGTCCCAGGACCTTCTATTCTATGTTATCATTGCATTTTACTTGTATTTCCTCCATACTTGACCTCTCTAATTGAAATCGATTTTCCTTGGATTGACAGGTAGAGGAGGGCGCACTTGTGGACTAGGGCATCATTTTGGCAAGCAAAATCAACAATTTCTCATTTGATCTCTGCGGGAATCTTCCTCAACATCAAAACATCTCTCTTCATCACTCAGGTATGATCTCAAGGTAATTTTTATCTCCATGATCTATCCACTTGTCTAAAACATTTCAAACGCTAATTAATCAAAACCCCCATTTTTACATTTTTTCAAATCTACTGAGATCTAGTGGGTTGTTGGGTATAATATTGAAAACCCACCTCTATAGTATCCACAGCATCCCGGATCTATAATTTGGTGAGGATTGGCCTCCATTTGACCCTCTTCCCAAGGCACTTAGCCTCTCCAAGCAAGGGCGCACTTCTTGGTTTGGGTGAGTTAACCTAGATCTAGTATGTGGGTAGTTGAGATTCCACTTGATTCGTAATCTACACATCCAATAACCTACCCCCGGATTGTCACTTTTCTAATTTCTACCTTGTGGGCCCTATTCAACATTTTAAGGGATTTACTCCCCATTTTGGACCACTTGGTATCTTTAAACTCAGATCTAGCCATTGGATTGCCGTGAAATTGTAGAACCATACCCTCACTTGCTTAAACTACTTGGATCTAAAGTTTGGATGCCATTGGACTTGTCTTGATTCATTAATCCCACTTTTTAGTCTCCTTGGGTAAAGTCGCACCACCTTGGAGATTGGAGTTTGTCCACTTCTAGGACATGGGTACATGAGATTTAAGTGGATTTGGAACGGGCATAATTCAAAACCTAGGTCTAGTTGGTCACTTCATCAAATCTTGCCTTGGGGATAGCATTCCTTGTTTTAAGGGATTGTGGTCCACTTAGCTTAAACCTTGAATCTCTAGATCTAGACCTATTCATCCATCAAACTCTTAATGGCCCACTTGTCTCATACAATAGGAGTTATCAATCACAAGTTAACTTCACTTTGACTCCATTATCCCAATTCCCAAGGCACTGATCTCTCTCCAAGTCAATTCGACTTTCCTAGATTGTTGGATTAACTTGTTGATCCTTGTTTGGTGGACTAAACCCTTTGATGTCATCATATATCATGATCAAGCTTGTCACTTGTACTAGTTAGCCCCAATTCAACCCCTTAACTACCCTGCATTGGACACGGTTCCCAAGGCAGTGGATTTTCTCACATTAAACTAGTACTTCAATCCTGGATCCCATTTCAAATACTATAAGTCACTCTCACATCAATAATGAACCAAAGCTATACTCATTGAACCCCTTACTTATATTGTGACTTCATCCTTAAGTCTAGGATAAACCATACACCTTACTTCACTTAGTATTAACTTGATTTGGTGTCTTGGTTTTGATCTCTCCTGTCGGGAGTAGATCGGGTCTCCCCCTTTGTTGTCTGGGCTAGATAACATAAAGTGAAGGTTGCCTCGATCGACGTGACAACCATCTATTGGAGGTCGAGGTGATCGTGGTTTCACCTTTTGAGTTGCCCTTCCCTATTGCCATCCATGAGTGGATACATCCATAGGGGTAACTACAATTTAGGTGATAACAGGCTCCAAGCCAACAGCCTTCTAAAAGTCAATGAAATAACATTAAACCAAGGATCGACAAGGCATGACCAAAATTTTGATGTTAGTCAAGAATTAATTTATGCATCGTTGCAGCTATTTGCAGTGCATCAATCAAGCCAGGGAGCCATCCATCTAGTATGGGTGTTACATAGGAACAAAAATGTATAGGTCCTTCTAATAACAGTTCACGATATACATCATCTTGTCACATGCGATCATTGACATTGCCAGATTTGAATACAATGATAACACTATTACCAATGTTGTTTCAATAACATTCATTGGTTCAAAAGTACATTCCCATGCATAGATTCTTGTGTAGAAATCTCTAATTCAAGGTTCACTACCATCTGAGTTGTCAAAAGTAACAACTTTTATCAATAAAGGTGCATCTCTAGAGTCTAAACAATACATTTCTATCAGATGGAAGCAAGAGTGTCTGAGAAATTGCTTGGTGTTTTGCTGAAAATCATATTCATTGCAAGGTGTTCCTAATACCTTAAATGCACCTATTCTTACTTCTTGCTCAAGTACACTGGCATTGGTGAAAATCAAGACCACGTCATTCAGTTGGAACCAGAGTCCCAAAATACTTCAACACCCAACACTATTTTATTTGCATCCAAAGCATTTCAAAAAAAGGTCACTATTATGATGCTCAAAATAATGCACTTGGTGCAGTTTATGTTATTTTGTCATTGGTATTTTATGCTAGTTATTAGGGTTGCACACTATGTTAGTCAAGGAGATTTTATGTCAGGTTAGTTGGTAGACTTGATCAATGGTGCTTAGAGGTAGTTGGAGAATCATTGCCTTTATATGGTTGACCTTGCCCTCATGTGGTAGGTGAAACTAACATTATCAGTTATGTGGAGATGGTTGGGGAAAACATCCAATAACTAGTCTATGTGGAGACCACAAATTTATGGAGCAACTACCTCACCCCTTGGGCCAGACCAGAATAAAAGGCTTGGCATTTGAGCTAGACAATCGGAGTATGGTTTTGGGTTACAAGCATTGCTTATGCGACTAAACTAGGCCAAGAGTAGCATCCATGCTGCCTTGGACAATCTGGTCCCAAATTGGCAACCATACCTCCTCAAGAAAATGACTTTCTCTTATGTAATTCTTTGAAACATAATTACCAGTGAACACTCCAGAGCCTCTAGCACATGCTCTGAAATTGCACTCTCAAGAGTGTGCTCCCAATTCAGGAGGATTTTGAAAGCACACTCGCAACTTGTCTGAGTGCGCTCCCTAGAGAATTCCAAGAGCATGCCCCATTTTACTCAAAGCCCTCTTGAGTGCGCTCCCTAGACCGCTCCCAAGATTGTTACCTTATTCTCCGACATCACTCCATGTGCAAAACGCTCCCAAAGACCACTTTATTCTTGGGATTTTTCTGGGAAGGACTGCATTCTGCTCCCAACCCTCACTCTTCAGTTTGTTCCACTCCCTGGAAACACTGAATAATAAAATGTCTGTTTAAGTCTATTTTCCAGCTATTTAGCATTCTTCCATAAACTGACAATTTTTCAGATATTTGTTTAAAACTTCAGCTTTCCATTTTCAGTCCAGTAATCTGATTTTTAATTTCAGTTGTATGTTTTCCAATTTTCAGTTCGAAATTTAGTTTAACAGGTTTCCTTTGCAGTCATAATAGCACTCTTACGTTGGTTTATAACAATTATCAGGTTAGGTTCGTAACAATTACAGAGTCAAATTTAAGATTTAACATAACCAGCTGGCAGCTATAGTAACCCACTGTTCTTCCTTCGTTGCCCTTTAGTAGTAGCCAATAACAAGTCTCACAGTCAATCTTCAGTTCATTGTGAAACTTTCAAAAATATACTAAACAACTCCGTCAAGAAATGAAGAAAGAATCCCAAAAGGAATAACAATTGGTTGCACCTGAGTTTTGGCCCCGCAAATAACATTAATAGCATCAGCTTGTGCCTGGAAGCGAGTGGGAGGATAATCCCCATTTCTCATCCATTCAGAATTGTCAATGCAAATCATTGTCGCCTGAAATGTGAAAACAACATCAAAAAATTAGATGATTTTGATCTCTGATAATCTCAATGGAACATTACAAAAATGGGAAAAGTATTATCAATCATTGAAAAAGGCCAACAGGATCCACTTCACTCTGGTTAAAATTAAGCAATATTTGAATAGTACCCAATCCTTTTAATTCCAAATTCATGAACCATTATGCTAACACATTCTGATAAGGGTAAGCAAAACCGATTCTAGTTTTATTGACTACAATTGGTGTCGAACATTTATCAATGTATCACTTGTGGTCCCTTTAGGTCATTATTGGTCAGAACAGTCATTACAATAAAATTAGCTTGATATTATCAACTAACACAGATCCATCTTATGGAGGACCAAAAAACCTATGTTAATATCCTCAATGTTTTTGCACCTTAACTATTATTTAACCACAATGAGGTTTCCACCTCAAGTTTTTTTACCCCAAGCCTCAAGTTTTTTTAACCCCTCTTAGCACTTAATACATCCAGGGTTAAGAAAGATCTATGCTTTTTAAATTTTCACTCTTTTTACCTTTTTACTTTTCTTTATTTTATTCATTGTTCACTGGGTTTCTTTTCTCTGTCCACTTGTCTGTTTGAGTGGCACACAGCTACACACATGAAGTTTATTCCCGCCCTACCTGGGTTGTAGAATGCGCCAATGCTTCTCTCAGCAAAATTACTGAGTGGAACCTCGTTCAGACAAGTTTCAGAAAGTAAAGCAGTCCATATCACTCTACATTCTGTAGAGTATGTCCATTACTCGAACTTGTTCAACATTATAACAATTTAAAGGACATCCCAACGACGATTAGCTTCTCATGGTATGATAAGGTCCAAAACTTCCAGAATTTACAATGTAATTTCGAAATGCGAAGCAGAGTTAAGCAAAACCATTGGTAACACTCAGAGGAGGCAAGATGCGGCCCTAATTGTTGCCCGCTCTAGCTCAAAGCTTAAGAAATAAAAAATGAGAGAGACCATGGTAATTACGGGGGATCCTGCACCTAGAAAATATGAAACAGGGTGCTTAACTCCAGAAATCTAGTAAGCTTTACAGCAGAGTTTTAGGATATGGCTGAAATTGGAAATCCACTCTTAGATTACAGATGCTCTGTGTGGGGTAAATGGATGCCCTAAAAAATAATTTTCTGTAATAGAACAAAGGATTAAGCAGTAGACATAGGACTAAAGCTGAGCATACCTCGAGAACCATGGCTGACGATGGGTTTTATGCCGATATCCTTCAGTTTTCAGCTATCTGGCCGGTTTAGGAGGGTTCTGCGCGGAAGAAATACGATCAATTCCAGCGGCTTCTCCGTGAAAGATGCAGCTGGTGCGACTTTAAACTTTGCGACACAGGTCGTTTGTTTTTATGTAATAAATTTTGGAGTGTATTTTTGTAAAATGTTTATGTACGTTAAAGTAATTTTCTTATAATGGTTTAGTGGTAGGGATGGGTTGTCATCTAAACAATTTATATTTACACTTCTAGGGAGTTTTGTATGTGCGGGGAAAATGTTTGACTTTGAGAATTCATATAACCACCATTGTATGTGTGTGAGAGAAAAAAATGTTTAATCTTTTGAAATTGGAGAGTAGTGGGGGTGTTTTATAGTGTGGGAAGGAGATGTTGTAATGTAAGAAAAATTAAAAAGTTAGATGTCATTTTTATCATGGTTTAGTGGTAGGGATAGTTTTTATTGAATCAATTTACATTTTGTGAGTGTGGAGTAGGGTTGAAATTTGACGTAAGAAATTTTTATGTGACCTTTTAAATTTAACATTGTCTTTCATTTGAGGTTCAAATCTTAATTTTACCCATCATAATACTAGTGTTTTTTTTTAAATAACATTTATAATAACTATATGAAACATTGAATTACCATACATTGCTTCATATAATACAAAAATATAATAAATAATAAATTGGTAACTAGTACTATTACTAATTAGTTATTAGTAATTAAATGTGTGTAGGGGGGGCTTGGGATATAGTTATTAATGATGTGTAAAAATAAGAATGCACTTCAAAATGAAGGGTGAAATCAAAATTCAAACTTCATTAATGACGTTTAATTTTATGAAGTGATGGTATTTTGATGTGTAAAATGACAAATGACAGCTATTTACCCACAGCTATTTACCCATCAAATTTCAACCCTGCCCAAATTTCCAAACAAGTAATTTTGGTAAAATTTTAAAAAAATTCATCATGAGCGATTACAATAAGATATGAGGTACACTAAAACATAAAGTTGATTAATTATTTATGAGAGATAATGAATATACCTAACATTTCTTCCAATGAATATACCTAACATTTCTTCCATCACCCCTCTCATAAAACTTTACTTATATATTTACAAAGACATAAATGTTAATAATACTTAACTTCTATTTTAACAATTTTCACTAATCACTAAAAACTAGGAGATTTTACAACCCATGTTACTCTCCAAATTCAAATATACAGGAATGTAGAGTTTTTTTTGTATGTGTGAGGGAAAATGTTTGACTTAAGGAAATCATAAAATCATTGTAGGTGTGTGTGAGGAAAGGTGTTTAATCTTCTTAAATTGCGGGGGAGATGTTGTAATGCAAAAAAATAAAAATAAAAAATTAGATGTCATCTTGAAAAATATAAATAATAAATTAAACAAAATAAAAACAAATTATATGTCACCACATCACAAAAGAATAACATGTTGATGTCGCACTTATTATCCATTTTAAATTTAAATTTTTCGTAAGTTGTAAAAAATTAAAATCCATCTTAAATCTGAATCTACTAAGCACTAAGAGGGATCAAATTTCTTGAGGTGTAAATTTTGTAATTATCTCGAGGCAAATCCTAGATTCTTTAGGGCACAAGACCAAGTCAACGATAGGGCACAAAGTCCTTTCATCTAAAGTGATCCTCAGGGAAAATTTTAAGGATCCATAATTTTCTGAAAGTGTAAAAACCTTGGCAAATCTTACTAATACTTAAATTTGCAACCATAAAGTGTTTGGCGATTTTTTTTGTAGAAATATTCAAATTTCTAAGGACTTTGTATAGTTTTTGGATAATTTTGGCGATTTTTAGAGTTAAAAAAAATTATCCCATGGAATTTGGGCGAATCATCTTTGAAAAAACGACAACTTGGCAAATCTTTTTTTTTTTAAGTCAAAAATAGCCCATGGGCTAAATTTCACCCCTAAAGTTTTCTCTAGTGATCCTCTAATAGCATCATCAATGATTCCATTCATTTAGATTTGTTCTAGAGGATTCTGACTAGAGTCGTTGTCAAATGGTATATCGAATAGCCAACTCTATGCCACAACCACTCGAGATAGATCCAATTGACAACAAATCTAATATTATGATTAGATATTTTTATTGAATGCAACTACTTATTTTCATCATTTTTCAATTGTTAACTATTATTTTTACCATTCTAGATAACACCTTTATCATATTACCACAATTTTCCAACAAAATATAACAGGCATCTAAGCCACGACATCACACAAACTCTATCATTATCTCTTCCAGTATGGAAGTCAATCATGCACTACTCAAACATAGTCAAAGTGCACAATGAGCATAATGAACCTTTCAAAACCTTCCCACATGGCATCACATAAGACGAAGCATAAATTATTTGATGCACATAATTGGGAAAAAATTATTTCATTATTCTTAACTACAATTACATTTAACATACAAATTCCAAAACTAAGGCCCACATCCTCTCACTCGACACTATGTCTATGACATAGAACCATTCTATTCATCTCTACCCCACTTTCCTACATCTCCAATCTTCCATAAAATACTCTAATGCAATCCTAACCATGGAAATGATTTGATGATCCATAAGCCACCTCAAGAGTTTAGGGCATACTTTCCTTTAAGCCCTCTCCAAAATCACAAAATCGACCTCATTATGCCACCTGTCCACTTCCTTCGTCGTCAAGTCTCCCATGCTTGTAGCTTACCATGTTTTCTCTCTATTATGCTTCAATGATATGTTGTATCCACATCCTTGGGTATTCTCAAACCATACATCATCAAAGTGTTTTATAATCATAATCATGGAGCCTAAATACGCGACGATTTCAACAACTCCCAACTGTTTTTTATGTAGCGATTTCCATAGAATCTGGCTGAAAATTCTTGAAATTCCAATTAACATCGTTTAAATTTCCAAAATATGGATGCCCTAGGATTTTGGAGGGCTTTGAATCCATTTATGAATTCAGAATCATGATTTCAATTGCAGAAAAAATCATCGGATTCTGACCAAAAACTTGTTGAAAAGTCGAAATGGTCGCATTGTTAGACTTCTTCTAATCATAATAACTTGTTACTTTCATTTCAATCATATTCCAATATAGAAACAACATTTTGAATAATATTTAATTTAATTATTTTTATTTTTTTATAAACTATTGATTTTAGGAAACAATAAACACCATTATCAACAATAACTTTTAACAATTTACTAAGTTCATTAATAAAAAGATGCTCAATATATTAATGTAAACAAAATTATTTGTATTGTAGTATGTTTTTTCTCTTCGCATACTTA
The DNA here is from genome assembly GCA_027924585.1 of Larix kaempferi. NCBI lineage: Eukaryota > Viridiplantae > Streptophyta > Pinopsida > Pinales > Pinaceae > Larix > Larix kaempferi. The sequence continues at coordinate 6,358,100 of BSBM01000182.1, read as the reverse complement.
TATAACTTCTATGCGGAGTAAAATTGCAACCAAGTATAGTATCATGGCTTCATGTATGGAGCTAAATCATGATGAATACTTGATACCACATGACTTGCACATAGCCTCAACGACGATGGAAAACATAGGATACTAGGTCTCTCTAGGATACTATAAGGGACTAAACTGCCCTTACAATTCATAAAGTAGAGACCTATAACTACCTTTGATTAGATAAGAACTTATCTTCCTTAAATGTAAGGAAATAACTTAACAACCCAAGACCTATAGGCATCTAGCAGGAGTAGAAGTTTGCCCCCTTATGAACCACTAGTGGGTTATTTCAGATGGTGTGATTTTCCTTTAATAATGGTGATGAGTTAGCTTGCATTCGCGGATAGCAACCAATGATGGTTGTTCTTACTACCAATTTGACAACTAAGTTATGGTAAGTTTTGTAGAACACACCGAGATACTAGGGGGGTGGGTGAATCAGTATCTCTTTCAAATTTAACCTTTATGTTTGTCTTATTATTTATTCTCAGGTCCTTCACACAATATCATAAGAAGATTCCAAAAACATATAAACACCAAGATAACTTGGAAACCCAACTCGGAAAAAACCACATAATGCTTTTATATCTTCAAAGATTACATTCAATATTTGATGAGCAATGGCTCACGAGGTGTTGCAACACCTTAATATTTCCAGTTGCAACTGGAAGAGGCTACGACCCCTTTGATCTTCTAGTAGCTCCAACTGACAAGGATGCTTCAACACCCTATAATATTTATCTATGCTTGGTAAACAATCATTACTATGTGAACTTCATCCTTGAATATTACGTCCTAAATCAATCTTATAATTGTTTTCGCAAATCCATCAACCTAATATCAACAAATCCTCAAGGTGTCTCAAGGATAGTCTAACAGGGAACCCAAACACTTGACATATTCGTAATCCCATACTTCATAAATGTACTTTTGTTATTCCAATATTAACATCAATCACGCTCGATATTCATACCTTAGATGCATCCTGAGAAGACTCTGTCTAATGGCTTGAAAATATTATTTTGTTGCAGCTAGTACACTCGGCCTTCATCCTATAGCATTTCTCCTAGACCCGAGACACATTCTTCAAACAGAGTAGGCACCTTCGGCCCTTATGCTCAACTTGCCAAGCTTGATAGTTTGATCTATTATATAAATTCATCAACATCCTTCACTGTATTAGCATCATCATCTATAGAATCTTCATCGTCATCATCTTAAATAGCATCATGATCATTATCACAATATCACTATCATCATAGTATAATTATCATCATGACTATCAACATAGTCATCTACAGTATTGACACCATCATAGGATCACTATCATATTATCAGCTCATTACTCCACCGTCACTTTATTGTGACTTCACTATCACAAAGTCACATCACAGTGATTTAGTCCTGTCATTATTCCTACTATCCTAGTTATTATTGTTGTGGCTGCACCAAATGTGTAGTATCATGATCATATACGTATCACCAAACCCTCTTTTTTAGAGAACTCTTTAACTTTATGTTAGTCATTGCCCTTCATTATCGGTGATATACCCAAATTTCACAGAGAACTCCACAAATTCACTTTTCTTGCCATGTTCCCAACCTGCTCCTCGATTCACTTGGTGTCTAAACTTATCCACAAGTTCCTTTAGAAAAAAACCTTAGAAGGAATCATCTATGGACTTCACATTGTTTTATACTCCTTGTAACTGTGCCCTCTTTTATTTCAGATCATTCCTTCCTCTGTCTCCTCAACCTTCTATCCGGTACCTGCTCCTTAGTTTTCTCTTTTATCCTTCAATGATTCTTAGATATACTTGTATATCCACCGAATTCCACACACCAATAAGGATGTTTGGCCTTATATTTATACATTTTATTTGCTCCTTAATTGGGTCGACATGTGCCTTTTAATTCACATTTATTTGGGGTCGACCTCTTACTTGCATAAGGGATATAATTAATAATTGATTTGGAGCCAACCCGCCATACTTTAGCATGGGGATGACATGCCATTGTAGGGTTTATTCAATTTCAACTTCATCTTGGGCCTACCTGTAAGTATATAAGCAAGGGATTTCTTCAACACTTATTTTTCAATGCCTTAAGCTTGAAGGGGCTTCTTCCATGTTTCAAGGACTTCTTCATTAATCAAACTTAGAAGTGTTATCATCCATGCTACGTTACCAACATCGCCAAGGGGTTATTCAATGCATCAACTAGGCCTTCCTCGACATTTAATGTTACTATAACTCCAACATTTCAACAAGGGATTTTCAACACTTTGAGCTATATGGTTTCACTACTTTGGCATATGAACTTTTTCTCTTTAACACTTGATCATACATCTTCAATGCTTCACAATTGTTTGCTTGGAAATGACATCTCAAATCTGATCATGAATGTGTATGTTGGTCCTTTGACCCTTTGACATCAAGGAAAACACTAATGTCTAACAATCTCCCCCTTTTGCATTGATGTAAATACTAAGTAAAACAAGCTCCCCCTGAATGTGAGCTTCTCTAATCATATTTGAATTAGAGTATGCATTCTCCATTTTTCCTTCCTTGATATGCTTCCCCTAACTCCTAGCTTTCCTTGGTCTTCATTGGTCTGCTCCCCCTTACTTTTGGCTCCTTGTCTTCTTGGTTTATTGCTCATTTCTCCCCTTTGACATCAATGGCAAAGGTATCTACCAGCTCCCTTTGTCACTTGTCATCATCTTTGTCTTGACTGCTTCAACTGCCTTGAGTGCTTACTCCACAGTGATCATGCTTTCTTTGTCAATGATATTCATTATTACTACTCAAAGATTTATCCACACATTTCTTACACCGTCATATCTACATCTTTAGTCAATGAAACATATTTAGGACAATCAATCATCATGATATAGGATGCACCATCTCTTGGTTCACTCAAACTTCTCATACTAAGCTCAAGTTGGATCTTTTAACATCAATGTCAATGTGATTTCCTTCTCTGTTCTTTTCTGTCTCTCTTTATCTCCCTCTATGTTGGTTGTTGCTTTCTTTGCTTGTCCAATCTTGACTTTAAACCTGTTATTCTTGTACACTCTTAGTTCTTGGTCTAATCTCTAATCCAAAATTTCCATTGTGGAATCACGGCCCTCAATTCAGTTCTAGAACATTTACAACTCGCTTATGTCCCTTATATAAAAACCCCAAGATAGTCTTCCTCAAGTGTTGGTCATCAAATAGTTTAGACTCTGGGTGAATAATATTTGCATGTCTTCTCATAAAGATCAACTCTATACATAGTCCTAACTCAACCTCAAATGTCTTTGACAAGTATGTTCTAGAAGTTGATACCAAGCTACCATAATTGTGCTCTTCAGTATGCTTTCACAAGAGATGATTTTTGTTCTCAAAACTTCAATTTTGCTTCATTCACAAACTGTCCTACCCCAAATTTTGAATTAAATCAGCTCACAACTCTCCTCCTTATGCATCGACTCTCCAAGAATTCAGCAAGCTTGCTAGGTTTACCAACATATTGATAAATCTGCTTCAATAAATCTATGTGCACTTCAAGTTTTTACCAAATCTTCTAGGTTGTCTTAAAAGATTTCAAACCATTATCACCAATATGTTGTTCTATTGAACTCGGTACTATTGTTGCATAAAAAATTACTCCTCCTGACCTTGCTCATCTTCCTTTCGTTGTTGGTATAAATCAGATCTAGAGCTTCTTTTGACTCCATTTTCTCAATAGAGAGACCATTTTTATTTGACTCTAAGAGGTTTTCTACTGCAAATTTGTTTCTCGGTTCGAAAAAAGGATATGCTCCTATACCTTTCCATTCATGGCTATATCAAAATATTCAAACTTTATTTGTTCTAGTATTTGAATTATTCTTGCTTCATCTATGTCAAGTATCTCAACATGGTCGGATCGACTTCATTGGAGTAATATTCATTAATTACTATATCCAATCTTCTGGGTTGCTACAATTATTCTTTGAGCATATGGTTTTCACTATGTTATGAGTTGCTATGTTTGAGTACAATACTTCCACATATTATCATGGATCTTCACTGAAACACCATTCAACCTTTTGCTTCAATCTTGTTCCTCTTTGAACCATCCAAGTTTGTTGGGATGTTATATCATTCTTCAAATAGAATATTATGACCTCATGAACCTAAACACATGACAGCTTCTCACAAAGGACAATTCCTTTCATACATCTTCACTTCTGATTTCATCAAATGTATTACCATTGCATATGTCTTTAGCATTGGATGTCATTTTATGCTTATTTACGGCTTGTAAACTTCAAATATCAAAGGTTGCCTTTGTAGTATTCAGAGAACTACTCCTTTTAGACTTGTGCATGATCTTTCCTTCATTGTCAACCATTCTTCAAATTGAACTAACCATTGCTAGGATTATATGGTTGAGAGTAGGTATCTACATTGTCGTTTTGATTGAATCTTCTAAAAAATGAGGTGACAATAAGCAATCATTGCATTGTCCACAGGCTGAAGATATGGTCATATGTAGTTCAAAAATGTTGGATCTACAATTCCATTATGTTCTTCAAAGAGATTAGTTCAACATTTTCCATACTCTTCACATCTTCCTCAAATTATCATTTTAGAAAGCCTTTTTAGGAGTATTTATGAGCAATCTTCAGTCCATTTTCCATTGTTATTGTTGTCCACTGATACACACTTGGGATAACATGACAAAAATCTTCAAGTTGCTTGGTGTGTCCTTGGGGGCAAGTAAAAGTCAAGTGTTGTCACCTGAAAACCTGACTCCTCCGTTTAGGCTTACTCCTTGTCATGTCCCCAATTAAATGATTTTCAAATAAATAATTAAGTTGGCCTACCCAATTCCTAAGGGTTATGTGAACAATTAAAATATTGACATTTAACCCCAAGGTCTATAGTTTCTCATGAAAATTCAATATTCTAAATTGATGGTGGAAAAATAGGCCAATAAATTATGGAATAAATGTTAAATGCTCCAAAATGAAGTGGCATTAGGTCCTAATTGGACTTGGGGGCGCATAAGTGGACATGTGGGGTCCACATGAGAGAGTATTCCTCCTTTAAACATGGAGCCATCCCCAAATTCAAGTTGGAGGGAAGAGGTAACATTCACGAAGGAAGAGGAAGAGTCATAGGGATAAAAGTAGGCAATGACATATTCTATGACAATTATGACAAGCATTATGACACTTATGACAGATTCTATGACATCTATGACAATGTAACAGCTAAAAATAGACCAACAGGGCACATGAGAGGAGTTACACATCTCCAAAGTATCCAAAATATTCCCCAATTCTAATTCATGGAGGAGTTGGAGACAAAAGATGAGCCAAGTGTCATGTGGGTCCAATGAAGGGTCATAACCCCCACTAATTCGAATTTCATGAGTAATGAGGAGATAATTTGAGTTCTAAGGAGGTAAATGAGCCAAATAAAGTTATTAAAAGGAGGCCAAGTCGAAATAGAGAAACTTTTGGTCATTTGTCATTTGCATTTTTGCAATTTGGGAGAGCTTCAAGCTTGTCCTTGCATGGTGGATGTTCATCCTCCCTGCTAGTATGAACCGGTTTCAGTGGTGAGGTGAAAACCAAGATTCTTCCCTAGATGGAGTTATGGAGAAGCCATTCAGACTTCTCATTTGATCTTAACGCTGTTGTTTTGTTGCAGTTCCCTGTTAAATTTTGAGCATTAATTCACAATACTCTAGGATCTTCACTGAGAGAATAACATATACAGTATATCAATGCATAACAATCACAATAAGCATGACAAGCATCACAAGAATCAAAAGCATGAGAGACAAGAGACACAAAGTTTCCGTGGGGAAAACCCTAAGGTGAAAAACCCCACAACTTCCTCGGAGATAGAGAGAGCAATGGCTCAACCAAAGTACAACCAAAATACACTGAGATAGTCTCCTAGTAGCAGATGATCCTCCTCCTCACTAGTGCGCCACTTTCTAAGTGAGAGAGATATGACTTTCCGAATGATCTAAATAGAGATCACCTGATCTCTATTTATACTAACCTGTTTGCCCAGTGACCTTATGGGGCCGACTTGTCTAGCTAGGTACATCCACATTATAATATATATATTTCAGGGCCGACCCCACACATGGTGGTCTAATAGCCCATCGGCAAGTACACACACTTGCGACACTTGTCAATCCACATGACGACACTTCCTTATAGAGGAATAACACATCTCTAATAAGGGTATAATAAATATATATGAAATACATTCCGCAGTTACATATACATCAACACTCCCTCTTAACTAGGAAGGTATTTCTCGACACAGATCTGCTAGACAAGTCTTCTTCTCGGGATCATCGTCATCATCATCGTCACTGTTGCTGCTATCTCAACCAATATCTGACTCTACTCGTCATAGGAAGTTCTACAAAGCCAGTCCTTTTTCATACTAGATGTAGGTCGACCACCTGCAGGTCTTCGTCATCACTGACCATACTGTGGAATCCTTAGGACTTATTACGTGCGTCACAAAACCTCGAAAGAGCATCCCAGGCTGTTACGAGCACATGGCTCTACCTATAGGATCTCCCAGGGCCATATTATATGTGACCTCACCACAAAACCTCGCAAGAGCATCCCAGGTTGTTACGAGCACATAGCTCTACCTATAGGATCTCCCAAGGATAGATTATATGTGGTCACCACAAAACCTTGCAAGAGCATCCCAGGCTGTTACGAGCACACAGCTCTACCTATAGGATCTCCCAGGGACAGATTATATGTGGTCATGGAAAAACCTCGCAAGAGCATCCCAAGACTTATTACGGGCACACAACCCAACCTATCGGATCTCCTAGGGACATATTATATGCCATAGGACAAAAGCTCGAAAGAGCATCTGCCAGATATCCCAGGGCCAGATTATATGCCATAGGAAAAACCTCGAAAGACTATCTGCAGATCTCCCAGGGCCAAATTATATGTCCTCCCAGAGCAAAACCTCGAAAGAGCATTTGCCAAATATCCTAGGGCCAAATTATATGCCATAGGCAAAACCTCGACAGACTATCTACAAATATCCCAGGGCCAAATTATATGCTCATCTTCACAACCTGAACCACGACCATAGAGTATCAACCTGATACTCACCATACATCATCTTGATGTACACATGATCATCCTGATCATCATCACTGCAACATCCTGTTGCATGTCATCTAGAGCAACATCCTGAAGCTCGTCATCCATGATCATCCTGATCATACAATGCATCTACCTTATGCATACCAAGTATCTACCTGATACATATCATCATACATGATCCACCTGATCATACAGTGTATCCACCTGATACAAATACAAATACATGATACATATCACCATACATGATCCACCCGATCATACAATGTATCCACCTAATACATATACAAATACATGGTCCAAGCATCCAACATGATGCATATACAAAAATACATACACATGATCCAACTGATCATATCCAGCATCCAACATGATGCGTGCATACATATAAATGATCCAACTGATCATATCCAGCATCCAACATGATGCATACATACATATATAAAAAATGATCCAACTGGTCATACAAAGCAGAAACCAGAACATCATCCTGATGCTCATCATCCAGCGCTTACATCCACAGCCATGTGAACGATCCTCCTTCCAATATGCTTGGAATGGCTTCAGCAAATGTGTCCATCACTTCTTCCTCGAAGTGTCATCAATATGAAGAACACCAAGCCCCTCTCTGAAGTACTCGAACTTCACCCTGGCTAGTGGCTTCGTCAGCACATCTGCAATCTGCTCGTCCGTCGCAACATACAGGAGCTTCACAGCTCCTCTCTGCACCATATCCTTGATATAGTGATATTTGATCTCTATGTATTTTGACCTGTCATGAAACACTGGGTTCTCAGACAGCTTCACACAACTCTGGTTATCACATAAGATACCAGTAGCATCCAGCGGAAGATCAAATAACTTAGACAGTAGCTTCTGTATCCACACTGCCTCACAACTAGCTAAACAGGCTGTAACATACTCTGCCTCAGCTGTACTCAGTGCTACGCAGGACTGCTTCCAGCTAAACCAAGAGATCACACCTGATCCCATACTGAAGCAGCACCCAGACGTGCTCTTCCTATCTGCAGCACTGTCAGCCCAATCTGAATCAACATAACCCTGTAGGTTAAACTTTTGATTCACCTCATACTTGAGCCCATAATCCACTGTACCCTTCAGGTACCTCAGAACATGCTTTACAGCAACCAGATGAACACTCCTCGAATATGTCAGTAACTGACTCAATGTGTTCACCGCAAAGCAAATATCTGGTCTCGTGTTCGTCAGGTACATCAAGGACCCAATCATCTGACAATACATAGAGACATCAACCGGCTCAGATGAAGCATCACATAGAAGCTTCAGATTCGAAGCCATAGGTGTGGCCATGGCCTTGCAATCCATCATCTCGAATCTCTTCAGGATATCTACTGTGTACTTCCCTTGACCAAGGAAGATCCCACTTGCACTCTGCCACACCTCCATACCTAGTAAATAATGCATCATTCCCAAATCTTTCATATCGAACTCGACAGCAAGCTTTCTCTTAGTATCTGCAATCAATCTGTCATCTCCTGTTACAAATAAGTCATCCACATACAGTAGTAGAATCACAGGATTCCCTTCCTCAACCTTGTAGTAAAGGTTGGAATTCGCTTTACTCTTGGCAAAGCCCAAACTAGATAAGAAACTGTTCATCCTACCATACCAAGTTCTGGGATCTTGTTTCAAGCCATACAAGGCTTTCTTCAATCCGCACACATGTGACTCCCTGTCAGGTCTTAGGACTGCATCCCAAACATCTTATTCATGATCGACGGATCATGGCATTCCATTTCTTCATCCCAGATCCTGGGAACTTCAATATATTCAATATCTTCAATAGATATCTTTGTTGCTGGAACAAATGTTGTAGTCCTTCTTTTGTAGGTAAAGGTATACGATATTTCCTACAAAACAAGTTAAATTGGATGATTAGAAACATCTCGTAATTTTCAGAACAAATTCTTTCACATAAAGAAATATGTCATATAGTCATGCAATTGTGTAAGCTAGTGCTGCAATACAACATTTATACATGTTCCATAACTTTCTAGATGCCTTCCAGTCTCTACCGGAACATTGTTAAGAGTTTGCACTACTCCCAACAAGTCAGCAAAGAGGTTTCATTCTAGATAAGTAGCAATGGAATGTTGTACAGTGCCATAGGCCACTTACCCATTATATGCATATTATTCTAATATGCACAATACATATCCTAAGTCTAGGAACATGAGCATATATATCATTGAACAATTTTATTTAAACAAACAAATATGCAAGAAATGATAATTGAAATACTTATCTTTGTTTGTTTGTTGGATGGACTCCCTCTGAGTCTTTGCTTCCTTGTAGGAGCTACTGGAGTCCTAATCTGAAGTAGCTTCTTCTACACCTTTCTATTGTGAAATGTAGAAAGATAGTCAACTCCCTCTGAATATCTGCATCCTTGCAGGAACTACTAGAGTGTGTTTCTTCTTGATCTTTTCTCCCTTGCAGGGGCAACTAGAGTGTGCTCCCTCTTGATCTTTGCTTCCTGGATTACCTGTCCTTTGAACTTATATTCATCCTTGGTCCCTAAGCATGCTTATTAGTATCATGATTGTGTTATCCTTGTGATCTCATACAAAATCATACATTCATTAGTATATTCTCAATACTATCAAAACTCAATAATCTCAAGCATGTATGATCATTTCAAATAGAAATAATAAGCATTAGTATTCAAGGCTTATATAGGATTCTTAAGGTTAGTCATAACATGTCTAAACCTGTGATTACTCAAACCTATGACTCTTTTGGTTAGTCATAACATTAAATAAGGTAAGACACGTAATATGCATATACCCATGATTATTCAAACCTATGACTTCATGAATAAACATCATCAATCATGTCATGCATATTTATATAATAGATCATATGATATAAGAAACACATACCTGGTCACCATATTTGCTAGTTATGTCTAGCAATGTGTTCTTGTTCTCTTCAATGAACTGCATAACTCATTAGTTAACTTTTCCAAAAACAAATTATACATGCCTCTATGTGATCCATGAATATGGATGAATCTTTGTCTTTATGTCACCATGGCATGTTCAGGTTGTCCCTTCAAATTGTACAATCCTCCCTCTTGCTCTCCAATCACTACTGCATCATCGATTGTTTTACCCTTTGGCCATCCACAAATGCAACCCTCACGAGCTATAAGTCTAGCTTCTTCTTGAGAGCATTCCTCCCATAGTTTACTGAAAGAGATCAATTTCTTTCTTGCACATATTCCTTGAATAAAGGAGTCCCATGACCTAGGTAGGCCATTCAGAGTGGTCATAACAACTTCACCATTGTCCACTACTTTATCCACAGCTTCAAATTGCTCCTTGATCTGAGAGACCTTGGCGAAGTAATATTGAATGGTTTCTCCATTCAACATCTTGACCCCTTTCAATTGATCTCGCAGAGTCATCTTCCGATTTATGTTCTTCCCTTCAAATAGCTTGGTCAAAGAGTCAAACATCTCCTTGGGTGTCTTTAGAGAAGACACATGGGGTATGAGATGGTCTTTGATAGAATCAACAATGATTCTCTTTGCCTTGACCAAGTTATTCTTATGCAATACCTTGGCCTCTTCATCCTCTGGGATAGGGATGTCTTCTTTTATATATGAGTCCAACTCATTCTCTTCCAGGATTAACCCAATCCTATACTTCCAAGCTCGGAAGTTATCAGCCCCTTCAAGCTTATCCTCAAGCTTGGTGTGGTGAGACATCTTAAAGAGTACTTTAAATGGAAATAGAAAAGATTTAGGTCTTACCACTTGAAATGCTGAAAACTGGATCTGGTCCCGGATTAGGGTTTGTCGGAAAAACCCTAAAAATTCAAAATGTGAATTTCAAATTTCTGAAAGGATAGAAAGATGCGCCTTGATGAGCTGATCAGCCTGGTGAATTCAGAATTTGAGATCATCAAAGTTTTACCCTTCAGATTTGTCTTTTTGTCCTCCCGGGTTCATTAGGGAGAGCCCTGAATTAGGGTTTGAGTTTCCCGGAGATCTACCCAACCACAAATATCGATCCAAAGCTCTAAACTTCAATTTTTGCAAGGAGCTTCCAGCTGTGTCTTCAGATTCCAGAAATTCCTATTTTTATGGAAACCCTAATTTTTAGGGCCAAATCTGAACATGCTCATAATTGAATTCTAATTGGACAGATAGATTCGCCTTGATGAGTAGAGTCAATCTACTATACTGCTTTTCCAAAAACTGTGGAGAGAAACCCAATAAACAAGAAACTCAAGTTTCCGTCACTGCAAAATGTCTTCTTTTCAGGTTAGCTCTGATATCATGTTAAATTTTGAGCATTACATCACAATACTCTAGGATCTTCACTGAGAGAATAACATATACAGTATATCAATGCATAACAATCACAATAAGCATGACAAGTATCACAAGAATCAAAAGCATGAGAGACAAGAGACACAGAGTTTCCGTGGGGAAGACCCTAAGGTGAAAAACCCCACAACTTCCTCGGAGATAGAGAGAACAATGGCTCAACCAAAGTACAACCAAAATACACTGAGATAGTCTCCTAGTAGCAGATGATCCTCCTCCTCACTAGTGCGCCACTTTCTAAGTGAGAGAGATATGACTTTCCGAAGGATCTAAATAGAGATCACCTGATCTCTATTTATACTAACCTGTTTTCCCAGTGACCTTATGGGGCCGACTTGTCTAGCTAGGTACATCCACATTATAATATATATATTTCAGGGCCGACCCCACACACGGTGGTCTAATAACCCATCGGCAAGTACACACACTTGCGACACTTGTCAATCCACATGACGACACTTCCTTATAGAGGAATAACACATCTCTAATAAGGGTACAATAAATATATATGAAATACATTCTGCAGTTACATATACATCAACAGTCCAATTCCATTTGATTCGAAGTTCACCTCATGTACCTTTCTCCTATCTTTCTCTCAATGTTCATGTAAAGTGTGATAGCGCACACCTTGTTGCATATAGATAATGGAAGGTTGTTGTTTCAACCTTATGAACTTGTTACTGGATGCATAACTCTGTAATGGATAGATAACGAGAGCCACAACTCGAAATACTAAGCAATCCATGTACTATTTCTTCAAGTAACATTGATATTCGAGCTACTTTCCTCACTATATTCTCATGGTGATTGTAGCATGTTTTGTATCAGTTTGATATCAGAATTTTATGGAAGTGTTGCCTATGATTTAAGATGCATATGGAATTTAAATGGATGGCTAAAATATTGTATTCAGACTCCTCATATTATACTATAGTTCGTGACATTAATTCGTGCTCCCTTGTCCACCATTTTCACATAAATTGTATGCCTTAGAAGTTGTTGTCCTTGGGAGACCTATCCAACCCTAAAACTTGATATAATGTTGCAAACATGTTGTCCTTGATGTCCTCTAACAAATCCAATTCTCATATTGAATATTAGGGAGGGCCGTATAGTTTTTGGAAGGGAAAATAGTGGCAGACCAAAGGGGGGGTTTCACCAATCCAATTGACTAGTTTTGTCCCAAGTCTTCTCTCCTTGAAAATTGCAGACCATGAATGTTTATAACAGAGGTTTGGGTGTCTAAAGGTTGTATTAGAATGTCCTATATCCTCCTAAGTCCCTCCATACAGAGTTTGAAACCATTTGGGATCATTTGGGATATTTTGGGGTTTCACTAGTCCAAGGTTCAAAAAATAGCCAAATTGGGTAAACTTTCAAATTAGGGATATTACACTCCTAGCGAAGCCAGGGGGTGGTCCGTAAAAATAAATCTAAGGTTTTTAATCTACAAAAAGGAAAAAAAAATATTATAGGAGTTAGGAAAATACAAGAACAATACAACTTCAATATTCACAACATTCAGAAACCATCATCGTCAAAGCATTAACATTCGACATCAGAGATATTCAAAATAAGACCAGTGCCAAATTAGATGCTAAAACAAAGACGATGTGTTGCAGTTGCTCTTGGTAGATTTAATTATTATGGTTTTGGTGATTAGTGGGTTTATTCTTGGTGTGGCCCACCAAGAACTTATCCCCTTGCATTGAGCACAAAAGTAACTATGCCAAGTGTCTAACAAGGCAAGATATCAGTCTGCTTTGGGCAACTTCCTGACTCTATATAAGCTCTTATTGTGACCTCCCGAATTCTTAAGGAAAAGTCTCAAGTGGGTTGTCCTATTAATCTAGTCACCCCAATCCCTTTTCGGTTTAACCAACTGGTTGGACTAAGCCGCAAAGGTCCAGAGCATACGAGGAATGGAGCCCTGGTTGATTTTATTAAGAAAAAAATTTAAAGTTTTATAGTTGGTTAATCTACTCCAATAATCTCTTTTCCGTCCGAATTCCAGTAGTCAAGCAAGCACTTTTCGTGTCACCGTACCTTGGGAAATCAAGGGGTTCCGTTACTTTAAACAAACTTGAAGAAAAAAGTAAAATTGTTAGAATTTAGTCTTGAGTGTGTTTGTGGCCCGCCGTTGAAACGAAACCAAAAAACTATTGATTTTATATTGGATTGATTAATTAAAACAAGAAAAAATGAAAGAGGAGGTTTAGAGACATTCACGCCACGAAAGTGACACGGACACAAATCCCCCCAGGGGGGACGGGGTATGGGCATTGGGTAGCCCATTTACTTCTCTTTATTTTTTAGATTTTTAAAATGGCTTGGAGAAGTGCCTTTGATCCTTATAAATTGGGATCCAAAGGCTTAGAAAAATTAGCCGAATGAAGGGGGGAGAGTCTGGGATGCTCCAGATGGCCCAAAAACTCAAAATTTGGCCAGAGTCTCCTCCTACCTGCTTGTAGAATGTTGCAAACCAAAGATATATTAGTACTTAAAAATGCCCAAAAACACTTTAAAAGTGTCTTTGGGTTGCCAAAAAAAATCGAAAAAATCTACTAAGTTAATCTAAGTTAAAATTCAACAAAAGTAACCAAGGAAAGAAAACTTTCCTTGGAATCTTGGCTTGCTTTTTGGGGAAGCCAATGAGATGCACTAATTTGCAAGATAAAATATTTTAACAATCGGAAAACTATCTAATATATCAAGACTTAAAATTTTGCAAAATATTGACTTGAAAAGAGAAGATTACTTGTACAAGAATCTAGCTTGAAATAAGAGCCTTTAAATAACTACGATCTAGAACATAAATCATATCTATGTAAGCTTTACTTTAGGATCTAGATCTGAGAAGATTAATAGAACAAGTAACCAAGAACTTTTAAATTTAAAAAGAGAGAGAGATGCATAGACGACTTGGAGTTGGAAATGTTAAATTTTCAGAATTTACTTCAATTTGATCTAGGATCTTAACTGAGAGAACAACATGTACAGCATATCTACAGCATATCAATCATGGAGACAATAATGCAAGCACACAAGAGACACAAAGATTTACCTGGGGAAAACCATAAAGGTGAAAAACCCCAATAACTTCCTCAGAGATAGATAGAGCAATGATACAACCAACCATAAGAGATAGACACAACCTAGCAGCAGATCCTCCTCCTCCATAAGTGCGCCACTCCTCCTTGAGTGCATGTGTGAGAAGTGAGTGAGTAAATAGAGTGCCTCCCGCACTCTATTTATACTTGACTTGACTTGCCTTTTTACCTAACTCATGTAGGCTCGAACTTAACCACATAACATAATGCTGAGTGGGCCGACCCCCAATAGGGTGGTCTAATAACCCTTTGACCCACATGGCCGACCCCCAATAGGGTGGTCTAATAACCCTTTGACCCACATGACTTATACAGGGCCGACCCCAAACAAGGTGGTCTAATAACCCATCAAGTATAAGTTACGACACTTACAATATAAATGACGACACTTCCTTATAGAGGAATAATACCATCTCTATAGGAATACAATATACATATATGAAATACATTCCGAAGTTACATATACATCAACACTCCCTCTTAACTAGGAAGGTATTTCTCAGCACAGTTCTTCTAGCACAAGTCATCTTCTCTGGATCATCGTCACTGGATAATCGTCATCGAGTCATCATCATCATCACTGCTGCTGCTATCTCAATCAATCTCTGAATCTACTCGTCATAGGAAGTTCTACAGAACCAGTCCTTTTTCATACTGGATGTAGGCCCACCACCTGCAGGTCTTCATCATCACTGGCCATACTGTGGAATCCTCAAGACTTATTACGTGCGTCACAAAACCTCGAAAGAGCATCCCAGGATGTTACGGGTACACAACTTCGACCTGTAGGATCTCCCAGGGTGCTATTACATGTGACCCCACCACAAAACCTCGAAAGAGCATCCCAGGATGTTACGGGTACACAACTCCAACCTGAAGGATCTCCCAGGGCACAAATTACATGTGGTCACCACAAAACCTAGCAAGAGCATCTCAGGATGCTACAGGTACACAACTCTGACTTGAAATCTCCCAGGGCACAAATTAGATGTGGTCATGGCAAAACCTCGAAAGAGCATCTCAGGATGTTACGGGTACACAACTCTGACCTGAAATCTCCCAGGGCACAAATTACATGCCATAGGAAAAAACCTCAAAAGAGCATCTGCCAGATATCCCAGGGCACAAATTACATGCCATAGGCAAAACCTCGAAAGACTATCTGCAGATCTCCCAGGGCACAAATTATATGTCCTCCCAAGCAAAACCTCGAAAGAGCATTTGCCAGATTTCCCAGGGCACAAAATTACATGCCATAGGAAAAACCTCGAAAGACCATCTGCAAATCTCCCAGGGCACAAATTACATGCTTATCTGCACAACCTGATCCACGGCCATAGAGTATCAAGCTGATACTCACCATACATCATCCTGATGTATCCATGATCATCCTGATCATCATCACTGCAACGTCCTGCTGCATGTCATCTAGAGCAACATCCTGAAGCTCGTCATCCATGATCATCCTGACCATCACTGCAACATCCTGCTGCATGTCATCTGGAGCAACATCCTGAAGCTCGTCATCCATGATCATCCTGATCATCAATGCATCTACCTGATGCATACCAAGTATCTACCTGATACATATCATCATACATGATCATCCTGATCATACAATGTATCCACCTGATACAAATACAAATACATGATACATATCACCATACATGATCCACCTGATCATACAATGTATCCACCTGATACATATACAGATACATGGTCCAAGCATCCAACATGATGCATATACAAAATACATACACATGATCCAACTGATCATATCCAGCATCAACATGATGCGTACATACATACATAAAAAATGATCCAACTGATCATATCCAAGCAGAAACCAGAACATCATCCTGATGCTCATCATCCAGCGCTTACATCCACAACCATGTGAATGTTCCTCCTTTCAACATGCTTGGAAGGGCTTCAACAAATGTGTCCATCACTTCTTCCTCGAAGTGTCCTCGATCTAAAGAACGCCAAGCCTCTCTCTGAACTACTCGAACTTCACCCTGGCTAGTGGCTTCGTGAGCACATCTGCAATCTGCTCATCTGTTGCAACATACAGGAGCTTCACAGCTCCTCTCTGCACCATATCCCTGATATAGTGATATTTGATCTCTATGTGTTTCGACCTATCATGAAACACTGGGTTCTCGGACAACTTCACACAACTCTGGTTATTAAAGAAGATACCAGTAGCATCCAACGGAAGATCAAATAACTCAGACAGTAGCTTCCGTAGCCATACTGCCTCACAACTAGCTGAATAGGCTGCAACATACTCTGCCTCAGCTGTACTCAGTGCTACGCATAACTGCTTCCAGCTAAACCAAGAGATCACACCTGATCCCATACTGAAGCAGCACCCAGATGTGCTCTTCCTATCTGCAGCATTGCCAGCCCAATCTGAATCAACATAACCCTGTAGGTTAAACTTTTGATTCGCTTCATACCTGAGCCCATAATCCACTGTACCCTTCAGGTACCTCAGAACATGCTTTACAACAACCAGGTGAACACTCCTCGGATCCGTCAGGAACTGGCTCAATGTGTTCACAGCAAAGCAAATGTCTGGTCTCGTGTTCGTCAGGTACATCAAGGACCCAATCATCTGACGATACAAAGAGACATCAACCGGCTCAGATGAAGCATCACATAGAAGCTTCAGATTCGATGCCATAGGTGTGGCCATATCCTTGCAGTCCATCATCCCGAACCTCTTCAGGATCTCTACTACATACTTCCCTTGTCCAAGGAAGATTCCACCTGCATTCTGCCATACTTAGGAAATAGTGCATCATTCCCAAATCTTTCTTCCGCTGCATGTCGACAATCAATCTATCTTCACCAGTAACAAACAGGTTATCCACATACAAAAGTAGTATCATTGGATTGCCTTCCTCAACCTTGCAGTAAAGGTTGGAATCCTCTTACTCTTGGTAACTCCCAAACTGGATAGAAAGCTGTCTATCCTACCATATCAAGTTCTGCACACATATCTGACTACACCATGCTGTCTTGAAATCCATCTGGTGCATCTTCTATTTCATCACGTTTATATTTCTCAATGCTGCCATCTGCAATATGCTTGATCTAATAGTTCCATTTGGAATTCATAACAAACTTCCCTTCACGTCTTGGGACTGCAACCCAAACATCATTCTTCATGATCGACGGATCATGGCATTCCATTTCTTCATCCCAGATCCTGGGAACTTCAATATCTTCAATAGATATCTTTATTGTTGAACAAATGTTGCAGTTCTTCTTTTGTAGGTGATGGCATATGATCTTTCCTACACAACAAATTAAATTGCATGATTAGAAAACATCTCATAGTTTTCAGAACAAATTCTTACACATAAATAAATATGTCATACAGTCATGCAATTATCTTAGCCAATGCTTCAATACAACATTTATCCATATCCCGTAACTTTCTAGATGCCTTCCAATCTCTACCAGAACATTGTTAAGAGTGTGCACAACTCCCAACATGTCAGCAAAGAGGTTTCATTCTAGATAAGTAGCAATGGAATGTTGTACAGTGCCATAGGCCACTTACCCATGTATATTAGTAGTATACTGTTCATCAATGCAACTATTCTAATATGCACAATACATATCCTAAGTCTAGGAACATGAGCATATACATCATTGAACAATTTTATTTAAACAAACACATATGCAAGAAATGATAATTAAAATACTTATCTTTGTTTGTTCGTTGGGTGGACTCCCTCTGAGTCTTTGCTTCCTTACAGGAGTTGCTAGAGTCCTAATATGAAGTAGCTTCTTCTACACCTTTCTGTTGTGGAATGTAAATATATGGACAACTCCCTCTGAATATCTGCATCCTTGCAGAAACTACTGAAGTGTGCTCCTTTTCTTTCTTGCAGGAACAACTGGAGTGTGCTCCTTTGCTTTCTTGCAGGAGCAACTGGAGTGTGCTCCCTCTTGATCTTTGCTTCTTGAATTACCTGTTTTTGAACTCATATTCATCCTTGGTATCTATGCATGCTTATTAGTATCATGATTGAGTTATACTTGTGATCTCATATAAAATCATACATTCATTAGTATACTATTAAAACACAATAATCTCAAGCATGTATAATCATGATCATTTCAAACAGAAAATAATAAGCATTAGCATTCAAGGTTTATGTAGTATTCTTATGGTTAGTCAAATCATAAGAAGCATAACATGTCTAAACCTATAATTACTCAAACCTATGACTCTTCAGGTTAGTTGAATCATCAAACAAGATAAGAGATATAATATGCATAAAACCTGTGATTATTCAAACCTATACCTTCATGATTCTTCTGGTTAGTCATATCATCAATTATGGTAAGAAACATAATATGCATACAACCATGATTATTCAAACCTATGACTTTTCAGGAATAATCATTATCAACAACAATATAAGATACTAACACAAGGTAGGATTCTAGCTTGATATAGGAAAAACATACCTGGATTAGCATGCTAGCTAGTTATGTCTAATATACC
This sequence comes from Larix kaempferi, assembly GCA_027924585.1. Lineage (NCBI taxonomy): Eukaryota > Viridiplantae > Streptophyta > Pinopsida > Pinales > Pinaceae > Larix > Larix kaempferi. Next base: position 6,338,910 of record BSBM01000182.1, on the reverse strand, counting down.
CGCATAATGTCTTCTTGTTCTTCTTCAATGACTTGTGCTAGTAACCTGTATATCTCATAGGTTAACCATTATAAAACCAAGTTATACATACCTCGTAAATGGATGTTCTATGAGATCCATGACAATGGATGAATCTTTGTCCTCATGTTATCATGACCATATGTTCTTGGACCAGAACATGATTTGTCTTTCTTGGTGTACCTTTCATGTTAGTAGACAACATAAACCTCATACAACACCATAATGCATTAGTACAATCATAAGTGTCAATACCCTAATCAATGAATATTTTCTATTGTGCATTCATAGTCTTATTAAGGTGATATGACAAGACTAAAATCAAGATTGTACTAACCGTAGTAACATGAAGACAAACATACCATAAACTTAATCATGAACAAATCTCAAAACATACCTCGATGAGTCATACCTGTCGAGATCGCTTGTAATCTTCTTATGTAAGGCCTTAGCCTCATCTCCCTCTGAAACAGGAACTTCTTCACTTATGCAAGTGACCAATCCATCTTCTTCTAGGATTAATCCAATCCACTTGATTTACAAGAACTAGGACTGGAGCTAGATATGGGTTTGTCGGAGAAACCCCAAAAACTCAAACTTTGAATTTCAAACTTCTGAAAGGATAGAAATATGCGCCTTGATGAGCTGATCAAGCTGCTATATTCAGAATTTGAAAACGGCAAAGTTTCACTCCTCAATTTTGCCTTTGAAACTTCTGGATTCACTGGACGTGACCCTGAACTGGGGTTTGATGAATCCCACTCTTATACCCAATCAAAAAGTTTGATCCAAATCTCTAAGCTTCTATTTTTCTGAGGAGCTTCCAGCCGTGGTCATAGATTTCAAAAATTCCCATTTTTACAGAAGCCCTAATTTTCCACTTTCCTGATCAAAGTCCCGAACTAGGGTCTGATCAAGCTTGGCCTTCTGCCAAACCAAAAATTCTGATCTTGGTCTCTAAATTTTTATTTTGATGAGCAGCATTCAGCCGTGGTCTCTGATTACAAAAATTCCAACTTTCTCCAAAGCCCTAATTTCCGGAAGCCATGAATGAAGGTACCAAAAAATAATTCTGTTTTGACAGAAATATGTACCTGATTGTTTCTGGTGTAACTCCAAAATTTTTGATCCACGGGGTCTGAAAAAGTTTCCTGAGATAGCCTGACCTATTATCTTTCCATCCTGACAGGTCTGACCTCAATTGGATTTTCTGAGAGAGAGTTATGCCAAATGTCGCAACGTGACCTGTTTTGGGATAATACAGGAGAGCGAACTTGTACGGCGTACCACGTGTCACTGTTTCAACTTCGGCCTCTGAAACTCTTTCCTGAGATATCTCGGCCTGTCATATTTCCATCCTGACAGGTCTGACCTTAATTGGATTCTCTGAGAGAGAGTTATGCCAAGTGTCGCAATGTGACCTGTTTATGGGATAATACATGAGAGTGAACTTGTACGGTGTGCGACGTGTCACTGGTTCACCTTCGACCTCTGAAAAAGTTTTTTGAAATAGTACAGTCTGTGTAATACCTGTCACTTTTTACGAAATTTCATTTGGAGCTTCCTAGCCCAAGTTATGACCTTTTTCCCAAGGTCACCTGCTTTTAACTCAGATCTGGAAGAGGCAGAAACCCTATATTGCACAGATCATAAATCACAAAGTACAACGAATTAGATGTTTTCCTTTGGACACAAGGTACCTGGAGATTTAATCTTCGTCCTGTAACAATTTCAGATCCGAAAACTTTTCCAAAACGAATTTATAGGGAAAGTGCTACGATGACTGGTTTTTGCTATATCAAGCCCTAGCATCGTAAGTGCAACAAGTGTCATACATGCCATATCATGCCTTCTTTCAGGCTAGCTCTGATACCATGTTAAATTTTCAGAATTTACTTCAATCTGATCTAGGATCTTAACTGAGAGAACAACATGTACAGCATATCTACAGCATATCAATCATGGAGACAATAATGCAAGCACACAAGAGACACAAAGATTTACTTGGGGAAAACCATAAAGGTGAAAAACCCCAATAAATTCCTCAGAGATAGATAGAGCAATGATACAACCAACCATAAGAGATAGACACAACCTAGCAGCAGATCCTCCTCCTCCATAAGTGCGCCACTCCTCCTTGAGTGCATGTGTGAGAAGTGAGTGAGTAAATAGAGTGCCTCCCGCACTCTATTTATACTTGACTTGACTTGCCTTTTTACCTAACTCATGTAGGCTCGAACTTAACCACATAACATAATGCTGAGAGGGACGACCCCCAATAGGGTGGTCTAATAACCCTTTGACCCACATGGCCGACCCCCAATAGGGTGGTCTAATAACCCTTTGACCCACATGACTTATACAGGGCCGACCCCAAACAAGGTGGTCTAATAACCCATCAAGTATAAGTTACGACACTTACAATATAAATGACGACACTTCTTTATAGAGGAATAATACCATCTCTATAGGAATACAATATACATATATGAAATACATTCCGAAGTTACATATACATCAACAGGAAAATATCAACTAAGGAGGTTCCAAGTGGCAAGTCGAGGGACTATGTTGTGTAAGTATTTGAAGATGGCAAATAAGCAATATTGCTAAGTTCCTTCTCCAGTTTTGGATACCTGCAACTAATCACAAACTTACAAGAAAATTATGAGATCTGTTAATACATGCATCAGAAAGATCAGAACAACATGTTAATAAACTTATTAAACAATGCTAGATCTAAAACAAACCAATAAACTTCTTAACAATGATCTTTTCCTACTGATCGACAACAATCCTCCTTAGGTAAAAACTCACAAGATTCAATAAAGCAAGAAAGTGAACTAACTACAAGTTACCTCAATGAGATCCAACAATATTCATCCACATAATACAAAAGACACCATCTAGCCTCCAAAGCTTCTCTTATTCCAACAACTAAAAGATAATGAAACATTATTACAATGGTCCAACCTCTCTCTACCAAGCTCTAACTAGCTTGAATGAGAAGAGGAGGCTTGCTTTAATAGAGAAAAAGACCCAAGGAGGGCGCAATCCATGACTGAGAGCTATCTTGGGCGAATGAGGAGTGAAGAGGGAGCTATCCCTTAATCAAAGGGATTAGATAGGAGTTAAACTCTAGAGGAATGCACCACCTATCATGAGGTAGGTGCATCCTTTCCTTGGTTATGTTATCACCCAACAAGAATTCGCCCAACAAAGAAATTCACCCCCTTTAATAGAGATGCACTCCCCTTTGATTGAAGATAACTAAACTTGATGGGATTTGATCCCAATCCACTTGATTTGATCTCCAGACAATCAAATATTTGATTTCCAGTTAAATGCCACCTTCCAGACAAGCTCCCTAAATCAGTGGGATCTTTTCCTTTTCCTTTATTATGTCTTTGTTGCCAATTAAATGTCTTTTTTGGCTTTTTTGAGAGAATTCCAATTTTCATGAGAAATAATTGAATTTTTTCTCTCAAAAGTGGGTTACGGGGTTAAGTAGGTGCTTTGAGTTAGAAAACGAGCACCCCCATGGAAAATTCCCACCCCTAACCACTTTTTTTGCGACTTTTTCAAATTTTTTAATAAAAATATTAAAAAATCTTTGTTTTACGGGAAAATTTACTTTTTATTTTTTGTGAAAATGAAAAATCAACATAGGGGGAACTAGCACATGACCATATGACTCATTATTATCGCCTAGAATGGTAATATACATTTACACCTAAAATTTAATAACCTCCTAAGTCCTAGGGACCAAGACGAGCATTCCAACTTTAAAGGAGCAGATGAAAAACTCAAAAATTATACCTCGCTGGAAAGCAAAGTATAATTAACAAGGGAAAAAATACCTTGGAATACCCGGATTGATGCCTGAGTCTAGGGAAGCCAAGTCTTTTACAAAAATCTAGCATGCTATGACACTTTATTACAAATCCCATGGGGCATGAACATGTGAAAAAAGCAGAAAAAGGGGACCCTGAGAGGCCTGGTGGACTTGAAGAACTTGGAAGTCCAACTAAGTGCAACTTAACTGGTAACAGTTACAAAAACAATTTGTGCAAAAGACAGGCACACATGGATTTTGTTCATTTGCGGTCCTTTTCAGCCGATCATGACCTCACCAAAAGACATTTGTAAATTGTTCTCGAATAGCATCAACTTTTATGCTAAACAAAAATATACTCAAGTTATATCCAAACTTAGTTTAGAGGCATGCATAAGTGCCTATCGTCATTCTTCCCTTCTGAATCTCTTCTTGATAGTAGGTCATCACAGGAGCATTCTTTAGCTGGTGCAACAGGTGCTCTTCCATTTTCATGATCAACTTCATAAGCCAGATATTTATCATCACAATCCTTCTTAGATGATTCTTCTAGTGTTTTGCTCTAATTGTGTTGAGCAACCTGATCCTCATGTCCTTGTACTTCATGTTTTCTTCTCCATAATTTTTCATGCCCTTGCTTCCTTTGCTTAATAACAACACTCTCTTGAATATATTGTGTTAGCTGACATACTTCTTCACCATCCTTTCTTTTCTAGACCTTGTTATACACTTTGTTGTCATTGTATGAGGTACAATTTCTTGTTAATGGAACTCTTGTCCTTCTAAAGGCTTGATCCTTGTGACCGAAACCTTTGCAACTATAGCATATTGTGGTGTGACAGTATATTGCAATGTGTCCCAAATGATTGCATCTCTGATATGTCAATGTGTTGTTGGGACTTTCAAAATTTCTCCATGCATGACGCTTGTAGTCCAAGGCTTTATGACCGAATCCATTACAAGAAAAACAAAAAACAATAAATGAGTTTTCATACTCGGACTTCTGATTCTACTTTGATGGTGTATCCCTTCTGAATCTGCTTTGATATGAGGAATTCACTCTTCGATCTCCTTCTCGATCCATTCTTTTGAATTTTTCCTTCTTGATAGAACTCTGGGCATGTTCTCGGTTTATGACTCCACTTTTTCTTCTTGAGGAGGGAGAACCTGCCACATGCTTGCAACTAGGATTCCATTTTCTAATTTCTGATTTTTCAACTGCCTTGTTGTATCCGAGACTTGATTTTTCATTAGGTGATATTTAACTGTTCAAGATTTCTTCCAGTATTGTTGAGTTGTTCTTGAACTTGACATGTGCATTCGACTTCTCAATCTTCCTTGTGAGATCAACCACTTCCACGTCTAGCTGGTGGCATGAATCTTTCGTTTCAATCAGTTGGCTTCTTCTGTCCTCTTAGCTTCCTCGAGTTGTGTCTTCATACTGATGATAATATCTTTTGTTTCTTCCAAAACTTATGGGATAATCACTTTAACCTTTTGAGTGTTTTGCAGTTGTTCTTTCAAGGATTTGTTTTCTTGTCTCAGATAAGGAATATCTTATTCACTTTTTGTGGAGGATTCTTTCAAAGCTTTAATTTCAACTTCCTTTTCCAATGTCTTCTAGGTCAATTCTTCTTCCGGTTTCTTTGCTTCTTTTACTTGACTAGTTATCACCTCCTCGATTCTTGTTGCTTCTTTTACTTGGCTAGTTATCGCCTCCTCGATACTTGTTGCTTCTTCCATTTTAAGTTGTAGATCAACAATAGTCTTTGTGGCCTTCTCATGTTCTTAATGTTTCTCTTTCTCAGATTCTTCTAGTAGTTATTGCTGCAACATTTTCTTCTCTTTAGATTGATTCAATTCCTCTAGAGCATGCATAACCTTTCTTTCAAGATATTCAAGAGCTCTAGATTTTTTTCTTGAAATGGCTTCTTCCTCACATCTTTGTAGTTTTTCCTTGACCTACTTATTTTCCTTTCTTGACGTTTCTAATTGTTCTAGAGCACAAGTAAGTTCTCCTTCCCAATCAACCTCGGTTTCTATTTCATCAAACTCTTCGTCTTTATTTTCACCCTCTTGAAAATGTGGGCATATTTATTTTCATTTATATAAGAGCAATGAGTAGTATTACATTTGCAATTAGAATGTTCAGGAGAAGTTTTACCTTCGAAGTTGGTTGAGTCTCGCACTAGGTATTTGATGGAGCTAGCTTATGTTTCCTGTGTCTTTGAGCCATAGTTCTCTTGCTAAGGTGTGTTGTCCCACATTCTCTTTTATGGTATCTATCAGTCCATAAAGTATAGTTTCTATGGCCATCGAGTTATTATTCCTCACATCCTTATGTGTTGTGGACTTCACTTTATTTGGTGGAGTGTATCCAATGACAATTGAGTTCCATATTTCAAGTCCTACTATCATCAAGTACCACTTCATTCTTATACTCCATAATGCATAGTTTTCCCCATCAAATAAGGGTACTCCATTCATTGAAATAATTACTTGTTCATCCATTGGTGCGTTCAAGGATCTCTTTCAAGTTGGTCAAACTTGTATGAAGGACCTGTTTTGATACCAATTGTAGAACACACCGAGATAGTGAGGGGGGCAATCAATATCTCTTTCAAATTTAACCTTTATGTTTATGTTATTTATTCTTAAATCCTTAACACACTATCACAAGAAGATCCCCATACATATGAACACCAAGATACTGTGGAAACCCAATTGGGAAAAAGCCACAAAATGCTTTTTATATCTTCAAAGCTTACATTCAGTATTTGATGAGCAATAGCTTATGAGGTGCTGCAACACCTTAATATTTTCAGTTGCAACTAGAAGAGGCTACAACCCCTTTGATCTTATGTCAACTCCAACTGACAAGGATGCTTCAACACCCTAGAATATTTATTTATGCTTGGTAAACAATTATTACTGTGTGAAATTCATCCCTTAATATTTTGTCCTAAAGCAATCTCATAATTTCTTTTACAAATACATCAACTTGATATCAACGAATCCTCAAGTTGTCTCAAGGATAGTCTTAACAGGGAACCCAAACACTTGACATATTCCTATTCCCATACTTTAGAAATGTACTTCTGCTATTCCAATCTTAACATCAATCAACCCTGATATCCATACATTGGATGGATTTTGAGAAGACTCTATCTAATGGCCTGAAAATCTTCCTTTGCTACAGTTAGTACACTCAGACTCCATCCCAAACTCGAGACACATTCTTCAAACATAGTAGTCACCTTCATCCCTTATGATTAGCTTGCTACGCTCGGTAGTCTGATTTGTTATATGAATTCATCAATATCCTTCACTGGATTAGCATCATCATCTTACATAGCATCATGATCATTATCATAATGTCGCTATCATCATAGTACCATTATCATCAATACTATCAACATAATCATCTACAGTATTGACACCATCATTTATAGGATTAACACAATCATATTATCAACTCATTAGCCCACCGTCACTTTACTGTGACTTCACTGTCACAAAGTCATCTCATAGTGATTTATTCCCGTCACTGTTCATGCTATCGTAGTTACTATTGTTGTGGCCGCACGAAATGTGTAGTATCATAATCATATACCTGTCACCAAACCCTCATTTTTAGATAACTCTATCACTTTATGTCAGTCAGTTCCCCTCATCATTAGTGATATACCTGAATTCCACAGAGAATTCCACAAATTCACTTTTCTTGCCCTGTTCCCAACCTGCTCCTCAATTCACTTGGTGTCTCAACTTATCCACGAGTTCATCTTCTAAAAAAAAAAAACCCTTAGAAGGAATCATCGATGGACTTCATGTTGTTTTATGCTCCTTGTACCCGCGCCCTCTTTTATTTCAGATCATTACTTCCTCTGTCTCCTCGGCCTTCTATCTAGTACCTCCTCCTTAGTTTTCTCTTTTAACCTTCAACGATTCTTAGATATACTTGTATCTCCACCGAATTCCACACACAAATAAGGATGTTTGGCCTTATATTTTGTCTTTTATTTGCTCCTTAATTGGGTCAACATGTGCCTTTTAATTCAAATTTATTTGTGGTCGACCTCTTACTTGCTTAAGAGATACAATTAACAATTTATTTGGAGTCGACTTGTCATACTTTAGCATGGGTCCGGCATGTCATTGTAGGGGTTATTAAATTTCAACTTCATCTTGAGCCAACCTGTAAGTATATAAGTAGGGGATTTCTTCAACACTTATTTTTCAATGCTTTAAGCTTGAAGGGGCTTCTTCCATGTTTCAAGGACTTCTTCATTAATCGAACTTAGAAGGGTTTCTCATCTATGCTACATTACCAACATTGCAAATGGTTTCTTCAATGCACCAACTAGGCCTTCCTTAACATTCAATGCTACTAGAACTCCAACATTTCAACAAGGGATTTTCAACACTTTGAGCTATATGGCTTCACTGCATGGTGTTGCAGTTGCAACCACTTTCCCCAGTTTTGTGAAAAATTAGGGGCCACTCCCTTATTTTAACTAACCCTTTGAATTTAACTATTCTTTTAGTTTTCTCATTCACGAAAGAGTTACTTGAAGCTTGGTTGTTTGTGGGAAACGCTAACACTTCGAAATTTTTGAGTCTTTGACTGTTTCGACGACTTAGTAGAACTTCAACGAAACATCGGAGCAATTATTGGTTTTACACCGAAATGTCAGACACTTAAAGTTTTAAAGCTGTGAAACTATCGGGGAAGTTTCTCGTTTGACGCCGAAACGTCAGGCCAATTCCTATTTCCTCGCCGATATCGCGGTCTACCACACAATGAAACGAGAGTGATTTTTGGCCAGCCCCTCGAAACCGTCGGGGAAAGTTCTGAATTTTACTCCGAAATGTATCAAAATCCCAAATTTTCTTTGGATTTTGTTGGACTTAGATTATTTTATTTTGGAAAAGGGTCGCTAGACTTGCAATTTGTGCCCCAATTTTTTTTGGCGTCGTTGATTATTTCTAGCCGAAATCGTCGGCATAGAACTAAGTTCATCCCCGACCATCTCACATGGCATTTGATATTTCCTGCTGAAAATCTCATAGTCTTGCTTGATCGGCCAGAAATGAAATCCACCACTGAAACGAGTCGGTAATCATATGATTTATCACCGATCTACTTTGCAAGCATTTGGGAGTATCCTCCGAAAGGAGTTGAGACAAAAAAGGATTTACCACTGAATAACATCAGGGTGAATAAGTATTTTCCTCTGATAAGCTTGTTTTGGCCCTCTTTTAAACATGATTGTTGGTTCAATTGTTTAAATCTATTTGTGAGTGGACATGAATTGTATGAAGACTTACTAACCCTAGCATCTCGTTGATTGTGTTTTAAGTTATATTAGGGTTTGATGGGTATAGTATTGAAAGTCTAAACCCCGTTTGTGAGTCTATCCCTTCTCTTCGACGTTGTTTCACTCCTCGTGCCACTCGGACAAGAAATCCTGCCAAATCAACCAACAAATCAACGATGCACTCGCCACAGGTACATGTAGGTCATTTTGTCTTCATTTGGTACACTTTTTTTTACACGTGGTTATAGGAAATTGGTGTCATAAAAGTCAGTATGTGGTTGGTTATGATGTTAAGTTTGAGCCAACGTTTTATTAGATACCTTGAATCACTTAGGGCCATCTTTTACCTGCTGTAGAAACCGTAGTATGTAAGCTTCGTCCTACTGGGAGAAGTGACTTGAAACCTAGCCGACAGCTTCTTCCTTTACACGATTTTGGCCAAAGTTTTTCAACCCATGATTTACGCTTAAACCTAAATGCATGTCGGGTTTGGGAGAGGCAACCTTAAACCCTACTTATCCATCTCTTGCATTTGCGAATGTTTGAATTCTGGTTGAGGCCATAAGTTTCAAGATTCTATTTAGTACAACTGGTTGAATCTAGGCTCTTAGCCCGCCATTTATAACCGGTATTATTACATGTTTTTCATTTGAAGGAGGCCTCGTTCGACCGTAACCCTTCTTACTTGGTCTCCAACACAATCATCTACCCAAAGGGATGTTAATACTGATCTGTATATTTTCTCCCAAATGCATGCATATTCAATGGACCCTAACCCTAATTTGTATATTTAATGGTAACCATAAGATGAAACTATAATGAAATCCATATTTTGGCCTCAGGAGAGTGGTAAAGAAATCCAGTCTAAATTACTCTTTTCCCGAAATCAATGACCAATATCACGAAAAAGGGGCTATCTCCCTCTATAAAATTTGCCCTTTTAAAAATCTTGAAAAATTGATTAAGACATTGTTTTACATTTCAAGATCGATAACGTGTTTGTATTTCTGATCTTAAAAAGGGATTATTCAGAGATCTGTGTCCACCAGGGAATTGCCAATTGTTGTTGCTGCAACCTAATCCCCAATTTTTTCTTAAAAAATTGTAGGGCCCCTCCATATTTTTTAGAGTTTACCTAGAATCTAGCTCATCCTAGAGAAGCTCAACTTCGTCACTTAGGAGTTTTCATGGTTTTTTGATTGAAGAAAGCAAGTTTTTTGTTAAGTTTAACTCATTTTTTGTCGCCGAAAAAGTCGAAGCAACTCGATGAGTTACTTCGAAACGGTTGGAGCGAAAGAGACAGTCTTGCCTCTGTTTTGGAGCAGCTTGGCCATTTGCGCCGAAACGGTCGGAGCATTTTTTCTAATTTCGCGGCAAAACACTTAAGTTTTTGAAGGCAAAGTAAAGTCAGAGCAATTTGGTGAGTTTCCGCCGAACAGTGTCCCAACATTTTGGTGAGTTTCCGCTGACATGGTTGCTACAACTGGACAAGTGCCGCCAACCGATTCGCGGCGACTGGCCGACTCATGCCGGTCAGTTGGAGGCAAAAGTGAAGTCGGCGCAAAGTTTGGAAGTTTAACAAATTGAATAATGCCGACCTGTTTCGTGGAAACTGAGCCAACGTTGCCGATCGTTTCGCTGTGACTAAGCGAACAACGCCGACCGATCGATGACAAAGCGTTGATCAAGGATTATTTTAAATTCCAACACAATGGTGGAAGAGACACCATATCACCGTTGATACGCGAGTCACGCCGATATTGGTTGGCAAAGTCATGAAACAACGCCGATGCCTTCAACGAAGAGAACGACAAAAGATTGGCATATGACGACAACCAAACTGATCGGTCGCTGCGACTGCACAAATAGCGCCGACCATATCGCTGTGACTAGGTGATTTATGCCGAAACGTTTGGCTGTATTTGTTCTTTTCGCGGTAGCGATGCAGGGGGGAAAGGGTTTTGCGCCAAAGGGTCCGTCATTTATGAACCCACCAAACCTATCCTGTTTGCATTAATGACTAGGTTTTCATTTTGTTATATATATGGTAAGGTCCAATTTGTTTAACATTTGCAAAAAAATGCTGTTTCGCGAGTTCATCCTCGACCAACCACCAGAAGCCAAGCACCGACGCCGTTTCGACTCACTCTCGCGGCCATTCCGAGACTTCCAGGTAGGCCATTTTCCTGCCTTTGTGGTCATTTTTTATTGTGGTACTATCATTCGGTTTTTTGCCATGGGTTTAGGTTGTGCACTATTTATATTTTGTGGATAAACCTTGGTCCTTTCCAGTTGGGCGCTTTCATTAGTCATACCCCATTTGTTAGATATTAGTCTCAACCTAGGGCTGTCTAGTTTACCTCGTCTAGTTCGCCCTAAGCCATTTTTTCCAGTTTAAATGCAAAACCCAACGGATTGTATTACGTAGTTTACTACTTTTTCTTGTAGTATATGTGGTCATTTGCCACGGTTCAAACCTCTTAGGGTAGCTCCTTCCGATTTTTTATTGTTTCCTGTCGGTATTGTCAAGCGCACAACAAGATCACGGTTTCTCATCCTATTACAAGCCGGACTCAAACAAAGGGCTTTCCTTTTGATATCCCCGTACTGATGTAGGAATCATAATATAACTCTACATTAGTTCATGTGGAAGAAATTATTAAATATGATTTAAAGAGTCCAGTTTTGAGTTGTTTTCTGCCTTCGAGCAATCGTTTTCCCCGACTATTGGTCTTAACCTCTTCCTTTACCCGCCTGTATTCTTAGCACCTGACAATGATAACTTTGATTCATACAGAGATGGGATTTACACACACATTGTCCGAGCAGGATTGAAACTTAAATAATTTCTCGACTAATCTCGAAAACATATTCCAAAAAATAAGCTCGTCATTCATACAAGGAATAAGGGCTTTAGAGTCAACCGGAATTTATAAAAAACATTTAAGATAAGCATCCTTGGTTTGTTCTCACGGTTGCAATTGAGACTTTCACATGTCATTGTGGTTTAAAGTTAAACAAACATTGACAACATTTACCCAACAGCATGGAAGTAATTGTTCTCTCAACTCAACTTATTGTCAGTAGTATGAAATAAAATGTTGTATATACTTCTGGTTGAGTTTTTCTTACACATTGTTTTCACTATTTCATCAGGATCTAGAAATGCCAAAAAAGAGTGCCAAGAGGAATTCTAAGGAAACCGAATCATAATCGTACATGGAAATTGTAGTTGACACCACGATAGAAACCATGTTCGAAGATACTAAAGCAATAACGGGAATTGCCTAGAATTCAAGTGGGGAGAATTGTATCAGGTGATCCGGAACAAGAATATTACTGATGCAACTCTTGAAGAAATGATCTTGTATCAAAATATTAAGAAATCAGGTATCACCAAAGAAGCAACACGCCCACAAATTTTTCCCTACTGGATGGATCTTGCTGCACGTGGATGTCACATTAAGAATAATCTCTGACACAAAAGGGGAAGGATTCGCCTCTTTCAATCCGGGTCACATAACAACAACATACAAACTACCACCGCCCAAGGTCATGTTAACCGAAGACTGGATCAAGAGTATAAACATGGACCACTTCGAATATGCAAAGAAAATGGTAGTCTCAGGGAAGCAACTGAGGCAGAAAGCAAGTGGGGAGTATGAAATTCAAAGCTTGAGAACCCCTTTCAAAATTATAGCTCTGATGCTAAGCAGAATTTTCGGCAGAGCTAATGGAAACATCTATAAGCTAAATTGGGTACCCCTGATTTATCACATAGCCTTCCACGACATTGTGTTTAACTGGGAAGACATGATCTCGGACAGCCTGACGTCGATAATAGTAGCAACACAGGGAGGACTAACCCAAAAGAAAGCAGAATTCTACATGTCATCATACCTCATAGACTGCATGCTAGTCAGGAACCGGTTTCCTAAGTTGGGGTGTAGTTGGAATTAGGCAGAATCTACTATCCATGTGGCCTATCAGATCACATGGGCCCACCGATATGCAAGCCAATACAAACTCATCTGTGAGGAGTTGATCATCCCTCTTTATTGGTTAATGTTCAATGAGGAACCAAACTGCCTATCTGAAAACAAAATGGAGGTCATAAATGAATACAAAGACTATTACTTTTCGCAAGAAGGCACTTATATCAGAATGTATGTGTGTTCCAGAGCTCCATCCCTAATGCCCATGTATGTGATAGACTTTGTAGTTCACAAAGAGGCTATACGACAGGTATTTATTAATGGGATTGGAAGTTACTTGCATGATAATTAGAAGGCCTCCTTCCTGCCATTACCCTTTTGTATCGGGGCCTACAAATTTCCCAAGGTTAAAGCTGTCGAAGCTTTCGTAAAGGATTTGGAAGCATTCCATTTTGGGGAGAAGAGTTTCGCAAGAAATGACAGCCACAAGAAGGTTGTCGATCATTGTGCGTCAATTAAGATACATTATGAATGTGTAGATTACTTTTGCAAAGATGAGGAAGTGTACAGTAGGGAAAGTAATATGACTGATATGAACAAATGCTTTGTTCGGAGAAGTGGCACCGACCCTAGCAAAACTGTCAGCACTACAACAGAGGCAGAACTTTAGAAGCAAAAAGAAGAGGCTATAAGGCTACAAGTGGCAGAAGCATAGCAGAAGCTGAAGTAATAAGCAAAGTGGAAGCTGAAAGAAGAAATTGAAAAGAAGTAAATAGAGGAGGCCCAAAAGTTGCGAAGAGTAGAAGAGGAACGATAAAGAAAAGAAGAGGAGGAAAAAAGACAAGAAGAAGAAAGAGAAGCAGCTGAGAGGAAAGAAAGAGAAGAGAAGTCCAAGGAAGCTATGTAAAGTATGGAAATTCAAGGAGGAAGCCCAAATATACAACACATGGAGATAGAACCACCTGAAGTATCAGGTGTCACGCTGACCGGAGGTCACCTCCCATTTACAGAGCTGGGGCTCACACCTTTCATCTCGTCAAAGCAACACACCGTGGCCAGATTGGACACGATTATTTTTGATTCAGGGAGAAAGACCATAATAAGGAGGATAGAGAAGAGATTAAAAATGGGCGCCTAGCCTGATGTTGTTACTATCCAGGAAAACACGATCATGGAGGGTACTCATAAGGACCCTAAATTCACAGCCTCTGTAAGTATAGCAGCTGCACAAGAAAGTGCAGACAATGTAGACAAGTTGTTGAATGATATCGAGCGTAACAAGGGAAATATGTTGAAATTAAAGGATAAATTGGTGAAGGTGCGTGGAGAAGGAATAGAGTTGAAAAGAAAGTATGAGGCTATGATCACTGAAAATAAAAGATTATTGTCTAACTATCAGAGTCTAGACGTAGAGAAAGAGGCAATAACTGTACAATTAATGATAATGGAGGGTGATAGAAGCGACTTTGAAGCCCACATCAATGAATTAGAAGCAAGAGAGTCAGCAACAAATCAACAGGATGAAGATTTGCATACTCAGGTTAGAGAGCTGGTCAAATAAAATGAATCCTTATCAGAACAGTTAGAATTGGCAAACAATAGGAAACAAGACATGAATCCTTTCTATGAGCAGGCATGCAAAATTCAGGAGAAAATATATCACTCATAGTAATTGATCACTGAAGAAATAAACAAGATGAAAATAATGGTATCAAGGATGAAAGAGATTGATGCAGAAGCAATGAGGATCAGGCAAAGATGAGTGAACACTGCAACTAATATTAAGAAGCAAATGACGTGGAGAGAAGGGAAAGCATAATTTCCTAATCACCTGCCTCAAAAGACGATTGTATACTCTAATTTGGACATAGCTCTTCTTGAGTTTTGCAGAAAAGCTGGAAAAAGGATAAATGATAAAATCCCTAAGACTATCGAGAAGTGTGTAGGTTTCTACCAGAAGATTCGGTAGATTCACGAAAAATGTCAGGTCGCTATGCCTCCAAATATGGATGAGCTGCCTGACAGGGATCAATGTTTGATGGAGTTGTGGAATGCGCTGAAGGATGACCTGGATTACATTAAAAAATGGGACATGTTGACATGAGAAGATATCCATCAATACATTGGGCAAGCATCCATTAATGATTATTTTATGAAGGACAACTACAAGGAAGCATCGACAGGATTAAAACGTGTAGAAATAGAGCTGTCACATCATGAGATTACTTTGAAATTTTTAGAACACACACAATGTAACATTATTTCTGAAGAGACTGCCATGTGGACCAAGTATATCTCTAGTCTGGAAAGACCAGTTGGAAATTAATTTTTTGTAATATTCTTTGTGCAAACACTAGAGGACAAATTTTGGAAGTCCAAAAGTTAGGTCAGGTGAAATGAACAACCATATGCAGACAAATTTTTTCTAATATAAATAGAGGGTGAGGAATACTATGTGGAGGACTTTTGGCTGGTGAATGAAATGCTAGAGGCATTTTGTAAAAGAACTATTTCTTTGCTAATGAGAAAATACTTGTTCGCTGGGGAAAATCTTGCACTGGAGTTTGCTTGGAATGTGTGATTGCCGGAACATAATTATTTCTATTTCCGCTTATATCATGTTGTGAGATCTTTCTAATTCTGTCGAACTATTTCAATGATGATGAATGGTTTCTTTATTTCATGCAAACGGTTATGTGTAACAGAGTAATAAATTGCTTTAATTAATATCAAAGCTATCTTTGATCATTTCTGCTGTAAATGTGAATGTTTCTTTTAATGGCTATCCGTTAAATTTACCCGAACATTTCAGGTTATTACTCTTACTTTCAATTTGCTCCTTGCAGGGATAGGATAGTTAGTTTAGGTTATAAATAAATGAATTGATTAGGTAGGAGTGATAAGACGGTAGGTAAGAACATATCCATCACTTGCCGAGGCTTCTTCCTGTTAGTTCTAGATTAAATGCATTAAATAGGGCACTAGCATTTCATTTCTTAAAATTAAAGTTACATAAATGGTGAACTAGGCCGCATCTGGAAAAGATTTTAGACAAACATATTCACAGTAGCCGGATCGTAAACCAGACGGATTCCCCATACCAAACGGTGGGTTATCTAATTGGGATTATTTACCGAGGAGAATCCCTATTGTAGATGCTGAGAATTTCTAGGCATCAACATGACGTTAAAAATAAATTCCTTCACGATGGCAGACACCTTCTGAACATTGTTTGTCCATACTTTAATATGTTTTTGAATTTACACCGTCATTGTATGTTCCGTCCGAGCTTGTATCTAATTTAGCAATCGTTATTGTAATTGAGCGGTTATTAAATTTCCTAGAAATTACAGTGGTTTGAATATTTTAATTGCAAGCTATTGTTTGCTTTCATTTTTTGTTTAATTAGTTTTGAAGCATGAAGTGGTTTTCAACATTTGAATTTTAGCTTTGAATTGAAATATGGACTCCATAGGAAACCGAACCAATTTCGAGCCATGATTTATTTCTTTGGTTGCTTGTTCTCAGTCGTAAATTGAAATATGGACTTCCTAAAGGAGGATTTTATAAAACTTGTTCTAGGGTTTAAAGAGTTGGATAGCTGTGAATGCCATCACAATAGTTTTTTTAGGGAACTGTCATTCAGAACAAGGTTACCATATATTAATAAAATCTTCAATCCATGTAGTTGCTCAACATTTGTCCAATTGATTTGAAATTTGTTTGCCAAACCTTGCTTTGGGAAATTTTGGTTCATATGTCAACTTAAGATGCTCGTTAGCCTTAACATTGAACATAAATGAGTTCAACGAAAATGCATCGAAAGCGGTAATGCCTTTTCTTTTTTTTGCTATTTTCCAATAAGCAAAACTATTTTTCAACTTTATTCGTGGATTCATTAGAACCCATGTGCACATATAGGTACTATTGATAGATTTCTATAACATTGACTTTGTCATAATATACTTTATTCTCAAAACAAAAAGTCAAAGTAGCGACACTTGTTGTTTTTTTGATGGCTAAATGTGTTCATCTAATCTTTGAGAGCTTTGAATGCAGACACATATACATATACAGGCAATGTTGATGGATCTGTCCATACTCAACTAGGTTGTAAAACACTTTCTTCTCCTAGTACAAAAAATGAAGTGGTGGCATGTGCTTGTAATGTACTTTTGCATCCCCATTCACTTGGATTGTAAAATGCTACTTCTCTCAATGTGAAATTCAAAGTAGCAATGCCTCTTTCTTTGGGTAGGTAGTTGCTCTTTTTTAGTGTATGTGGATCTTTGAACCTAGTTACTTAAAATGATTGGGTGGTGATTCCATTAGGTTTGATTTTGTCACCTTTATATTCAAAATTAAATTTTTTACCAGCATATCATTAATATGTTGTGAAATGGTAATGTTTTTTTTATGGCAATCCCTTACGAATTGTAAAACCCGATGTGATGTATCAATCATCCAAGTCTGTAAGTAAATTATATCTCTTTGCTCCTCTAGTTCATAGACATAGGCATCCTTTATCTATATTTGGTTGGAGTTAGATTTGATTAGTAGCGGTCTGCCAAAAAGCCCCATTCTTGATTTATGTTGGATTGTTTCTTGATTAATTTGTTGGAAACTGTATTTTAGCCTAGTCCATTAAAAAAAATACATGTCCTATTATGTTGAGGGGTTTTAGGCTATATAATTCTTCTACATTGCTTGTACATATGTTCCGCGTAATACTAGCATGGTGTGCTTTGAAAATATTTCTACAAGTGAAGCAAAACATCTGTTGCACTGATGTCTATGTACCCAAGAAAAACACCTTCTCGATTATGACAATTTCTTGGTCATGGTTGGAGGATTGCCATCCTTATCACTATAGGACCATGTCCTTTATTGATTGTTGCATAGTCTTCTTTTTCTAAAACTCCATAGGAATGGAAGCCTTTATAGATATTAAGGTTATAATCCATTGAAAGAGATCAACTATTGTGTTTTATGACAATGGATTGATAGGCTAATATTGACAAAATAATAAGCGTGAATTTTATGATTGGGATGTAGACTACTAATCAAGTTAAACCCAAACCAATGTACTTGGAATTAAATCGGATAAGCATTGATTGTATGGTCGGGATACACTATTGGGAAAAATATTCCCATGAATTAATACCATTGTGATTGAATTTAAATATGGTTGATAAAAAGAGGGAAAATAGGCCCAAACACCTCGATAGTGCTATCTAGAGAGCAATTTAATAATAGAAATAAACCACAATTGTACAGTATAGCTTCAAGCCAATATGGTTAAAATTAAATCAACTAGCCAATAGAAGAATCAATATGCTCAAATTCCTAAGTATTCATTTGCCCTTAGCAATTTAGCAGTAGACATGGGTTCCAGTGAACATCGCCTTTAAACCCTCTACAATACAAAGACACTCAAATTTAGATCTACAGTTGAATGGTGTTTGTGGCTAGGACACTTGACTAGAGAACTTGATAAAGGCCACCTTCTAGGTGCCCTAGTGGCTGAAGCAATTGACTAGTTGTTATTGTTGGACGTACTGTTGTCAATGATGTCAAATGGGAGTAAAATGTATAGAATTGATGTAATTAGAAGCCATTTTGAAGAAGTATATAGAACAAAATGTCGAATAGAGTATGAATAAAAGTGCACAGTGGAATAGGTGGTGTGTCGGGGTCCTGCAACCTAAAAGTGAGCATGCACAGTAGAGTGGGTGTTTTGTAGGGGTATTGTAACCCAAAAGATGACTCCTTGAATGGTCTATAACCCACACAACAATGCAATTTAAGTTAGTACAAAAGTCAAGACAAGTCAGTTTAAGAAAGATTGTAAATCAAGTTAGAGCATATTGGTCAATCCTCTTACTCAAAAATGAGGGGGAGGTCGATTGTGTATAAATAAGAGCATGATGATCATTGTGAGCATGGACTTGGGGAATGAGCTGAAGAAATGTAAGGCAAAGGGGGTTGCAGTTTGTAATAAGGAAGGGGAATGGGTTAGCAGTTCGAAAGAAGGAAGGTGAAGGGTTCACAATTCGGAAGAAGGAAGGTGAAGGGGTCGCAGTTCGGAAAAAGGAAGGGAAAGGTATTCACAGTTCAAAAGAAGGAAGGTGAAGGTGCTACAAAGTCTTAGCTCTAAAGAAGGACAGAGTTTGGAGTAGAACTAAGCACAAAGTTAATCCTAAGCTCAAAAGAAGGAAAGAGGTTGGAGCATACCCAAGTACAAAGTTGCAGTACAAAGCAAGTTGAAGAAGGTGAAAAGAGAAGAGTGTCGCTTGATAGGAAAGTTGGTGTGCTGATCAAATTGCGTAGCACAACGTAGCTAACATAGTTGAGGAAAGTATGCATAGTACTCAGTCTAGAGTCAGATGAGGAAAGTGCACAGATTTGCAGTACACAGTAAGCTAAAGAAGGTGTGAAGAGCTGAGTGTCACTTGATAGGAAAGTTGGTGCACTAAACAAATTGTGCGACATAGAGTGAGCATAAAAGAGTTGTGCAAAAAAGAGTGCACTGAAAAAAGTGTGTAGAACAAAGTGGGCAGAGCAAAGTGTGTAGAAAAGAGTGTGCAATCCAGAGTGAACTGTGGAGAGTGTCCAGTTCAGATTAAGCAATAGAGAGTGCGCAATGGAAAGCAAGTTGTAGAGAGTGCACAGTGCAGATCAAGGAGTGGAAAGTAAGCAAAGCTGAGTACAGAGCTAGTTGAGGTAAGTAGAGTCGAATGTACAGATCAAAGTGTGCAGAGTTTGGTGTATTGAGAAATCACCACTAAGAAAGAGTATAAGGGGGTTGTAGCCTCCATTTTGTCACATCATAAATAAGAGTGGAAGGGGGTTGTATCCACCTTCCAGTTGGAGCTGGAGAAGTAGGGTGTTGGAGCATTCCTTAAGTCAAAGCTGAAGAAACAAGGAGGTCAGATCGCCCCCGCTAGTTGTAGCTGGTGATCATTGGAGATTGAAGTCTCGTGATTCTAATGTAATCATATGGTTTTTAACAATACTATATATTGAGTTTTCCATATACTTACAATGCGCACTCTCTTGATGAATCAATGTCTATGTTCTTACTGTTTGATGAAATAGTAAATTTACAGAGATATTGATTCATCCCCCCCTCTTAATACCTCGGTGTGTTATTCAGTTATTTGTCTAAGGATAGGTCGAATAATTGTCTAATGGATGATGCCTTGGTGATATATTTTGTCTTTGGTGAGGACCGTGCTTCAGTATAAATTTTCTTATTGCATATGCTTGGGCAATAGACATGTGACATAAATTGGTTCGCTATGATAAGTTCTTATAAATTTGGGTTGTGGCGTATTTGTCATGCCATAATTAATTGTTTTACACATGCTCTTTATTTAGAAAATTAAGGTTGTTGCTTTGAAATAAGCACCCCCGGTAACACTAACACATACATATAGGTGAGAGGCGAGGTAGCCACACATTCCTTTTAGTGATTGGAAATATTGTGCCGGTGTAATCCCATGAACATTTTCCAAAAACATGACATCCATCGTGGAAGAGTTCGTTCACAACACATCGTTTTATTGCAATTCACTAGGTGCATAACATGCCTTCAAAGCCTTAAAAATTGTAGTGACTGTTTCTATTTATATAAATTGTTTCGATGTGCTCTGCAATTGCAAAGTTCCTATATGCACAGTCTGTCAATGGATAAGTTTGTGAATGTATGATGCATGGGAGATATTATTAGTAATAGCTCTATAAATATTTGTAGACTTGGTTATGATGTTTTCTTTTAGGATGCTTGTAAATATAGTCACAATGGTTGCTAGAGTTGGCATGTTTTATGGTTATGCCAATGTTATAAGTGAATCGCCCATTGGATGTTTGACACATTGGCTATCTACTAGGCCAATGTTGAGTAAATGGCTTCTATAGTTTCCTATGAAAATTGGATTCAATGAAAATTGGTAATGCATATGTACAATGTTCTTGCAATGACATGAAAACAAAGAATGTATCTTAGGAAACAATAAATGATCAATCCATTAAGCTTTGGTAACTATAAATGCAAACGAGATTCATTGTATTTCCTAAGATTTTTGTAACGAAGCACAAAATATGCTCAAGCGATGTATGTGGTGTGATCTAGACATTGACCATTTTGAAAGAGAATGTTTGTAGATGGATATCAACAATTATTGATTCAATATATGATGTGGTGAAGTTATATGAATTTTCAAGAACAATGTTTTTTCTATAACATATCACGAATCCATTGTGATGCTATATTGACAAATGATTATAGTTTTTCCATAACGAATTCCCTTGTAGAAGCATATTTGTGTGGGTTTCTTGGAAACATATTGTATCAGCCTTCATAATATCATAGTCACAAGAAATATCCTCGATATGTAATCGAAGGCTACATGTGTTTAGTGAGGAAATTAAGAGCAATTGCTTACTTGTTTTGAGAATAGATTGTATTCAATTTGGTAGTAGGAGTGTTCTCTTAGCCTTTGCATTTCGTCAATAATTGTTTGGCAAACAGGGAATTTAGATTGCTGCAATTTGATTACGAGATATAAAGACTTTATGTCTTTGACATGGGGCAATGCTGTGTCGACAAGCCTAGTTTGATTTGTCCCATTTGGATCAAATGCCATTTTTTGCATGATAAGCCCTTGTGACCTATGTATGGTTCTTGCACATGCCAATTGAACATGAAACTGTTCTCTTAGCAAATGAAGTCCGTTTCTAGTACAAATTTTTGGACAAACACATATAATAGGTGTCTAAGTAGTTCCTATTTCGAATGTATAGAATGATTGCATGTTTGCTTGTTGTAATGATCCAACTGTTGGATCTATGAAATCAATCCATTGTATATCATTTTCCATTTTTCTGCGGAGATTGAAGATGCCATCAACACCATTGATTAGTCCAACATTGATAGCAAAATTGCCTCCAACTAGTTCAATAAACATTTATTCTTTAAGGACTATTGTAGAAGTCATATGCAAATCTTTGATTGCATAGTTATCTAACTTGGTTGAATCTAATTTGTTGTCAATTCCGTTCAACACAATTGGTTTTGATGCTTATTGGAATGTAACAGGGACACAATAAATTCAAATCAATAATGCATCTGTACAAGGTTCTTGCAATGACACATACAAAAAGAATGCATCGGTACATAGTTGTGGCAATACTCTTTAGGTTTTTGCAATAATTCCAATAGTCAATTACATTCTCTACAATAAACATTGCAACAACTTCCTAAAGAAAACAATTTATTTCCCACATTGTTTTTAAACGTATTTTTTTGCAATTGACAATAGCAACAATTATTTATTGCATCTCCAGTTCCTTTTCCAACTTTTTACATTTCAACAACAATTAGAAAAATGATAAATGTTTTGTGCGTATTGCAAATTCTAAACTAGCAAATGCAATCGATATAAGATGTTTATTGCGCAGTAAAAAAAATACACCTTAATTTCCTCTTATCCCCGTGGAAGCTTACGTTTTTCTACTATACTGCTTTAGAGAAGATGCAATGATGCCATAATCAACAAAGTGGTATTGCTTCATTGCCATTGCAGTATACCCAATTTCCACGGTCACAATATTTGTAGCATAAGACATCTAATCACTTGTACTAAAAAAAGGTTATCTTGCTATCTATGACAAGTTAACAAATTTGTAGCTAAGTTCAACTCTTCCCATTTGCGACTACTATTTCAATTGAATCACATACTACAAATAGTATTTTGCAACTATGTCCTTTCTTTGCATTGCAACAATTGTCTTTTGCAAATTTCCTATTGCATTGTGCATTTGTTTCACTCTCTTATATGCTTAGTATTTATGTCTCTATGTGCTACTATGCTCATAATCATACAAAGTTTCATAATCTAGCAAAGTATTCACACCCTACAAAGGCAAGAAGAGGAAGACAAAAAGACAAAAAATTGAGAAGACGTCAACTAGTGAAAGGAAAAAGGTGAGTTAAAAAGAAAAACTTGAATTCTGTTGAATATAGTCAAATGTTGTAGAGATTCTTCCATTTTCTTTTCTTTTTTCTACTTGCAATATGTCTAACAGAACCAGGAAAAAATAAAAAATAAAAATAAAAATACAAACAACCATATTATGAGATTGCATTTATACATTAGATATTACACCCAATACGATATTTGACCTTTTGCCTTTGCAAACTACAAGATAACAAAAGTGGCACAAAAAAACATGTAGTGCAACCAACTTCAATAATATAGTTGTGTTCAACAACATTTAACAATGTTTTTGAGGGCCATGTGTTGGAACTCTATGGCCCACGACAAAAGCAAAGGCATAACTTCACCTACAAAAACTCAGTTAGAAAATGCAGAGCAGCTAGTTGAAAAGGAAGGGCACATGACAATAACAATGGATATCAACGACACGTTAATTCCTCGTTTCCTTGACTACTTTTGTCTTGGAATTAGTGTTACAATTGTCAAATTTGGAATAACGAAAAAAGGGCCCTTGTCATTGAGGAGACACAAAATTATGCATCGTTCTTGTTGATAAAACAAAAGTGGAAAATATTTAGGAAGTTTGCAAGTACCGCAGACTTGCACCAGACACTACATAAATGAGATTTTGCAATCAGATGAATGCTATTTAGTTGGATCTGTTGCAGTGTTCATCATGGGATGCGAACAAAAAAATATGCAATACGAGCTGAGTATCAAGGATGGAACAAAAGCAAATGATAATGTAATTGTAAGTATTAATATTTTCTTCTTGCACAACATAATCTAAATGGCCACCAACCTTTCTCCATCTGTGTTTTCATTTGCTATGAATCAGAATTCAAGCAAATGAAATGCCTTCAATTCCCCTCACAACTGCTAATATCATTTCCAAATCTCTTGCAGTTACTAGTCAATAAAACCTACAAAGACCTGATTGAACAAACATAGGCACAACTTACAAGAAACAATGACCCGCTGTATTTGTTCAAAAACATTCTTAGGAATGGTCTAAAGGGAACCCCGTCAATCAGGTTTTTTGTAGTGACTTTTGTTGATGTCCTCAATGATTAATTTGCAAAAGAAAATTTGCTTATAGTAATCCATGCAAAGAATGAGGTGGCCTCTTTTTATTTTCCCTTCCTTCACGCCATAGGATCTCTTTGCTTCCGTTGCCAAATTCAATATGTTTAGTTCAGATGCAGTCTCTATTCATTGTCTTCTATTTTTTTCCTTTTGGACACAATAGTCCAAAAACAAATTGTAGAAACAAATACAAGGTTTATTGAAAGTGAAGAATGCCTTCGCACCGTCATTCCAACATACTTGCACCAAATGTAACCAGCCAATGGTGCATAGCTCAACAACCTATGCAATTTGCAAAGAAACAAGAGAGTCAAGATATGGGAACAATATCAAATGTATCTTAGAAACAGAGGACAGGCACATCGACTGTGCCTTACGCATCCCAACACTTCAACAATGCTACCCAGAACTCGCCAGAATTTCCTTTGAGGATTATTCGAAAAGCATTTTGTCAACTGTGCACTACATGCGTAGACTTTGCCATACACGATTCTTTACTCTCATAGTAGACAATATAATCACTGAATTTAGGAGAATGCGATCGTTTTTTTAGTAAACGCCTCTTGTGTTATGTTCTTAATCATTAGTTTTCATCTTTATCTATGAAATAAAATCATATAAAACAAATTCCAAATAAACAAGTTAAAAGTAAACAATAAAACAACAATTCTTTACCACTTCACATCCCAATTTCTTTTTCTTAGTTTTAGAACTTTATTATGTTTTTCTTGTATACTCATTTCACGTTATGCAATAAATTCCCCAAAAAACTATAGAAAGAGCAGAAATAGACCAGAAGAGAGTAATCCCTGCCTTAATAATGTAGAACACATATGAATAGCAAGCCTCTTCAAGGGGGAAACCTCCTTTTAAAATGTATTGATTACACAAGACAATACAAGACACTCAAATGAAAAGATCTCCTTCCTATATATAGGAGATTAAGAGGTACAATTACAACTCACCGTCCCAAGCCGACATAACTAATATAATCATACTAATGACAATTACCACTAATGGACCAAATTCGACATCAAAACTAATTTAATGCACCACAATATAGGGGGAAATGTGTAGAAAGTACAGAATCTGTACGATCCATACAACGCAGAGGAAGTGTTTCTCGATTTGTGTGCCAGAGGAGGCCTTAGGCAAACCAGGTCGAGTTTATACTCATTATTCTCAGAATTTCGAGAGGAATACAATAGTGTAGTCTATTTCTGGGTTTGACTGACATAACTCAGAACTGTTTACAGAACTCATGTATGTAAGCTTTTGAAAACTTAATAAGATACGCCTTCTCATTGGAAGTGGCCCAGAGATGTATCCCAGGAAGGGTGAACTCCGTTATCATCTGCTGTCTACATTTTTCTGGTTTGCATACTTGTTTATTTGCTTATGTAGTTTGATTAAACACTTAAAAATTGTCTTTTTATAAGTCTTTTTATGAGATGTAACATGCAAATTTCACATGCAATTTTAATGGTTAAAAAGATCCTCAATTTTTCAGATCAAGTTTGGTATCATAGCAGCTTAACCATTGCATTGTGAGTTTGTGAATGTTAACAAGATCAAGGCTTCAACGTGGTGAAGGAGAGCTTGAAGAATTCGATCCAGAAATCAGTTCAAGAAGAGCAAGAATGGCTTCACCAAAAGGAGAAGATGGGACTTATTCAATCCCATCTAAAGGAGAATTCCTTAAAGATTTTATGATGATGCAAACTATGGTGGAAGATCTTTATCAAGATCGGAAGAAGGGTGAACAAGGTGGCTCATCTCATGCTAAAGATAAAGACGAAGGAGGTGGTGAGGAACCTCCTAAAACTCCTTCATCTTCACCATATTTTGTTGATGGTTCTTTACATTCCTCACGTGGAAAGCCTAAAGTTGATTTTAATATGCCTCAATTAAAGCTTGATATTAAGTTTGATTTACCTGTTTACAATGGAGAATTTAATGCTGAGAAATTGGATAATTGGATCCATCAAATAGAGGTTTATTGTAGGATTTAAAATTTCACTGAAGATAGCATAAAAATTCAGTTCCAGCTTCTCTTCGACTTGGAGGAACCGCTCTCATCTGGTGGGAGAGCAGAACTCAAAAGGATCTTGCCTCAAAAGGCAACATCATCTCCTCTTGGCATGAGTTCACTTCAGCATTAAAGAAGCAATTATGTCCATTGGGCTACATGCAACAAGCCATGATGGATTGGCATAATTTAAGGTAAGGTAAGGGACAAAGTGTGCAGGAGTACACACAAGAATTCAAAAAAAGGGCTTTAATACTTGGTATGCCTCTCTACACTTAAGAAATTATTCTCAAGTCCATAGGTGGATTACGTAGTTATTTACGTCATATGATACTTATGTTTAATCCAACTAACCTTGATGAGGTATGCGTTCAAGTGACTCATATGGAGTCCAAGGGGAAGAATATAAATGAAAACCTTTCAAACCTGATGGAAGCAAATTCAAAGGGAAAGGGAAAGGTAAGCATACAATTACAATGAAGAAAGGAGGAGATAAACCTACATGCTCACATTGCCAAAAGAAGTGTCATTATGCATCCAAATGTTGGAGGCTTCATCCAGAGCTCAAGCCTGAGAAGTTTCAGAATAAAGAGGACAAGAAGACCATTGTTACAACCATCCAACATGATTTGGGATCTGACTCAGGGGATGAGACTAAGATTGTTGCTATGGGCATTCAAGGTAAAAATCCTTCTACTTCCATTTCAAAGCATGAACCTTTTATTGATGAAAGAAAGAGAAGTGAGTTATTTCTTGTAAGAGTAATCTCTAAGCATACACAAATAGATACTCTTTTTGATATTGGATCACAAGCCAATCTCATTTCAGAAGAGATAGTTAAAAAAATTCATTTGGAAACTAAGTTACACCCTAAATCTTATCCTCTTGGATGGGTATGTGATAATGCACAACTGCAAGTTACAAAATAGTGTAGACTTAGGTTTGCTATTACTTCTAGATTTCTTGATGAAGTAGATCTGGATGTGATTCCATTGGATATCTGTGGTATTGTGTTGAGTAGTCCTTATCTTTATGATAGGAAGGCTATCTTTTACAGGGAAGATACCAGGTATCAACTCACTAAAGATGGTATTGAATATGTTTTTCGTGCACACCGCATGAAAACTAATCTTTCTTTGGTTTCTGCAAGTCAAATGAAGAGGCTAGTGAATGCTTTTAAGAATTTTTTTATTATGATAGTTAAAGCAAAGGATGTTGGTCAAAATTAATCTTTTAAAGGATGTGATCCAAGACTTAAAAATGATTTGACTAAAGTTTTATCTAATTATGATGTCTTGTTTCAAGAACGTAAAGGATTACCTCCAAAAAGATAAATCCAACATGATATTCTCTTACAATAGGATGCACCACTTCCTAATATTGGCATGTACACGTATCCAGTAATTGAAAATGCAGATATAAAGAAGCAGGTTCAAGAATTGCTTGAAAGATGAGACATTCGACCAACTTCCTCTCCGTGTGGTTCACCGATTATTTGGTGCCAAGGAAGGATGGCACATGGCGTATGTGTGTCGATTACAGGTTACTAAACATAATTACAATCAAGAACAGGTATCCTCTTCCCCGAATTGATGATATTTTAGATCAGCTAAAGAATGCAACTTATTTTGCTAAGTTAGACTTGCGAAGTGGCTATCATCAAATTCAAATCCATGACAATGATATATGGAAGACTGCTTTCAAAACTAAACATGGATTGTATGAATGGATGGTAATGCCCTTTGGGATTTGTAATGCACCCGCAACATTTATGAGGGCGATGAATGATGTTTTTAGGCCTTTTATTGATGGTTTCGTCATAGTCTACTTAGATGATATTTTGATTTTTAGTCGTACTTGAGAAGAACATGTCAAGCATGTGAAACAAGTTTTGGATGTACTTGTAAGGGAGAAATTGTACTTAAAGATGTCCAAATGTGAGTTTGGGAAGTCATATTTGGTGTATTTAGGTTACATTGTAGGGGGTGGTGAGCTTAGAATTGATCCCTCTAAAGTAGCGGTCATTGTGAATTGCCCCAAGCCAAATAATGTAACCGAGATAAGGAGCTTCTTGGGAGTAGCCCAATATTGGAGGAATTTCATTGCGTACTTCTCCTTCATAGATTCTCCATTACATGCTTTGACAGGTATGAACAAAGTCTTTCAGTGGGAAAGAAAAGCACACAAAGCCTTCGACACTCTGAAAGAAAAGATCAGCATAACTCCAGTACTTGCACTGCCAAATATACAACAACCATTTGAGATAGAGACTAATGCTAGTGGTTATGCCATGGGGGCAATCTTAATGCAACTTAAAAAAACAATATGCTATCATTCTGAAACATTTTCTAAAGCAATAATTAACTATCCTACCTACGATAAAGATATGTATGCATTAGTACAAAGTGTGAAGAAGTGGAAACATTACCTAATGGGTAAGGAAACAATTATACATATTGATCATCAACCACTACAACAATCAATACATTTCAGGTGGATGGGTTTCTATAACAATTTCATTTGATCATTAAGTACAAAAAGGTATTCAGAACAAAGTTGTAGATATGTTATCAACACCTCCAACAAATGCTTCTATTATTATTCAACAAAGTCCTTTGGTACATTGAAATTATGTTGAACAATATACTAAGGATGAATACTTTAAGGAAGTTTATGGATCAGTAATACATGGCTCTCAAAATGAAGAATTGAACTATCACATTCACGATAAGTTGTTGTATCATCTTGGAAAAATTTGTATTCCACAAAGTGAAAGAGTACATGTGATAAGAGAAGCTCACACTTCTCTCATTTTAGGGCACCTTGGTGTAGGAAAAACTGTAGCACAATTGCAAAATTTTTGTTAGGCTTCGGATGGATGATATTGTGTCCAAGTATGTAAAAGGATGTGTTATGTGTGCAACAAGTAAGCCCAGTAACATAAGGTTAGGATTGTACACTCCACTTCCTGTTCCTTCCCGTCCATGGGAAAGTGTGTCAATGGACCTTGTAGGAGGGTTACCAATGTCTAGAAAGGGACATGATTACTTATATGTTGTTGTGGATAGGTTCAATAAAATGTGCATTCTAATGCCTTGTAAAAAGTAGATCACAGCTGAGTTGATTGCTCATTTGTTCTTCCAACATGTATGGGTCCATTTTGGACTACCTACTTCTATTATATTCGACCGAGATTCCCGCTTCCTTGGGAAATTTTGGTCATCTCTATGGGAACTTATGGACATAAAGCTAAAGAAGAGCACAACATTTCATCCACAAACTGACGGAAAAGCTGAAGTGGTCAACCAAACCGTAGTACATCTTCTCCGAGGATATTGTGCCAAGCATCCCAAGCTTTGGGATGAGCAATTGCATTATGTTCAGCATGCCTACAACAGAGCTATGCACTCTTCAACACAAAGGTCTCCATTCGAGACATGTTTTGGATATATGCCAAAGTCTCTGTTGGCAGGCGGTTCGGTAAAGTGATATCGCAGCATCTCCGATGCTGCGACAAGGCAGAAGATGGCGTGAAAGGCGACGAGCGGAAGATTATTTTATGCATTTGTGGGTCAATTGTACCGCGGATTGCGGGTTTTGGGTCATTGGACCACATATTATGTACTGTTGAGTCAGTTATACCGCAGAATGCGGGTTTTTGGTCGTTTTTGGACTAGGTCAGTTAGATATTGAGTCATTTGTCCATAGTGTCGGTTAACAAGTTGTTAGAAAGTGGAAAAGAGTTGTAAGGCGGAAGCCTATATATAGATAAGAATTGTAAGTGTTGTAGGGCATCATGGAATGTTGGAGATATTATGCAAAGCTCTGTTGTTGGTCGTATGTCTTCTGGGTATGTTTTGACGTCAAGAGTCATTGCAGAGATCTAGTTTTTGTAGAGACATTGTATCTGGGTCGACAATGATAATATGATGAAGCTATTTTGGTACAATCTCTGTGTTCAATATGTTCAGTTATGGTAATGCGATGTTGCACTATACAAATAATGTCATGATTCTTTGATGCGATACTTGTTTTACAATTACTGTTGTTGCAATGATGAATGTCTTTGTTGAATATTGCTTTAATACCATGTTCAATGCTTAAAACTCTCTGTCCTAGTGTTGCAATAAGTTTAAGTATTATAGCCGCAACCATCCTCCTTCATTCGGTGGAAACATGGTTCCCTCTGTTCTTCCTGGACACTTCGGGTGAGACTTCATCTGCTCTGCAGGTGTTGCTGGGTGGGATAAAACCTGTCCAGGACGGTGGCTAGGGAGACTGTGGTATGTGTCGACAGTGATTGGAACCCTTGTCGATTGGCGTCTCGCTAACAAATGGTTCCATTGCCGGGACCATGTACGAAGTGAAAGGAGGATATGTTGTGGCACTCGACGAAACCGGAGATCCAAGAATGGTTTGATCAGAAGTTGCAGGAATTCGCTGAAGAGGAAAGCCGGAACACTCAGCTGACAGTAGGAAAGTGGGTAGATAGATACATTCATGACGGTCCACATGAATGGTTCTTCTGTGAGTTCCCGGTCGTATTGTTCGAATGGTTGGAAAAGTTGACTTTCCAAAAGAGGAATTTCCAAGGTGGTGAACCGACGACCTAGACCCCGAATTGATTCAGGAACTGCAGGAAGTTGATAATAAGGCATCGCGGGCTGTCGAAGTGTGGTTTGATAGAATCCTAGAGGGCTATATCACAAAGTTCGCGGTTGATACTCAAAAGTCCTATAGTGAAGCTGAAAGATATTTTTTCTGCGAACCTTGGGGTAGGTTTTTGCTGTCGCTTCAACTGCTGATCAAGATGCTTATTTGTGAAAAAGGTATATTGAAGATGCATCTTGATCAGTAGACAGCCTGGTGGGCGGGGCCGTGGGTACCATGACAGTTGGGGGGCGGTACATGGAATGGTAAGGGGTAGATGGGTGCAGGTCATGATGAGACTGTGAGTGAAGCCGAGGAAGAAAGTGGTCTTATGAGGGGAGGAGTGACGTTCCGACAGGAAAAGAGGCAGAGGACGGGAGAAGGTCCTACTGCGGTCAAACCGCAAGACCATGAAGGAAGACCACACGGGATGAAGCAACCTCACAGTCCTGACAAGGACAACCAGGCTATGCCCAGGATAGAGGCAAGACCAAACCCCAGAACCAACGTACCCACGCCTCCGCTCACTATCTATCAGATAGCAAGAAATACCACTTTGACACCGCCAAGTTCGTCAATCCCATAGAAGTTAATTGGTAGTAGTACAGTGAAAGGAGGAAGGAAGCCAAGAATGGCGAGCGATGATGCTAAGCTACCGTTGTTCCACGGGAGTGGGATAGACAACCCTGAACAATACTGGTTTTTATGTGAGGCTGTATGGACAGTAAAACAGATCACTGATGATGATGTGAAAAAAGGGAAACTGGCGACAACTCTCTGAGGTCGCGCCTTGGATTGGTTTATGAAGTTTATGCAGGTTCCTGTTGGTACTCCAACGAAGAAACTGGATGAAATTCGCACGGGACTAATCGCTGAGTTCCGGAAGCCCAAATCCGAAGCACAGTACATCACAGAGCTTAAAGAGATTAAGCAGTATCCCAATGAGTCTGTGTGGGACTTTGATCAGCATTTCAAGACACTTATGGCAATGGTTAGTTTTGATATGAGTACGATCCAACATAAGGAGTGGTTTATTGCGGCGTTACTCCCGCATATCCGAATGTTGTTGATGCAACAAAACATCTCGACGCCCAGTGAAGCTCTGGAGATTGCAATGCGATTGGAGTCGTCGTCGATTGGAGAGAATGCAGCCGGGATGTCGCAGATACAGACTCAACTGGCTAATTTGACATTACAGCTACAAGATTTGAAGAAGGGAAAGGAGCTGCGTGAAGAGGTATGGTGCACGCGATGTCAAGAGGAAGGGCATACAAAGGATAACTGCCCCGACTTCCGTAACTATTTGGTTTCAGGAGCACCAAATCCGCTAAATGGTGGTAGCATGTCGTGGTGTCGCGTATGCCATGTATATGGGACAACCATGACAATTGCCCCTATATGCAGAAAATGGTCACAACCCCAAGGAATCTTTATTGTACATTTTGCAAATCGATGGGTCACGATGACAAGGATTGCCATGCATATGGGTTGCTACAAGAAAGAATGTGTGACACATTCTATGTAAAGGACAACCAGCATGCCGCACAACAATCGCAACCGCAGCCACAAGTAGCCCAGCCGCTACCTCAACCAAAAATGCAGTTTGCACTGCAGCAGCAGCAACTGCCGCAATTCATGCCGCAATATGCTCTGATGCAGATGGCTCCACAACAGCCACAGTATGTACAGCAACCGCAGTATGCGCCACAAGGGCAAGGAATGCAACCGGAACTAGTGCAGCAACAGTTTAATCAACCGCAGTACCAACAGCAGGGAGGATTCCGGGGAGGACGTGGCGGAGGATTTGGTCGTGGAGGAGGACGAGGTGGTCGTGGACCTGTTCAATGTTATCACTATGTGGTATGGGGACACTATCAGCGAGACTTCCCACTGTTACAGAACCAGTGTACATTCTGCTTTGTTAACGATCATACGGTTGAGAATTGTCCGCAACTGATTGCGCGATGGCAAGTAGGGAATACTCCACAATTGCAGAATCAGCCCCATTTACTGCAGCCCTCCCAGAGCCAAGTACATCAACCAGTGCAAAACCAAAATCCATGGCCGAATCAGAACGTAAATCAACCGGGGAACGTGCCACCGAATCAGCCATAGGGCACAAATATTGCGACAATTTCTGCAGAACCGAGACCGCAAGATGCTTCTTTTGCTGTTGTAACTCGTGGAGGTAAGATGACTGGGGAAGATAGATCACGACCATTGATTAGGTTGGCAGGATAGAAGACCGTATCGTTTGACATTGATGTTGAGCGGGAGGTATTCCTTCAGGCGTGTCACACCTTGGAAAAAGATCGCGGTAAGGCTGTTGTTTGCAATATGCCTCCTGTCTTTGATGCCACAACCAAGGCAGGTTTGTCAACACCATCCGGAACTCTACAAAAGTTTCTCGAAAGCTGTCTGTTGTTGGACTGAGACCCGACTTCCCTGGCTAAGATTGAGGGATGGTTGTAGCGATCCACGAAGGGACGATAGGAGTCTGCAGTAAACTCTCTGCAGCGTCGGAAAACAAATAAGGAGATGAGAATGAACATTCAGATTGGTGACTATGATGTCGACTCTGTTATTCTTGATCTTGGTTTAGATGTTAATATCTTAACCAAGCAGGCTTGGCAGAAAATGGGGAGCCCCCCATTGAGCTGGTCTCCTGTACAGCTTCGGTTGTCTAACCATGCAAAAGTAACACCCATTGGGCGAGTTCCGCGGCTGATGGTAGATATTGAGGGTATGAAAACCTATGCCGACTTTGATGTCATAGAAGTTGTCGAAGGCAGAAGCTCTTATCCCGCGCTGTTGGGGATTGGATGGGCTAACGATAGTGGAGCTGTAATCAACTTCAAATAGCGGATGATGACCTTTGAGAATCGCGATCTCAGAGTCATAGCCCTGTTGGATCTGGCTGAAGGACGTCGATACATTGAGCTCGTAAAAGATGACGATCCCACTGGATGGGACCATGCATTCAACATTTCTGAAGACCATATTCATCCTACTGTCAACGGTGAGCTAGGATGGCACAGCGAGAGCTCTGCATCTTCCAACTCTAATGATGCGCTACAACATTGGCAGAACCGGTTGCATGAGTTATCGCTCCGGAAATGTGGCTTAGTCACCCAATCCTTATGTCGCATTGCGACGGAAACGGTCACACTGCCAGTGTATGAGGGGATGCCTGGCTTAGCCGACTTTTTGAAAGAATTTGAGGAACGAGTTTCAGAACCACAATGATTCCTGGCGTTGGCAGAAGCATTGAAGGCTGCTCCAGCATGCTGGTGGGCGACACACAAGAAATCCATCGACGGTTGGTCACAGTGTCGGAGGTTACTGCTGGTTCGGTTCGATGATACTGAGGTTTACCACATTGGCAAGTATGATGGTTAGAATAATCCCCGCGATCATTTGATGGAGTGTCAGCGGCTGGGTAGCGTGACCATAAGATGAGTGGGTCCATGATTTTATTCATACCTTAGATGAGATGCCGCGCTCATGGTACATCGCAGCCGAGTTGCGTAGAGAAATTACAACGTGGGGGGAGTTGACGGTCTGTTTTACCAAGACATTCACTTTTGCACATGCCAACCCTGATGTCAATAATGCATTGCAACTCATCTGCGATGTAGTCTTGCAGGTTGTTCTAGCAGCCTACTCGGTGGACCTACACATGTACTGTCAGATGTAGTCCCTCATGGAATGCTTCAACCTCACTGGTGGACCCGCACATGTACTGTCAGATGCAGTCCCTCATGGAATGCTTCAACCTCACCGGTGGACCAGAAGATGGTGACGATCCACGGAACGTCAACATCCCGGAGTCCGAAGGTAGTCGCGATGTGGTACCACCTGATGCATCAATTAATCTGTTCAGTCAGCCTTTGAAGCTTCGAAAGATTAATATTGGGACGGAGGCCACTCCCAAGTTTACAAATGTTGGGGACTATTGGGATGATGAGATGATGAGCAAGGTCACCGAGTTGCTCTATGAGTTTCAAGACTTATTTCCCATGAAATTTTCTGATATCAAGGGGATTCTGGGCGATTTAGGGGAGATGAAGATTCCATTAAAACCAGATGCTAAGCCTGTCTGGCAGTGACCCTATCGGCTAAATCCACGACATAAGAATTGGGTCAAGGCAAAATTTGATCATATGCTGGATGCTGGTATCATCGAACCCGTCGAGGAGTCCGAATGGATTAGTCCTGTGGTGGTGCAGGACAAGAAAACTGGGGAGGTGCGCATCTGTGTGGATTTACGAAAGTTGAACGATGCCTGCTTGCATGACCCCTTTCCGACCCCATTTACTGATGAAGTGATGGAAGGAGTGGGCGGCTAGGAGATGTAATCATTCACATATGGGTTCTCTGGCTACCATTAGATTCACATTGCAAAGGAAGATCGCCATAAGACAACTTTTGTGACTGAATGGGGCTGCTTTCAGTACACGGTGATGCCATTCGGCCTTAAGAACGCACCTGCGATATTTTCACGGGTTGTTTTTGCTGCCTTCAAAGACTTTATTCAGATGTTCTTGCAAGTATATATGGACGATTGGATAGTTTATGGATTGATCCGTGATCATCTGGCCAATCTGTGGTTGATGCTCGAGCGATGCCGACAGCACCAAATATCGCTGAATTTGAAGAAATGCATCTTTTGTGCACCGTTTGGGATATTGCTAGGCCATATTGTGTGTAAGCAAGGGTTGTTCGTCGATCCAGCTAAGATTGCGCTCATTTTGAGCTTGCAACCGCCGACCACTGTTAAGCAGTTGTGGGCGACTCTGGGGCATACTGGGTATTATCGTAAATTCATCAGGGGATATGCAGTGATTACTGCCCCTATGGAGAAATTGTTGAAGAAGGATGCGCTATTTCAGTGGAACCCGGAATGTCACGACAACTTTGAAACACTGAAGGCGAAGATGGCGTCGACACCGATATTGGTATTTCCGGATTGGAGTAAGGAATTCCATGTCCATGTTGATGCCTCGTCGATTGCGTTGGGTGTCGTATTGGCTCAACCAGGAGAAGGCGACCTTGATCATCCTATTGCTTTTGCAAGTCGGAAGTTGTCCTCCGCTGAAAGGAATTACACTACTAATGAGAGGGAAGGTCTAGCAATGGTCTATGCGCTGCAAATTTTCAGACACTATCTGTTGGGTGGGCACTTTAAAATGTTCACCGACCATTCCGCGTTGAAATACCTAGTCAATAAGCCTGTGTTGGGGGGGAAGATATGCCATTGGCTACTTCTTTTTCAGTAGTTCGATTTTGAAATCATTGTGAAGCCCAGCCGATTGAATGCTGGTCCTGATCATCTCTCGCAGATCGATACAGGAGAGGGGCCGACCAACATTGAAGATGGTTTACCGGATGCTCAACTGTTTCGGGTTGAGGTTCCAGATGGCTACTTTATGGAAATCATTCAGTTTCTGACAACAGGTACTGCACCAGACGAGTTCACCACCAGTATGAAGAAGCAGTTGGTAGTCAAGGCTGCAGACTTCTAGCTAATCGCAGGAGAGTTATATAAAATGGGTGCCGATGAAATATTGCGCAGGTGTGTCTTACTGCATGAGCAAGTGTGGATATTAGCAGAAGTGCATGGAGGATCGCCGGAGGACACTATGGCAGTCGGGCGACTGCTATGAAAGTGTTGCATGCTAGGCTATGGTGGCCCACACTGCATACTGATGCGACAGACTATGCGTGGTCCTGTGATGTCTGTCAGCAAACTGGAAAACCATCCTGACGCGATGAGATGCCACTCATGCCTCAGTTGACATTGCAGCCGTTCAACAAATGGGCAGTGGATTTTGTAGGACCGATCAATCCACCAGGGAAGCACACGGGTGCGCGCTACATTATCATAGCGACAAATTATTTGACTCGATGGGCAGAGGCGGCACCAGTAGTTGATTGTTCCACAGCAACGACGATGCGATTTTTGTTTGATAACATCATCACTCGTTTCGGCTGCCCCAAGATACTGCTGAGTGACCAGGGAAACCACTTTCTCAATCGCACCATTAGCGCATTGACGGAGGAATTGCAGATACGACACAAAAAGAGTACACCATATAATCTGCAAGCAAATGGCACAGTGGAAGCCTTCAACAAGGTATTGGAGCATGCGCTGACAAAGGTGTGCAATACGAACCGCGACGACTGGGATCTGAAAATCCCAGCGGTGTTGTGGGCCTATCGCACCACGTGTAAAAGGTTGACAGGTCAAACACCATTTAGGTTAGTATATGGACAAGAAGCAATCATGCCCATGGAGTATATTGTCCCGATTCTGCACATTGCGGCCGCAACAGGCCTGGATGATGCAGTGGCACTAAATGAACGTCTAGAGCAGTTGGTGAAGTTGGAGGAAGATCATTTCATCGCTGGGTTCCACCAGGGGGTAGAGAAGGATCGCCAGAAGGCATGGCATGATCGACACATAAAAAACAAACAGTTTCAGCAGGGCGACTTGGTGCTGTTGTACGACAACAAGTTTATGAAACATCCAGGGAAGTTGCAGATACATTGGCTTGGTCCGTATCGCATCTGTAGAATTACTTCAGGGGGTGCGGTTTAGCTGCAGCAGCTGGACGAGGCGATGCTCCCAAAACTGGTGAATGGTCATATGTTGAAGCCCTATCAGTCGGGATTGGCACAATGCGATGCCTGAGTCGCATAAAAAAAAAAGTGTGTGTTGCAGGATGATCGGTGGCAGGATGGCGCACCTTCAGAGAAATATATGCGCAAGCAGGAGGGCTTGTGTCGCGAGTGAAGGGCGGCCTGTGACAACTGGCAGCGTTACGACTAGGTCAAATCAACAATAAATGCCAAAAGCTTAGACAGTTAATTAACGACGCTTGTTCGAATGATGGACATTAATGACGGCTCCGGCCGATTGACGAGCAGGATCGACGACGGATTTTGGTAATTAATGCCGAAATTCGATTGAATTAATGCAGGATTTCGTCATGATTATGGAGGCTTGGGATGGAAGCTATAAGAACAGGTGGACATCGGTCGAAAGACACCGAGAAATCAATTGTGCAATGTTGTTGCAGAGTGCAGTCGTGAGTTGAGCAAGGTTCTGGTAAGCATATAATGAAGTGTTGCGAGGTATGCCAAGCGAACTAGAGACAGTTGAGATTAGCAGCGAAGTGGAGTCTCCATTCATCCCGGTGGTTGTTGAGCAAGAAGTTGTGTCCTCTGGAGCCATTGATCTTGGAGCAGAAGTTGAAAATATGTCAGTAGGATCATCAGTCATCGCTAAGAGGCGACGGGGTCAACACTCTGAGTCCCCGCAGAGGAAGAGGATGCTTCGGTCATCCGCCGCAACGGTAGGTGAAGCTCAGGTCCAGGTGGGGTAGTCCAGTCGCCGTGTTCGCGAGTCTTCCCCATGGGCGGGACTATCAGCCGGTGACATCCTTGGGTATATCCCTCCCAATCGGCCAGATGCCACCCCATGCAAGATAAACCCAAAATAGAAGTATGGTGTGAAGATGCCAGCGCTCCCGGCTGGAATGGAGTGCTCTGTGGATATTGGGACGGCATTGATGTGCCTGCATTACGACGACCGTGATATGGTGGCCTACCTTGAAATTGCCTCTACCCCTTATGTGCCTACGTCACAACTCACTGGAACACCAATTCCGTAGGACTGGGAACAGGGATTGTAGCAGGCCGGCTTGCTAGGGCTTACTGACATGCCGCATGTCGGGCAGCTAGCGGAAGTAAATGCGTGCGTGAAGCAGCTCCTTGCGTGCTTCCATGGTGGTTCGTTATGGCTAGACAGAGAAATCCCAGTCACCATCGATTTAATTTTGCACATAACCGGCTTGCCTAAGAATGGTGTTGATCCGTCGCAGTTCATCCAAGGAAAGGCAAACGACAAAAAGCGTGCATTGTAGTTGGCACATAAATATGGCTTAGAAACAGATGGTCGTGGGTATTGCACCAGCAGTCGCAACGATCAGGTAGTATTCACGGGCATTAAGATCCTATCCTGCAAGGTGGTTAGGGGTGGTCGACCTAACCAGTGCAACTCGGGGATTGTTGCATGCGCAGAGCAATGCGTGGAAGAAGTCCAAATGAACTGGTCTCTGTTTCTCTTGAACCAATTAACGGAGGGTGTTGTGGCGGTCCAATCGGGAAAGGGTGCCTTCACATATAGTTGGTTGTTGCTGTTGATCGCCTTCATCGCATGGAAGGAGCCCGGCATGTACTAGGGCATGGACATTCCGGTTGCAGCAGAATGGCGGGGTGCGCGATATTAGAATCTGTGGTATGTATGGGAGTCAGAGAGACTCCGAGATTGCCAATTTCAGTTTTGGTTGTTTTGGGATATGCTTTGCGCTGCGGCAACACAGGTCCCGTGAATATCTAAAGAAACTGCAGTACAGTTTAGACCAGTCATGGCGTTTGCAATTTGGCCACATACCATACATATACAAGGTCGCTGTGATCCTGATCGGAAATGGTTGCAGAACTCGTATAGGGTGACGTCTGAAGATTTGGTGGCTATTGTGAATGAGTGGTCGGAGGCATGGAGACAACCCATGATTTTAGTGGAGATAGAAGATGGTGGCCCGACCTTCGGCCCAGATGATCGGGTATCGGCATTGGACCAACAGATTCACCATGACTCAGGGCAAGAATCGACCAAAACAATATCCGATGATAGTGACCGGACCCTTGAAGAAACCTGCTCGAAAAGGTACCAAGAGCATGCAATGATCAGTGGATTGTCCTTGACAGCCGAGGCATAGTTGGGCCACCTGCTCACAATGCTCAATACTGCATCCTCTATGGCAGCGGACAAGATGTCAAGGAAAGCGAATGAAGGGTTCCATGCGATCACCGCTCGGTTAGAGTCTCTGTATGATATGGTTTCCGGAAAGGCACCAGAGGAAGCAGCGGTACCAAAATTTGGTACAATCAGCACTACGCCGCGGGTCCGGAATGTGGAAATTCCCCCAACTGCGATTGTGACCGAAGATGCGGCAGTAAACACATTGCTGCAGCAAATGAAGACAGTGGCCCCCAATTTTAACGCATTGCCATCAGAAGGGTTGACCAGTATGCAGACGACGACCAACCAGGAATTGATAGACAGACTAAGGGAGGTTAGTGATCTTTGCTCGCAATTGCAGGAAAGCGAGGCCGAGGCAAAACGCAATGTCGTGGACTGGACAGGCAGGGCAGCTTTGGTGCGATAGGCTGTCGATGACCTGGAAGATGACTTTAGGAAGGAACGGGCTAAGAAGGCTCGTGGGATCAAAGGACTCAAGAAGGAACAGGACATCCTTACTACAGAGAAGGCCCGTCTGTGGGACCAAAGTGTGCGGGTCGAGAAGGCTATTGTTGAGGCGTGTCAGTGTGTGCAGGAGTTCCCGGCTAAGCTCGATGTGCTCCAACGGGTGCAGCACTTGGGGGCTACGATTGTCTAGTTGT
Organism: Larix kaempferi; assembly: GCA_027924585.1. Lineage (NCBI taxonomy): Eukaryota > Viridiplantae > Streptophyta > Pinopsida > Pinales > Pinaceae > Larix > Larix kaempferi. The sequence continues at coordinate 6,298,564 of BSBM01000182.1, read as the reverse complement.
AGCACGAGAACCAGGCATTGAAGGCCCAGATGAATCCGGGTACGCCTCAGGCTGAAGTTGATGAATGAAGACGGGAAATTGAGGAAGTTGCCACTCAGATGGAGGAGTTGGAGACGCAGGAAACCAGGCTCACGACCGACACTGTACAATTCTGGGGTTGCATTGTTCATGATGAGCAGGTTGAACAGCTGACTAAGTATCAGCAGGAAGCTGAGGGACAGTTGGCCACATTGAAAGCGGCAATGTGCACAATGACACCACTGGAGCAAGTTGCTAAGTATCAGGAGCTAAAAGATTTGCAACAACGTGTCGCTAAGGAGGACGAGCGACAGAAGACGCGCACGGCACAGTTAGAGGATTTCCAGGACAGTGGCGGCATATTCATGATGCAAGCTAGTGAAGCTCTGCAGGAAGTGCAGAAATGTCGACAGGAGGTAGTGGCAAAGCTTACAGATCACCCATCTGCCGAAGACGTGGTCGACAGTCAGTCAACGGCTACGAAAGTCAAGGAGGTGGTGCGGATAGTTGAACAACCATATGCGTACGTCAAAGTCAAAACGACAGAGTACACCGTCTCCAGTTGACGTGGCTTGAGGGCGAGCCACAAGATTGTGTTGGGGGCCTGTTGGCAGGTGGTTTGGTAAAGTGATATCGCAGCATCTCCGATGCTGGGACAAGGCAGAAGATGGCGTGAAAGGCGATGAGCGGAAGATTATTTTATGCATTTGTGGGTCAATTGTATCGCGGATTGCGGGTTTTGGGTCATTGGACCACATATTATGTACTGTTGAGTCAGTTATACCGCAGAATGTGGATTTTTGGTCGTTTTTGGACTAGGTCAATTAGATATTGAGTCATTTGTCCATAGTGTCAGTTAACAAGTTGTTAGAAAGTGGACAAGAGTTGTAAGGTGGAAGCCTATATATAGATAAGAATTGTAAGTGTTGTAGGGTATCATGGAATGCTGGAGATATTATGCGAAGCTCTGTTGTTGGTCGTATGTCTTCTGGGTATGTTTTGACGTCAAGAGTCATTGCAGAGATCTAGTTTTTGTAGAGACATTGTATCTGGGTCAACAATGATAATATGATGAAGCTATTTTGGTACAATCTCTATGTTCAATTTGTTCAGTTATGGTAATGCGATGTTGCACTATACAAATAATGTCATGCTTCTTTGATGCGATACTTGTTTTACAATTACTGTTGTTGCAATGATGAATGTCTTGGTTGAATATTGCTTTAATACCATGTTCAATGCTTAAAAATCTCCGTCCTAGTGTTGCAATAAGTTTAAGTATTATAGCCGCAACCATCCTCCTTCATTCGGCGAAAACATGGTTCCGTCTGCTCTTCCTGGACACTTCGGGTGAGACTTCATCTGCTCTGCAGGTGTTGCTGGGCGGGATAGAACCTGTCCAGGCCGGTGGCTAGGGAGACTGTGGTATGTGTCGATAGTGAGTGGAACCCCTGTTGACTGGCATCGCGCTAACATTCATGATAAGTTGTTGTATCATCTTTGAAAAATCTGTATTCCACAAAGTGAAAGAATTCATTCACACTTCTCTCATTTCAGGGCACCTTGGTGTAGGAAAAACTGTAGCACAATTGCAAAAGTTTTGTTATTGGCTTCGGATGAATGATATTGTGTCCAAGTATGTAAAAGGATGTGTTATGTGTGCAACAAGTAAGCCCAATAACAGAAAGTTAGGCTTGTACACTCCACTTCCTGTTCCTTCCCGTCCATGGGAAAGTGTGTCAATGGACTTTGTCGGAGGGTTACCAATGTCTAGAAAGGGAGATGATTACTTATATGTTGTTGTGGATAGGTTCAGTAAAATGTGCATTATAATGCCTTGTAAAAAGCAGATCATAGCTGAGTTGACTGCTCATTTGTTCTTGCAACATGTATGGGTCCATTTTGGACTACCTACTTCTATTATATTCGACTGAGATTCCTGCTTCCTTGGGAAATTTTGGTCATCTCTATGGGAACTTATAACATAAAGCTAAAGAAGAGCACAACATTTCGTCCACAAACCGACGGAAAAGCTGAAGTGGTCAACCAGACCGTAGTATATCTTCTCCAAGGATATTGTGCCAAGCATCCCAAACTTTGGGATGAGTAGTTGCATTATGTTCAGCATGCCTACAACAGAGCTATGCACTCTTCAACACAAAGGTCTCCATTCGAGACATGTTTTGGATATATGCCAAAGTCTCCCTTAAAATTTGTTTATGGGAAAGATTTAGTGGGATATGGTCAAGTTGATGTAGATAAAGCTTTGAATTTTATTCAACAGATCTAGTTGGTACATCAAGCAGTACAAGAGCAGTTGGAATCAAGTCAGGCCAAGTATAAATAAATACATGAAAAGCATCGAGTGGATCATCATTTTGAAATTGGTGATTGAGTATGGCTTCATATCAACAAAGACCGACTCCAAGGTGAAGGTAGAAAGTTGAAACCAATAAGTTATGGACCTTTTACAATTTTGGATCAAGTTGGTAATAATACTTTTTGGTTTGATTTGCCTCCTTATATGCAAATGTATTTCGTTGTTAATGTGGAAAACTTAAAATTGTATGAGCCTCCTATGATTATGGACCAAGATGTACAGGTTCAAGTACCTTATGTTGATAAGTTTGCTCCTGAATATCTCAATGAACTTCAAGAAGATGTTATACTTAATAAGAAGGTCAGATCTTCATGAAGGGGTGACATGGAATATCTTCGTTTGGGGCTTAAAGGAATGTATCCAAGCAAGTCATGGTGGCTAGAGATCGGAAGAGTGAGGGAGCTATATCCTCATCTGTTTTTTCAATGATTCCATGCTTTTGGTGGACTAAAATATTCCCAATGGGAAAGTTTGATCTAGGAGGATTGCCAAGATCGATCAAAATTAAAGTCTTCAAAAGGTGAACAAAATCTTACAGATGCGTAGAGCTCGTCAAGATATTTTTGACAACGTTCATTTCGTGAGAAACGACCTCCAGATGTGAAAGTTATCGAGTTTTGAAAAGTCGACAAAAAGGTAAAAATGACACAGCAAATGGCAAAAAAAGGGGCCACATGGCATGTACAGTCAGCATACAGGTGCCACGTGGCAGCACCATAGGGTTCCACGTGGTCGAGTTGGTGACATGGAAGTTGAAGTGGACCAATTAGGGTCTACCATGTGGTAGCCTTGTTGGCAGTTAGTTGAATGGTTTTACAAAAGTTATGGAGTCGGAGAGGATCGAACCCCTTCCTCCTCTCCGCCTAAACCTCCACCAAATCCGCCTAGCCAACATGTCCGTGATTGTTTCTTAAACGATAATGGTGGCAACTTCTATTTGAAGTCGAGCAATGTTTTCATTGGAAAAAGAGGTGGGGCCGAGGGCTTATCCCTCGATCCCATGGCCAACATCGAGGCCCATCCAAACTATGTGTAATGTGAACCATATAGTATGCCAACAGACCACATGAACCAATGGAACCAAGGGACAACTTGTTAGAAAAACAGGATCGCACAGCAATAACAATAAACAAAAATGCAAATATAATCACACACACATTACAAGAGAGACACAGATATATCGTGGTTCACTCCAAGATGGGCCACGTCCACACTGAAGTTGCGAGTCCTTATTATTATACCGTCCAGCAAAGTGAAGGGATACAGCTGCAGCACAACCGCTGCACTTCCTCTTCACTATCTCACAGTCTCTCTTTCTGATCTCAGAGATATTTACAATGCATAAAACCTAATACATCTATCAACCTTGGCCGTGCTACAAAGTCTTTATTTTATAAGGGAAATACAATGGGAAAATACTACGGGTTACCCAAAACCGGACCCCCAGGGATCGTGCTGGGATCATAACCAAACCTAGGGTACAGGCACGGCTGAATAATAATATCTCTGAATTTGGAGATCAGGATCCACAACCAACACAACTGTATGCCAACACGTTGAACAAACACATCAATCATATGCCAACGAAAAAAGCCACAATGTAAAACCGTATGCCAACACATCAAGCCAAATAATGACCCAAACTATATTGTTACCATATAAAAGGGGTGAAGCAAGGCCCGCGGGTTTGACCCTGGGACTTACGCTCCCCCACATCCACGCTTTACCAATGGGATACTGCCCAATACATTGGTTCATATCAGTGTATACTATTTAAAAGGTTGCTGCAGAATTTGGGCCCAAAAAGGGGCGCGTGGCCCCTATTTTTGGCGCCCAAACCACCATATAAACCCCAATTCTGAGCAACGGGAAAAGTAGTTCGACGCCCAAACCACCATATAAACCCCAATTCTGAGCAACGAGAAAAGTAGTTCGGCGCCTGAAGTCCTCACAGATCCCGAGGTGAGAAAAAATACATAAAGTACATAATCTGTACGGTCCGTACAACGCAGAGGAAGTGTTTCTCGATTTGCGTGCCAAATGAGGCCTCATGCAAACCAGGTCGAGTTTATATTCATTCTTCTCAGAATTTCGAGAGGAATGCAGTGGTGCAGTCTGTTTCTGGGTTTGACTGACATAACTCATAAGTGTTTCCAGAACTCATGTATGTAAGCTTTTGAAGACTTAATAAGATCCGCCTTCTCATTGGAAGTGGCCTGGAGACGTAGCCCAGTAAGGGTGAACTCCGTTATCATCTGCTGTCTATATTTTTCTTATTTGCATACTTGTTTATTTGCTTATGTGGTTTGATTAAGCACTTAAAAATTGTCTTTTTATGAGATGTAAAATGCAAATTTCACATGCAATTTTAATGGTTAAAAAGATCCTGAAGTTTTCAGATCACAAATAACGCAACATTTCCACACAATGTTTAAAAGAACGTATCGTCTCATGTCATCAAGTGTCGCAACTACCAACACACAATGTCACGAGAAAGCATTACGAGCAAGAACAAGAGATAAAGTCTTCCATAATTATGCTTTGAGGACAAAACATTTCTAAGGGAAAGACAATGTAACATAATATATATATATATATTAAATAATATAAATATTAATAAATACAACATTAAAAATTAAATTAACTAAGGGACATGCCCTGAGGTGAATAGTAATACGTATGCCTATTTATACGGCTACACCATTCATTGTAATCATCATCTTTTATATATTTATCATTTATTCATAAATTATATTTTTAATATGAAGTTATCATCAATTAGTTGACTTATCCATTTGGATAGTCCCGGGTAAAACCAAATAAGTTGTTTCATTATTCTTCTCCCCAACTCCCGTACTGAATTCCAAGTTCTCAGGCATTTAAAGGAATAGATTCTATGAATTATGAACTATACAACAACCTTCCATTTTTCCATAACTTTACCAATCAAATCGTTATCAAATTTGACTCTTCCATTTCATTCCGTTTTCTTTATTTTAAACTAAATCCATCTATTATCCTTTTCTACCACAACAAAAACATTTCTATGGCCGACCATTTCATAGGTGGAACCTTTATTTCCGGGTAAGTGGAGACATTTGATAATTACTCTCTCGCTCACTAAAGCCAACATAAGGTTGCAATAAATATGTATATCTATATTGTAATTATGATGTAATAAGTATTTTTTTAAGGCTGCAAAATATAAAATATAAAATTATTTTTTTAACATCTTATCATGATATAATAGTTTTTAAAGTTTATTTCTTTCATCCCATAATTATTAAACCATAACGCTTGTATACAGTTTATTCTTCAGCACGAAGCCCCCTAGTCAATTTGAAAAACAATTGTTTTTATGCAGTTATAAGAAATAGATTAAGAATTAAAACTGTAAAGGAATTAGTTTGCTTTTATGTCCATTCAATTTGAGTTCAAGCATTCCAGTTTGAACGTCAATGCACTTCACTTTTCCTAATGAGTTCGAAGTAATGCCCATATGTTTCACTCTAGGTTACCTTACATTGCAAAGTCAACTAGGTTTCATTGTAAATTAAGTTATTTATATTTGCGTCCCAATCAATCAATCCTTGTAAATTAAGTTATTTACATTTGCGTCCCAATGAAGGTCCTACATTTCAGGCGTTCAAACCCATATTATAACCATGGAGAAACCTTGTGGATCAAATCGAAACTAGATTATATATTTATTTTGAGCGCCTAGTTGGTGTTTTAGAATGGTAATCTGTGGAGGCATAACAGGGCAAAAAGGATGTTAGCACTGGTGTGAGGATATAGCGAGGGTAGGAGTCCATTGGTTTCCTCAGTCAAAATCCTCTTGTGAATTTGATTAATTAATTAGGTTGCTTTACAAGCTTACTAGCCAGTATTCATCACGAACAATATTCATTTGATTGCTAAAAAGCATAAAAGCATAAACACCTATCATTATTCAGATTTATGTGTTTTGAAAATATTTTCCAAAACGATTTACAATGTGAATTCCTTTCATCTTCTTTTGGGATGTTTGTATTTCTTTTGGTGCTCTAGTGGATAAAGGAATATTGGTTCCACCTCTAAACTTTTTCCCACAATGAATCTGCACTTTACTTTTCCCATCATGAATCTGCACTTTTTTTACATATGATATAGTTATTTTTAAGAATACTGCACTAAAGTTGTCTTTACCACTCAGATTAAAAATTAAGGAGTCTCTACCAATTCTTTGATGTTTTTCACAATATTTAGCTAGAATCGAAAGTAGAGGAAGGAACAAGAATTCTTAAATACACACAACATATTAATGTGAAAATCAACTATACAATGAAATATAGTGGGCAAATCATTCTACTTCTCCTAAGAACTATCCAAGTTTAATTCCAAAAGCTGGTTCCCGCATTTTTAATAAATCAATTGATAGTTTTAAAGTGTTTGAGTTGTGTTTGGCAATACATTGAACTGAACTGAAAGTAACTATCCTAAAACGTAACACAATATATTCCCATTCTAATCAATGGATTAAAAACTAAATTGTTCCTACATCACCAAAAATAAATAAATAGATGTACATGGGAAATTACATAAACATAAATTAAAAATAACTTACCCGAATGGAGACGTCTCACTAAACCGAGCATAAGAGGGACAAAGTTAAAATAACTCACAGTGATATAAGAATAAGAAAAGTAGTGCTATACTAAATTCTCAATTAACAAACTTTATATAACTAGGATAATTGTAGTGATCATCACAAGTAGCTGAAATAATGAGGAGAAATTACTCTTGGCAATAGACACTATTGAAAATCCGAGGGCGGTTGGTGGAAATCTGTGGGTGAAGTAACATTAGAAACCACTATGGATAGAAATCATGGGGCAAAATAATTTATGGAAACCGCCATGGCTAGGAATCCTTGGGATAAATATTTGATAGAAATATTTATAGCTAGAAATCAGAGACGAGGGGAGGTTTTAAGTTAAATTTAAGTGGGCAAAATTTTATCTTTTTACTATTCCTCTCAAATATGACTGGGATAACCATTTTTTGGATACTTTTTAAATAATAAATAGTGGGCTAATTAATATTAATTTTACTAAATTCTTTCTATATAAAAATTTTGTCCCTAAAATTTCCTTGTTGGAGACCCAAAGGAAAAAAAATCCCCTAGGTATAGTTGGGTGGAAACCTGTTTGAAATCTTTGAGTTGGAAAGGGCAACAAATTGGAAGTGGAATAACCATTAAATGGTTGGAATCAAGCAATTGTTAGCTTGTGAGTCCCTAGACAATCACATAGTCCTAAATCATGTCTTGTCAGTTGTTATTCTTATCTCTAGATGATGTGTTATTCTTATCCACTGATGAGTTGTTAGTATGAAAGCATAAATAGATTTAGAGGTGGTTACATCCATGTACTATATATTTATATCATTGGGATGAATATATTGTTGAGAATGGCCTAGGTCTTTTATGCTAATTCTTGTGTCATGTTGTTTGCTCTATTTCTTAACATGTTTGTTAACACCTAAAATTCACACTCATGCGACATTTCGACAATTCTTCCAGTAAGGCGTCATCAACATAAATAATGCATCTCACCACAGGCATCGTCAACAGATCCAAAATACAGTACGAGTCCAAAAATGCCAAAAAAGCAGTCAAAATAAGGGGTCACACAACTATTACACTGTTAAGTCGTGCTATAGTGCGGGTCACCAGAACAATACCCGTGCGACACCCACGTGACTATTCCTTTGATACTCGCGCTACTATCAGGGCCACCAAATTCTCGCGGCGCATTGAAGGCTCAATCATCTCCAAGGATCCAAATTTGGCTCCTTGCACACTTGGTGGCATTAACTAGACCCCTTGGTGTACCTTGGAACTAGTTCATGGAGAAGATGGGTTCACATTTGGATCTAGTTGTTTGTTGGCCACCTCTTGGCCTATAAAATGAATCCATTGGCATGCATTTGGTAGAGATAAATCAAGAGTAAGGTTATGCTGCTGGATTTGAGTTGGAGCTTCCTCATAGCCCACCTCTTCCTATCATTGCAAGCATTCCCAAGCTCCCTTGCCACCTTCCTTCAAGGGGCAAGAGTTTCTCTCCATTGTTGCTTCCTTCCTCAAGTAGCAAACTCTTATTTTCTTAGCATAGTTTAGGCTTATCGAAGTTGTTGTAGCTTGTGAGTGCTTGGATTGCCTAACCCATAGCTACTACTATTTCCTTGGCTACAAGTTTCAAGGATAGAAGGGAAGATTGCTCACCCTTTTGCTATTTTCCCCTCAACAGTTCTAAAGGAAACTCCACTTATTTTTGTTCATTTTTTTATTTAACTATGTTGTTTTATGCTAAGTAATTAATTATGGGTATTTTTCATTTGCAGGAGATCAAGTATTCCACCTCTTGCCCCAGAATTAGGCCTCAAATCGGTCGCAATTGATTTTTACACAGTAGCATGGATTCCGGCCTCTCGACCATGCTACCAACACGGAAACGCCTTTGACAGACGTGCTATCAGTGCAGGTAATCATTTCACGACCCACGAGATCTCCCATATGGTTGACCCGTGTGGCTGGTTAGTGTAATATTCACGCTACCAGCGCACCTGGTTTGTATTTCTCCGCGCTACCCGTGCGCCAGAGTATTGTTTGGCTGCACTACCATTTTTTATTTTCTTTTTATCTACATAATTTAGTTTGACAATCCAATTACTTCTTACTAATGAACTTAAATTAAGGCTAATTTGCATAATTACTTAGTTTTTTAGTAATGAGTCCACCTAGACCAAGATTATGAAATAAAGAGTTCATCTCTCTTGAAACTTACCTAGGTAAGCAACTTTGAGGCTTTCAATGGGCCCCGTTGTTGTCACTAATATTCAAGACCATTTATTGTTTATGCACAATCAACATGTTTTTAGTATCAATGCTAGTGTAGAATACACTTTTTTCACGCAAGCAAGGACCTAAAGACTCTTGTCTCCCGAAGTATGCTTTTCACCTTGCACTTCATGTGAGATCGGTGAATTAGAAAATGGTGAGAAGTGTGAAATACCTCCATTGCACAGTTGTTTATTAGTTAACATTTATTATTTGCAACGCACCATGAGAATCTTTTAGAGTTAAAAGTATGTTTACTTCATATACTCTTCTTGTTAATTTGCCGGAAATCAATTTGCTTTCATCACATGTGTTTGTACCATTAACACACAGTAAGAGACCTAAAGACTCTCCCAATCCTAGTATGCTCTTCACCCCGCACTTCATGTGAGCTTGGTGAATTAGAAAGGTAGGGATTGTGAAATACCTCTCTTACACTTCATAAGTGAAATTCGAAACCCCTAAAATCAACTTTATAATTGTCCAACCAACTAAAATCCTCCACAGGAGGTCACAAAACAATATTTTAGTTAGGTAGGATTGATTGGGCTAGGCATCCATTAATGCCCACCAATCTTGTTTCATTAGCGATATTTTTGAAACATAACATTGTTGTCTTATAGGGTACTTACAAAATCTTGCTATAAGCAAGTGTTCAAAGACACCCGTAACAGAAGTGCGCTGTGACCAAGGAGGTGAAAGCCGAGGTATAATTTCCCTGCTCTCCCCTACAAGCCACTCAACTTGTTGTAGGGAGACGACACTATACCGTGCAGGCCGAACCACTGATCCACACTTGACGTAAGGTATCTTAGTGGCCCAACTTAGGATATCGCCAAGGAGCAACTGTGAGTGCAATTGACTCCTGAAGTTAGCTATTGTCGTTGGGAGGTGTTTCCAAGTCTTGTTGATTGGAACATTGGCCCCATTTCCGATAGAATTAGCTCCTTGTTACCTCCACTAGTCGATTGGTGAGTGGATACCATCATCACCATCAATTGTAATTTTGGGAGGCCCAATTACATTTGAGAGGAAGGATGTTAGGTCTTCCTAGGGAATTTACATTTATTTTCTTTTTAAACTACAAGTTCACTAACTTGTAAGTAAAAAGAACCTACATGTGGGAACTCATGCAATAAAACCAACTTTGCACATATCACTCACTTCTTGCACCGTATTTGCTTCTATTGTGGTTGGAATATTTTTACATTTGTTCAATTGTGTTTAAATTCCACTATCACTCTCATTTGACATAAAGCCTTCACCATTGAGGACCAAAACAACATCTTGAGACAGTCTCGTAGACTACAAGGTCTATCCTCTCTCTCGAGGGGTGTTTTTATACCTTCCCCTCATGGTTCACGCGAAAGGTACTCTATTCGGGTCTGCTCCCAGGCCACATTGATAGGATCATCTGGTCGAGGCCAAGCCTTTCTAGGTGCATTTTCTCCTCTTGGGGAAATTATTAATTACACCACCTCTCCCCCCATCGGAAGAGGTACCCCATTGGCTTCTCCCCTTGGAGATCCCTTGGTTCCCTTTGACCCATCCTCTCTCGTAGGAGGTCAACCATTTTTTACAACACCACCTGGGTCTCCCCCCTGTGGAAATTACATCCCACACACAATGGCAAGACCAATTTACCCTACCTTACCATTCATGGCTAATTTAAATCTCCCTGGTTTGGAAAAATTGACCAATGACCCCATTTCTCATGATCCGACATGGCCGGCTATGCCAGACGAGCTTCCCTATGATATTCCCAAATTCGAAGGAAATCAAGGGGATGATCCTACCAACCACATCATGTCTTTCCACTTATGGTGTTCAATCAACAACATAGTGGATGATCCTGTGAGGCTTCACCTCTTCCAGCGTACCCTTACTGGAACGACAAAAAATGGTACATAAATCTAGCAAGAGTGACCCATACCACATTTGCGACATCGACCACCGCATTTATCACTTACTTCCATCTGTCGATTCGTCATGACCTTGGTCTCGGTATTCTCACAGGGTTTCAACAAAATACATCCACCCACTTCGTGGACCACATCCATGAGTGGCGTAGGCGCCGCACATTGTGTAAAATCGAAATACAACCACAGTTCTTGTTGGACTGGTTTATCAAATATCTCCAACCCGCCATAGCTAAAGATGTTTCCACCTCCATGCTGCAAAGTGAGGAGGAGGCTATTATGAAAGCCCAACATTTCGATCTCATATACGCACAATTCGACTACCTTTACACTATCCTTCCTGATGTCCCTCGGTATCGTTCATTGGATCCTACACCTCCGGGTTCATCACATTCAACAAATGGGATTATTGGGTCCATTTCCCACTTAGGAAAGGTTCATCCTACCACTTTGATGCCATTTAACATGGCCCTACAATACCCATCCATTCCACCTGCATCGATACCCCCTACACCGGTACCAACCCCTCTAGTTGGTCAATTACAGTATGGATAGTATAGTCCTACTTACCCAAACGTTAGCCAAGCGACAACGGTCCCTACACTGCCAATGGTGCAAGCCATTCCTACATCCACATCTTATGGAGCACAAACCACCTTTATCCCACCTCTGGGGTATAACACCTACTACCCTTTCCCATGCTTGATTGGTCAACAACCAACCCCCCACGTGGGGGTAAACCTAGTTCAACCTTCTTACGTTCAATAAAATCAACAATTTGAGCAATTGAACACTATAAACCCCCAGAATACACAGACTTAGGGGAAGAAGAAAGGGAAGAACAAACAAAACCAACAGCCAGGGCAAGGGGAGAATCCCCCTCCCCATCAAAACCAGAATACGACTAACCAGAATATGGGGACTAATAATCCCCCCAAACAAGGGAATAATCCTAACCTAAGGACCAACTACTACTGCTCTATTTGTGGCGATTATGGTCATTATACACATCATTGTCCTCTTATCCCGGACATACAACAATTAGTGGAAGCTAAAATGAAGACAGTGACGAATCCTCCTCAGGTTGTGAACCCTCCCCAACCATAAACCACCATGTTACAACAACCCTTTGTGAATCAAGGAGTTGTTACACAACAACAATAACCTCGCCCCTTCGACGATGACTCTTTTCAAAATATCCATACGATGGATATCAATCTTCAGACACGAGCAAGGGGTTATGATGGGCCTTCCACCGCCCAAGTGGAAGACGTTTCTTTCCCCTCGGGGGTCCCTCTACAAATTCCTTGACCAAATACTGAAAAAATCCTGTGGATTTTGAAAGTTCCACTTTGGTGTACGCGTAAAGCCCTCACATGAAATCCGCCCACAATTATAGTATTGTGGATGACTTGGATCAATACCTTGTGGCCATGTCCACGTTAGAAGTGTTATAGTCTTTCCAACACAACAAAAGGCATTACTCAATGCACTGGGAACCGTCAATACTTCCAACTCGTTTCTTATGACCTTCGATGTCAACAAAGGTAACCCCCGACTACTTTCGTTAGTCGCATTTCAAGTTACAGTCACCGTTAAGAATGCCATGATTCATCGTTGTATCATCGATGTAGGCGCATCCACTTGCGTAATGTCCTCTAAGGCATGGAAACAATTGGGTTCATGGGAGCTGGTCCCCTCGTCTATTTCTCTTCGCACATATGATGGGAGACCATCCCAACCAAGAGGATTGTACCAAAATGTCCCCATCAATATGGGGGGAAAGATCATTATGATCAATATTAAATTAGTTGATGTTGAAATTGCCTCCTTAGTCTTCCATATCATGATGTTTCCCTTAAACGAGAAGGTAGTTACCCTCGTCCATGTTAACTACTATGATCCCAACACCACAGGAAATTCGGACAATGTCCTACGGACAATACTCGGCGATGATCGACCATATGTTGACATTGCCCCCGACATGTACAAGGACTCCAATTTGTTAGGAGTATATTCAGGACCACCACCAAAGATCCCTACAACAACTGATGGCCTAACGTGCACAATTTTCACCGTTGAAAATGGAGCCACCTCCACCTCAACACCATCATTAGCACCACCGCTGAGTCATGGCATCGAACAAACGTTGAGTCCATCAGTACCACCAATTTTCCAAATCCCATTCTTGTACCCTCCCACGGGTGTACAAGGGACCCTAGTTATGGATCAATTAACTCTCCCTGGGCTCACTTTGGGGATCCTAGTATGGTACCTTACACCACCATACCCACAGATGGATTCCAAATTAGTCGTCCATTATGAGTTTGTCCATGTTTAGGATGCTACACTTGCAAGGACCGTAACACATTCAATTACGACAGCCCAACCTATGACATCCGCAAATAAATCTCAATCGGTTGTCGCCAAGACCGCCAATGGGGGAACCAAACAACCAGAGTTGAAAGGTCCCCTATTAACAAACCCTACGTCCAATTCATTGGAGATCGCTATGCCTAGAGTAAGGGGCATCGACCAACAACAGTTAAAAGCCCCAGTTATGACCAATACTCCCACTCAAAGGGTTACGCCACCATGTTCTCTTTGTGAGAAACAAGGCCATGTGACCAATCTATTCCCTACCTTGTCGGAGCTAAGGAATTTGCTTAACACCCCTGTTAGTTTAACACGTCCTCCCCCGACAGTCAAAGGGGGCATATCTCCCTCGCCCATATTTAAGTCTAAAACACTGCATATGAATCACGCATGTGCCATATGTTCTCAATATAGGCACTACACACCATTGCCACGAGATCCCTTGATTTTGGGATGCTTTGGAAACCATTCGTCTCACACAAGCCAATATCGAGGAACCTCTCTCCTCAACCCAAGAATCAACATCTATTAATGTGGTATCCGGATCAATGACATAGACAGTCATATCTCCCACACTAGTAACCCAAGTAGCAAGCCCCGTAGTGGAGCCTATACCATTGCAAGATCCGTAATGTCCTAATTTTAAGCCGACAACACCACAAGATGAATGCTATTCCTATGGGAATTTGACACACATGATTCCCCCTGGCTCCATCACTTGCATTATGGAGCAAATCAACACCTATGAAGTACAAGAATACTTCCATCCATGCGTACCAAAACCCTGCCAGTCTTGTGGTGAGACCACCCACTTCTCATTTCAGTGCCCCATTTTGCATGTCGAATGAGAAGCTTGACTCAAAATAATGAGACTACAAGGTCAACTACAACCCCTCTATGTAACTCCACAAAGGTCACAAACCGAGGAGGTAACAACCACCTTATTAGATACCATCGATGTTGAATCTCCTTTATCCAATGTCCTTATTTGCTGCGATTCCTCATCTTCCAACGAAGATGTAGGACATTTGCAAGCATTCCCCAATAATTAACAAAATCATTAGGGGGTTCAACCCTGCAACACAAACAAGACATCCAACACCAATTGTTGATATTCTCATTTGTGTCAAAAATTTACTTTCTTTTACATTACGTTGAACTTGAAAATAAGTCCATCTCTTCTTTATGTAGATGACCTCTCAGTCGGACATCTACATAGGATACGCTGATGGTGCAAGTCGATGGTCCAAAAACCTACCATTCGATTCTTAGGATATATATTCCCCCTCCCATACACTCCACCACATCGACGAAGTTTGCTTGGGGGCACTTACAAATAACCGATCCGAATACGATGCCGTAATAGGTCTATTAAGCGATGCCCTTCACTTATGCATTCACCATCCGCGAGTCCACCTCAACTCACAACTAGTCGTCTTGCAGTTAAATAATGTATTTTGTGTCCTCAATCCACTCCTCTTCCTAAATTTTTTGCACATATGCCTTCTCTTCTGACAGTTTGAAACCATTAATTTCACTATATCGAGAAATGCTAATGTATTCATTGACTCCATCGCCAATGAGGTTTTGAATTGACACCTACTACATAACCCGACTGCATAGTCCTACATATCAAACATACATAAATACGTCTATGTGTTAGACCTATGATTACACATACATGTATATCATCATCATAAGTCCTAAACTATGCCCAAACATATATGCTAAGTATCCACTACTACATTTGCATCATATCAACACATAGGAAACATAAAACCAAATATACATTGCATACACAAAGAGACGCATACATCATGTGCCGCAATATATATATATATATATATATCTCACCTGAAAAGTTTGTGTCATGTACAAAAAATGGCACTCCCGGGGCATATACAAAATAGCCTTATGGGGGATACATCAAATGCAAATCGCCTCCCATAGGCTCATCAAAATAGTATACAAAATAGGGCTCATAGCCCTATACAAAATCAATCTACCCCTCCAGCTAGTGGATCCCGGGGTCGCATAATGGCCAATGATTGTACAACCTCCCCTCGTGCTGGCTCTGGTCCTTGTTGTGGTCTCTTCCGTGGAGGAGGGGTTGCACCTCCCTGAACCTCTCGTGCCACATGACACTCTACCACCAATAATCACATGATGGGCCTCCAAGTTGACCCACACTCAGCTGGAAAATGCAGTGCCAAATCCAACTCATCATCCTATATATCAACCACTCCCTGATCATCAACACCGACCGACATGGAACCTAGCCACTGCTTCAAGTCCGCAATAACAATGGCCATCCGATCCCCAGCAGTCGCTCTACCTATAGCAGCTCCCCCGACACATGCTCCTCTCACAGGATTTGCTCCAATGGCTACACCCTTGACCACAGAAACTCCCCCAATAGCTTTCCCAACTCTAGTGGCAGGACGGTCCCTCCTTGGCCGTGCTCGGCGAGGCGACCATACAAGACCAATATCTGCATCACAAAGGGGGAAATCATCATCAATACCTGATAAACATATATTGAAATGTGCAGAAATAAAACTATGTACATGAATATATAACTATAAAAAAAGTACAAACCATAAATCGTACCTGTAGCGTCGAAACCCCCATGTGGGAAGGCATATCTAGATATCCCCTATAGTCGATACCAATCCAAGGGTACCTCTCCATCTGGATAATACGACCCTCTCACACATCCAAGACTTGTGGAGTAAAATAATCCCCCACGGGCCCACTGCTAGCGAGAGGCATGATCCACCCTCAATACATCATCTAGGGCTCTTGTGGACCCCTAGGAGGTACTACCATAGCGTGCCTTAGTGAAGGATATCGCTCGAAGAAGTACGTGTTGGAACAATAGGATCGCAGAGCAATAACAATAATCAGAAATGCAAATATAATCACACATACACATTACAAGAGAGACAGAGATATATCGTGGTTCACCCAAGATGGGCTACGTCGACACTGAAATTGCCAGTCCTTATTATTATACCGTCCAGCAAAGTGAAGGGATACAACCTGCAGCACAGCCGCTGCACTTCCTCTTCACACTCTCTCACAGTCTCTCTTTACGATCTCAGAGATCTTTACAATTCATAAAACCTAATACATTTCTTTCCCTAGCCATATTATAATGTCTTTCTTTTATAGGGGAAATACAATGGGAAAATACCACGGGATACCCAAAACCATGGGCCCGAAATCTATTGGCGAAATAGCCCAAATTTTTTTCTCAAGGGCGTTTGCCCCGTACCCCCCATCCAGGGGAGTGTAACCACTCCCCTAGACCCCCTAGGGATCGTGTCGGGATCATAACCAAACCTGGGGTTCAAACACGACTGAATCATCATCTATGAGACTGGAATATCTGGCTCCACAACCAACATTACGAGCACAAAACACTACCAAAAAAGAAGGTGGTCTGAATACCACCCTGATGCAGATACAACATCTACAGGGTCATCGCTTACATGAGCAGAGGACCCCACGCCACTAGTCGACCAGTTAAAACTCTCTCCACGAGCTATAGATGGCCTCCCGTAATATAGTTAGGGGATGCGGACCCCAAAAATCGTACCAAGGCTACCGACACAACTTGAATAGGAAGAGTCCTCAGATGGCTATGCAAAATCTAACCAGAGTTGATAGCACTCTGGTCACTATCACAAAATTGATCCACTAGACTATGGATCGTCTCCCCCACCATCTCCAAAGGGAAGGACTCTCTCACCCCCCGGTGGGTCAACCCTGTCAAAAATATATTTCCTGAGCCGTAATACAATTCCTCTCCACCAACTCGGAAAACCCCTTGGTCCGAGACCCACATATCAAGTAGCCGATAATCTGATGATCTCATCATGGGGCACTTGAAGAACTTCAAGAGCCCCACATCTCGGAGTGTCTACGTATCCTGCATATCCCCCAGCACTAACTCCCAGAGAGTGTCGTACTCTCTCTCTCTCTCTCTCTCTCTCTCTCCACTCAAGCTCTCCAATGTGCACCATGAGTAGCTGAACTAAAAAACCACCTGCATAAGGACAATGGCCATCCATTAGACATGCACACCTATACAAAATATAAAAATAGCTCGGCCTCACCTAAGTAGGTCTGCGCATAGCGCAAATATCATAGAGAGAGTTGTGCTTAGCGCGAATGATCCCCAATTTAGCCACACAATACCAATGCATGGGATTTATGTTGTTCATCCGCATGGGTAGCGCGGATGACCGAGGTTTTCCTATGCAACACCAGTGCGCAACCGAAGCATTACTGAACCGCGTGTAGCGCGGTACAGTACATTTTTTCCACGCTAAACCTTGCACTACACCACACACTGTTGATGTATTTGTAACTTCAGAAGATATTCACTTGTATATTATGTTTGTACTTTATTGTATCCCCAACGGAGATGTATTATTCCTCTGATTGGAAGTGCCATCATTTGTATTTGCAAGTGTCGCAAGTTACATTGTAAGTGTCGTAACTTATATTTGATGGGTTATTAGGCCATATTGGTGGGGTCGGCCCTGTATGAGTCATGTGGATGGGTTATTAGGCTTCCTTAGGAAGTCGCCCAGTTAGGGTTAAAGGTAGGTTAAGTTGTTGTATAAATAGAGAGTGTGTTTCTCTCATTTTATTCATTCACTCACTCATCCAACTCGCATAGTTGAGAGAGAGGAGTGTGCACAAGTGGAGGAGGAGTAGCTGTTGGAGACATCTATCTTTTGGGTTTGATCTTTGTGATCTTTGTATTGGTGATCATTCTATCTCTGAGGAAGTTACGGGGTTTTTTCACCTTCTTGGTTTTCCTCGGTGAAATGCTTTGTGCCCATTGTCTCTTGTGATTGTTATGCTGTGCTTGTTATTCTCTTAGTGATCCTAGATAATATTGAATGAAATTATCAAAAAATTACCATGGTATCAGAGTGAGACTAAGAAGAAGACACTGTGTAGTTGCGGAAGCTAGGGCTTCTTAATTTTTGCGTTTCTCTCCACAGTTCATCAAAGGCAGGAGGCTAGATTGATTCTCCTAGTAAGGGCACATCTTTTCGTCGAGACATAATTCAATTCTAAGCATTTTCAGTTTTTGGCCTGTCACTGCTGCGGGAAATTAGGGTTTCTGAAAAAGTTAGAATTTTTGAAATCTGAGACCATGGCTGAATGCTCCTCAGAAAAATTGAAGTTTAGAGACCAAGATCAAACTTTTTGGTTGGGAAGAACCCTGGGCTTTATCAAACCCTAGTTCGAGATTTTGACCAGAAAACCAGAATTTGATAGAAATTACAGATCCGAAAGTTTCAAAGTCAATTTTGAGGGGTCAAATTTTGGAGATTTCAAAATTGAAGTATACCATCTTGATCAACTCAGCAAGGCGCATCTTTCCATCCAATCAGAAGTTTGAAATTCAAAGTTTTAATTTTTAGGGTTTCTCTGACAAACCCTAATCCAGCTCTAGATCCAGTTTAAGCAAATCAAGTGGTAAGACCTAAATATTTTATTTCCATTTGAGTTTCTCATTAATATGTCTCACCACACCAAGCTTGAGGATAAGCTTGAAGGGGCTGATAACTTCCGAGCATGGAAGTATAGGATTGGGTTAATCCTAGAAGAGAATGAATTGGACACCTACATAAGTGAAGAGGTTCCAGTTCTAGAGGGATATGACGCTAAGGCCTTACACAAGAAGAACTTGGTCAAGTCCAAGAGAATCATTGCTGATGCTATCAAAGACCATCTCATATCCCATGTGTCTTCCCTAAAGACACCTAAGGAGATGTTTGACTCCTTGACCAAGTTGTTTGAAGGAAAGAGTATAAATCGGAAGATGACATTGCAGAACCAATTGAAAGGGGTAAAGATCCAGAATGGAGAGACCATCCAATCCTATTTTAATAAGGTCTCTCGAATCAAAGAACAACTTGAAGCTGTAGATGAAGTAGTGGAGAATGGAAAAATTGTGATGACCACATTGAATGGCCTACCTAGGTCATGGGACTCCTTCATCCAAGGTATCTAAACATGAGTCACCTCATAAGGTGAAACTTGGGGATGATTATCAATACCCTATAAAAGGAAGTGGTGAAGCATCTTACAAGTTAGACTTTGGGAAGTCTTTAAAGATGCAAGATGTTCTATATGTACCTAGACTCAGGAAGAACCTTCTCTCCATATCATCTTTGGATGCAAAAGGGATGAGAGTTGCATTTGTGGATGGCCAAGTACTTATGTGGCCAAAAGGTAAGATCATAGATGATGCAGTAGTGATTGGAGAGCAAGAGGGATGATTGAACAAATTGAAGGGACAACCTGAACATGCCATGGTACATGAATCCATGGATCCAAGTGAACTTTGGCATAGAAGGCTTGCACATGTGCACTATATAGCACTACCAATTGCAAGCAAAGCAGTAGAAGGTCTTCTTGAAATCCAGTCAAAGCATTAAGGTGTTTGTAAAAGATGTGAAAAAGGAAAGAACACAAAGAAGGCATTTCCAAGTAGTGAAAGCAAGGCAAAAGGAATCTTGGAAATTATCCACTCCGATGTTTGCAGTCCGATGTCATCTAGTTCTGTGAGTGGGTATGTATATTATGTCTCCTTCATTGATGATTTTTCTAGGAAGACTTGGGTTTATTTCTTGAAGAATAAAGATGAAGTGTTTGATAAGTTCAAGGAATTCAGAGCCTTGATGGAAAACCAAAATGATAAGAAGATCAAGACCTTTAGATCCGACAATGGTGGAGAGTTCACTTCAGGAGACTTCAAGAAATTATGCAGTGATTTAGGGATTAAGAGGGAGTTGACCACTCCTTACAATCCACAATAGAATGGGGTTGCAGAAAGGAAGAATAGAACAATCATGGAAGCAGCATGAGAAATGCTGCATGACCAAGATATACCCATGCACCTATGGGCAGAAGCAACAAGGACAACTGTATATGTGCAAAATAGAACACCTCACAAGATACTTGACAACAAGACACCATAAGAATTTTTCTCTGGTAAGAAACCAAAAGTTAGCCATCTCAGGATATTTGGCTGTCTAGTATACACACACATTCCAAAAGAAAAGAGGACAAAGCTAGATCCTTCAGGAAAGAAGGGTATATTTGCGGGTTACAGTGAAAGCTCGAAGGCATACAGAATCTACTTTCCAGGGTTCAAGAAGATTGACATCAGCAGGGATGCGACTTTTGATGAAGACTCAACATACATCAAATCAAGGAAGACACTTGTTGAAGACAATGAAGAACCAAGGGTACCCAGAATACAAGAGACCACCATGAACGAAGCAATTCCAGAAGAGGATTGTGAAATAGAAGATCCACAAGAACCCATAGATCCACCCCGTGAGAAGAACTCTCACAAGAGGAAACCAACATGGGCTAGAGAGCTCATCCAAGATGCAGAAAGGTATGGTATTCCAGAGGAGGAACACAGAGAAAGAAAAAGGACAAGTTCACACACCAACTATGTTGCCTTACTCTGTGACACAATGAACAAAGAACCTTCCACTTATGAAGAAGCAGCATAAAAGAAAGAATGGAAGGACGACATGGTCGAGGAATACCAGTCGATCGTGAAGAATGATGTTTGGGATGTGGTCCCAAGGCCATAAGGGAAGTTTGTTGTGACTTCCAAGTGGATCAATAAAAAAACATTCATCCATTCATGCACCAAGACAAGAACACATAACACACATGATTTTTACGTGGAAACCCAAATGGGAGAAAACCATAGAATGATTCTTTATAATGAGAAAGAATACATTCAAGGAAGCACCAACTTCCTGTGTTTACCAGCACCAACTGGAAGGAGGCACCAACCCCCTGGTTTTACTGGCACCGACCTGAAGGAAGCTACAACTCCCTATATTTATCCAACACTAACTGGAAGGAGTCTCCAACCCCCTATATCCTTGTTGTTTTACAAGAACCAACTTGAAGGAAGCTCCAACTCCCTATCTCCTTGCCTCGTCCTGCCACCTTGATGTCCAAAGTATTGTTTTATCTTACTAAACTTCAACTCCGCAAACTCTTATGATCTTCTGATAATTGTTCTGCCGTGCACTACCTTCGTATGCAACAGATTATCTATCATTGAGCTACATACATCAATTGAATTCTCATTCCTCTTTAATCACACTTCTGTTGATGTCTTACTTCATATACTATGTGCTCGCTAATATTGCAGTTTGCACTGAGGTATGCTCTGTCATTTTTCTACGGCGCTACTGCTTTCACCAACTGATACTGTGCCTTCAATTGATAGTTTGTTTTTATGAAGTAATGCACTAGTAACATATGGAACTGGGCACTTATTGTTATGTCCATTCTGTTTAAGTGCTATAGTTTCTTAGAAAATCTACGACAACTTGTGCATCAAATGATTCGTCCGTTCGGTTTAACGCACTTGTCTCAGATCATATGCATCATGAAGCACTTACTGGATCTTGCTGCTGTTCTGTTGTCACACATCAGATGGTATTCTCAACTTCACACACTTTCACTTCTGCTCATATGCATTAGCTAGACATTTGCGCATTATCTGATGTATCTCAGTTCTTTCTCTATGCTTATGTATTTAAAACGTCTGTCGGCGTGCTGATTTTAATGCCGTCATTCAAATCATCAAGCAATTGCGCATACTTCAGTATTTCCACCTTACAAGAATTGTGCATTTGTCACAGATATACAACATCATTCTGCGCACCCTCAAAACTCCATTCTACTACATATGCGCATTCACCTCCTCGCTAGATCATACTGTTCTGTCCTCAAGTTCTTTGATTCCCCGAATATCAAACTGAAACTTTCACTTGAATCTCTTATGCTCTCACCATCAAGCTTACTTCAAATCTCCAACTTGCATCACTATTTATATAGGTCCTACATGGATTGTATGTCCACAAGTTGGTTGTGGAATCCCTTCTTCCATATCTCATGGATTGTGATTTTTCCATGTGTCATGTTCTGTGCTATTGATGTACCATTTCTTTGAGGTATATGCGCATCCTTGTTCTTCAACTTCATGAGTATGCGACCCTTTCTATACCATCCCTTGTGGGTAATGTGCACTTGGTGCATTAATGATTTACAGTATCTGCGCATACTCCAACTTCTAATTGGTGGGACTTTGTCCCTTACCGCTTCATCACTTGTGAGTAATGTGCATTTGATGCATTGACAATTTGTGGATTCTGCGCATACTCCGTCTTCTACTTGGTGTAACTTTGACCTTTTCCTTGTCATCACTTGTGGAACTTGCACACATGCTGTACCATTGGCTGTGGAATTTGCTCATAGAATTACTTCAATCGGTCTACCTTCTAGGATGTTGCGCACGTTCCACTAATTGAAAGCATCTTCTGATTGGCTAAAATTGTGCGCTTTCAGGACTGTCCAACCATTTGTTGTTCCTTACTGCTTGCGCACTTCCAAACTTTAACCAAGAAATGCTTGCACATACTACATACTTCTTTGAACATGCTTTCACACTTGTATTATTTGCTCAACCAACTCCTTGGATGCTCGTGCACATGTACCATTGTCCAACCAGTCTTTTGACTACTACCATGAAAGTGTATGACATGGTGGACTTGGCTTCTGCCGAGGTACTACTTGAAGTAGGATATATTTCATGATGTACCTTTCTTATGTACTTCTTCACACTGATCATGCATGATGTATCCTTGTTATGTACTTCTTCAAACTAGATTTGCATGATGTATCATTGGGCATATATCTTTAGAATGGATGCAACATCTAGATATACTCTTTCAGAATGGAATCCATATCCTTCACCATCTTGCACATACACTTCTTCAAAGTGGTTTCCATATACTTCTTCACACTTCTGTAGGAATGTTGTCTCCACTTTGACATCAGTTGATATCAATGACTCAAAAGGAATCAGTTGACATCCTCTTTGGCATTAGTTGATATCAATGACAACTAAAGTTCAACACACCTTACATTGCAGGAACACCATATTCTCTTGGCAGCAACCCATGGTCGCCTTTGATTGATGTATTTGAGTCTCAATATTCTCAACAATATTTGTTTTTTCCGGTTACCATTACTCTCTGTTTTGTGTCTCCTTCAAAGCGCTTTCATTTGCAGTTTGTTTCTATTTGTTTCAATCTGTTCTGTTCTGAAAGGAAATCCACCCTCCCCACTCCCCATGTTTACATATATCAAAGGAATTTATGAGCCCCACGCTTATCAACTAGTCTTGTGTCAGGTCGATCCATCCACTAGTTGGTTATAATATGATCTCAGTTCTCAAGATAAGACTCCAGTCTTATCATGTGCGTCAACTCTAGTCAACGTCAAAACACTATATTCCGAGAGTCACAATAGTCGTAGTTGTACCTTGGGATCCCTTTCAATCACTATAAGGGACTGCCTTGAACTTGGTAGGGAGAGTCATTAGTGCTCCCTAACTAATTGTTTCCCCCTATGATCGATGTCAACACATCATCACCTCAAGGGGACACATAGTTTTGAAGGTAGCAATGTTCACATTTGCAAAATCATGGTAGTAGTCTATTTGGTATAACGAAGTTCTCATGTAGCTTCACATACCAGTTTGGTCCCCCACCCCTATGGGCTTATCATGGTCACTAGTTGTTCCGCATTTGTTGTTTTATGTTTTAAATTATTTTTTTATCTTATGCACATGTTAGCTCAGATTGTTTATTGTTTTTTATGTTTAAATAAATTTTAATCATTTAACATTGACCTGCTACTAAGGGTTCCCTTACCCTTAGTAGGTGCCCCTTTGCACGAGCAGAGGTGTAAACCCCCGCTACAGTTTGGCGACTCCGCTGGCTGAACCTTTCTTTGCCAGTTTTAGTTTTTATTTTTATTTGTTAAAAGTTCTGTTTTTTAGTTTTATCTGCTTAGTTACAGGCCCGCATGTTTTTCTGTGCGGCTACAACTAGTTTGCATTGTTTTTCATGCAGAAAACCACATTTTTGTTATCCACAGCGGCGGTCCACACCGCGGTTGTTCGCCTGTTTTACATGTTATGCAGCTCGGCTCTTTAGCCCTTTGCTGCGGTCCATAGCGCAGCTCCTATGCGTCTATTCGCGGTTCACACCGTGGCTACCCATCACCTGTGCGTGGTTCACACTGCGGCTACCAGTCCCCTTTGCGTGGTGCACACCGCACCAACCCGGTCCTTTGTGGCGGTTTCCAACCGCCTCTCACTTGCCTCTACGCGTGGTCCATACCGTGGTCTGCACGAGCTTACCCGTGGTCCACACTCTGGACACAAATGGCCCCGCTTGATGCCCTGCAACTCAGCGGCCCCTGCCTCTCGCCACCCTACCACCTCTGCGGCCCAGACCGTACTCACACTTCCACATAGTGCATTGCAAAATGCATCTTACCCTCCGCTGTGCGTGCTGCAACCCCCTCGCTGAGTGCCTTCCCTCTTTTTGCGTTGCACACCGCAGATGTAGCACCACCTCCTACGCTGCGCACCGCATTGCTCGACGCGCTAATTTCGCGCTGCACACCGCAGCTGCAGCACCACCTTCTGTGCTGCGCATAGCATTTCCCACCGCGCTAATTTCATGCTGCACACCGTAGTTGTAGCACCACCTTCTGTGCTGCGCACTGCATTTATCGCCGCGCTAATTCTGCGCTGTACACCGCACAATCCTCCCCAGAACTCGCGCTGCACACCGCATAAATCGAACTGAAACTCGCGCTGTGCACCGCAAAAATCGGCCCGATATTTGCGTTATGATTTGTAGATTTTCACTATTTTATTTGTTTAAAAAATAAATAAATTATTTTCCAGTTTTGGTTAAGCACTCAGCTTCCAGTATTTTTTCATTTTTCTAGCATTTAAATGTCATCTTTTTTACTTGCTAGTTAGCTGCCAACATTATCATTGCACACACTCTGTCACCTAACTCAAGTGAGCCCTAAAAAACTACTTAACTTAACCAAGGTTTAACCCCACTTGGGGAACACAGAAGAACTTTGTAGTTAGGTAGGACAGGGGGGATAGGTATCCAAATAAAACCCCCTTGTTGCTTACACTTGATACATACTTGTTGTCACCTAGGGTACCAAAACCCCCTAGTACTTTTTGGCATGGTTACGACCAATTTGTCGGAAAGGCCTCTCCCTTAGGAGGGTTGAAGTGGCGAGACTGGTTCCGGAGGCCTGAGTGGAATACCGCAATCCATTCAGTAACTAAAGGCTACCTACTTGTTGTCCGTGTGTGGTGTTCCTTTTAGGCCCACATGGTGATAGGACTGGAGTCACAGATTCACCTTTCTGGATGTGTCATGAATGGGGTATCTTAGTAGCCATTCTTCTAGGATTGTTTATCCGGTGTCCCTCCTGGTAGGGGGATATCATTACTCTTTGGTTCTACTTTTCGTATTGTCTGACTGGGATTTCATCACCCTGCAGAGGATACATCTAGTTTGATCCAACATACTTGTTAGTTAGGTATTTGCATGCTCTCTCACCTCCCCCTAGTCTAGTGAGTATACCTTTTTCATTTTTTAGGGGCCTTTTCTATTGGTATTCTGACCATTTTTATTGCCGCTCCGTTTGCTGTAGCACAACTGTTACAACAAGTGTTTTGAGCATTATTGTTGGCACGAGTGCCATATTTTTTACACTCTCCTTGTGCACACATGGTTGCACTAGGATTTTTGAGCCTTTCACTCACCACAACTCACCTGGATTACCCTCATCGTCATCATTGAGTCCTAAAGACAGTACCGGTGCCAATGGGGCCAACCCCCACAGCACGGTTTACTTGGCTCTCCTCGCCACAGATGTATAGCCTCGTCACCCAATCTAGACGCCCCTTATACCACATCCGATTCGGAACCAAAATACAACATGTACACTGCTCCATCTAGCCCCTTGGCCAGTATGAATTCCAACGCCTTTTTCGGCGGGATGGATGGCGGAGGGTCCACCACTCACCCAACTACCACATCAACATCCATCCCTGTCATGTCATCTATAGGCCCTATGCCTAACATTCCTGCCAACACATCCATCCCTATGGGTAGTGGATTGGTCACCAATACAAATCCACTGGTGACTAGTAATATACTTGGGGGAAACAACCCCACCATTTCCGCTACGACCCACACTGTTTCCCCACACATTGGGGGCAGTGGCCCCACCATTGCCGCTATGGCCCATACCGTTGCCCCACACATTGGGGGCAGTGGCCACACCATTGCCTCCATGGAAAACACACTTGCCCTGCCACCCCCGACACATCTTCCTGCTAGTTTTCCATTCATGGCCAGTCTTAACCTCCCTGACTTGGCTAGGTTGAATAACGATCCCATACGACATGATCCTATGTGGCCTCCTATGCCCACCAAACTCCCTTCGAACGTACCCAAATTCGAGGGAAAGGGAGGAGAAGACCCCCAAAATCATACCATGTCTTTCCACTTATGGTGTTCCTCTAACTCCATCGTGGATGATTCTATTCGCTTCCTATTACTACAACGGACCCTCACTGGAGCAACAGTTAAGTGGTATATTGACCAACCTCATAGGACTCATCTTACATTTACATCCCTTGCCTCCACTTTCTTGCAATTCTTCCAGCTACCTGTTTGTTATGATGCTGGTGTAGAGATCCTCTTATCTTGTAGACAGAATATGGCCACCTACATCACGAACCACATCAATGAGTGGCATAAACAATGTACTTTATGTAAGATCAAGTTGGACGACCATATTTTCTTAGACTGGTTCTGAGCGACCTCAGTCTGAGGAAGAAGCCATCCTCAAAGCCCAACAATTTGATCTTATTTACACCCAATCCAACTACCTATACTCCATCCTACCCGACGCCCCTCGTGCTGACTCCTCCCGAAGCGATGCCCCGGGAGGATCTCATGCCACCGTCGGCATCATCGGGCATGTAGCATCACGCACCCAACCATACATGGCTATGCCTACTACTAGCGGCCTCGATCTCTCGCGTGCCACGTCCCATTCTGAAGCGACTACATCATACGCCTTAGTCATTCGACCTCCTCATACTCATGGACCATCATGCCCAAAGCAGTGTTATGGCCATGCACCCACACCTTATAATCCTCCTGTGGGACAACCCACTTTTTACCACCACCCAGCTCCGCCCGCACATTCACAAGTTTCGCTGACTTACTATCCCCCGCAAGCCCCACTTGTGCAACCACAAGCTCCTCCAATTTATCACCCACCGTCGACCCCACCAGTACCAGCTCAACCTCAGCACATCCCGGTTACTACTGTCATGTCCCAAATTTGGTATTGGGTCACAATGGCCTAATCACATTGGCCCTATTCATTAGAGTTTGTCAAATTGATGCTAAAGGTCAAATAATTGCCAAGGAGGAAAATTACTAGTTTCCTAGGTTTGGGGTGGAAGCTTTGGGATTTGGAATAATGGGGATAATAAATGATGTTTGAACATTAGAATGGCATAAATATTTAATAAAGGAGCTAAATAAATATATACAAGTGAAAATCAAAGTGGCATTTCATCATGAAGACACATGGAGGAAGTGGGACCCACATATGGCTAGATTTCCCCACTACACTTGGCATCATTCTCTCACCAATTCGAATTCAAGGTGAATGGTAACATACTTTGGGGAGTCCAAAAGGTATTATTCATTGCATGACTCATCCAAGGTCGAAATATAGAGGAAGAGTAACTCCCATGGAAGAGGAAGAGGCAATTTGGAGCTAGTGAGACACTTGGGCTAGATTCCCTAGCTCTATGACAACAATGATGAAGATGCTATGACACCTATGACACAAATCAGACCTGAAGGCTGACATATGACATATATGACATGTCAGGGCTAAAAATAGACTCCAAGAGGGCGCTCAAGGGTGTTAGGGCAGCTAAGATGCTTCCACATGTGATTTGGTGGAAGTGGGAGACTAGGAATTGTTGTACAAGTGGCGTTCTTTGGAATCTCTTCCCAACATGAGTTGGCATGAGTCTCTTGGAATGAATTCGAACCATGGAGGACATTAGAAGTTTATAAATGTCAATAACAAAGAATGAAACCAGCTTTTGATCATTTGTAGAATTTGCAATTGCATTTGTGAAGAGGGAGAGCTAGTGGATGACTAGTTTCTTGCCTTAGCCAATTTCGAGGGTGAAAGATTCCCATCCAAGTTGGTAATTGGAAAGGCCATTCAGACCTTTCATTTGGAGCTTTAATGGAGTCTTTATTTGCAGGTGTAAGCTACAGGGCAGCTCATGGTTTCTTCTATTGCAGCTCACTCCTTCAACCATTTCCAGTTTTGATGGCATATTCTTGATCCTTGAGGGAGGGCGTTTTTGGTGAGCTATTGTACTCTTTGGGGAAGCTTTTAATGCCCCATTTATTTTGTGATATGAAGTAAATACTCTGTTCTTCATCTCCAAAAAGTTTCAGGTCGAAATTCCAAGTAGAAATGTATAAATCTCATTTTTAATGGAAGAACCATGCCATTTCCCCACTACCTTGTTGTGAGCCAATGTATTGATGATGATTTCGAATGAATGGATGATTCTATGATATATTTGTGATCAATATAATGCCATGGATGTATTCTACAAGTTTCATGTACTGTACTTGAGCATTTGAAGCATTTTTATTCAGTTTAGTTGTATTGGGAGGTGAAATAGTGCCATTTCCCCAAGGGTCGAATTGGGGATTTTTGCAGTTGAATGGGAGAGGGTGAGAACAGTTGTAATAATCCATTAATGGTGCATATGAGACTTTAATAAAATACTTAACACATTACATACCTCTGTTCATAAATTTGAGTGGGTTTGGAGGCATTTGGGAAGCCATTTTCAGTGCTTACCCCAGGGGGATTTGAACCCCAAATTACTAGTAAAATTGCATAATTGGTTCAGAATATTAAGAGAGTTTGCAGAGGTCTTTTGGTGGACATATGTCATCCATAAACATCATATTCAAGTTATAATATCATTCATACACCTTCCTTGAAGATTTGAAGGCATTTGGAGTCAATTTGAGACCTAGAGACCAATACTAGTCAAAGGAAAATCACTAGTAAAGTTACCTACATTGATCAGAATTGAAAGAGGATTTGCAGAAGTATTTTAAAGGTCCAAAGGCATCCCTGAAACACATATTTATGTTCTAATACCATTCATATACCTTCTCAGAAGATTTGGGATCATTTGGGGCAAAATTGGGACTTAGAGATCAAAACTAGTCAAAGGTCTAACTAGGAAAAAAAGTGAAAAATTGCCATTTTAATAAAATTCCTAACAAGGGACATTACAGTGGTATCAGAGCATGATCTTGGCACCTGATGTGGTATAATATCTATGAGGAAAAGAATTTAGGTACCACCATTATATATTGAAACCAAAAGTGCTTTTGTTGAAGAGGAAAAAAAAAAGTAGGAGAAGAAGAGCAAATTTTTTGAGGGAACTATGACTAGGGATGAAAAGGGAGCCTCATATGATGGTGAGGAGCATATAAAAATTATGAAAACAATATTTGAAGATATGACCAAGCAAATTAAGGAAGGATTCGAATTGTTTTCTATCGAACTTGTGGAAAAAATTATTGATTTTAAGGAAACCAAGGGGCAAAATGCAACAGCTTGCTTGAAGGAGCAAAAGGAAGAGACATCACAAGATAGTGAAGAATATTCTATTGAAAATATGGAAGATCATTTCGAGACACCTTCTAGCTTAGACATGAACCAAAGAGCATCTACTGATGGATGCTTAAACTATGAAGGAGTACCTATTGATGGGTGCTCACACCTCTATGTTGGTGACATAGAGATCACTTTTGAAAATGTTGCTGCAAGCCCAAGTTCCATTAAGCATGATAATGAAGACCTTGCAGCAGTTGAAGAAGAACCAAGATCAACTTCCCCATCACCACTTGAGCTTCATGAAGTTGGTCCAAGAAAAAATGAAGAAGATGAGGAGGTTCATTTGCAAGAGCCTCATTTTCTTGAAGGGTCCTTAAAGATGAATGAAAAGAAGATCCAAGAGTCCCTCAGCATTCTCCATGACACTCAAGCATTGGTGTCAAATTCTTGTTGGAGAGCTACTTCATTGGAGGAAACATCCTTCCTTGAAGACATGGAGAAGATTCAAAGAGCAATGTGCCACATCAAAGGTAATTTCATGTCTTTGCTTTTTGATAGAAACCATTTGTTTGAGCTTAATGAATTGTTACATGATGCATACTTGAAGAATAATGAGGATATTCATAAGCTCACAATTCAAAATGAGCAACTTCTTGAAAAGTTGCAAGATACTTGTTTTTCCTCCTATGTTTCAGATTGTCAAATGGTAGATTGTTTGGAGGATTCTCATGACATGGTGGATCATGATAAATGTGAAAATTTGAATGTTCTTGATGTGTTTGAAGATGAACTTGAAGAGATCCAAACACTTGATGTGGTGGAAGAGGAATTTGAATTGCCTCTTGATGAAGGTTATGCAATTTTTAAAGAAGAGCATGATTCCTCTACATTGGAACCAAACTATGACAAAGAGTTCACACTTTTGAAGGAGCTGCATGATACTACCCATATGGATCCTTCCCATGATGAAACTTCTGCACTTTTTGATCATTTGGGTGAGTTAGTTCATTCTCCTACTTCCTACAATTCCATGTTTTGCAACATTAGTCTCAATGAAGTATGGGTGAAAGGGTTCTTTTTGATGGTGCCACATGAGGAGCATGGAACTCCTAGATTTAACTTTTATGATGACATGGTTGGAGCACATTCTTATTCACATTTGCAGCAGCATCATTTGTCACTTTATGATGATTCACATCTACATGGATGTACCTATGATATGGATTTGAGTCACTTGAAGACTCATGGTTTTTCTTGCTCAACACTGGGTTCATTTTATGTTAGAGGAACTTCATCCAACACTTGGGTGAATAGATTTATGATGGGAGAACATTTTTGTTGGCAGCCACATACTTTGTTACATCTTTATGATTCTCACATTCATGGATGTATGGGTGAGACTTCTTTGAGTCATTTGAAGTCTCCTTGTTTTTTCTGCTCATTATTTGGTTCAGATTTTAGTGGAGATTCTTCATTCACTTCTTGGATGAAAGAATACATGGTTGAATATTTTGATGCATATCACATCCTTTTGGAGCAGCATTATAGGACATGGGATCCTCACCTATGTCATTGGAGCAGATTTGATTGGTCACTTGAAGCTTGTATGCACTTGGAAAATGGTGGTCTACTTGCTTGGAGGTATAAGCACCTTCATGACTCTTTGATTAAGCATATCCTTGATGTACATTTTCATTATGTTGTTATGTACTTTGATGATATATATTTGGTACTCATGATGTTTGGAAGGATGCATACAAGAAAATGGGATCCAGGAATCCTCTTAACTAATGGTGTGGGTTGGAGAGCACTCTTAATTATTGGGGTGCAATACAAGCAATGGGACCCTGGAATAATTTTTATCTCATTGGTTTCAAATTTTTTGGGGAAACAAGCAGTATGGGATATGGATTTCCCCACTTAATAAAGTGATTTTTATCAGAGTAGTGCAGCAGCAAGCATGGTGGTTCCTCTCTAAAATCTTCATGGAAACTCAAAGACTCAAGGTTGGGCAATTCAATGGCAACTTCAAAGAATTATACAGAAAGCAGGTTCTTCAACACCCATGTTTAAAATTGCTTGAGGACAAGCAATATTGGGAAGGGAGGATTTGTCATGTCCCAAATTTGGTATTGGGTCACAATGGCCTAATCACATTGGCCCTATTCATTAGAGTTTGTCAAATTGATGCTAAAGGTCAAATAATTGCCAAGGAGGAAAATTACTAGTTTCCTAGGTTTGGGGTGGAAGCTTTGGGATTTGGAATAATGGGGATAATAAATGATGTTTGAACATTAGAATGGCATAAATATTTAATAAAGGAGCTAAATAAATATATACAAGTGAAAATCAAAGTGGCATTTCATCATGAAGACACATGGAGGAAGTGGGACCCACATATGGCTAGATTTCCCCACTACACTTGGCATCATTCTCTCACCAATTCGAATTCAAGGTGAATGGTAACATACTTTGGGGAGTCCAAAAGGTATTATTCATTGCATGACTCATCCAAGGTCGAAATATAGAGGAAGAGTAACTCCCATGGAAGAGGAAGAGGCAATTTGGAGCTAGTGAGACACTTGGGCTAGATTCCCTAGCTCTATGACAACAATGATGAAGATGCTATGACACCTATGACACAAATCAGACCTGAAGGCTGACATATGACATATATGACATGTCAGGGCTAAAAATAGACTCCAAGAGGGCGCTCAAGGGTGTTAGGGCAGCTAAGATGCTTCCACATGTGATTTGGTGGAAGTGGGAGACTAGGAATTGTTGTACAAGTGGCGTTCTTTGGAATCTCTTCCCAACATGAGTTGGCATGAGTCTCTTGGAATGAATTCGAACCATGGAGGACATTAGAAGTTTATAAATGTCAATAACAAAGAATGAAACCAGCTTTTGATCATTTGTAGAATTTGCAATTGCATTTGTGAAGAGGGAGAGCTAGTGGATGACTAGTTTCTTGCCTTAGCCAATTTCGAGGGTGAAAGATTCCCATCCAAGTTGGTAATTGGAAAGGCCATTCAGACCTTTCATTTGGAGCTTTAATGGAGTCTTTATTTGCAGGTGTAAGCTACAGGGCAGCTCATGGTTTCTTCTATTGCAGCTCACTCCTTCAACCATTTCCAGTTTTGATGGCATATTCTTGATCCTTGAGGGAGGGCGTTTTTGGTGAGCTATTGTACTCTTTGGGGAAGCTTTTAATGCCCCATTTATTTTGTGATATGAAGTAAATACTCTGTTCTTCATCTCCAAAAAGTTTCAGGTCGAAATTCCAAGTAGAAATGTATAAATCTCATTTTTAATGGAAGAACCATGCCATTTCCCCACTACCTTGTTGTGAGCCAATGTATTGATGATGATTTCGAATGAATGGATGATTCTATGATATATTTGTGATCAATATAATGCCATGGATGTATTCTACAAGTTTCATGTACTGTACTTGAGCATTTGAAGCATTTTTATTCAGTTTAGTTGTATTGGGAGGTGAAATAGTGCCATTTCCCCAAGGGTCGAATTGGGGATTTTTGCAGTTGAATGGGAGAGGGTGAGAACAGTTGTAATAATCCATTAATGGTGCATATGAGACTTTAATAAAATACTTAACACATTACATACCTCTGTTCATAAATTTGAGTGGGTTTGGAGGCATTTGGGAAGCCATTTTCAGTGCTTACCCCAGGGGGATTTGAACCCCAAATTACTAGTAAAATTGCATAATTGGTTCAGAATATTAAGAGAGTTTGCAGAGGTCTTTTGGTGGACATATGTCATCCATAAACATCATATTCAAGTTATAATATCATTCATACACCTTCCTTGAAGATTTGAAGGCATTTGGAGTCAATTTGAGACCTAGAGACCAATACTAGTCAAAGGAAAATCACTAGTAAAGTTACCTACATTGATCAGAATTGAAAGAGGATTTGCAGAAGTATTTTAAAGGTCCAAAGGCATCCCTGAAACACATATTTATGTTCTAATACCATTCATATACCTTCTCAGAAGATTTGGGATCATTTGGGGCAAAATTGGGACTTAGAGATCAAAACTAGTCAAAGGTCTAACTAGGAAAAAAAGTGAAAAATTGCCATTTTAATAAAATTCCTAACAAGGGACATTACAACTACCCTCAGCAGGAACCCCCACCACCTACTCAGCCACAAAACCATCCCAACCCCCAAGGGCAAGTCTATGCCCAACAACACCCACAGCAAAACCAGCCTGCTGAACGCAACCAGCAAGGCCAACAGAACAGAGGGAGAGGACGTAACCATAGGAACAACCAACCCCAGGACCAAGGCGGTCAACAACCAAACCCCCCAAATAACAACAATGCCGCCCCACCCGTCCAAAACCTCGATAGACCACCTCGCCAGGGAAAGAATCCCAATCTATGAACGAATCATCCTTGTTCCATATGTGGGGTTTATGGCCACTACACACACAATTGTCCGCATTTGGATCGTGCCCGTCAACTTTGGACGAATGACGCCCAACGCCAAGGACAAGATGCTCCTCCTGCACAACCCAACCCCAAGCCACCTCCCATGGTGCTGCAAAATCCCTTGCCCACGCAAGGAATAGTAAATAACCAACCTCTGGCTCCCCCTCAAGGAACCGCACAACCTCCTTAGCAGATGACATATGCTACAAACCAACCGAAAGATTCAGGTACCCATCATTTCCTCATGATGTCATCGACCGACGTCAATCTTCAGACACGACGAAACCAATATGGCCCCACCCCTGAAACCACCCCTGTTGATATGCCTGTTAATTCTCTTTCCATAGATCAATCATTATGAATACCCCCACCACATGGCGATGGGGCCCCAAAAGCCCCTCGTTTCCCCCTACGATGCATCAACAACAATCTCAATGCACGCACCGCCACCAACTATAACATCATGGATGATCTTGCGCAGTCCCCCGCTGCTATGTTTGCCTTGGAAGTCCTAAAGAACTGTCCTACATAGAGGAAATTATTGCTATTCGCCATCGGTGCGATAGACCCTAACAACTCATGAGTGATGGCATTCGACTTAGACCAAGCCGATCCATGTTTGCCTTCGACATTATCTTTCCAAGTTTTTGTATCCATTCGAAACCTGGTAATTCATAGATGCATCATTGATGAAGGTGCCTCCACCTGCGTGATGTCGACATTTGTCTGGAAGAAACTCGGATCTCCTACACTACAGCCATCCACCACCGCATTACGAGCTTACGATGGCCATTCGGCTCAACCGCAAGGTCTGTTGGCTAACGTGCCCGTTCAATTAGGTGGCAAAACAGTTCTCAACGACATAAAGGTTATTAATGCCTAGGTTGATTATAACCTCTTACTCGGTCGTAGTTACATGTATGCTATGAAGGTCGTTGCGTCATCCATCTTCCGCATCATGATGTTCCCCCATGAGGGACGTGTGGTAAAAATTGACCAAATAACATACTACAATCCCAACGCCCTCGCTGCTCCTGAAAATGTTCTCCCCACGATTAAACAACCCATTTAGAACGCTCCTACATCGTTCGTCTCCACTTTCGGACCCAGAATCTACTTGGAATCACCAATGAATTCCACGTTCCAATCCATTCCACCCCCTTTACAGATAACCGAAATATCTGATTTATACACCATTTCATCCAACCCAACTGAACCCAACCTGCGGCCACCCTTACTACTGCATCCACCATCAGTACCAAGCCATGTTGGAGAAACACTGATCCATATGATCCTGTTTTTATTCCCACCTTCTAGAGTGACAAGCACCCTGATTATGGCCACTCTTAATCTCCCCGAGTTAACCCTAGGTCTACCCGTGTGTTATTTACTCGCTCCTACTCCTCCCCCAACACCTCAAGTTGTCCTCCAACCTGTTCAACCTATCAGCACTTCCAACCAACCACCCCCCGGTGTTGCGAACTTACCCAACCGCCCCGCCGCCGCGGCATCCACATCTACAAAAAACCCTCCCCCACCACCACCTAAAAACGCTGGGGGCAGAGGCCCGCAAAACTATATCGCCCCACCGGTAAGAAAATTTGTGGCATCTCAACCACCTCCGCGAGCACTCCCTAAGTGATCCCTATGTGACGATATCGGCCACGCCACCCACAACTTCCCACAATTACCCGATATTCAACAACACATGACGATTTTGGACGGTGACCCTAACATTTCAGTTGTTGTACTAACCCCCCCAGCCCATCAGCATAACAAGACATTGCGTACCAACCACGCTTGCGCTATATGTGGGATATACGGTCACTACTCGCACCATTTCCCCGACCTTCTGGAGTATAGATTGGTACTTCACGAACTATCCCAATCCAATTTAGAACCATCTATCACGACCATTGAAGAAATTCACCCTCCAAAATCTTCCTCCTCGGAAGAGATTAACACCATCTACATGATCTTCACATTCGATGGACACACGTCATCCCCCGCACACGACCTCCCCCCAACCGATTTGGCCACACACCACTTTCAGAGCGACAAGGAGATACTCGAAACACTTACTGCACCTGACTATCCCTGGGATGACATGCATCATTGATCTTATTTTATTCCTAAGGAGGCTTCCCCTTCCACAGCCACTCAGTTTTCAATCGAAACGAAGGAATTCCTACCCGAGAAGGTCGATTGGTTTAAGAACCCTATTCCCACCCCTGACACCTTCAAGGATGGTAACATGGCCAATATATCACCTACCATACAGATTGATATTTCCATTACACCTGGTACACCTGAACTCATCGCAGTAGGTGCCGCTTGTATGGAATATAGAATCGGGGAATCCAAGAAGTTTTTTCAAGAGTTTCGTGATGTCTTTGCTTAGTCTTATACTGAGATGCCCGGACTGGACCCCACCATCGTTGAACATCACATTGATACATGGCTGGAAGTCCCACCTGTCCGCCAGAAGCAAAGACCCATTCACCCATCCAAACTCCCTGCATTCAAAGCCAAAATTGAGAAGCTGCGAAAAGCCGAATTGATCTATCCCATCGCTTACATCACCTGGGTTTCCAACCCTGTACCTGTCAATAAAAAACAGGGCACTCTCTGTGTTTGCATAGATTTTCGAGATCTCAATCATGCATGTCCCAAAGACAACTTCCCCACACCCTTCATCGACTAGCTCTCTGACGCTTGTGCAGGACATGAAGTCCTCTCCTTCATGGACGGCTTCTCTGGATACAACCAAATACACATCCGGAAAGAAGATCAATACACGACTGCTTTCACTACCCCATGGGGCACCTTTTCCTATCGGGTCATGCCATTTGGACTAAAGAACGCAGGTGCCACTTTCCAATGAGCCATGACATATTGTTTCCACGGCCTAATTCATATCATCCTGGTTTACCTAGATGACCTTACCGCTCGCTCCAAAGAACGATCTAACCACCTAAATGACCTTCGACAAGTCTTCCTGTGTTGCCACAAATACAGAATCCGCTTGAACCCTCTCAAGTGTGTCTTTTTCATTCCTGTAGGCTAGTTGTTAGGATTCATCGTTTCACAGAAAGGGATAACTGTTGACCCTTTAAAAGTTCAAGCCATCTTGGATCTACCTTCCCCTCGCACCATACATCAGTTACAGAGTCTACAAGGGAGAGCCAACTTTCTCCACCACTTTGTTCCTGAATATGCCACGACGGTTCACGGCTTTCTTTGCTTACTCCACACCCGCAGTCCATTTGTCTGGGACGAACAAGCTCAAGCATCCTTTTTAGCTCTTAAAAAAGCCTTAACTAAAGCTGAATTTATCTATCCCATCGCTTACATCACCTGGGTTTCCAACCCTGTACCTGTCAATAAAAAACAGGGCACTCTCTGTGTTTGCATAGATTTTCGAGATCTCAATCATGCATGTCCCAAAGACAACTTCCCCACACCCTTCATCGACCAACTCTCTGACGCTTGTGCAGGACATGAAGTCCTCTCCTTCATGGACAGCTTCTCTGGATACAACCAAATACACATCCGGAAAGAAGATCAATACACGACTGCTTTCACTACCCCATGGGGCACCTTTTCCTATCGGGTCATGCCATTTGGACTAAAGAACGCAGGTGCCACTTTCCAATGAGCCATGACATATTGTTTCCACGGCCTAATTCATATCATCCTGGTTTACCTAGATGACCTTACCGCTCGCTCCAAAGAACGATCTAACCACCTAAATGACCTTCGACAAGTCTTCCTGCGTTGCCACAAATACAGAATCTGCTTGAACCCTCTCAAGTGTGTCTTTTTCATTCCTGTAGGCTAGTTGTTAGGATTCATCGTTTCACAGAAAGGGATAACTGCTGACCCTTTAAAAGTTCAAGCCATCTTGGATCTACCTTCCCCTCGCACCATACATCAGTTACAGAGTCTACAAGGGAGAGCCAACTTTCTCCGCCGCTTTGTTCCTGAATATGCCACGACGGTTCACGGCTTTCTCCGCTTACTCCGCACCCGCAGTCCATTTGTCTGGGATGAACAAGCTCAAGCATCCTTTTTAGCTCTTAAAACATCCTTAACTAATGCCCCATTGATCTCCCCCCTGGATTTCTCGAAGAATTTTATCCTCTATGTCTCGTCATCTGAATGCGTAATCTCTGGGGTCCTCGTTCAAGAAGATAGTGCGTGGAAAGAACACGTAATCTACTATGTGAGTTAGACCCTATCTGGCCCATAGTTGCATTACCCCCAAGAAGAGAAGTTGGCCCTAGCTGTCGTCTTCTCCGTACAAAAGGTCCGTCACTATATATTACTGAGCCCAACTACTGTGCTGGCCGACTCTAATCCTATGGTCTACCTTTTGAGTCGTCACCTCCTACAAGGCTGCGTGGCTAAGTGGGTCATTATTCTCTAAGAGTATGACCTCACGTTTACAACACCCAAAACCGTCAAGGCCCTTGCATTGGCGCAACTAATGACGAACTTGCCATCATTGTCCAATTCAAATCCCATCAATACCAGTCTCCCTGATGAGGTTGAGCAAGTTCTTAACGATTGCCACAGTGGAGCCTATGGCGGACACTTCTCCGGGATGGCCACCACCCAGAAAATTATCTGCATCGGATATTTTTGGCCCTACCTCTTCACTAACTGCATCACTATAGTTAAACATTGCTGAAATTTCCAACTCTTCGTCCCCAAGGCGAGGACACCACCCACGCTTGTCCATCCAGTCGTCACTATTGGCCCGTTCTGCAAATGGGCCATTGATTTCATGGAGTGTAACCCTTCCTCGAAAGGTGGCCACAAATATATCATTGTAGCTGTAGATTAATTTACCAAGTGGGCCGAGGCCATGCCCACTTTCAACTGCAAATCCGACACTGCAGCTTGTTTCTTCTTCAATCATGTCATTACCCATTTCAGGGTCCCACAACAACTCGTGTCAGATCACGGTAAACACTTCGAGGACTCCATTTGGAAGGAGTTGTCTATCCTTTTGAAATTCACGCATCAACACTACTCCACCTATTACCCCCAAGGGAACGGCCAAGTAGAGGCCATCAACAAAATATTGAAGACCATTCTTCAACGTACTATAAATCACCATAAGTCCAACTAGCATCACATGTTATTTCCAGAACTTTGGGCCTATCGCACTGCCACTAAGACTGCCACAGGTTTCACCCCTTTCCACTTAGTCCACGGCATTGAGTTGGTCCTCCCCATCGAGTGCCAGATTCCCGCCCTACACATAGCTGTTGAACTCCTACCCGATACCTCCCCCCTTGAACAACACCTAATCCTTTTGGAATAGGACAACGAGGATCGCCGGATAGCCCTCCAAACCATTGAGGCTGCTAAGAACCGCTCCAAAGTGGGCTATGAGAAACATGTTCACCCACGTAATTTTCGGGAGGGATACCTTCTCCTAGT
The DNA here is from genome assembly GCA_027924585.1 of Larix kaempferi. Taxonomy (NCBI): domain Eukaryota; kingdom Viridiplantae; phylum Streptophyta; class Pinopsida; order Pinales; family Pinaceae; genus Larix; species Larix kaempferi. The sequence continues at coordinate 6,258,428 of BSBM01000182.1, read as the reverse complement.
CTACGACCAAGCACACGATAAGACTGGGAAAGGAAAATTTGAATCCATATAGCAAGGACCATATATTGTCCATACCTGTCTAGGACATGGGGCATACATCCTCACCGATTCTAAAGGAAACACCCTGCGCAACCCTCGAAATGGGTTGTACCTTAAACGATTCTACCCTTAGCACCGTTTCAGGACTCTCTAGTCCCTATTGTACAGTTTCATTTCTTTTTGTTTTTCACCTTTTTTCGCCAAGACCTCACATTTTGTTCTCCCTGCATGATCACAGATGGATTCCCTCCCACCACAATACGTCGGTTTTGCTGATGGCACAAGTCGCTGGTCCCCGAACCTCGCCTCTGCAGCTTGGGTCCTGTATTTCCCTCACACGAGCTAATCCACCTCGATGGAGTGTGCATAGGTGCTGCTAGAAATAACCAGGCTGAGTACGATGTTGTGGTCGATCTACTGACCGCCGCCCTCCATATGGGCATATGTCACCTTCGTGTGTTTCTTGACTCCCAGCTACTTGTCGCCCAACTCAACAACCGTTACCAGGTACAAGAGCTCTGCCTTTTTAGAAAGTTCCTGCGCACTAAACAAATGATCAGATAGTTTGAATCTATTACATTCACTCAAGTCCCATGAAATCAAAATAGTATAGCAGACCAAATGGCTAACAACATTCTCAACTGGCATACAAATCACAATATGTAACACACATAACCATATCACCTACATGAACATAACAACATCATTTAGGCATTTAAAAACTATAAAAATCACAAAAAAGAAACCATTACCACAATTGCATCCACGTGCATCATCGCAACTGCATCCACGTGCATATAATACAACCATCATGATATGTGCATCCACGTGCATAAAAAGTAAACATCATCACAAAAGGCATCCACGTGCCAATAAATATATATATATATATCATAGAAATATCATAAGTACCCACTGTACCCAAATATACATATAAACACAGCGAGGATCCCCAACAACGTCCTCGATAAATATCATAAGCCGTATCTACAAAAAATCCCACATGCTCAAAGCAGTGGGGGAAACCCTATCAACTGCCTAGTCAGACTCCTCTCAGTAGTCCTCATCATCATCACCCCCCTCTGACTCCACCGCCTCCGTCGCTAGCTCATCCTCTCCTTGCTCCTCCTTGGGTAGCTCCTCAGGATCCTCCTCCTTGGGATCCTACTGTGGCTCCCCCTCCTCGGGCTCATCCTCCTCAGGCTCAACATCCTCATCATCCTCCCCAAGATAGGGTACATCTCCTTGAGCAAAATATCTCACGGTCTGTGCGGCCATCGCAATACGCCTCATGATGGGCCTCCACTCTTGTGGAGCATCATAACATATGTTAATCAACTCCTGATCTAGATCCTTCCAACCGTCACTCTCGACCCCTCTAGGAGCTGATCAATGCCTTGTCGCAAAACGTCCAAGGTAACCGTGACACTCCGACGCCACCCCTGTCCATGAACTACTAGATCAACCCTCTCTATACGGCCTCTTTGTGACCGATGCCCCAACGACGGTCGAGGTCCCACATCTGCAACAAGAAACATTAAAACGTCAATAAATACCGACTAGATACAACATAATATTGTGTACCGAAAACAAACAAAACAAAAATAGATGTACCATCTGGTCCCCAAACCTGACCAGGAGGTCTCGACAACTCTGGGTCCCCATGAAAGTCCATCCAGTGGTATGGGTAGTCCTCATTAGATACTGGTATCTGCATCCACTGTCTAAACAACTCCTCTAAGAAAAAATGGCCCACTAGCCCTCCACCCGTGCGAGTCATCATCTCGCCCCATCGCCGCATCCACGGCTCTGTTAGTGGCGCCTCCTGCACTGCTCTATGAGGCCGCAGTGTGTGTATCCGCTCAAATAAAAATGCACATAGAAAGGAAGGGTAACATAACCCCTTCCCCAGATGCCTAACCTTACTCATCTCTCACCGAACAGCTGTCAAGTACATCTGCCCCCAAGCATAATACGTCCCGTTAAGGATGCTCTATCAACACCATCTACCCTCCCAAGATCCGGTGAGGGCCATGCGAACCCAAAATACGTACCACTATCACCACAATAGCCTGGGTAGTGGGACTCTCTAGATCACAAAGCATAAGTGCAGAGCCACTCACCTCCTCCACCAACAGACAATGTCTATCCAATAAGGTCTCCATCGATATATTCCCCGGCCTCCTCGGCTGGGTATCAGCAACCATGCCCAACCTGGGCAGTCCAGTCAAGAAATATACATCGGTCAGGGTCATATCTAGTCGCTCGCCCTGAATCATAAAAGCCTCGATATCTGAGTCCCAAAACTCAATCAACTTGTTCAGCAATAGCGGTGCTGAATGCATCAGTGGGATCTGTGCAAACTTCAGGAGCCCACAGTTAACTAGGGCCTCCCGAACTCCCCCGTCAGTCCGAATGCATCGTTGGATGGTACCTGAGACTTCTCTCTCTCTCCAAGTCACCACTGGCATCCTTCAAATAACAACAACAAAATGCATTAGAACCACATCTATCTCCCATACCCTCAAAATCCATCCCTGATACCAACACAAGTTTTGGCCCCATAGATGTGCTTTGGAGCGCGTTTTTCCCCTTGAAACGCGCACTTCTAGAGTGCACTTGTTAAGCCCATTGTTTCGCTCTGCATCGCGTTTTCCTCTCAGAAAGCTGTGCTTCAGAGCGCAACTATGCCCCCCTCAGTTGCTCCCTAGAGTGCGTTTTCCCCTAGGAATATCGCGCTTTAGACAACAACTAAGCGGGTCATACCCGCGCCGCAAACCACGCATCTGGAGGCCCTCTTTGTGCTCTAAACCACGCTTTAGAGAAGGATACCCATGCACTGCGAGTGCAGCTACCCTGCCCATAACCGTGGTCCAGACTGTACAAAACCCTCCGAAAAGCGCGCTTTGCCACGTTGGCAACAATTAATGCCCGGTACGACCCCCTAGAGACCCAAACCCCAACGAAAACATTTAAATGACATGGCTAAGGCCATGAACACTTACCTGCAACTCCCGGAATGCAAATCCACCAGTCCAATCTCTTGTAATCTCAACTTTCACCTCTGGGTTCCTCTAATCTCCTGTCAAACTCACCAATCACAAATGACACCTATTAGGAGGGTCCACTTACTATTTATAGACATTGGACTTATTTTTGTTTTTCCATTATGGGATCATCCGATGTCCATTTCTCAAACCGTTGATACCAATGGATTCAACGCATCTAGAACTTCGCGGTGGTTGATTCGGTTTCCCGTTTTCACCGACACCTTTTTTGGGCATTTTTTCATATGCCCCTTGTCGCCTTGGTTTGTGTGCCACATCGGATGTTGTCCATTTTTGACGTTCTTTACACCACCAGATCCAGTTTTCCGTGCATGTGACAATGCTTGAGCTCATTTCTCGCTTTCACCAACCCCCTTTTTGGGAATTTTTCCTATGCCCCTTGTCGCCTCAGTTTGCGTGCCACATCGGTCGTTGTTCATTTTTGACATTCTTTATATCATCGGATTGAGTTTTCTGTGCTTGTGACCATGCTTGAGATTATTTCTCGCTCTCACCAAAAACATTCAATGATATTTTGTCCCTACACCTTATCGCCTCGATTTGCGATCCACATCGACTGCTGTCACATTTTACCAATTCCTGCATCGCAACCTATCCATGAGCCTTCCGCTCCATCCATACTGAAATTATTACGTTATTTTGACACCATTCACCAACCCACAAGGAGGCCTCATCAGTGTTCCCCCCTACCACGATTCTTGATCCCCATACTTGCCCCTTGATTGAACACTTCCTCCTTGCCTCACCATAACTTTAGTTCGGTATAATTTTATCCCTTTTTTGGGTCGATCAATTCCTTTATGAAAAATGCACTTAGGGAGTTTCTGTTAAGCTCTTTTCTGACTCCTAAAACAATGAAAAGATCGCCGAGCAATCTTGCTTCCTTTCATGCTCGCTAAAAGTATCTAAAAGGGCGTCTACCTGGTATAAGTTTACCCCTTTTCCGGACCTTGTAGACTAATTACGAAAAAGGAATACTCTACTCACATCGGCTAGAAGAGTTCTTCATTGCATCCTTTTATCCCTTTTCGGGCTTTGGAGACTAACACACGAAAAAGAACCCCCTTGGAGTCTTCTGATTGCTTTTAGACTCTTTAAAATTGAAAGCAACCACGAGCACTCACCATCCTGGGCTCATCTAAATCCACACGACGGTACCTTTTCAATACATCCGAGTCTTCTTATCGCTTTTAGACTCTTTAAAATTGAAAGCAACCTCGAGCATGAACTGTCCTGGGCTCGTTCAATCCACAAGACAGTACCATTTCTTGAGCACACTTCTATCCCTTCTTTGAGATCCTTAAACCATGAAGAAGGCTCCAACGGTGCCTATCGGCGCCACATCACAACATACACATCAACCTTATTATTGCACCTTCCCCAATTTGGTCGTTTTTGTTTAGAGTATTTTGCGATATGCCACCTTGAGATTTTCTTGATACCATATATCATTTTTCTCCCCCGAGTCTCCCCCATTTGCATTCATAACCCCTGACCCCTTAAAGCTATGATCCCCACTCTTGAAGATTAGTTTCATGTGTTGCCTGATCATCCATGTTATCATACTCTGAACAAAGGAAGTTTGAGTCCCCTTGCCCACCTTTTACGACCTCAGTTGTTCCCCACAATATATCAGTCCCCATAAGACATCAGTCCCACCTACAGTCTTACCACCTTCTGGTCATGCACCTCATGCTCCTACTACATAAACATCATTGCCTTGGTAGTTGTCGGTCTCCCTCTGTCGACGCCAACTCATTTATTCCAGAGGATAGACCCGGAGGTCCTTGCGCCTTGGACTCATCACTATCAGTGGTGAGTGCCTACGGATCATTTTGAGAAGAGTCCTTATTGCCTCTCCAGATGGTTGTTTCTCACGTGCTCGACTTCAACACCTTCATCACACCGTTGAGATCTGTGCAGGGTATTGGTCCCTTCAGTTATTAGTCGAAGACCCCGGATGTCCCCCGACTCCAGCATATTGGTGAGTCAATTCAAAACACCCAGTTATATGTTCTTGTGGATATCCGGGCTGCGTTTGGCGATTATATGGATGCTGTCATTTCCACACACCAGTTCTCCATATCAACCATGGTCAGACCATGGGTATCTATCACGTCTCCATCTCTGGTAAAAGCATTTAATTATTTAATTTCTGTCTATTTGCATGAAGACACTAATTAGAGCCTAAACTATTTTTTCCGCAATGCAACCAAGAGTGAAAAAGGGCATGGTGAACCATAAGGGGGAGAGTAATTAAGTCGTAAGCATCATCGTAGCCTTGGCTTGGTTTAGCTCTTGACCTTGAGTTAAGTTAACTAATGGTTGGTATTTTATTTTTGTCGGTATGCTTATGTTCCTATATATTAGGTGGAGAAACATATATTTCATTTATATGTTTACACAGCAGTAAGCGTAAGCCTAATACCAAACCATTTTGTATGTGTACTTGATCTTAATTAAAGTATACCTTATATTGTTAACATATAATTATTATATGTTTATGCAAGTACAAATTATGATCATATAATTCATATAAGTATGCTTTTTATAATCATAAACATGCATATATTTTAATTGTGAAATTTATGCACTTTGTTTGCATTGGATAAACCCTACCATATATATAGTGGTTATACACACATATTTTTATATACAATGATTTGTAATGTGTATAGATTATAAAAAGAAAATCACGGTTTGAATTTAAGAATGTGTATAATATATATATATATTTACAAATTGTATTTTAATTTTGTGACTATCCAAGTGTTGGAGAAGAAATATGTGGGTTTTATATATTGGAGATTTTATGAGTATATTTTTGGGGGGTTTTTGACCTAGCGTGTACAGGAGAACCTTCACGCTGAGGAAAGGGAGCTGAGCCTCACGCCGACAGGGGAGGCACCATGTCTCGAGAGTGGGATGCCGGTGAAGGCTGAAAAAAAAGGGCCCGAGGCCCTGCAACTCGCTGGTTACTCTCGGTATTCACCGTAGGAGCCCATTGGAATGGAGTTTCACTCCTTGTTACAGCTCGGCTTTTCTCGTTTTATTTTGGGGCATTCGTTGCTTGATTTTTCTGTTTGCTGGTTAAACCTTTCATGCTCTGTTTGGTGTCCATTGGACAAGATAAAGTCGTGGTTCAGTTGTTTATTTTAATGCCTGAGGATACACTGGGGTACATTCCTTGTTTGTTTTTCTTGCTAAAACGTTTCTGAAATTGGGTTTTGTGCATTACTTGAGAAGAAACACGTTTGATATTCTCTGGTGGCTTATTGTAATGGGTGGTCTCTGCGTGAGGTGGAGGAAAAATGCCCAGCCAATAGTAGTGGCTTGGGAAGATATGTTATTCTCAGTATTATGCCTTGCTTTGGAAAAATTGCCTTCGAGTTCGGTTTGACCCTGGATATATACTAAATTTGGTTGGAGTTTGAGTGGAATGCTCTGCGTTCCTCTGTATTCAAGCACCGATCCCATGCTGTAGTAGTTGGGTCTTTCGAAGTGCAGAGCATGAATGCTCTTTTAATTTCAGTAAATATTTTTATTAAATTTTGGACTGCCTCCGGGTGAGTGCGCAGAGCCTGCATGCTCTTTTGAGCGTCATTGCTAGGTGTATCTGCGTGAAGGCAGGATCGTGGAAGCTTTGCACCCTTATGTAGTTGTGTCCATGGGGTATTTTCCTTTCTTATTGACGAAACGAGTCTTGGCTCGAGCTTTCCATTTTACTGTTTACGTTGTCCCTATTTGCTGAGATCGGCATGGGGCTGGAGAACCCCATCGCATGGTTTATCTTTGTGTTGTATCGATATGTTTTTTGGGTTACAGAGAAGGCGTGTGGTTGGAGAGCCCACCCTCTGTCTCTCTTTCCAGTTTCTATGTGTTTTAGTGGTGGCCCATAATTGCTCCGGGACAACGTGATGGCTGTAGAGCGTGGCATGTTCTTGTTTACATAGTTATATTTAACCAGCCCCCCAAATTCATGAATCATCACGAGTTTAATGATTGTATTGCTGTCACAAATTCGTGGAGTTGGTAAAATATATATATGTATATATATATATATCTATGCCATGGAATTGTATTTTCTATTTGGTTTTTGTATGCATTGGAATCCACAAACGTTGGTTATGTTGTAGTGCTTGACATGCGTTGAAATAATATATTTATATGTGAGAATATGTATTATATTGCCATTGTGGTTTGACAGCTAGTGTATGCATGCGAATGTGCTACATAAGGTTAACCTACATACATTTTACACCATGGCCACTCTTTTTAGGTGTATGGTATGAAAGGATATGTGCTATATGTGTATTGCATAAAAGCTGGTATGCTTCATATACCCTCTATAAAGGGTTATAGATCCATAATTTTGTTTATACAATGCCTTTATGGTGTATAGATTTTAAACATAGGGATGCTTTATAGATACAAATGTATGGTATAAACTGGTTAATTCCTATGTACTTATACCATAGTCACACTTTATATAAATTATATAAAGTGTTCAGGTTGTAAACCTTGGATGCCTTGGAATGTACACGTATGGGTTATACATTGGATAAGTTTATATAGTGACATTATAGAGGAGTTATGTTTTCTCTAGTGCATAAAATGGATATATTTTGTGAACATTATATAAAGTGGTCATATGAAATGGTTGTTTTATACCTAGTACAAAAGAGTTACGTTCTATACATTATATAAAAGGATTATGTTTTATATATTATGGAAAGTGGTTATGTCTTGTATATTGTGCAAAGAGGGTATATTTTTTTTATGTATGATATAATTTGGTTATGTTATATATAATTTATGCAATGGGGATGTTGCATATGGTTAAGATATATCACATATGTTATATAATGGTCATGTTGTGCACATGCTTTATGTAATGGTTTTTATAGGCATTGAATAAGTCATAGATATAGATGCTTAATTTTGTTATTACATTTCATCTTTATATATTGCATGTCGAGATGGTATGCATTGGTTAAACTTGCCTATAGTGCTAGTTGTGTTATGCTTATGGTACTGGTCAAATGCATTATATGCATTGACAAGATTTTATGTTGCATGCATGGGATGCATGTCGATTGCCTTGAAAATGTTGCACACATGTCCCCGTCACCTGCACTACGTTATGTCTTTTACTTGCATGACGAATGCACCAGGTGCATGTCGGAACGCTTTACGGCTTGTCGCATGTATTGGTTCTCGGGCGATGAGACTTAGAGACTCTCTATCCTATTTATGGATCACCATGCCTAGCTCGGGGGTGGCCTTTAGACGGACTGAGTATATGCCGTTGAAGAGCCTACGGTTGGGTGGAGCGTTGCATTGCCCACATTAGTTCCCTTTATTAAAATGATTATGTTTTGTAATTTAATTTTGATGTATCTTGATTTTATGAAAAGATATCTAGAGTTTTTGGGTATTATGTTTTATATTACTAATGAAATGTTCTGAGTATGATGAGTACAGGAATAAGACGACAAAAAGAATAAGCATCCCTCAGTTCTACTAAGGTGGTAAGAAAAGTATGCTTGTAATGTCGTTGTATTCATTGATATATTTACGTTGTCTACATTTGATGGTGTCTTTAATTGTAGTCGATTAATGCAAGTGAAGAATAGTATCGTTTATGTAACTCTTCGTGCATTTATATAAAGATGAAGATATTATGCTAATCCTAGGGAAGATAGTGTCATACACACGCTCAGAGTTTTGCCATTTTATGTCATTAATGTGAGAACATATTTAGACGTTTTATTTAATGGGCAAGCATGTGATTGTGAATGCATAAAAGAATGAAGGAGCTCCTTGTGCATTGGAATAAATGTGTAAAGTCTTATGTGGACTACGAATGATACCTTACCTAGATCAATTTGCATTAATAATGGTCTATGAAGGGCATGCATGAAAAGAACATGTCTATATATGCTTTTGGTGTTTGATGTAGAGAGATTAACCATTATAACCTAGCATAAGGTTATTATTACACCTTGCAACATAGTCCATGGTTGACTTAGTATTCGTTTGGTGTAAGAGAAAGACTTGACATGTTTTCATATTATTATGCATGTGCTTAATTGTGTCGTCAGCATCTTAACAGAAGTATGACGTGCCGCAACCATTAAATTGTCTTTAGCTAAGAGTCTCAATAATTAATTATTTCTGCATAAACGACTTTGTTAATTAATGTTGTCTTTATAAGCATTTATTATTTTTGCGTTTACAATTATTAACCATTAATGCTGATTTAATTTAATTTTTTATTTTTATTTTTATGAAATTATCGGGATGTTACAGTATCTCCCAGATTTGCATCCCCTCTGGACCAGTATGATGTACACAGCAGTTTTCCATGTATTGTTCAGGTCCCCATTTTGGACCTCATTATTATATTTTGACAACGAGCATGGGTATGCCCGCCTCATCCATATGTTGAGATACTTCTCAGTGAGACGTGTATTTTTTAGTTCTTGGCAGTCCGTACATACCTCGTGTTCCGGTTTCCATCCAGTTTCTGCTCTCCTCCATCACAATGCTTGTCACCCAGGAAAATCATAGAACTTATGATGTCTATCGTCCATACGATGAGCTCCTGCCCTCACACATCAGGGGGCAATCTGTTAACATCAAAAAATTATTCACCAGCTCATTCCTGTAGACACATACCCCTGTTTCCCAAAATTCATACCAATCTAGCCTCCAAAACCCCAGAAAACCTACATGGGTACCAAAATATTCAAAATTCCTTCAAAAAACATACCAAAACCCCAAAAGAGGGTCAAGTTTTCCCAAAAAATCAAAATAATTGGGAATAAACTCAAAAGAAAATAAAAAAAAAATGAAAAAGAGGGAAAAAACCCTAAAAAATCCCTAAAGCCCTAATCTAAACCTATAAAAGGGGTGGAGGCCCCCCATTTCACATATCCCTCACCTACTCTACCCTTATGCTTCTAATTTTTTTATCAAGCCATAGCCATCCACCTTTTGAGCTTTGGCCGCCCATAAGATAGAAACTTTGGCCACCACCAAAGCATTGAGGAGGAGAGTACGAAATCAAAGGAGCTCTGGAGCACATTGTACTACCGTCAGAGCTTCACCAGCCTTGTCTTTCGAGGTAGATTCTTTGCAAGCCCTAGCTTTCCCACTAATACAAAAAGTTAAAGGATTCTTTTTTATATTGCTTCGAAAATTTGTTGTTTTATGTTTTAAATTATCTTTTATCTTATGCACATGTTAGCTCAGATTGTTTACTGTTTTTTATGTTTAAATAAATTTTAATCACTTCCCATTAACCTGCTACTAAGGGTTCCCTTACCCTTAGTAGGTGCCCTTTTGCACGAGTAGGGGTGTAAACCCCCGCTACAGTATGTACTTAAATCAATGGAATGCATCTTTTGACCTTGAAAATGATATCCCCAATGCTGTGCCTGTCTGGGTGAAGCTACCTCACCTATCGCGTCATTGTTGGGGAGATGACGACTTAAGGGCAATAGGAAATACTCTGGGGAATTATATAGATATATATGAACCCAAACCACCACTATTTCCATGTTCCAGAATCTGCGTTGAAGTGGATTTGGAGAAGGGTCTACATGAAGAAATAAAACTCACCTTGGATGGCTGGTGTCATCTGCAGAAGGTGGACTATGAACAAATCCCCTTTAAATGCAAATTATGCCATGGGTATGACCACTTTGTGAGAAAATGTGCAAAAAAGAAGGCCCCAGAAGAAGAATTAAACAAGGAAGAAGGTTGGAATGTGGTCACAAAAAAGGGAATAAAAGAACAATAGACGGTTCAACCCCCCCTCCAGCGAAGAGCAAAGATGCCCCTTCAGGAAGTAGGTTTTAGGATTTATCCTCCCAAGAAGAGGAGGAGGAAGGGGAAATAAGAGAAGAAATAGAAAAGGAAAAAAAAGAGCGACCTAACAACGAAGAAGAGGAAAATGGAAACATTCCAGTCACAGAAAACTCAGCTAAGTCGACCAAGGAGATATGCTCAAAGTCATCAGGCTTAATGACTAGATCAAAATCCAAGCTCTCACAAGAAGAATCGATATAAATAAGGGAGGAAGAGAAAGGACAACTAGGGAAGAAGGGAAGGAAATCAAACAACACACATAGGGAGGAGCAAGATGAGAAAGAAAAGGAGGAAGGGAAACAAACCAGTCTATACCAACATATCAAGATAATCTCTACTCCAGGAAAGCAACCAATAGGGATAGTTGAGAATTTGAAGGTAAAAAATCCTCCCTCAATCACTTGTAAATAATGAAAATAGTCTCCTGGAACTGCAGAGGATTAGGAGGTAAAACCAAAATGGAAGCCATTAAAAATATGATAAAAAATGAGAAAATATCTATAATCCTCATCCAAGAGACAAAAATGAGTGAGGAAGAATGTAAAGAAGCTATGAAAAAGATATGGAAGAATATCGAGAGTAGCTTTATTGCAGCAGTAGGAAACTCTAGGGGAATCTCCATCTGGTGGGATGCTCACAGATTTTATAGAACAAGAGAATGGAAGAACCCTAACTGGATCATGGTTGAACTAAATGACCAAGTAGAAAATGAAATAATATGTATATTTAATGTATACGGACTAGTTCTTCATCATAAAACCCTGAATTTTGGCTTTCATTTGAATACCTTTGCAGATTGAATCTCCACCATCAAAGTATAGTAGCAGGGGATTTCAACACCACAATTTCCCTCAATGAAAAAATAGGAGGACTAAGAGTCAGGGATCCCCATGGAGAGAATTTGGAAGACCTGCAAGCCTCATGGAATCTCACTGATATCAAGCCCAAGAAAGGAAACTACACATGTAGTAACAAAATATTAGGAACCGGACATATAGCGCCGCGCCTTAACAAAATTCTACTAAGTGAATTTTTTATGCAAAAAAGCACTATTCCTGTCTCCAAGATTCTCCATTCTGTTGTTTTAGATCACAAACCTCTTCTTGAATTTGTTTTGCCTGATTTAAGTGCCCCCCTCCCTTTTAAGTTTTCTCCATTTTGGATCAATGAGGATGAAATGCATAATATAGTAAAAGAGGCATGGCGTCCTTATGTTCAAGGGACGCTAGGTTTTATTTGGGAGGCAAAATTGAGAGCCACCAAAGCAACTATTAAGGCTTGGGTAAAAACCCGAAATGACTCGACTGCATTCCGTAGGGAAATTTTTTGGGAGTTAGGAATATTGCAAGAAGAAATGGAGTAGAGTGAAATAACTGCATAGACTCTAGCAAAAGAGAAAATGTCGGGGGAGGAGATACAAAAAATGGAAAAAAAGGAGGAAGAAGAATGGATGATAAAGTCAAAAAGCCTTTGGATGAAGGTAGGAGACTGATCCAGGAGGATCATCTCATCGTTGATAAGGTTTAAAGTCTTCAAACAGTAGTACAAAGGTTACAGTGGTAAAGAGCTCTTCGACAACTTTCCATCGACGCTTGCTTCATGCGAAATGACCTCCAGATGAAGAAGTTGTCAGCATTTGAAGTTTCGACAAGGAAGGTTAAAAAATGGATAAAATGGTTAAAAAATCGTGAAAATGGTGAAAAATGTGTTTTTTTGAAGCTTTGGGAATCGAACCCAAGACCTTAGTTAGGCCACCTTTAGCTTCATTTTGCAAAGATGTAAAATGGGGGGGGGAGGGCATATCCCTTTCCCGAGGCAACACCCCCCATGGTATCTATTTTGAACCACATCACAACACGTTATAAACCATATAATATATTAAATCCATACCATATAACAAAGCTCCAACCATATACCAAGCTTATCCATATTACCAAAGCTCCCATCAAACGCGGAGCCCAAAGGTTAAAGCATATCACTTGTTATAACGTGGAGCATAACATATTTAACCATATCACATTAAACGTGGACTATGGATAAAATATTATTTGACCCCGGGACCTCTCCCCCATATGTGGTGCTCCTTTACCATTGGGCCACGGGCCCTCCATTGAGATGGAAGCGGACCAAAATTGTTAAAAGGTGCAGGTGTCCAAATGTTATAAAAAGCCACAATTTCCAACCACAAAGGCATGTTCGGAATTTATACACAGAGCGGGTTTTTGCACAGTAAACGAGGAAGGTACATACATGAATCCTAAGGCGCAGAGGCCATTAATGGGCATGGATCCTGAGGCGAAATCCGTACACTGTGCACTATTTTGTCTTTTTTGCAGAGTTATTGTCTCGATGTGTGTTCCAGAGGAGGACTCAGGAAAAGGTATTCGAGTTTATACTCATTTTTCTCATAATTTCGAGACAGACGCAGTGGTGCAGTCTGTTTCTGCATTTGACAGTTAGAATTCAGAAGTGTTTCCAGAACACTCAATTTGTAACATTTGAAGACTTAATAAGATCCGCCTTCCCATTGGAAGCGACCCGAAGACGTAGGCCAAGAAGGGTGAACTCCATTATCAGCTCTTGTCTTCATTTTGTTGGTTTGCATTTCTCTTTCATGTGCTTTATGTGCTTCAGTTATGCTCTATAAATTGTTCATTTAATCCTTTTAATGGATTTATGCATTCAAACTTTCACATGAAAATATTGGTTATAAAGATCCTGGATAATTTTCAGATCAGAGACAGAAACACTAAATACTTTCATAATCAATATAAAGAAAGAATGAGAAGAAAAAGTATATTGGAGCTGGAAAATGAGAATGGAGAAAAAATATCCATGGTGTAGAGAATTAAAGATGTTTCTATTAGGTATTTTTGTTCTTTATACCAAGTGTAGGAAGAAGAGGAGCTGGAGGAACGTGAGATTCTCTGTAGGCACATTCCAACCCTTGTTTTGAATGAGGACAGCGAATCTCTTCTTGGGAAAATATCAGAGGCAGAGGATAGAGACACTATTTGGTCCCTGCATCCTGAAAAGGCTCCTGGCCCAGATGGGTTTCCCATTTGTTTTTATAGAAGATATTGGATCATTATAAAAGTGGATCTCTGCAGCATGTTGGGATGATCTAAGGGGAGAATCAAGCTGGGAGGAGCTAATAACTCCTCTTTCATAGTATGAAAATTCTCACAGTAGATCCAAAGAGATGATGTAAACCTCACAATGAAAGAATTTAGGAATAACAGAAGAAGAATAGAGCAGAAGAACATAGATCCAAAGGAGCTCAAATAGAGGCAGAATAATTACACATTTTGCATTAATCTAAATAGTAAAAAGGTAAATATACAATGCTCAGGATTCAAATACACTAGGTGTGACTCGAATTAGCCTGCATGGATAGATCCATAATCAGTGGAGTGTCATCAAGGCATAACAAGGAGTCCAACTCATCATCAGTGAAGTCATCAATCCACAAGTAATAGTCAACGAGCAGTCAAAATGAGTCTAACTGAATGTGGTAGGTGTAACTGGCACATGGAAGCACTAATGTAGTGAAGGAGGCTCAGTGGATGGCGCTCATGGAGATAACTAGAGTCAGAATAGGCTATCTAGTCACACTGGAGGTCCATCGGAGTGATAAGGTCAGTTAAGAGTGAGTCAAGCCTAAAATCAGGGAGAGAACTCTTGTTAACTGAACATAACTAGACTGGTAGGTGAAGAAGTGCGCCTCTCTCATGCAGTAGGTGAAAGGAGGGCGCACTAGGCACTAGGAGGGCTGAAACAGATCAGGAAGAAGATCCGGGGGCTAGCTAACTGAGGGCTAGGTGCTGGGACTGATGACTGGGATGCATGCAAACCCTAAAAGATTGAAAATGAAAAATAACTGAGAAGCTAGTAGGACTAGGATGGAGTATAGGAATATCCTAACATCCCCCCTTAATCCATCCCGGGCCCTGGTAACTAGGACCAAAGGTCACCCATACAAAAAATAAAAATAAAGAACTGTCCATAAACCGAGGAAATGGGGAAAACCTCATGGGAAAAATACCCCCCCTCAAAAGAACAGTAAATAACTCATAGAACCATCATACTAAGCAGAAAATAAGGAAGCTTTCATCAGTGAAAACTTCTGCAAAAAACTTAACAAGTTGATCCCCTGTAGGATGCCAAAATAGGTGCTAGATCTGGATCTAGTCTTCTGATGTGCCTTCCACTGTGTAGAGGATGTATTGGACGAAGCAAGTCTCTTAGGAATTCTTTCTGCAACTGGAGCAAATGGAACATGAGGAGTCTTCCCAAGTGATTGAAGAGAGAACCCCATCATCATGCTGCATCTCTTATGGAGAGGTAGATGGCATAATGCAAGGTTGGCATGATGCTGAAGTCTGGTATTTATGTGAACAGATGAATCCTCGACTGTGTTCTCAGTAGTTGCAAGGACTGTGTGAGCCCATGTAGGCCTTGAATCTGGATTGAGAACATGTGTTGGTTTTGGATCTAAAACTTCTTGAACTTTGATCTCAACATCAAGATCTTTTTCTATGTCTTCATCAGAAGAGGAGTCACTCGAATCTTCATCGGATTCTGAGGAAGTAGGAAGAAAGAAAGGCAGAAAATGAGAGAACTCATATGCCCTGGAGGCATGATTTGCAAACCCTTTTTCTATAGTCTTCCCAGTGGAGATCTCTGTAATCTCAACTGTGTCGGAATCAAAAGTCACCTTCTTAGGTGATCCGGTGTGAGTCATCTGATATACAGACAACAAATTTGCTGTCAAGGAGGGAACGAATAGAACATTCTTGAACTTTCCATGCTCCATATGTACTGTACCCAATCCTTTGGCAGAAATCTGAGAGTTGTCTCCCATGTGAATAGTAGGCCCATCAATGAGATCTAAAGAAGAAAATGATTCTTCAGAGGCAACCATGTGATTGGAGGCTCCAGAATCTATGAGGAGGGCTTTAGATTTTGAAAAACCAGCCATCAATGCGTGGTAATCCCCATGACCATCAGATCCACTTCTAGAATCATATATCTTTGCATCTTGTGGAATAGCAATTTTGTTCTGTTCAAGAAGCTTGGTAAGTAGGTCTATTTTCTTGTGCATGCAAGCTTTCTCAGGATGGTTTCCTCTCTTGCAGTAGGAACATGCAGGTCTCTTGTGTTTGTCCTTCTTGGATTTAGATAGCTTCTTATACTTGTCTTTTTGCCTCCCTTTCACATTCATCCCACTTGCTTCTCTTGTTAGAAGAGCTAGATCTTTGGAGGCCTTGATGGCACCCATTTGAATCAATTTGTCCTCTTCTTGAATGAGAGCTTCAGTAAAGGCTGTTAAGGTGGGAAACTTCCATCCAGGGATTGACATTCACCCAGAATGGAAGGTAAATACAAAGATAGAAAATTGAGATCCAAGTTTGCTCAGAATGGAGAGCACCAATTGCTCATCACTTTTAGTGATGCCACAATGCTTGCATTGTAAAACCAATTTCTGAAATTTTGAGAAGAATTCTTGAATGCTTTCGAAATTGCTAGGTTGTAGGGCAACCAATTCATTTTCGAGAATGTGGCCTCTTAGGCCATCTTGTTTGCCAAAGAGACTCTCCAATTTTGTCCATAACTCATTGGGAGACTTCACTCCTTCAACATGAAACAATAGATCTTTAGACATATGAAGGCATATGAATCCAAAGGCTTCATCCATTTTATTTAGATGCTTGATTCTCTCTATAGTTGTATGTGGTATGGCATCTCTTTCAAATACCATTCTATTTAGCTATCTAGTACACAAGTGTAATTTCATCTCACCCTTCCATTCAAATTAATTGAAGGGAGTGAGGATCATAGGAGAGGAAGGAGCATTTGAATTGCTCATCTTGACTGCTGGAATGAGTGCAAAAGTGAAACTGCTGATACTGCTGCTGCAACTGCTGGAACTTCAAAATACCTGCAAAAAACTCTCAAGAATGGAGGTAAAATATACTCTCAAATGGCTCTGATACCATGTGAAAATGCTCACAGTAGATCCAAAGAGATGATGTAAACCTCACAATGAAAGAATTTAGGAATAACAGAAGAAGAATAGAGCAGACGAACATAGATCCAAAGGAGCTCAAATAGAGGCATAATAATTACACATTTTACATTAATCTGAATAGTAAAAAGGTAAATATACAATGCTCAGGATTCAAATACACTAGGTGTGACTCAAATTAGCCTGCATGGATAGATCCATAATCAGTGGAGTGTCATCAAGGCATAACTAGGAGTCCAACTCATCATCAGTGAAGTCATCAATGCACAAGTAATAGTCAACGAGAAGTAAAACTGAGTCTAACTGAATGTGGTAGGTGTAACTGGCACATGGAAGCACTAATGTAGTGAAGGAGGCTCAGTGGATGGCGCTCATGGAGCTAAGTGGAGTCAGAATAGGCTATCTAGTCACACTGGAGGTCCATCGGAGTGATAAGGTCAGCTAAGAGCGAGTCAAGCCTAAAATCAGGGAGAGAACTCTTGTTAATTGAACATAACTAGACTGGTAGGTGAAGAAGTGTGCCTCTCTCATGCAGTAGGTGAAAGGAGGGCGCACTAGGCACTAGGAGGGTTGAAACTGATCAGGAAGAAGCTCCGGGGGCTAGCTAACTGAGGGCTAGGTGCTGGGACTGATGACTGAGATGCATGCAAACCCTAAAAGACTGAAAATGAAAAATAACTGAGAAGCTAGTAGGACTAGGATGGAGTATAGGAATATCCTAACACCCCCCCTTAATCCATCCTGGGCCTTGGTAACTAGGACCAAAGGTCACCCATACAAAAAATAAAAATAAAGAACTGTCCATAAACCGAGGAAATGGGGGAAACCTCATGGGAAAAATGCCCCCCTCAAAAGAACAGTAAATAACTCATAGAACCATCATCTAAGCATAAAATAAGGAAGCTTTCATGAGTGAAAACTTCTGCAAAAAACTTGACAAGTTGATCCCCTATAGGATGCCAAAACAGGTGCTAGATCTGGATCTAGTCTTCTGATGTGCCTTCCACTGTGTAGAGGATGTATTGGACGAAGCAAGTCTCTCAGGAATTCTTTCTGCAACTGGAGCAAATGGAACATGAGGAGTCTTCCCAAGTGATGGAAGAGAGAACCCCATCATCATGCTGCATCTCTTATGGAGAGGTAGATGGCATAATGCAAGGTTGGCATGATGCTGAAGTTTGGTAGTTCTGTGAACAGATGAATCCTCAACTGTGTTCTCAGTAGTTGCAAGGACTGTGTGAGCCCATGTAGGCCTTGAATCTGGATTGAGAACATGTGTTGGTTTTGGATCTGAAACTTCTTGAACTTTGATATCAACATCAAGATCTTGTTCTATGTCTTCATCAGAAGAGGTGTCACTCGAATCTTCATAAGATTCTGAGGAAGTAGGAAGAAAGAAGGGCAGAAAATGAGAGAACTCATATGCCCTGGAGGCATGATTTGCAAACCCTTTTTCTATAGTCTTCCCAGTGGAGATCTCTGTAATCTCAACTATGTTGGAATCAAAAGTCACCTTCTTAGGTGATCCGGTGTGAGTCATCTGATATATAGACAACAAATTTACTGTCAAGGAGGGAACGAATAGAACATTCTTGAACTTTCCATGCTCCATATGTACTGTATCCAATCCTTTGGCAGAAATCTGAGAGTTGTCTCCCATGTGAATAGTAGGCCCATCAATGAGATCTAAAGAAGAAAATGATTCTTTAGAGGCAACCATGTGATTGGAGGCTCCAGAATCTATGAGGAGGGCTTTAGATTTTGAAAAACCAGCCATCAATGCATGTTAATCCCCATGACCATTTGATCCACTTCCAGAATCATACATCTTTGCATCTTGTGGAATAGCAATTTTGTTCTGTTCAAGAAGCTTGGTAAGTAGGTCTATTTTCTTGTGCATGCAAGCTTTCTCAGGATGGTTTCCTCTCTTGAAGTAGGAACATGCAGGTCTCTTGTGTTTGTCCTTCTTGGATTTAGATAGCTTCTTATCCTTGTCTTTTGGCCTCCCTTTCACATTCGTCCCACTTGCTTCTCCAACTAGAAGAGCTAGATCTTTGGAGGCCTTGATGGCACCCATTTGAATCAATTTGTCCTCTTCTTGAATGAGAGCTTCAGTAAAGGCTGTTAAGGTGGGAAACTTCCATCCAAGGATTGACATTCGCCCATAATGGAAGGTAGATACAAAGATAGAAAATTGAGATCCAAGTTTGCTCAGAATGGAGAGCACCAATTGCTCATCACTTTTAGTGATGCCACAATGCTTGCATTGTAAAACCAATTTCTGAAATTTTGAGAAGAATTCTTGAATGCTTTCGAAATTGCTAGGTTGTAGGGCAACCAATTCATTTTCGAGAATGTGGCCTCTTAGCCCATCTTGTTTGCCAAAGAGACTCTCCAATTTTGTCCATAACTCATTGGGAGACTTCACTCATTCAACATGAAACAGTAGATCTTTAGACATATGAAGGCATATGAATCCAAAGGCTTCATCCATTTTATTTTGATGCTTGATTCTCTCTACAGCTGTATGTGGTATGGCATCTCTTTCAAATACCATTCTATTTCGCTGTCTAATACACAAGTGTAATTTCATCTCACCCTTCCATTCAAAGTAATTGAAGGGAGTGAGGATAATAAGAGAGGAAGGAGCATTTGAATTGCTCATCTTGACTGCTGGAACGAGTGCAAAAGTGAAACTGCTGATACTGCTGCTGCAACTGCTAGAACTTCAAAATACCTGCAAAAAACTCTCAAGAATGGAGGTAGAATATACTCTCAAATGGCTATGATACCATGTGAAAATGCTCACAGTAGATCCAAAGAGATGATGTAAACCACACAATGAAAAAAATTTAGGAATAACAGAAGAAGAATAGAGAAGAAGAACATCAATCCAAAGGAGCTCAGATAGAGGTAGAATAATTACACATTTTACATTAATCTGAGTAGTAAAAAGGTAAATATACAATGCTCAGGATTCAAATACACTAGGTGTGACTCGAATTAGCCTGCATGGATAGATACATAATCAGTGGAGTGTCATCAAGGCATAACTAGGAGTCCAACTCATCATTAGTGAAGTCATCAATGCACAAGTAATAGTCAACGAGAAGTAAAACTGAGTCTAACTGAATGTGGTAGGTGTAACTGGCACATGGAAGCACTAATGTAGTGAAGGAGGCTCAGTGGAGGGCACTAATGGAGCTAACTGGAGTCAGAATAGGCTATCTAGTCACACTGGAGGTCCATCGGAGTGATAAGGTCAGTTAAGAGTGAGTCAAGCCTAAAATTAGGGAGAGAACTCTTGTTAACTGAACATAATTGGACTGGTAGGTGAAGAAGTGCGCCTCTCTCATGCAGTAGGTGAAAGGAGGGCGCAATAGGCACTAGGAGGGCTGAAACTGATCAGGAAGAAGCTCCGGGGGCTAGCTAATTGAGGGATAGGTGCTGGGACTGATGACTGGGATGCATGCAAACCCTAGAATGCATGCAAACCCTAAAAGTGCTTGCAAACCCTAAAAGACTGAAAATGAAAAATAACTGAAAAGCTAGTAGGACTAGGATGGAGTATAGGAATATCCTAACACATAGCTCTGATCCCAAAAGAAAAAAAATCCAACCTCTTTAAAAATATTTTTCCCCATATCTCTCTGCAACACATCATATAATATTCTCACAAAAATCATCCCCAGTAGACTGAAGAAGCTTATCCCCAACACAATTTCAAAGAATCAAGGAGCTTTCATCTCAGGAAAGCAAATCACAAACAACATAATTTTAGTAGCGATTCATTCCAGCTATAACATACATGAAAAAGGTATGGAAATTAAATTGGATTTAGCAAATGCCTTTGACAAGATCAATCACAGTTTTCTTTTCAAAGTTATGGAGTGGTTTGGATTCTCCCCTCTTTTTATCAGGTGGATAGGGGCATGCATCGGTCAGCCATGGCTTGCCCCTTTGGTTAACGACAGACCCAATGGTTTCTTTAAAGCCTCTAGAGGGTTGAGGCAAGGATTCCCACTCTCTCCTCTTCTTTATATCATTGCAGTTGATGCTCAGAGGAAACATCTTAACTGGATTTCTGAGAGTGGAAATATCCTGGGCATAAGCATTTCAAGAGGAGTAAGGGCTGTCAATCACGCTTAATTTTTTGATGACACCATCCTCCTTGGTACTGCTTTTGTTTCTTTAGCAAATAAATTCAACTCATCTCTCTCTACTTTTCTAAAATCTTCTGGAGGAATGACCAATAAAGACAAGTGCAAGATTTATAGCTGGAATTGTCCTCCAAATCTTCTGTTAGAAATCTCAAGAACTCTTGGGTTCCAAGGGATTAGAAACTGGAACTTTTTCAAGTACCTTGGTGTACCTATCACTCTAAAAAAAAAGTAGTCCCAGAGCATGGGAAGAAGTTCTGCACTAAGTTAAATCCTGCATCCAATCCCGTGGGATGAAATGGTTAAACTTAGCAGGAAAAGTAACTCTCTTAAAAGCCACTCTGTCCTCAATTCCTATATTTCTATGCTCATATCTTTTATCTCTAGTGGGTTTCCTAAGTAATGTGAGCAAAATCCTCAGGAGTTTTCTCCAGCAGGGAGGAAAGGATGGAAGTAAGAAATTCCATCTGATCAAGTGGGAAACTATTAGAATGAATTCAAAAGAGGAGGTATTGCTATAAGAGAACCAAGGCTGGTTAACGTGGCAATGGGGGGAAAAATTCTCTAGAGACTAATAACAAAAAGCAATGATTGGTGGAAGCAAGCTATCCAAAATAAATATCTTAAATGACCAAGGACCAAAATTTTGGATCAAGGAATAGAAGGAAAAAACTCCAGAATATGGGATCTCTGTAAATCGGCAGCCAAGTTAATTCAAGAGCATATTCATTGGGTCCCTAGAAATGGAAAGAGGATCAAAATATGGAGTTACAGGATTCTGAACAACTCCCCTTGGAGAGATAGAGGAGCTCAGAGAAGTAAAAGGATAGCTTAGCGAAAAAGGAATCAACACCTTGTACGAGCTTTCAAGGTGGCACAAAAATGGAAACTGGAAAGGCTGGAAAAGATTGAAGATCCCTGGGTACCTAGTTCCAGGATTTAATAAGCTAATCCTTGAACTAAACGGGAGGGAACTAGTGCACAAAAAAGAAAGAGATTCCAGAGGATGGGGACCAACATGAAGGTATAGTGTAAATGAAGGACATAAAATTATGCTCACCAACCTGCGAGCTACTCCCGTTGACAGTATTTGGGGATGTATTTTGAGCTCTAACAACCCTTCAAAGCTAAACGCCTTTTCCTGGTTGTTGGTAGATGGGAAAATTATCACAGCTGAGAATTTGAGAAAGAGGGGAATCGAAGGACATAATAGATGTGTTCTGTATAAGGAAGAGGAAGAATCAATATAGCACTTGTTCCTTGAATGTAAATTCACCAAGGAAATATGGAACATCTTTATGAAATAAAATGGGCATCAACTTCTAGATCTAGTGAGCGGATTCTACAGGGGGTGGGAGTCCTATTATCCCAGAACTCTAAAGCACAAAAATTCCTTGAAGCAATTATGGAGGGCTACCCCCAAATATATTAATTGGCAAATATGGCTTGAAAGGAATAAGGAAATATTTGACGGGGAAAAATCCGAAGTAAGAAGAGTTGCTCTGAAATCTCAAATGAAAATGAAGGAATTATTTCTAACACAGGGAAAATCAATCTCAACATCAGATATCCTAACCCCCTCTGAACACAATTGGACCATCAACTTTGTAAAGGAAATCTCTCTTTGGTCCAAAACTCACCACAAAGAGTGGTGGGAAATAGATCTCTCCCCAAAGAAATTTCAAAATTGGGTCAAGGCTCAAGGAAAATCCTGTTTATTCTTTGATGGTGCATCGAAAGGTAACCCAAGGGAGGAAGGTGCGGGTGGGGTTATCTATGACCCATGAGGAAAAATTATCAGAAAATTCACATGGGGTATCGACAAGAGAACGAACAATTTTGCAGAATGGATGGCTCTCTCTCAAGTAGTAGAAATCTTGAACGAGTTGTAGGTGAAGGAATTCATTTCTTTCGGTGACTCGAGAATTGTTATTCAATCTATGAATACCATGAGCAAAGGGAACAAAACTATGAACAGTCTTCAATTAATAATTTCCCACATCTATCCCAATAATACCAACATCAAGTTCTACCACGTTAAAAAAGGGCTCAATGGTTTGGTGGACCAGTTGTCCAACATTGGGATGAAGTTAAAGGAAGGGGATATATCCCTCGATGGGCACCACATCACCCCTAAGTGGTGTAGCAACTTTCGAAAAATCATTAAATGAGTTCAACACCCAAGAGAAACTGCC
Source organism: Larix kaempferi (assembly GCA_027924585.1). NCBI lineage: Eukaryota > Viridiplantae > Streptophyta > Pinopsida > Pinales > Pinaceae > Larix > Larix kaempferi. The sequence goes on along the minus strand of BSBM01000182.1, from coordinate 6,235,063 downwards.
TTAATGGCGAAGGTTGAAGACATGCATGCTCAATGCCAGATGGAAGGCTCAAGGATTCTCCTGGCACGAATCACTCTGGATCCTTCTCTTCGTCATTAAGTCCGCACATTCCTCTTCGTGAAGAGCAGGTGGGTGGAAGGTACGAAAAGCACTGCCAAATGATGGTTTTTTCACCGTCGAAAGAGTCGGGGGAGAATATATGGGAAATCTAGCTGCTCTTTCCTCACCTTCTGCAAATTGGAAACTCTGTCCATTGTGATCGTTTCCAGGAGAATAAAGATATAGAGATGGTAGACAAGGGAGCTATGAGAAAGAAAGGCTCACTCTCGAGCCATCCAAAGGAAGATGCGGGTTTAGCTCATGTCACACAGGAGATCACCTCCATCAAGGAAGGATTGATGGACCTTCGAAAAATGAACAGGTGTATTTTTGAGGTGGCAAAAGATTTCCTAGAGGAGTTAAAATAGTCTGGGCTAGATTTAACAAGGTTCAAATCACATGTGGAAGATGCAAAAACTGGTTATCGAGTTCAAATAGGAGAAGTGGAATATTTGAAGAGGATTGTGGAAGACATGGAATGAGCCTTGAGTGCAAGGTTGGATGGGGTCAACGGGAAGCTGTTGGAACTATGCAAAGCTATTCAGAATTGCAGCATGAATGATGCAGAATTCTACAAACATCATTTTAATCAGTTGAAGGAAATTATGGAGACGGTGCAAGCATATGTGAATGGAATCTACCCATGGAATCGCGAGGGAGGACGTGCAGAGGACTCCCCTATGGATGATGCGTTAGTCATGCAGCTGGAGGTAGAAGAAGCAATCATTCAGGAATGTTGTCTTTTCTTCCCTGTCAATGTTAATGCTATGTTTTTGTGCAGTTTTTTGGTAGGATAGTTCATAAGAGTATACATAGTCAGAATTAGGAGGTCCAATTTAGTAAAATTTTGTAAAAATGCTGAACAACTAGAATTCTCTATTACTTTTTTCTGCACATAAACTTTACTCTGTTCTTTTTGGTTTCTATCATGCATACTTGGGGGAGTTTCTAATAGTATTTTTATATAATATAATCCTTCGTGTTAAAAAAAGAATAAACAAAGGTGGAAATATATTTATCCCACATGTTTTATGGTATGTGATCTATCCATACCTCTAGCTTTACAGTAGAGGTGAAGGAGACTCATTTGTACTCATGAGAGTATGCACACTATTGTGTGTCATTGTGACATGAAGTGAATATGGAGTGTAAGGTGTGGGTGCTCAATATATAAGAGTGAAGTTTCCCTAAAGAATAAGAACAATATTTCTCATGAATGTTTCCTCTTTTGCAGTTTTATCGCATAAATTTGTTCTCTTTTTCTTTCTTCCCTTTCTCTTGCATTTGTTATTGATTATCGATGCTTGTGTTGATAGGAGATTAGACTAGTTGATTCCGATTATTACGTGATTAATCTTATTTTTGTATGTTAATGCATATGTAGCAATGGTCTAACATGCTATCAGAGTTGGTTACTAAGCTCTACCTCCTTTAGTAAATTTTTGTTAATTTTTTTTCAAGCATCAAATTTCTTCAATATTTTGTATTGGTCCCTCCTCTTGTGGATCTACAATTAGATTTGGACAACAACTTAGGGTTTATATTGGATCTATGCATTTCTCACATTTATGTGCATTTTTTAAAACTCTAACCTCGACATTCTCTTTGAAATAGTGCTTTTAGCTAAAATCAACTATTGGTTCATCAAATTTGGCTTCTGTTTGCTCAAAATTGAATTAATTTGCCTAGCCTAAATCATAACATTTTTTTATAACCTAAAGTTTTTGAGTATTTTTAGATTTGGTAATTTACCAAGCCTATTTTTTACCAAGCTTGAATTTTCTTTTGAACCTAATATCAAGTTTGATATGTGAGGCCTTTTGCAATGATTTTCTTTTGCTGAGATCGATTTTTCCTGATCTAGCTTTTTTGGCTGCTTCCCTCGCGTCTTCACACCTTATATGGACCTATATGGCCACATTTAACCCTTTTCTCTGTAATTTTTTTTTGCCGGGTGTTTTTTCTTCTTGCTGGGCATTTTTTGAGGGTTTTCTATTATTTTTAAACTCCCTTTGTTTCCTCTTCTTATAGGGGACTTTTTTCTTTGTTGTGGGTGCTTTGTTTTTCTATGTTGGGCTTTTTTTGTACCATCCTTGTGGATGTACAGTCACATTCTTGCTTGTTGGGAGGATCTTTCCTAGATTTTCTCCTATACGATCGTCATTTATGCATTTTTTCCTCTGTACGACTGTTATCTTCTTGTTGGGTGGGTTTTACCAGTCTACCCACAATTGTATAACCTAGTTCTATCCTTGCTTTGGGTCGTACTACAGGTGTACATGCCGTACAATTCTCTGCATGTTGAATTTTCTATGTTTCTCTCATTCAATAATTTTTGTTGAGCGTTTATGTAATGTCCCTTCTATGGAAATTTGTTCAATTTTGGCCAATTTTTGAACCTTGGACTAGTGAACCCAAACTGCTCCAAAAGCACCCAAATGCTTTCGAATTTTGTAGGGAGGGACTTGGGAGGAATTAAGATACTCTAATGCAGCTCTTAGAACCTTAGACACTCATTAGTAACATTCAAGGTCTGCAATTATCAAGGAGAAAAGAAGGAGGGAAATACTAGGTGAACTTGATGGTTGAGAACCCCACCAGGCTAGGAACTTGTAGGCTTCCCAAACACTGTACGACCTTCCCTATTTTTCTAAAAAGAGACTTGGATTGGATAGAGGACCTCAAGGACAACCAAAATGCAACATTAGATCATGTTTAGGGTCTACTATAACTCCCATAGAACAACAGGTTGTGAGACATAGGAATTGCGATAAAATTGTTAACAATGTACATAGAATTTGTGGTTCAATATTTAAGCAAAACTCAGAAGGCCCGCACATCATATTTTGGCCATCAATGTTACTAATGAGTGTCTAAGGTTCTAAGAGCTGCATTAGAGTGTCTTAATTCCTCCCAAGTCCCTCCCTACAAAATTCGAAAGCATTTGGGTGCTTTTGGAGTAGTTTGGGTTCACTAGTCCAAGGTTCTAAAATTGGCCAAAATTGAAATTTTTTACATAGAAGGGACATTAAAGTGGTATCATAGCATGGTCCTTGCACCCATGCATTGAGTCATACATTGAAGAAGGAAATTGCAGCCATGTCCTATTATGATGATTTCTATGAGCAATATGATAATGACTATGATAACAATATGAAGAGTACTGCAGAAAATATTAAGAAGAATATGAATGACCCAAATGTGTTGTGTAGACCCTTGGAGTTTTACTAAAAGTTTGTGCATTAAACTTTATGATATTGTTGACCATTTTCTCACTATTTCGATGTCATACAACCTACTGTTTTTTGGGAGTTGTAGCAGACCCTAAAGCTCGATCTAATGCTGCAATTGGGTTTCCCTTGAGTTCCTCTATCAATTCCAAGTCTTAGATCGGAAAATAGGGAAGGCCGTACAGTGTTTGTAAGGCCAAAAAGTCACTAGTCTAGTGGAGTTTTCAACTATCCAATTCAACTAGTTTTATTCCCCTTCCTTCCTCCTTGAGAATTGCGAACCTTGAAAGTTTCTAATGAGTGTCTAAAGGTATAAGGGTTGCATTAGGGTGTCTTAAGTCCTCCCAATCCCCTCCATACAGAATTCAAAAGCATCTGGGAGCATTTGGGATAGTTTGGGGTTTCACTAGTTCAAGGTTCGAAAATTGGCCAAAATGGAGTAATTTTCCAAATTAGGGATATTATAGTTTCATGTTGTGCTTTGCAGTTTCATGCTATGCTTTGGAGTTTACCATTTAATTTGACATGTTTTAAATTTTTAATTTGAAACATTTTAAATTTGTCATCTATTGAAACGCTTTTTAATATGTTTCATATAAAATGATTTTAAGTTGAAATTTGAAACGTTTTCAATATTTTAATAAATTTTTGCTTGGTTGAAATATTTATATACATATATCATATAAATAATTTATAAAATTTTATTTATATGTTACTTAGTGTGATAACTAAACATTTTAAAAATATTTGCATGTATAAATGTTTGTCACTTAAATATTTTGATAACTTTTAAACAAAATTCACATAAATATTTTGCTTACATAATTGTGATAAATGTTTTAATAACTTTATGTGCACAAGCTCTTTCAATGTATTTTGTAAAAGCAAGTTCGAGAAATAGAGGTAAGTTCAAATCTTGTTTATTTTGCTCACTAGTTTCTTGTCTTTTATGCATTAGCTTAGAGTTTCTTAGTTTTATTCATCATGTTTAGAGGTAGTTCTATTCATGTGTTCATGTAACTAAACTTTATGTTTGGAGGATGATTGAATTTTTCAGGGGCTTGTATCTCCAGTGTTTGATGATAAACAAGAAACCAATCGATGCCCAAGACTTGGTTGCTTGATGGCTATATTTCCCAATCTATAAGTGATATCAATTTTTGTTACATCCATATTTTGCTCAATGTTTATATGTTGTTGCTAACCCTTGTTTGTGTGTCACGTCCCCATCTTGACCCTATTGCATTAAAATTGTAAATGATGTAATATTGTTATAAAATAATGGTGAGGAGCTCAAGGCCAAGGCCCTGCCATCGATTTATTGATGCATATGGTTTGCGTGCTAGCGAGGCACATTGGAATTCAAACATCATGTAAATATGCATTTTAATAAAATACCCGCAACTAGCTATGCAATGCAACAAGAGATGGGGGCATGATTTTAAAAGGAATTGGGAGGGAAAAAATTCAAACCCTTGAGCCAATAAAGTCAAGCCAAATGTCAATGAGAGAACCCATGAACCCTCAACTATCCATGTTGAATGTTGTACCCAATCATTCATTTCTTCCAAGAGTTGGTGGAGGTAGTTAATGCCTTGGGGAATGGGAGGTATGGCTGTCCAAATTCGGGTATGGGAAAGCCACCCTTCATGGAAAATCGTGTTTTGCTTCTTGGGAAAGCAAAGAGCCATGAATTGCTCCCCAAGCCATTAACCATCAACCAGTTTGGCTCTCTCACGAGTTTGGAGCTCCCTGGGCGTTTTACTCCATGGTTTTTCTGTTTTTTCCTTCATTCTCAGCTAGGAGAAGGGTGTTTTTGTGTTATATACCAGTTGGGAAGGAAGGGGAAATCGATTTGGGGTCTATAGAGGCTGTTTTGGCCCACTGAATGCTTATATATATGTGGAAGAAATCGTTTTCTTTCCTATGGTCGAATTTCCCTCTTCCAATCCGTTTTGATGGTGCCCACGATTTGGGGAAAACCCATGGCCATCTTGTTTCTATATCCCATTGTTAAAATGTGAATCCATGCCCAATAATTGTGCTTTCTTTGTGAGAAAAGAGTATGTTGGAGTGTGGGATATGGGTATCTATTGCTTTGGCAGTGCATGAGCTTGAATGTCCCCTTTTCCCTTTAAGAATCATTCCCAGCTCGGGGGTGGCAGTTGTGTTGAGAGATTGGTGAACACAACTGGCCTATGGTTGGGTGGAACGTTCGAGCGACATAGCTAGTTGCTTGGGACAATTGCACAATGAAGATAAGTATTCCCTATGTGTATTTACTTCTGCAATGATTATTTTGATATGCTGGATGAGTATGAAATGTGTGTGGATGATGTTTTTATTCTGCAGTGCATATTTGCTTAATTTGCATCTGCACACTTTTGATTCTATTTGTATGAATCTAATGAATTTGACTGAGTTTATGTAAAGGCCCCACAGATTGGTATCATGTTCCCTTCCTCGAATTGGGTCCATGGGAGGGGACGTGACTGAATGGTATCAGAGCGATGGTTGCAACATTGGGCCTACTTGGGCCAACTTGAACAACTTGCAGAGGTAAGTATTCCTCCTGCTCAACACTGATCATTAAGAAAATTTCGAAAATTTTGAAAAATTTCAAATTTTTCTAAGTGTTTCTGAGTTTTCTGCTAAGACTGTGTTTGCGGATCTCGCCGAGTTGCACCGACGAGATTGCGGCAATGTGTTTTGGTGAATCTCGCCGAGTTGTGCCGACGAGATTGTGGCGTTGTGTTTCGGCGAATCTCGCTGAGTTGCGCCGATATGTTTCGACGAATTTGGCTGAGTTGCGCCGATGAAGTTTGCGGAAGTGCCCGAGGAAAGGAAGAAAAATTTCAAAATTTTCTAAGTGTTTTTTGGCGTCAAAGAGGAAGTTTCGGCGAACCGATCGGCATAACTCGGTGAGTTTCTCCGAAACATGTCGGAGGAGATAGACGAGTTCACTGATCAGCATAAATCGGTGAGTTGCTCCGAAACGGGTCGGAGGAGATAGACGAGTTCACCGATCGGCATAACTCAGTGAGTTGATCCAAAACGGGTCAAAGGAGATAGAGAAGTTCACTGATCGACAGAACTCGGTGAGTTGCTCCGAAACGGGTCGGAAGAGATAGTTGAGTTCACCGATCGGTGTAAGTCGGTGAGTTTCTCCGAAACAGGTTGGATGAGAATTCACAAGTCCGCCAAAACAGGAAATTTCATTTGTTTTCCATGGAGATTTTTCAGGTGTCAAAAATTGAAAAATGCCATGGAAATTATGCGCAAGATTGCGCGAAATCGAAGAATTTACACAAGGGGGAAAGCCCCCTTGACCCTCGTCGTCCCCCGGAGACAATCGTTAAATGTATGAAAGGCATTCTCTATGCATGCATGGAATGTGCACTATGAATTTCATAAAGGGGTTGTGGAATCAATATCCATTTTGGAGGATGAAAGAGGGAATTTTCTCACCTTAAACTATTTCTGTTTATAGCATAAGAAGTGTATGCTTAGAAAATGGCAAGTAGGAATGTTTTACATATGTATATGTGTTGAATTACTCCTTGGTGGGAAATCACAACTAATGAATCCTTGTGTGCATGGTAGGGAAGCCAAGAGAAGGATCACTGAGATGTGGAGGAGGATCTCCCTATCATGATGGGAAAATTGGAAGGGAGAATCCCTCCATTACCCTCTTGTTATTATGTTTATAATTTTGAAGTTGTCATGCATATAGATTATGGCATGCGAATGTTGACAATGCAAGAGAGTAGCATATCAAATGCATATGAATTAGTAGGCATGATTAAAGAGTCATTGCATAGTGCATGTGGATTGCTTATGCATGAGCATGATGTTGCATATGGGTAAAGGTAGTGAAGTTACACATGCAATAGCCCATTAATGGTATTTCCTATGGTTGATGATAATTAATGTTGTTGATAATGGTTGTACGAATCAGACCATAGAAGCATGATTGAAATGCAAGAGATTAGATAGATGAAGTGAATATGCACTAGTTGGAATACTAATAGACATTGCACAGTGCATGTGAAAATGTTTGTGCATATATATATATATGATATTGCATATTGGTAAAATAGTGAGGTTTTACATATGCAATGAGCCACTTAAGATAATTATTGTGGTTACTAATAATTAGGTGTGTTCGCATTGGTTGTAGGGCCAAAGGAAACCGAAACATGGATAAGGATGTGGATGATGAATGTTGCATATGACCAACAACCTTATGAGGAAAGGGTGGTGCAACAAATCTACGATCATGAGGTTGGAAAAAGGACTGTGTAGCCTTGGTAAGAGGCCAACTGATCAGGTAACATCAAGCAATGTTAATGACATCCATGCAGGTAATGGTTATTTGTGCTTAAGTGCATGAATGTTGAAAGAGGATTTGGTAAGATCCCTTCAACTATGTTTAACTATGTTGACTGATTTGCATGTGGTATTGAGTGCTTGAATGTGAATGTCAACCTACCAAGTATGGTGAGGTGTGGGTAAGTGAAGGAAAGGAGCCTTACACCCTATAGTTTCTTAGAAACCTCAATGCATTCATATGAAATTATATCATGCCATTTGTGTATGTCGGTTGTGAGTTTAACAACCAAAGAAGGTGATGACTTACGGTCCTATGGTGGTAGTGCATGCCATATGGGATAGCCCTAGTTAGGCCATAATGTCTTTGGAATGCATGACATGATAGTATAGTATGCATGAATCAATGACATTGAGTGGGCATGCCTTGAAATATTTTGTAAATATTGTGGATATGCATTGGGTGAATGCACTTGAAAACTTTATGTAAACATTGTAGATGTGCATGCATGTGTATGGGTGCACAGGTTGTGATGCATTGTGCGAATGCACGGTTGTGTTATGTATGTTTCATTGCAGTTAGATAATGGATGAAATGATGAATTAGAGGTAATTTTGAGACCACTTCATGAGCTGCTATGAATGCAGTAGAATGATCGCATGAAGAAGGTAGTCATGTTGATGGCATACCAAAGTGCTCTGTGGAAGGACAAAGTTGCATGAAATTTGAAGAAATGAGCAATTACAGTATATTTAAATTGCATGGATAGTGTGCCTGTGTCTTGCAATTTTGTTATGATAATGATGCATATATAGATACATGTATGTATATTTCATTGCATTTCAAATGTTAACAACTGAAGGTGTTTGAACTATTGAGTGTTATAATTCTGAGATCACTCCAGTGACTGTTGTAGCAATGGAAATGTTATATGCATAGATACTCACAACGTGCTTGGCTGATTGAAGTTCCATATTTCAGGTAGAAAAGTCTTGCGTATGGCAATGATGATACGTCCATAGTAAGGACCGGGATCTACCATGTGCAGAAGCCAAAGGTTATGAGAAGGTTCTCATGGTTGTGAAATTTAACTTATTCATGAAAAATATTTGTAAATTTCAGATTTGAAATTTTGCTAATAATTGCTAATGATTTTTTGGCTTATATAAAATTGTGTCAGGAGGAAATGGTGTAGGTGGATGTTCATGTATGGTAGCCAGTGTAAAACCATAATGAACAGAGTGATACCACTTACGAGAGCCAAACAATATGAGGATGGTCTCATGGAGACATAATTGTAAATTCATGATTGAATTTAATTCTTAATGCCACTATCTAATTAGGGGAAATCAGATTTGAATTTTATTGTTAAATGTTGCTGACTATTTGGCTGTTTGAGGAATGTGTCAGGAAGACACCTTGTAGGAAGACCATGTGTGATGGCCTGCAAAAGCCAAACTCCATGGGAAGGACCCCATGCTTTGGAAATGGGTTTTGGGTGAAACACCATAGTAAACTTTGATAATGTCTTAGTTGAACTGCATGTTGGTAAACCATGTGAGCGAGACAGTAAAATTATGCCAAGAAGGCATGTGTGGGTTATGGAATGTGAAAATATTGGGGTGGCAAACCAAAGGACTGTTGACTCAGAGAAGGGAGCCCCCATTCTTCGCAAATGAAGAAAAGATACATCTGTAAAATGAATGAGTATTCTATGACCCTAACTAAGAATATATCTATTTGGTTATTAGCTTTAATATGCAGAGCATGTTTTATTATTGTATTATTATTCCAGACTGCTTGAGTATGATTAGGGCCTACATGACTCACATCAGAAAGGGATGCATACCTTTTGGGTGTTGGGTTATGTTAGGGTTATAAATATTGACTACACCCTAAGGGAATGGACGCATTCCTGGTGTTTCAATACTTGATAGTGAATGTTATGAAATTTGGTTACAATTTTTGGGCAGCAATACTGATGACCCTGCTTATCCTTCTTGTGCTATTAGCTTACACAGGTGCAATTTGGTGTTGCACGTTCAGAGGCAAAGTGAAGAAAGGGTGCTTAAGAGGACTGTATGGGCAGTGGTAACCTTTCTATGCTCACACTAAAAGACACTAGAAAGGATGGATAGGATCGAGGAGCTGTGTAGCAGAAAAGGGGTATCATCCTTGTGTAGTGTGAGTGGGTATTGTGGGTCCATGCTAGCCTATAGTCAAGAAAGTCACCTATAGAGTTCCTAAAGGGAACCGCTGGTTTGCACAGGAGAAGGAGTGCCATCCTTGTGTGGATGAAGAATTGATGTGTGTGTGAAGGGTTGTTGCATGCCTAATGAACCTAGTCGGTGCATTGGTTTGGCATTATTTGCTTGAATGTTGTGGAGGTATTGATGAAGGGTTGTTGTATGCCTAATAAACCCAGTCGGTGTACTGATTTGGCATTAATTACTGGCTGTTGTGGAGGTATTAGTGAAAGGTTGTTATGTGCCTATGGCTATGTAGTAGAGCTTTGACCTATAATGGTCAGTGGCGCAGTTTCCTTCCATTGGCCGATGACCCAGATGGATGCACTGGCTCGGCAATGGAGAGGGCCAACCAGGTATGGGACTGGTTGGGCACCAAAAATGATTGGTAAATCTAGAGAGTAAACTGGTGGGGCATTAAACATCCACCCCACAGGTGATCCAAGGCTTGTAAAGCAGAGAAGGAAACCTGTGGAGTAGCAAGAAAATGCACAATATAGATAAGTATTCAATTTAATTTAATTCTTGTTTGGAATAATGAAGATTCCAGGTATAAGTCTTCTAATAGCTAAGCTGATACACTGTTGTTTCTTTGTTGGAAACCTTGGTCATTGCAGGAAGCAAAGACCTTGAAAGAACTATAAATGCTTGATAAATCCAGAGAGTAACTGGTTGGAGCTATAAATTCTTGGTAAATCCAGAGAGTAACTAGTTGGAACTATTAAATTCTTGGTAAAACCAGAGAGTAACTGGTTGGGCGCTATAAATTCTTGGTAAATCCAGAGAGTAACTAGTTGGGCGCTATAAATTCTTGGTAAATCCAGAGAGTAACTGGTTGGGAATTAACTACTTGATGTTGTAGAGCAGCATGAGTGTTGGCCAAACATTCCTTAATTAATTAATAAAACCAGTCGGAGCACTGGCCTAGCATATTGCTAAATGGGATGCCTGATAAACCAAGTCGACGTACTGGCTTGGAATTTCCTATTTGGATGATTGTGGAATATCCTGCATGCCAGCCCAACATTCGTTATTGTATCCACGAGAAATACAACGCTTGAAAAGCAAAGAAGGAGCTTGTGGAATAAAGTGAAGACATCCAATATAGATAAGTATTTGGTTATCTTGCAGCTTCTTACTTATGAATATATGTGTGTACATGATTTGGTTATGTTTTCTCAAACTCTTGTTTAGAGATAAACCCTATGAAAATAAGCTAAATGTTTGAGTGCAGATATTGCTGGAAGCAAGGAATATGAAGGCATAATAGGGATGCATGTGGACATGTGACCGTCCTAAAGAGCTCAGTATGATCAATAATGAAAGATGGTGCTAGTGGACGTGTGTGGGTCCTAGCAGCCAAAGGTTCTGTAGGCAACAATGGGGAAGGGTTCCTTGGTTGAAAATCCTTAGACGGACCTTAAACACTAAGTGTCATAGCTAAGAAAGGGAAATTCAAGCATTCACATTGAAGTGAAAGAGGCTAAGGAGCATAGAATCACAAGTGATGGTGTGGCTCCGGATTGGAACAAGACTAAGAGGGGGAAACTCTTACTCTTCTCTTTCCTTTTTGATTGATGCATTTCAGAAATAGGGGATTGTTGAATGCATGTTGTGATTGGAATTTGATTGTGTTTATTGCTTGAAATAAATTGTGAATGCTGAAATAGTTAATTTCTTGTGAAAAGATGAACATGAATGAGTTCATGTGTACGTTCGGAAAGCATGAAAAGTGTGGAAGTCTCATGAGTAAAGAATGAACTTTCCATGTCAATTGGGGAGATAATTGACTAATTTTAATATTGTGTTATGCTTGTCCTAACAGGAATTGCCATGATGAGTCTCACAGGTGAGAAATTGAAAGCCATTGGTTGCAGTTGTTACCAGCCAAGTGTTGCTAGTGAGAAAAGTGAGAGCTAGTTGTGCACCTTGATCATGGCAGCAGACCAAAAGATATTTGTTTTGGCCAAAAACCTTCCTCAAATAGTTTCCAGGACAACAAGAAAGATAGTGGCCAAGAAGTTCCAGACTTGTAGATTAGCTGGAAGGTAAATAAAAGGGAAGGGATTGCTGTGGAGCAATGCCCACCTGCAGTTCTGGAAGATCAAAGCCAAAAAGAGCAGCTTCTGGAATCCAAAGTACTTGTTCCTGAAGGTTCAAAGAAAAAGATGAAACGCAAGACAGACCTGCCACATTTTGTGAATTTTGGACATGTGTAAAGTGGGTATTTATTCCTAAGTATTAGAACACCGAGGACGGTGTTATTCCAAGGGGGAGGGATTGTCACGTCCCCATCTTGACCCTACTGCATTAAAATTGTAAATGATGTAATATTGTTATAAAATCATGGTGAGGAGCTCAAGGCCAAGGCCCCGCCATCGATTTATTGATGCATATGGTTTGCGTGCTAGCTAGGCACATTGGAATTCAAACATCATGTAAATATGCATTTTAATAAAATATCCACAACTAGCTATGCAATGCAACAAAAGATGGGGGCATGATTTTAAAAGGAATTGGGAGGGAAAACATTCAAACCCTTGAGCCAATCAAGTCAAGCCAAATGTTAATGAGAGAACCCATGAACCCTCAACTACCCATGTTGACTTTTGTACCCAATCATTCATTTCTTCCAAGAGTTGGTTGAGGTTAATGCCTTGGGGAATGGAAGGTATGATTGTCCAAATTCAGGTATGGGCAAGCCACCCTTCATGGAAAATTGTGTTTTGCTTCTTGGGCAAGAAAAGAGCCATGAATTGCTCCACAAGCCATTAACCATCAACCAGTTTGTCTCTCTCATGAGTTTGGAGCTCCCTGGGTGTTTTCCTCCATGGTTTTTCTGTGTTTTCCTTCATTCTCAGCTGGGAGAAGGGCGTTTTTGTGTTATATACCAGTTGGGAAGGAAGGGGAAATCGATTTGGGGTATATAGAGGCTGTTTTGGCTCACTGAATGCTTATATATCTGTGGAAGAAATCGTTTTCTTCCCTATGGTCGAATTTCCCTCTCCCAATCCATTTTTATGGTGCCCACGATTTGGGGAAAACCCATGGCCATCTTGTTTCTAAATCCCATTGTTAAAATGTGTATCCATGCCCAACAATTGTGCTTGCTTTGTGAGAAAAGAGTATGTTGGGGTGTGGGATATGGGTATCTATTGCTTTGGTAGTGCATGAGCTCGAATGTCCCCTTTTCCTTGTAAGAATCATGCCCAGCTCGGGGGTGGCAGTTGTGTTGAAAGATTGATGAACACAACTGGCCTATGGTTGGGTGGAACGTTGCAGCGACATAGCTAGTTGCTTGGGATAATTGCACAATGAAGATAAGTATTCCCTATGTGTATTTACTTCTGCAATGATTATTTTGATATGCTAGATGAGTATGAAATGTGTGTGGATGATGTTTTTATTCCGCGGTGCATATTTGCTTAATTTGTGTCTGCACACTTTTGATTCTATTTGTATGAATCTAATGAATTTGACTGAGTTTATGTAAAGGCCCCACAGATTGGTATCATGTTCCCTTCCTTGAATTGGGTCCATGGGAGGGGACGTGACTTTGTGTAAAAGCAATTTCATATTCTTCTATCCTTCATGTATCATGCCATGTATTTTCCTTGACATTATGGATTATCATGTTATGCTTTACTCTTGGAAGTTATTTTGTGCATATTAGCTCTCTGTTTACTTAAATTTCTCCTTATGAGTATTTGTGAAGAGACGTGGGACAACTTGGTTTTGTCGTTCCTTCCTATCTTAAGCATATTGATGTTGTTATCTCTTGTCATTTAGTATTGTTCCTCTTTATAACTTATCCTAGATAGCAACAAAGTTGAAACTATTTGACACTTTATCTAGGATGGCTGAATTTGTAATTAAGGAAAAATGGAATGTAGTAAAATACTTTAATACCCCAGTTTGACTCCATAATGTAAATTTGTAAATATTGATGTAAAAGGCTAGAAGCCAGAAACAAATGGTCAAGATGACCAAGGCTATGTAAATATGCTCATTTTAATATTAATATAAAATCTCTAAATGGATGTAGAGGAAGAAGGATGAAGAAGAGATGGGGGGCTATGATTCCACAAGTGGGGAAGTGGTAGTTGGCATTAGATTATCTCCCTAGCCTTAGAAATTTGAACCAAGTACTTAAACCTTGATTAAGAACCATGCTTTGATTAAGCATTATTTAATTATCTTAAGAAGGGGATTAAGAGGGGAAAAGTGCTTCCATGTGGTGTGGCCACATGGCAATATGATATATGCATATAAAAGTGAGAAATCAAGCTAGAGAGGGGTTTGTTCCTTCATGATTTTCCCACCATTTGAATTGCTATCCTCTTCCTTGCCATCAACTGGAACTACACAGCTTGGTACTCGTGCTAGAGAACCAGGAAGCCATTGTTGGAAATGAATTATGCATGCCTTTAACTATGGTATACTAGTGTAAGAGAGGAACCTGACCTATAGCTTGTTCCATGGAGTCCCAATTCAAAGACTTCTTGTCCAACTTGCGATGGAGCACTAGAAGGGAACTGTAGGCTGTCCGAGGGACTGTAGCTCAGAGAAGGGAGCTTGTCCTCGGTGTTGTGCAGGTTGATGGGGAAGGAGAATTGAGGATTGGGACAGCTGTGGAGGGGGTTTCAACACCGGTGAGTTGCATGAGATGTTTAGCTGTGTAGAAGTTGTTGGAAAACACTTAGCCCTTGTGGATTAATACCCTAGCTCGGGGGTGGCCTGTCAAAGTAAGTGTTAGCTTGATAGTGCCTATGGCTAGGAGGAACGTCCTTCACCTGCAGCCAGTTGGAGAACAATTGCTTTAAATATAAGTATCTATCTGATTATGAATGCCATGGTTTAATTATGTGTTTCTATGCTATTTAATTTATTGTTTATGAATATTAAAATACATGGAATTAATCGGTATGGCATATGTGTTTGTTCATGCTTGAATTTATTGTAATTATAATGCATGCTTAAGATATGTGTATTTTGGGCCACTAATTATGATTTTAAACTCTGTTGTGTAATTGAATGAATTTATGAAAAACGAAATTGGATATCAGTAAAAAAATTGGAATTGAAATATGGGTATTCCGTAGTTTTGATGGGTGAAAAGAGGCTGCTGGGTACGTGTTGGCACCCCAACAACTTCCCTTGATTTTGCAAATAAAGTGGTCCCCTATGTAAATTTTGTAAATATACTTAGCTTTTGATTAATGATCTCTTTTGGATCCTTGACTTTAATGCTTCCTTTTCTTTCACTTGGTGATCGTTTGCTTTCCCAAGTTTGGTTTTAATTTCTTCATAGTTGATGCTTCTACTGGTTTCTCATACGATAATGTTTTGCGAGCCTTGAAGTTTATCGAATTTTTTTACTGTTTTGCATATTTTGGGCAAACTTTAGACAATTTTGATTCAAATTTATTTATAATTGACTCAATTCACATATTAAACGCATTCATTTAGAATATTCAAGATGGGTTATTGTTTTTTTAGTTGAGTCAACCATCGATTTTTTTTGGTCATTCTACGTTCTTAAATGGCTTTGTTGTACTATTTTGCTTAAATATAATGGTTCTTCTCCTTTAAATATTATAATTTTAACCATGGTCAAATTCATCAATAGCATGACTTACAATTTCAATTGAGATATGTGTTTAAGATCATGTAGATTAGTTTCTTTTTAAAAATTAAAGTATATCAAAATGATATTAGTTTTCATGAAATTTTTGGTTGAAACTTTTGTATTCACTTCAAACATTTTTAAGAATTTGGCCATAATGTGACTTATATATATTTTCGAGGAGGAGACATTTTATTTTATCAAAGCATTAACATAATAATTTAACCTTGATTTTCTTATCATATGACTTATATATATTTTCGAGGAGGAGAACATTTTATTTTATCAAAGCATTAACATAATCATTTACCCTCGATTTTCTTATCAATGTGGTGAAGTTGTTAGTTTCTAAAATCAAAATTAATCCTTATAGATAAAATTGTTAAATAAATATCACTTCAAACTTCATCAAAGTTACCTTCTAAAACTTTTATATTTTGACAAAAGGAATGCCACGAGTTACCACCAATCCTAAAAAAAAAAGGCGCAAAAGGAATGCCACAAGTTACCACCAATCCTAAAATGTGTCAACAGACTCAACACCATTTTGACAAAAGGAATGCCACGAGTTACCACCGATCCTAAAAAAAAATGGTGCAAAATAAAATGTGTCAACAGACTCAACACCATTTTGACAAAAGGAATGCCACGAGTTACCACCAAACCTAAAAAAAAAAAAGTCGCAAAAGTACCAGCTTTGAGATAGCCACGCTATATTCCATTGAAAAATGGATCCAATTGGATAAGTCGAAGACTGCTAATCCGTTACACGTTGCTTTCAATTAAACTAGATCATTAAAAGGACACCGCAACAGATTGTTAAAATGCCAAATTGAAAACATCATGAGTATCTGATGGAATATCATATTGCATATTAAGTTATTAACCGCAGGAAAAATAATGTATTTCTGAAACAAAAAAAGAGAGAGGATCCCTAAGAGTTACGTGGAGGGTCCAATACCTGAAACCACGCCATGAAATCCTGAAATAATTTGCCACGAGTTCTCAACCAACTCACAAAAAAAAAGTATTTGAAGTGATCTCACGAGTTCTCAACGAGAGATATTTCTAGATCATTGCATTTGTTGATAACAAGTTGTTGAATATTATTAAACGTCCAGGTACAGGAAAGGAAATATATTCTCCTGATGATAGGAATATCTCAAAATTTTCCTCTAGCAAGGATAGTCCTATGCAAAATGCAAATAAACCTAATAATTTAGATGTTTAGGGTCACTCGCTAGAATGGTGGATGAGCTTAGCCAATTACAGAGCCACTACTTTGGTCAACATGATGTCTGTTGTTATCTAGCATGTCTTCAACATTGTCTTGCAACACCTCAAGTGGAAGATCATCATCTCCATCGTCTTGTGAACCGACATAATCCCACATCCTACTGGGCCCGATTTGGTACTCAAGTTGTTGTCGAGATAGAAAACGTAGATTTGAGTGTACAAACACCAAATCTTGTGCCTTTTGTGTGCCCAAATGATTCCTCTTTGCTGAATGGATAAAAGCATATTCACTCCAGTTTCTTTCACATGCAGATGAACTAGTCACCTATGAAGTAAAATTAACATTATGTAATAAAAATTTAACAATGTATATTTGAAGACTTGAAAAAAAATATGAAATGAAAATAAAAATAAAGTGTTTAAACTTTAAAACACACTAATCGTTGTTGAATATACCTGTGAAAGTAAACGAATAGCTAACTTGCGAAGCAAGGAGTTCCTGTACCATATTGTATCCAAAATTCTATGGGTCCAAGTTGTTCTCTATTATGTGCACAATCTTCATTTGCAAAGTGTCCCTCAGATCTCAAGAAATTTCCCAACTCAAGCCGTAAAGTAGTGCGATCATCACGATCATAACATCTACTTATAAAGCTGTTCCAATTCTGCATCACCTCTACATCTAAAGATGGTTTCTTGTTAAACCGTTTGGGATTGAGTAGGAATGAATTGAATAAGAGGACTATGAAGCATTTTCCACCTTGTAAGACTAAGATCCCACACCTCATTACGGGTGTCCCTGTCAATCCTAGAATTGTCATCTCAATTGGAAAAGCTCAAGATGTGTTGTTTGTACATGGTTTAAAACATAACCTCCTTAGTGTCAGTCAGGTCTACAACATAAGGTGTGAAGTAGTTTTTAATTCGAAAGGTTGCAAGATAAAATCTGTACCCTCGGGACAATTGATTGCAAAAGGCATAAGGACAGAAAATAATGTTTATGTTTTGAATGAAGAAAAGGAAGAATGTCATCTAAGCAAGTATGATGAGAGTTGGTTGTGGCATAAGAGACTTGGACATTTGAATTTTGATCATATAATCAAACTTAGTAACAGTAGGGCAGTAAAGGATCTTCCAAATATATCAAATCCATATGATCAGTGTGTAAGTCATGTCAAATGGGAAAGTTGACCCACACTCAGTTTAAATCAAAATGTTTTACATCAACAAATGAGCCCCTTCAGTTAGTACATATGGATTTATGTGGACCATCCAGGAAGGAAGGTACAGGAAAAGAAAACTATTTCATGTTGGTTATTGATAATTATTCTAGACTCACGTGGGTTGCTTTTCTGAGAGAAAAATATGAAGCATTTGAAAAATTCAAAGTGTTTAAGGCTCTGACCGAGAATCAAACAGGAAAAAGATTGAAGGCAGTAAGGTCTGATAGAGGAGGAGAATTTAGTTCAGGAGATTTTAAAGAATTCTGTAATAAACATGGGATCAAAAGGGAATATACAATTCCAGGGACTCCACAACAAAATGGAGTAGTGGAAAGACAGAATAGACCAGTTCAGCAAATGGCAAGATCAATGATGAGTGAAAAAAACATTTCTCAGATTTATTGGGTAGAAGCAATTCATACAGCTGTCCATATTCTTAACAAAGCGCATCTAAGACCAAACAGTGATAAGACTCCTTATGAACTTTGGTTTGGGAGACCTGCTACTATTAAGCATTTCAAAATATTTGGAAGTAAACGCTATATTAAAAATAATGATGAACATATTGGCAAATATGATGATTGAGCTGATGAAGGTATCTTTTTGGGATATGCAACAAACAACAAAGAATATAGATGTTATAATAAAAGATTGCATAAATTAGTTGATTGTATTGACATTAAAATTGATGAAGAAATCTCAGTTAAAAATGATCAGATAAGTAGTATTAAACCAGATGCAGAGGATGCAATTGAAATTGAAGATGAAGAGGTCCAAGAATCAGAAAGAGAAGACCTCGAGTCAGATGATGGAGATGCAAATATTCAGGCAGTTTCAAATCAACAAATAGAAACAAAATCACTTTCCAGAATTGTTAAAAAGAATCATCCTAACAGTCAGATAATTGGTGACAAGAATAAAGGAGTTCAGACAAGAAGAAAATTGATTGAATCTTCAGAGCAATCACAGATTGCTTTTCTATCTATGGTTGAACTCAAGAACTTTGATGAAGCCAGTAAAGATGAACATTGGATTAAAGCCATGAATGAAGAGCTTGATCAAATTGAGAAGACTAATACTTGGGAACGTGTTCCTAGACCTACAGATAAGAATGTAATAGGCTCTAAATGGGTGTTTAAAAACAAGATGAATGAACAAGGACATGTTGTGAGGAATAAAGCCAGATTGGTCTGTAAAGGGTATGCACAAATGAGGGTCATGATTTTGATGAAACCTTTGCACCAGTGGCAAGATTAGAAGCCATTAGAATGTTTCTTGCATATGCTAGCCACAAAAACTTCAAAGTCTATCAGATGGATGTTAAATCAACATTTCTTAATGGAAATATGGAAGAAGAAGTCTATATGGAGCAACCTGAAGGCTTTCAACTGACAGATAATCCTGACTATGTTTGCAAACTGAAGAAGGCACTATATGGATTGAAACAAGCACCAAGAGCCTGGTATTATAGATTGGATAAGTATCTACTGGACAAAGGTTTCAAAAAAGGTATTGTTGACAGTAATTTGTACATCAAGGTTGAGGGTGCTGATTTATTAGTTTTTTTGGTCTATGTGGATGACATTATTTTTGGATGTACTAATGATTCTTCTGTTCAGTGGTTTGCTAATTCCATGCAATCTGAGTTTGAGATGTCAATGATAGGAGAGTTGTCATTCTTTATTGGTCTTCAAATCAATCAGAGTTCTGAAGGTTTATTTCTCTCCCAAGAGAGGTACTTGAAGGAGATGTTGAAGAGATTTCATATGGAAGATTCTTCACCTGTTAGCACACCCATGGTTGTTGGGTGCAAGCTCAGCAAGGATGATGTATCACCAGATGTTGATCAAAGAACATATCGTTCAATGGTAGGTATCCTGTTGTACATCACAACATCTCGTCCTGATATAATGCAAGTTGTTGGTATGGTAGGTAGATTTCAGTTTACTCCTAAGCAAAGACATTTAGTAGTTGTTAAGAGGATATTCAAATATTTGAAAGGCACAATGACTTATGGTCTCTGGTATCCCAGAAATCAGAACTTTCAGTTAACAGCATATTCATATGCTGACTGGGAAAACTGTTTGAATGAATGAAAGAGCACAAGTGGAGGTGCGTTCTTCTTAGGTGATTCACTAGTAGCATGGCTAAGTAAGAAGCAAGGCTCTATAGCTTTGTCTACCACAGAAGCTGAATGCATTGCTGCAGCCACATGTTGTACACAGGTTCTATGGATGATTCAAACTCTTGCAGATCTAAAAGTAACATATGTTGAATCTATTCCTCTTCATTGTGACAACACAAGTGCCATTAGTGTCTCCAAGAACCCTGTTCTTCATTCCAAGACCAAACACATTCCAATAAAGTATCATTTTTTAAGGGAGCAGGTTACAAACAGAGTTGTCCAATTACATTTCATTCCTTCTAAAGAACAGATTGTTGATATCTTTACTAAGCCCTTATCCAAAATCCAGTTTGAATATCTACGCTAGAAGTTGGGTGTCATATCTTGTTCCAACTAACTTGTTCACTTTGGCAGGGGGAGTTTGTGCTTGGTATCAGAGCACAAACTAATGTAATTCTGAGATGGTTCCATAATGTTTTCTTTGCTGGTTTCTGAGTTCATCTTAATAGGGGGAGATGTATTGTCATGTTTTCTTTGACATTGATGTTAAAGGGGGAGAATTTCAGGTAGTTACAGATGACAAGCAGTCAATGATTACACTTGCAACTTCATAATTTTAGGTTTCCATCAATGCCAAAGGGGGAGATTGTTGGCACTATGATTCAGTTGTCATTGATGGTTGGAAATCAGACAAGGTGGGTGACTCAGACCATACCAACTTCAGTTTACTAAAGCTGCGACTGAGTTTGAAATACAAGAAAATAATGTTGTTAGACAAGCTGCAACTCAGACAATTGCAACTCAAACAACTGCAACTTAGACAAGCTGTGACTCAGACGGATGAAACTCAAACGACTGTGACTTAGACGGTCGTGACTCAGACGGCTGAGACTCAAACGACCGTGACTCAGACGGATGAGACTCAGACGACCATGACTCAGATGGCCGTGACTCAGACAACTGAGACTCAGACGGTCGTGACTCAGACAACCGCGACTCAGACAACTGAGACTCAGACGACCGTGACTCAGATAGCCGTGACCCAGACAAGCTGCGACTCACAAAAAAATATTTATTAATTAATTAGTCAGTTACAGCGTGTAAGTTCTGGAATTCAAAGAGACAGTTCAATTTTCGAATTGGGAGTTAAAGAGACAGTTTCAGTTTTAGAATTGGAATATCTGGAAGTTAAAGAGACCAAGGCATATAACTTCAACATCTATAAAAAACAATTGATGAGAACAAAATCAACGTGATAATTGATAGGATGAAGAGAAGTGGTTGCTGATGAAGTTGTGATTCGAAGAAAACAATTCAGAACAAAAATGTATGGCTCGATTTAATGAAGAACAGAATGCCCAGAAACTCAAGCTGTAGCAGCACAAAACAAAAATGAAAAGGGTATGTACTGATATATTTGAACCAGTGTGCTATAATTGACTGAAAAATTCTTAACAATTTAGAAGAAAAATGTGTGGCTCGATTTAATGAAAAATATAATGCCCAGAAACCCAAGCTGTAGTAGCACAGAACAAAAATGAAAAGAGTATGTATTGATATATTTGAACCAGTGTGATATAATCAACTACAAAATTCTTACATAGGGTGGAAGGGAGGTGCTAGGGAGGATTGATTTCCTCTGTAAATCAGGTTGATGCCTGAATATTGGGAGTGGGTGCTTCCCTCTAGTGGGTGCTAGAAAAACATGAGAGTTGGTGCTCTCAACAAGTTGCAGCTTGTTAAACAGAGGTTGTAGCCTCATCTTGAGTTGGTGCTCAAAGATAATTGATGTACAGGAGTTAAAGACTGCTTATCATTCTAAGAAGAAGAGGTTTTTTCCCTTTATGGGTTTCCTCATGAATATCTGTATATGTGTACATCATATGTGTGAATGATGATTACTAGTTCTTTGCTTATCTTATTCATTATCTTGACAATCATTTTGTGAATGCTACTAAATTTTTAAAAGAAAAAATAAACTGATTATTGTTGTTATAATTACAACTGATTCACCCCCCCCTCTCAGTTGTAACACCATCTCCCTCAAAGATTGATGCACTTTGATGAGGCGTTGTAACATAATGAATGCAGATGCAAATCTAGTCTCCACACATCGAAGAAGTTGGAGGTTAGCTTGTTTTCTATAAATTGCTATGGATGCTGCATGATTAATAATAAAAATATGCAACATCTTTGCTTCAGTTATAGTTTTTCCAACCCATGCAACGTTGTTGATATCTTTAAGTAGGAGGTTGATGTAGTGAACAGAACAAGGAGACCAAAAAATTGTTGGATATTCATCCTCAATTAAACCCCCAGCAAGCACATTGTTTGAGGCACTATCTGTAACAATCTGAACCACATTTTCTCTTCCCACCTCATCTATTGCTTCTTTGAAGAGACCCATCAAATATGGACCATCTTTTGTTTTCCCTGTAGTATCATGGTATTTTAAGAATATAACCCCTTTTGGACTAGAAACCAAAATATTGATAAGAGGACGATGATTGACATCTGTCCAACCATCTGAAACAATGGAGGCCCCAGAGTCCTTTCAACCATCCTTAATGTCATGAAGACTAGCTTCGATCCGAGTCCTCTCTTTAGACAAGACTATTGTCCTCATCTTTTCATAGCTAGGAGGTTTGTAATCTTTTGGGGTCATGTTAACCAGATCTCTAATGTAACGTCCCCATCTTGACCCTATTGCATTAAAATGTAAATGATGTAATATTGTTATAAAATCATGGTGAGGAGCTCAAGGCCAAGGCCCAGTCATCGATTTATTGATGCATATGGTTTGCGCGCTAGCCAGGCACATTGAAATTTCAAACATCATGTAAATATGCATTTTAAATAAAATACCCACAACTAGCTATGCAATGCAATAGGATATGGGGGCATGATTTTACAAGGAATTGGGAGGGAAAACATTCAAACCCTTGGAGCCAATCAAGTCAAGCCAAGTGTCAATGAGAGAACCCATCAAACCCTCAACTACCCATGTTGACTTTTGTACCCAATCATTGATTTCTTCCAAGAGTTGGTTAAAGTAGTTAATGCCTTGGGGAATGGGAGGTATGGCTGTCCAAATTCGGGTATGGGCAAGCCACCCTGCATGGGAAATCGCGTTTTGCTTCTTGGGAAAGAAAAGAGCCATGAATTGCTCCCCAAGCCATTATCCATCAACCACTTTCTCTTCCTCACGAGTTGGGAGCTACCTGGGCGTTTTCCAGCCATGTTTTGAGGTGTTTTCCTTCATTCTCAGCTGGGAGAAGGGCGTTTTTGTATTGTATACCAATGGGGAAGAAGGAGAATGGAATTGGGGTTCCATAGAGACTGTTTTTACTGT
Source organism: Larix kaempferi (assembly GCA_027924585.1). NCBI lineage: Eukaryota > Viridiplantae > Streptophyta > Pinopsida > Pinales > Pinaceae > Larix > Larix kaempferi. The sequence goes on along the minus strand of BSBM01000182.1, from coordinate 6,211,596 downwards.
TAAATGCTTAGAGGGTTGGGGAGAAAACGTTTTCCTCCCTGTGAATGTTTTTCCCCATCCCACAATTCGTTTTTGGATGGAAACAATTTGGGGAAAGCCCAAACCCATGGCCATCCTGTTGGTAAATCCATTGCTTTGGCTTGATCTTGAGTGTAAGCCTCCAGGGTTCAAATGTAGCCTGATAAACCCAGCTGTGGACTGGCTTGGCTCAGATGAAATGATTGATTGGCTGTGAATGAGTGAATGTCCCCTTTTCCTTGTAAGATTCATGCCCAGTGCGGGGGGTGGCAGTTGTGTTGAGAGATTGATGAACACAACTGGCCTATGGTTGGGTGGAACGTTGTAGCGACATAGCTAGTTGTTTGGGACTATTGCATAATGAAGACAAGTGTTTTCCTGTCTATGTATTTACTTCTGCAATGTTTAAATTGATGACTGTTTGATATGTTGTATGCACATTTATTTTATTGTTGTGAATCTAATGAATTGGGCTGAGATCATGTAAAATACCCATGAGATTGGCACCGTGTTCCCTTACTTGAATTGGGTTCACAGGTGGGTACATTACATCTAACCATGTCCTTCCAATAAGGATACCTACAAACGTTAAAAGCTATGCCATTTGCAAAAAAAAAAACGCCCAACAGATGCATCAAGATTTCCTCTCCCTTTTACATCCCATAGGTTGTTAAGCTAGGAAGTAGAAGCATGAAGTTAAGAAGAAGTTTGCGGACCACTTAGCATTTCTCTAGTGGCTGGATTGTTGGTTTGAAGTGAACCTTCAGCAAACTGTTTCAACTTTTCCAATTCATTAAACTATTTTTGTATTGAAGCTTTCTCTGTATTAGGCACACTCATGCATACACTGATTTGTTCTTTTTTCCCCATTCCAAGCAAATTCCATCGAATTCTTGCCACACACCCTAACTTTTGCACCTTACAGTAAGGGAAAAACCAAACCTTTGAACCAGTTGTCCCACTAGTTCCTCCACTGTATGATTGAGTGCATTTGACTTCTGCCCATAGCCTAGATTCAAAAGTTTTCTTTGCTTCTTTGTATTCTCTATTTTGGGGGTCTTTTGGCATTGCTGTGGTGGGTCTCTATTTGGAAATGGGTGTGTCGATTTGTCCAGCTTATGAACTTTCTTCCATTGCAATGGGAAAATACTATAATAAATATCAAATAATGCTCTGTCAAAATAAATAGGGACGTCTATTAGAAATGAACTTGACAGTATGCAAACAAAAACAGAGAAAATACCTAGAAGCATATTACATTTTCTTGAAAGCCTATTACATTTTCTTACCTAGAAGCTGTTAGGATATTCCTATACTCCATCCTAGTCCCACCAGTATTTTGATCATTTACATTTTCAGTCATGCATGCACCTTTAGGGTTTGCATGCATCCCAGTCATCAGTCTAGCACCTAGCCCTCAGTTAGCCATCCCCCAGGAGCTTCTCACTATTCAATTTTAGCCCTCCAGTTGCTTAATGCGCCCTTCTTCCTTGATTTTAGGGAGCAACTCGCCCTTCTTCACCTACCAGTCTAGTTGTCACTCAGTTACACTCAGATACACTCAGCTACACTTAGTTACAGTCAGTTACACTCAGTTACACTTAGTTACAGTCGGTTACACTCAGTTACATTCAGTTACACTTAGTTACACTGAGTTACACTCAGTTACATTCAATTACACTTAGTTACACTGAGTTACACTCAGTTACACCTACTAGAATCAGTTTGACTGATGGTTGACAGTTACTTGAGCATTGATGACTCCACTGATGATGATGAAGACTTCCAGTTGTGCTCCGATGATCATGAGGACACCTAGTTGTGCTTCGATGACACTTTATTGATCTTATGATCACTCTGAGAGGCTAATTCGAATTTCCACCTTGGGCATTCGAATCCTCTCTACCATTGTACTATTTATTTGTCCATATTGTGATTAATTAACTAGTGTGTGTGAAGTATTATTGCTTCTATCTGAGTTCTACTGTACCATATTATTATGTTGCTCATTATACTGTATTGACCACTCTTCTTCTATTTTCCCGCTTAATCATAATTACTCTTGTGAGGTATACATAATCTCTTAGATCTGCTGTGAGGATTTTCACATGGTATCAGAGCATGTTGAGAGTATTGTTTATCTCCATTCTTGAGAGTTTCTTGCAGGTTATTACCAAGATTTCGAGTGTAGCAGTTGCAGGAGTTTCTGCATTTTTGCAGCAGTAGCAGTTGCAGTTATTCTATATTTTTTTTGCAGGTCCTCTACAGATTCTATGTATTCATCAGGAATTACTCCTCTTGATCCACTCAACTATGATGAATGGAAACCAAGAATGATAGCAGACTTGAAGATCCATGATCTTTTTTATTGTTATTTTGAAAGAGAGTTCGAATCCCCTAAAGAGAAGATTGACTGGTTAAATAAAAGTGACATGCACTTTCAAGCAATAATGTTTTCTTTGTTTGCACGCCAGAGATTCCAATTCAAATACCGTAATGGTGTTGAAACTCCAAAGGAGTTATGGAATCCAAAAGAGATATGGGCTCACCTGGATGGAAAATTTGGCAGAGAGAATGAAGGACTTGGTCCTAACCCATTCAAAAGAAAGCAAAGTGATGCATTCACTCCTCTTGATGGTCTCTTAGATCATGAACCAGTGTCATCTCATATTGAAGTTGTTGACAAACAACTTGCAGATTCTCCACTCATGCTCAAACTTTCTTCTCTTTCTGTGCCAGCTCACACTCTAGATATTGCAGAAGGTCCTAAATCCTCTCTTGCACCAGAGTCTGTTGGTTTGCATCATGATCACATGATTATTTCGGAGGTTATTGAAGGTAATGCATTCGCTCCTCTCCAGCTATCTCCTCTTTTATACTACTATATGATCGTAATTCCATGCCTTCAGAAGGTCATTGAAGAATATGGCAATTGCCATTCGCTTGGGAAGATTTCTCATGCATCTCGTGGTTTTGATCTCACCCCTGTTGGTTCAAAGGATATCTCAAGAAACTGTGGCCATTCACTTGGGATAATTTCTCATGAATCTACTGGTTTTGATCTCACCTCTCATGGTTCAAAGGAGATCTCAAGAAACCATGATTCAAGTCTTGTATCTAATTTGGGTTCTAAGCAATTACTGCTTGGGATAATTTCTCATGCATATGATAGTTTTGATCTCACCCCTGCTGGTTCAAAGGAGATCTCAAGAAACTGTTTTGAAAGTCTTAAATCTGATTTTGATTTCAAGCAAACATGTAATAGTTATTTTTTGCATAATCTCACCCATGGTGGTTCGAAGGAGAAGACAAAAGACTATATGCACTTTCACATATTTGATCCTACCTCAGCTGATTCAAATCACAGGTTCAAGGATCATTCTCATACTGTTGGATTTGTTCTCATCACATTCGATCTGAAGAGCAAGTACAAGCAAATGCTTTTTGAGCATGATCCACTTCTTCCCAATAAGAAGATACCTCCAAACATATGACCAAGCATCACACTTGCTTGAGTTTGGAGCATTTATTTTTATGTGTGCCTTACAGTCTATTTTTTGAGGAGGGGGTATGTTTCCCATGAAATTTTCCCACTTCCTTGGTTTATTGATTGTTATTATTCATTGTATTGGGTGACCTTTGGTCTTAGTTACCAGGGCCCAGGATGGATTAAGGGGGGGTGTTAGGATATTCCTATACTCCATCCTAGTCCCACCAGTATTTTGATCATTTACATTTTCAGTCATGCATGCACCTTTAGGGTTTGCATGCATCCCAGTCATCAGTCTATCACCTAGCCCTCAGTTAGCCAGCCCCCAGGAGCTTCTCACTATTCAGTTTTAGCCCTCTAGTTGCTTAATGCGCCCTTCTTCCTTGATTTTAGGGAGAAACTCGCCCTTCTTCACCTACCAGTCTAGTTGTCACTCAGTTACACTCAGCTACACTCAGTTACACTCAGCTACACTTAGTTACAGTCAGTTACACTTAGTTACAGTCGGTTACACTCAGTTACATTCAGTTACACTTAGTTACACTGATTTACACCTACTAGACTCAGTTTGACTGATGGTTGACAGTTACTTGAGCATTGATGACTCCACTGATGATGATGAAGACTTCCAGTTGTGCTTCGATGATCATGAGGACACCTAGTTGTGCTCCGATGACACTCTATTGATCTTATTATCACTCTGAGAGGCTAATTCGAATTGCCACCTTGGGCATTCGAATCCTCTCTACCATTGTACTATTTATTTGTCCATATTGTGATTAATTAACTAGTGTGTCTGAAGTATTATTGCTTCTATCTGAGTTCTACTGTACCATATTATTATGTTGCTCATTATACCGTATTGACCACTCTTCTTCTATTTTCCTGCTTAATCATAATTACTCTTGTGAGGTATACATCATCTCTTAGATCTGCTGTGAGGATTTTCACAGAAGCATTGGTTGACATAGTTATTTTTCAACTGGAAGATGGTCATAATTTTGTTCCTTCAATTGTAACATTTGAAGTTTTAAATGGGCAGTTTCAAATGGTTGGAACTTGGAATCTCCTTCTTAATTCATACAAAGAATACAATTAAATTTAACATACAGAGGTTTCATTCTCCTTGATGTTTGCAATGCATATAAAAACTTCATAAAAAACAATCAAGATCCATACCAAAGCTAGTGTTAAGAGTCACCATGAATTCCCTTTGGAACTAAATTCCATAAAAGTATAAGAAATCAATTCAGTTTTCAATAAGGTTTAACTAATTACAAAAAAGTAATTCAAATGAAGATGCAGAGTCATCCTTTTGTCAATAAATAATTCAACATAGCATCGTATTCACCTGCCATCCAACCAAAAGGGGCCCTCGACCTGTTTTGCATTAGTGAAATGTTGAAATATCAATAACAATTCTAAACTTTGCATGCTTTATGTAGAAGTGGTTGATATGAACAAGTTTGTAGCATTATAAACATGACTAGGTGAATCCCACAAAATTTTAGTGTTTCACTTCTTTCTTTCATGAAGAACTTTCATGCTTCTTCCACACTATTACACTGCCTTGAATTTTAGTTTGCATTTTCCAACATGTTTTGCCAGATTCATATCTACCACCCGAATAAGTTACAACTACCTACGTTCAACACCTATGACCAAATTATTTAGAAAGCCCATCATCTGGTAAATCTGGGAATAATTTTCATTGTAAGTTGATAGCCTTCATTTTGAAATATTCAACCTACATGGACATCTAATCTTGCACCATTATAGAAACATTTCATTGTAAATAGAATTTGATACTAAAGTCAGTACAATGCCTTTTGGCATTTTATTTGGAGCCTTTAATAGGGGTATGCATCTTTTCTTACATGCTCTACATTTTATTTGGAGCCTTTAATAGAGGTTTGAACCCTTACAACCCGATGAAGTGTTGAATGTGACCATCACTCATCAAAATTTGATCTTCTGTTTCGTGGTTGGTCAGTTTGCTTCTCAGAATTTGAAATTTCGTCTTCATTGCCTATTGCCTAGATTTCCAATTTATGTTTGTAGCCCCATGGACATGCGGATTTTGTTTTAAGGATTGGAGAAATAATAAAATGTAGCATTTTCTGGTTTCTTAGTTTTCCATTAACACATTTACCAGAAACCTTCGTTTTCCTTGAACTTTTAAAAATTACCAGAAACCTTAGTTTTCCTTGAACTTTTGTTTCACATTGTTGAATGATTTCAATGTTTGAAGTTTAAACCTTTCCTTGAACTTTTACAAATTACCAGAAACCTTAGTTTTCCTTGAACTTTTGTTTCACATTGTTGAATGATTTCAATGTTTGAAGTTTAAACCTTTAAAGCTCTTTTTAATAATTTTTATGCATTTTATGGTAGAACATGAAATTCAAACATATGCTAATGCTAAACCTATTTAATAGAAGCTGCAAGTAGTTAACCTATACACGAGCGATTATGTTTATACAAGTTCAATCTAACAAAAACATACAACATCCTTCTTTGTCCAATCAAAATGGCCTGATTTGCATATATAAATGTAGGCAGGTATTGTCACTATGCCAAATTAGCTATTGTATCTATGCCAACTTGTTCTAATAAAGATTTGAGGTTGTGTAAAATCCTGTTTACTTTTGATATCATTCTGGAAATGAGGATAATTATCCCATGAGTTTCCAAAATCATTCATGTATTTCATGAGAAATAGATCAAACAATACAATCACTTCTTTAAAGATTGAAAATAATAACCCTTATTTTAACAAAACAACATTGACTTTCGATACCATTCCCAAAATTTGGAAAGTTTCCTCATGTATTTAATGAAAAAAGATTGAAAAAGATAACATATCAATAATTTGCAGAGTTACCCAATAAGTTTCCTGAGATCTACAATCACTTTTTTAAAGATTGAAAATAATAACCCTTATTTTAACAAAACAACATTGACTTTCGATACCATTCCCAAAATTTGGAAAGTTTCCTCATGTATTTAATGAAAAAAGATTGAAAAAGATAACATATCAATAATTTGCAGAGTTACCCAATAAGTTTCCTGAGATCATGTATTTCATGAATGAAAAAGAAAGAAAGATTGAAAATGATAACAGTAATTTTTATTATCACAAAATAAATCTAGAATTTTGAGTATTTATTTAATGGACTAAAAATAGATTAACTAATGTTTTCAAGCTATTTTACGATGGGAATTACAACAAGGCACAAGTGTGTTACCTCGCAGTGCTATCGTTTCCATTTCTGCAGTGCTACCCTGTGGCTCTGCCTCTCAATGGTCAATCCTGCGGTTCCGTTTCTGCAGCGCTACCCTGTGGCTCTGCCTCTCAGTGGTCAATCCTGCGGTTTTGTTTCTGTAGCGCTACCCCGTGGATCTGCCTCTCAGACTCTCAGTGGTCAATCCTGCTGCCTTTGATAATGTCTAATAGGCTATATCATGCCTCTTCACAAGCAAACTTTAAAATTCATTGCAACCACCGCATATCCAATCCTCAATGCAATCAGACAACACGGTTCCTTCTTCAACACTCAATTCTCAATCAATTCAGAATTTACCTGATCACTGACTTGCCACCCACCCGGCCTCCATTCATTAATAACTCAACGATGGTTACGAATTGACCCGAAAACGACTAGCAACAGATTGCGTTCCCCGAGAAATGGAAAATCGTTTCTTTTGAAATCGCTGTGAGAAACGATTCGATTTGTAAGAAACGGTTTCTTCATTATAGAAATAGGAGCAACTGTAGAAAATGGTGGATTTCGTTTCATTTCCGTTTTCACAAAAAACACAAGCCCTCGTCACGTTTCTGGTAACACAGGGTATAACAGTTGGGATTTTTCCCCTGAAATCAAGCAAATTCTCCATGAAACTAGAGATGATAAGACAGGTTGTTTCTATCGGATTTTATTGATGTCTACATAGGAAGAGGATATAAAAGGAAGAGGAATTCGATTGCCAAGGGAGAGGGGACGAGTTCTCCAAAAAGTTGAAAGAATTTTTGTTTGTAATTTTTTTAGGACAGAATGGAGAAACGGAATTTGAGAAGACTGTGTTCTTCTAAAAATTTATGTGCTTGTTCCCTTAGTAAGATTTGAAGGGAGGTTCTGAATTATAATTTAAGAGACTCGTTATTAGTTGTTGCTCCCTGTACAGACCTTAGGGAAGTTTTCTTCAACTTCAGTTTGTTCATGACACAATGAGTTGGTAATCTTTTAATCGAATTTGATTTCTATTTGATCAGTATTCTCTTTATTCCTTTTCAAAACCTATCTATATATTCATATTTGTTCTTGTATCTTATGATCATGTGAATAAATACTTTATATTCACCTTTCAAATTAAGTGTTATTTCTGAATTTGTTTCAATAGTTATATACTACATGTGATGATTAATTTTCATTATCATTATTATGAATTGTATAATTACTTTAATAGATTATGTTTTATATCTTGTAGATTATTCTCATATTAGTTCATGTCTATGATCATCTTATATTCAGATTTAGAATGGCATTATTAATCTTTCAAACTTGCTCCTGCAGGACAGATTAGAGAGCGCAAATTTTAGTTTTAAATACAAAGTTTAGTTTTATTTCATAATTGGAAGATACATGTTGGCAGGTGCTAAATCTGTGTGTTTTAGCAGCGGTTAAAATTGTGTGTTTCTAGTTATTGAAATTTGCATTATAGATTGGTTAGGCACGAGTAGTTTTTATTATTTTCTTTAAAATAGTCAATTCAACTATGAGACTCTCTTGTTGAGAGCAAACCCAAAAGGCAGTGGGGCCTTTGTTCCCGCGAGAGTTGGCTTCTTTAAACACACTGGGGGTTGTATTAAGTGCCTTGTGTGGGATTTCTCTCTATGTTGACCTCAGGACAAAAAATCCGGCCAAAAATACGTTACAAATACCATATAATATCACCTTCTTCCAGTTATAATGTAATGAAGTGAAGGGCCATATTATTCCTATTAGGTCATGTTGATGATCTGTGGACGACTTTTTTTATGGATATAACATCTGAGGGTCTTGTATTCGTAATGTAATCTTCAATAGAGTTCTTTGGTTGTGAAGGCTGTCTACTGGAAAAAATTTATGAAGTATATGCCATCTGGGGTTCTTGTATTTGCTATGATGTCTACTGTAGAGTCATTGTATATGTTAGCTTGGTTGTGATGACTGTCTGCTGGAAACAATTTTCGATGTATAGGCCATCTAAGGGTCTTGTATTCGCAATGTAATCTCCATAAGAGTTCTTTCAATGCTCAACTTGGTTCAAGTGCAATTTCATGATTTAGCAAAAAGAGACTGGTGCATCTTTTAGCTTGGTTGTGATGACTATCTACTAGAGATATTTTCCATTGTATAGGCCATTTGAAGTTTTTATACACTCAATGCAATATTCAATAGAGTTCTTTCACCATTCTGCTTGGTTCAGGTGTTATATTCATCAAATCCATGAGGAAAATTGTGTTCATATTCTCATCTTATTGGAAAATTTGGAAGTTGTTATCAAGGGGGATGTCAATAAAATGCCATATTCCTTAATTTGTATTCTTTATCCCTTGTCAACATTAAGGGGGGATGTTGGAATACGTAATGATGACTAGTGTGATGTTATTGGTAGAAGACATAAAATAATTTATGAATCTCTATATTATAAAAAAGGAGTTATCCCACATACATCATGAAGTAAATTATCTTATCACCATTATTTATATAAGAGAAGTGGAAAAATATTTATCCCACATGTATTATTGGATGTGATCTATCCATACCTCTAGCTATATAATAGAGGTGAAAGAGACTCATTTGTACACATGAGGGAATGCACATTACTGTGTGTCATAGTGACATGAAGTAAAGATGGAATGTGATGTGTGGGTACTCAATATTGTAAGAGTGAAAGTTTCCTTAAGAATAAGAAAATCAAGCCTTCCCGTAGATGTTTCCTCGTTTGGGGTTTTACCACAAAAAAATGATTCTCTCTTTTCTTTTTTCTTTATTTTCTTGAAGTCATTATTAATTATTGAAGCTTTTGTTGATAGGATATTTGCTTAGTTGATTCAGATTATTATGTTAGTAATCTTATTGTTGTATGTTAATGCATGTGTAACAATAGTCTAACGTAGATGAGGAAGATATATATGAAAATTTAATAGAAGATGATATTAACATGTTAATTGTTAGGATATTTCAATACTCCATCCTTGTCCTACCTAGCATTATTTATTTTTCCTAGTTGTTGATGATGTCATTTTCCCCTAGTAGTGTACATATGTCATACAGGATTCATCTACCATCTTACAGGATCCATCTACCATCTTATGAGCCTTGCATGCATCATTTTAGGACCACTTCAGTTAGTTCCCTATTTTATAGGAACCTAGTGAGTGTTCCAGTTGTTACACAGAAATCTTCCACCATGTGAGCATCAACATTCTTTGGCCTGTAGGATACATTTCAGTGACTCGGATCCATTTTCATCCTTCAGTGATACCAGTCTATCCTATTTTTGTTCCTACCCACATGTTGCATCACTATAGCATGCGTACCCGTGAGTTGCATCCCTATAGCCCGCGGGTATCAAGTAAAATGGTAAAAACCACTATTTTAATACTTTTTACTCCCAAAAAGTGGTCATTGGGTGACCTTTGGCTCTCCATATGCTCAAGTAACGTCTTGATGTGTCCTTTCACCTACCTTTGAGAGGACTATATATTGATCACATATGGATTATGGACGGGAGGAAGAGGAGAATAGTAAAGGCACTCTAGTGTATTTTTGCCCTATCTTGAGTTTGCACTCATTGATCCTTGTAGTTGTGAACCAGTTATGTTCACCTTCCAAACTCCTTTCTAGTTTGAGTTTGCCATTCATGGAGTATTGAAGTGGTGGAGGCACAAGTGGATTGATCTAGATCTTGGTTCAGATTGGTTTTCGGCAAGAGGTCGTATCGCTTTGTACTTCTTCTTGTTCATTAATAGAAATAATCATATTCTCATCCATTCATGGTGTGAATGTCATTTATTATACATTGGGTTGCATTTGCTTATGATATTATGAACCATTGTTATTGATGATGTTAATGTTATTTATATATCACATGTACTTGTTAGATATTTGTTGTCAAGAATAATTTGCAGATTACAAGTGCTTGGACGTGCGCGGATTGAAATCTCCAACGGGGATCTACATCAAACGTTGGATCGAGGTTGGTTACATTTCTCCATTGTTTTAACATTGTCGTTTATAATAGCATTGTTTTGAGAATTGAGTAGATTTCTGGTAGTCATCTGTCTATCATCGCCATCAACAGTTTTGGGAATACATCAATGTCCCCTGATCGATGGATTCATCCTAGTGTTCGACTTCAACCCATTTATTCACACTCTGATGATTGTGCTCTGTGCCTTGATGCCCATTTTCATTATCGGTGGGTCATCTCGTGTCTGTTAACGGTATACATCAATGACCGGTAATCAGACGATGTCTCATCAGGTTTGACCCCAACTCCTTTATTCACTTGATGGGACTTGCACCGTTGAATACTTGTGTAGAAGACCCCAGGTGATTGTGGCATTAAGTATGCTACATATGACTTTGACTTTACATCTGAGATATCACCTCTCAGATTTCAACAGTTTGTACCTCCAGTTTGCACCAGTTGTCTTCTTTTCAGCAGAAGACCATATCTTACTATAGAGGGATCATGGCTATGATCACTTATGACATGTATCTACTTATGTACTGCCTATTCATGACTATTGTATCAGATTGTTGTACTATACCGACATGTATTCAGAGATACTATTGTATTATGACGAGTGATCCGTTCTTTCCACTTGTGTCTCCATCACTCCACTTCTAAGTTTTATAATGTATTTCGGCCATCGTACCACTTTCAGTCTTTGACCTCACACATTAGGGGGCATCTGTTACACAGAAATCTTCCACCCTGTGAGCATCAGCATTCTTTGGCCTGTAGGATGCATTTCAGTGACTCAGATCCATTTTCATCCTTCAGTGATACCAGTCTATCCTATTTTTGTTCCTACCCACATGTTGCATCACTACAGCATGCGTACCCGCGAGTTGCATCCCTATAGCCAGTGGGTATCAAGTAAAATGGTAAAGACCACTATTTTATTACTTTTTACTCCCAAAACGCGGTCATTGGGTGACCTTTGGCTCTCCATCTTCCCAAGTAACGTCTCGATGAGTCCTTTCACCTACCTTTGAGAGGACTATATATTGAGCACATATGGCTTATGGACGGGAGGAAGAGGAGAATAGTAAAGGCACTTTAGTGGATTTTTGCCCTATCTTGAGTCTGCACTCATTGATCCTTGTAGTTGTGAACCAGTTATGTTCACCTTCCAATTTTTGCCCTATATTTTGCAGTCGCATGATGTTTTCTTGGAGGGGAATATGGCCAATATTTCCCCAACCACTTTTATCAACATCTCTCGCACTCCCTGAAAGATTGAGAATGTTTACGTCGGTGACGATTTCACTCCTGAGGAGATTGCTATTTACACTGATTTGTTTACTGCACTCCGGGAAGCTTTCGCCTGGTCATATGAGGCGATGCCAGGAATAGACCCCCGCATTGTTGAACACGAGATTAAAACGTATCCTGATGCTAAACTGGTTCGACAACGCTTACGTGCTGTGAACCCTAGGAAGGAAGCTGCTATTAAGGCAAAGGTGGAGAAACTGCTCAAAGCTGGTTTCATCTACCCTGTTCCTCTTACCGAATGGGTGTCAAACCCCGTTCCTGTGGATAAGAAGCAGGGAACGATCTGTGTATGAACTGATTTCAGAGATTTGAACCGTGCATGTCTGAAAGACAACTTCCCCACGCCATTCATTGATCAAATATTGGATGCTTGTGCGGGAAGTGAGATTTTTTCATTCATTGACGGATTCTCGGGTTATAATCAGATTCAAATCAAACCCGCGGACCAACATAAAACGACGTTTATTTTTCCATGGGGAACTTTTGCGTACCAGAAAATGCCCTTCGGCCTCAAGAACGTCGGAGCTACTTTTTAGCGAGCCATGACCTATGCCTTTCACGATCTTAAGAAGATTATGGAATTTTTCTTGGATGATCTTGCTGGCCATTCTCTCAAGAGAGTGGACCACCCCAAGCACCTCCGTATGATTCTCGAACGATGTATCCACTACAAAATTTGATTGAATCCGAACAAATGCATCTTCGTTGTTAGGACTGGTCGCCTTCTAGGATTCATAGTTTCGAAAGAGGGTATTAGAGTTGATCCTTTCAAAGTTGAGGCAATACTTCAGTTGCCTCCTCCGCGTAATCTGTTTCAACTTCAGAGCCTCCAAGGGAGAGCTACTTTTATTGATCCAGGTGGATATCGATGGCGGCCCACCTCTTCCAACTGGCTCAAAACTGTCTTTTGGCAATTTTGGTAAATTACTATTTTTAGCAGTTTTTCGGGTCCTGAACTTCAGGAGCCATTTTGAGGCCCTAAATGACATTTTTTGGCGATTTGGGGGACCAAATGGTTGCCTCCGGCAATGGGCCACCGAGCGCCCCAAACGGAGATCGTATGCAAAAGTTATGACCCCAGGAAGTTGACTGTTCAACTAACCACCTTGGGGCCGCAAACTCTATGACGGTTCATCTTCTAGGGTTAGGTTTTTGGATGTTTGGGATTCTTTCCCTTGTGCTTATGATAAATAGGCCCTTTCGGCCTCTCTTTGTATTCATCTTGGTACGAATGAGCATAGCGGCCACATCTCTTCTCAGAGATAGCTACCACCATTCTAGCTATTGTATTTTACAGTCTGTTCTATTTCCGCTATTTAATAGAATATGTGTTTACTGTATCACTGTGTTATTTGCAATATATCTCTGTATATGCTATCTTTTGTTTCGTTCCCACATAAATCCGGATCAGTGGTATCAGAGCGGTCTGCTCTTTGATTGTTTCTCGGTGCATGTCCCCGACGAGGTCAGGATACAGAGAGTTGGGTCTCGAACTAGTTTCACTTGGGGAAGACCACTCTCGCCGCCCCAAACGGCCTCCCATGGCGGAAGAAAAGAGAGACGACGGAGCAGTAGATCCTATCAAGTTGTTGCTCGAGGAAGCCCTCGCGCGACAGAGGAACGAGATGATGGATAATTTCGCCCAGATCCTTCAACGCATGCCAACAGCAGCAAATGCACCCTCAACTAGCAGCCATTTCGGAGATACAACTCCCTTCAAGGTACAAGTTAATTTTGATATCCCTTTATTTGAAGGCCAAATTGATGCCGATGCCTTAGATAAATGGTTGAATCTACTAGAAGGGTATTTCTCTGTCCACCAATTTTTCGACAGGGAAAAGATCATCTTTGCGCTCCTTAAGGCCGTCCCCCATGTCAAAAATTGGTGGGAAACTTATTGTGAGCAAAACTCATCAGACGAGTCTGGATTGTTTGAATATTCCAATCCCACTTGGGCCTCTTTTATAGATGCCTTCAAGGAACAATATTACCCTGTTGGAAACTATGATGACCAGTACACAAAATGGACCATTCTGCATTAAGAGAGGGACCAAACGGTGTCGGAGTACACCAACAAATTTCATACCTTGCGCACAAAGCTAGGTATCAAGGACTCTGAGCGGCACCTAGTACTGAAATATCGCAGTGGCCTACACCGGTACATCCGAACAGAGATGGATTTCCTGGAAATATCTTCACTCGGATCCGCCTATCGATATGCTGTCAAAATTGAGCAGAAATTTCAGCAAAAGAACAAGCATGACTTCGGACCTGCGCAGAAGCAGGGCAAGGGAAACTTTGGCTCGTAGAGCACAGGGAAAGAAAAGGACAGCCAATCCCAACCACAGGCGAAGAAGGGTAAAGAAAAGACAAAGAAGGACACCGGGAAGTGGTGCGAGTTCCACAAAAGCCCCTGGAACAACACTGATGATTGTCGCTCAAAGCAGTCATTGGTGGCTGAGATCAAAGCTTCAGAATCAGATCCCAGTTCCGATTCTGACTCGGAACCTAATTTCACAGCCGCGCAAAAAGGGAAGCAAATCATTGATGCAGAACCCAGTGTCGTTGTTGCCACCACACAGATTCAACCAGAGGAACCCGAAGAGTCCGAGGCAGAGGAGCGCCTTTTCCACTCAGATGTGGGTGAAGGGAATTCCCCTACACTTTGTTGTGGACAGCGGCAGCCAGAAGAACCTGATCTCAGAAGAAGTCATCAAGAGATTGGAGCTACCAATAACGCCACACCCACAACCATACACCATTGGATGGCTAAGCCAAGGACGAAGGATCCGTGTCAGCCACCAATGTCGCCTACCATATGGCATCAAGCCCTTCAAAGATGAGGTATTATGTGATGTGGCCCCACTTGAAGTATGTGATGTTCTTTTAGGACAACCATATATGTGGAAGCGTCATGCCGTATATGAATCACGACCTCGTAGTGTCATTGTCACTTTGGGAGGACAACTCTATCGGATACCAGAGATAGTTGCGCCTACCCCAAACGAGCAGGGAAGGAAGATAATCTCCCACACTGGGAAATTTTCCCTATTTGCAATTGGCACTAAAGGTGAACATCAGATCGCGGAGACATCCACAACCTCTACAGATTATCCTTTTACTCGGCAGAAACAAGAAGAACACAAATTCACTGCCGCATCGCCTATTCGGGTACCTCTACGGTGCAAGGCCACGCATTCAAGTTGCTCCTCCAAAAATAAACCATCCACACCGGTGCATACCAAGGATACCACAACAACCAAAACTGTTGAACAGCTCCAGCGCATCCATCAACAACAATTACAACCCTCTGAAGATGTCAAAGTAAGGCAACCTTTCCACTTCAGCAAATGTCGCACCAAGAGCTCAACTCAACACACATCTCGACATATGATAAGGGATTTAACGCAATGGAGACCATTGCTTCCTAAGGAGGGAGGATTGATCCAGGTGGATATCGGTGGCGGCCCACCTCTTCCAACTGGCTCAAAACTGTCTTTTGGCAATTTTGGTAAATTACTATTTTTAGCAGTTTTTCGGGTCCTGAACTTCCGGAGCCATTTTGAGGCCCTAAACGACATTTTTTGGTGATTTGGGGGACCAAATGGCTGCCTCAGGCATACATTTGGGCCTAGTCGAAAGTTGTAAATCTCGGATAGACCTTTCCAACGGGCCACCGAGCGCCCCAAACGGAGATCGTATGCAAAAGTTATGACCCCAGGAAGTTGACTGTTCAACTAACCACCTTGGGGCCGCAAACTCTATGACGGTTCATCTTCTAGGGTTAGGTTTTTGGATGTTTGGGATTCTTTCCCTCGTGCTTATGATAAATAGGCCCTTTCGGCCTCTCTTTGTATTCATCTTGGCACGAATGAGCATAACGGCCACATCTCTTCTCAGAGATAGCTACCACCATTCTAGCTATTGTATTTTACAGTCTGTTCTATTTCCGCTATTTAATAGAATATGTGTTTACTGTATCACTGTGTTATTTGCAATATATCTCTGTATATGCTATCTTTTGTTTCGTTCCCACATAAATCCGGATAATTTATGCTTCGGTTCATAGTTAACTATGCCAGTCTTACTAAAGTTTTCGCACGCCTATTGAAGAAAGACACACCTTTTATCTGGGATGAGTGAGCTCAACAGTCCTTCGACGCCCTTAAGAAATATTTGGTATCGACCCCCATGCTTAGTCCACCGAACTTTACACGAGATTTCATTCTTTATGTGGCCGCGTCTCAAGAGACTATTGGCATGGTCTTGGTTCAGGTAGATGATGCGCTCGTCGAGCATGTTATCTATTATCTTAGTTGAAATTTAGTAGACGCTGAACTAAGGTACACCCACGTAGAAAAGCTAGCACTTGCGACTGTTCACGCAGTCCAGCGGTTACGGCATTACATTTTGCTTCGAAAAACCACTGTTGTAGCTCATATCAATCCGTTTTAGTTCGTGCTATCACGACGCCTTATCAGGGGTAAGTATAATAAATGGATTGTGATCCTTCAAGAATTTGATCTTGAGTTTGCTTCTGCAAAGTCGGTGAAATCATTGGTGTTCGCTGAGCTTATGTCGGACCTTCCACGGCTTGATGAGGATTTCATTCATGAAGATTCCTTTGTGGATGAACACCTATTTCTTATCTCGACCGAGGACCCTTGGTATGGGGATGTCATTAGATATCTCCAAACTTTGAATTTTCCTCCGCATTATTCACGAGACGAGCGACGGCGTGTGAGACATCATGCTAAAGATTATACTATCGTTGGTGACACTTTGTATCGCCAAGGAAAGGATTCCATTCTCCGTCGTTGTTTGACTCACGAAGAAGTGGAACAGGTACTTAATGATTTCCATGCAGGGGCGTGTGGCGGTCACTTATCCGCCCAGCGTATTATGCGAGCAGGTTATTTTTGGCCTACTATCTTTAAAGATTGTATTAACGCTGTGAAGAGATGCCACCCTTGCCAGGGGTGTTCTCAGAACATACACTCACATCCAGTGCCCCTCCATCCGGTCGTCACCGTCGGTCCCTTCATTAAGTGGGGGGTAGATTTCATAGATTCCAAACCAGCTTTGGCTGGGGGGCATCATCATATTATTGTGGCCGTGGATTATTTTTCCAAATGGGTTGAGGCCATGCCTACCGTTAAAGCCAATGGTGCTACTGCATCCCATTTCGTGTTCAACCAGATTATCACTCGATTCGGTATCCCAAAAGAGATTGTCACTGACCATGGCAGTCACTTTCAAAATAAGATGATGGAGGATTTGTCTCTCAAGATTGGGTTTCGTCAAGAACACTCGTCTTCCTACTATCCTCAAGCGAATGGTCAGGTTGAAGCAGTCAATAAGTCTTTGAAGACCATTCTCCAACGTACCATCCAACAAAGCAAGACCAATTTGCATATCATGTTATATCCTGCTTTGTGGGATTATCGAACCGCAGTTAAGACTGCCACCGGGTTCTCACCGTTCCAGTCAGTTCATGGTGTGGAGTCACTTTTATCGGTTGAATGCGAGATTCCTTCGCTCAAGCTAGCCATAGAGATCCTCCCTGATACGACGGAGATTGAGCAACATTTAGTACACCTCGAGCAACTTGAAGAGCATCGTCGAGATGCCGCTGTGGCCATTGATGTTAACAAGCGTCGTGTCAAGGTTCAATATGATAGGTCTGTCCGTCCCCGACAATATGCTGAAGGTGACTTGGTACTCTTGTATGACCAAGATAAAGAACCCCTGGGGGCAGGCAAGTTCAATCCCATGTGGCACGGTCCTTACATTGTGAGGCGTGTCCTGGAAAAAGGAGCTTATGAGTTAGAAGATTACGAGGGAGTTGTCTTGAAGGAGCCTAGAAATGGGCTCTACCTCAAGCGATATTACGCTTGAACCTTTGGTTTGAGCTGATACTTTTGTACACTATTGTATAGTTTTAGTCTAGGTTACATTTTTGGTTGTCGGGTCTGCTGATTAGCCTCTGTTTGATTGACAAATGTCAGCGGGATGTCCTACGTTCTTAGGTTTCGCGGATGGTGCTAGTCGACATACGCAACAACTTGCTTCTGCTGCCTGGGTTATCTTTTCACCTGACCATCTAGTTGTGTCCTCAGGAGGTGCTTGTCTCAGTCCTACATTGAACAATGTGGCTGAGTATAGTGCCATTGTTGAGCTACTTCGGGATGCCATTTCACATGACATCCAGTCTTTAGAAGTCATCCTGGATTCACAACTAGTTATGTCTCAGGTGAATGGGTAGTACCGTGTACGAGACCCTAAATTACTACGGATATTCCTTAAGGCACGACTCTTGGAGAGACATTTTGTTTCCATTACATATATTCACATTCCGAGAAGTCATAATTATATATCTGATGCATATGCTAACTATGTATTAGATTGGCATTTGTCACATTCATCATGAAGCACATAAATACAAAGACATTCATACATTTGTACCATACACACATATAGTAGAACCGAGAACCAAAGTTGTATATCTATATAAATATGTCCAAAAATGGTAGTGTCATACAAGACTGGAGCCCGTAGCCCTAAAAAATATACATATCGATACAAAATATGATGAGACCCTGGGATATCTACTCCCTCCGAGGAGGTCTAGCTGCCGACTTGACGGGATGTGTCTCATAATAGTACTGTACTGCATTGGCCATCCGCTGCAGTAGTCGCACCCACTCACCAGGAACACCCACTACCTAGCGTTGCATAGCCTCCGGTAGTCGGGCTACCTCTATCAGTGGTACTCGGGAAACCATCCGTGATATGTTGCGCTGCAACGTCTGTAGTGTGCGCCTTGCTGTAGCATTTGCTGCCACCTCATCTCTACCCCGATGACCATGTCTCGGGAAGCCCTCGGGTCTCACTGGGCCTTTTTCTGCGAGAAAACAGTCACCCATTAGCACATGACATTATCATCAAAAAATCCATAAAAATTTAAAAACACAAAACCAAAAGAGTAGTCACCGATGTCTCCGAAGGCTACACTTGGTGGGAGCGACATGTCACGGTCCTGTCTAAAGTCTATCCCTGCATAGGGGTAGTCCTCGATAGCAATCACCTGCCGGTTCCACCAGCGGAAGAACTCCTCAGTATATGGTGACGCCAGATGGCCACCACCCTGTTGTGTCAGTATCTCAGCCTACCGGGTCAGGGTTGGATCTCGGAGACTGTGAGGAGAGACATCCACCCTCGCGCTAAGTTCCAGAATCCTCTCAAAGAAGAAACTGCAGAGGATGCTACCATACCCAAAGTTTTTGGCCTTCCCCTCTTTGCATTCCGTCAGTTGTGTCTTCATAGACACCAACAGAGTAGTACACTAGTCGAATATAGTAGGCTGCAAGCATTGTGATGCATAGAACATCATCGATCTGGATGCCTGATGTAGTGCTTTGGATCCTGTGATTTGCACCAGAGTTGCCACTATGATCTTTGTGCTCAAGTCCGTTATGAGATTGACCGGCACCTGACTTCCCACTGGTCGTGTGTTGGAGGGACATTACCGTACTATGTAGTCTTGCATAGTGATCCCACCACCCACGGTCCGTGACCGAAGACTAGCCACTTCCCCTCTACGGGGCAAACCGGTAATGAAATAGATATCCTCTACTTCCAATGTCAGTGTTTTCCCATTGAGGATGAAGTGTTGAGCATCCACATCCTAGTAGATGATCAAATGACAGAGTAGTAGGTTTTGGGCCCTTAAGCCCCTGAGACTCCAGTATTTATATAAGCCACATGCTTGCAGTGCTTGTTGTGCTTGCAAATCATTGCGCACAGCCTCATCTACCTGGTCATGCTCTCTCTCCCTCCACTCTAGAACCATCCTGGAGTGCAAAGCAAGAGATTTTTAGTCAGTTTCATGCTTAAAAACTTCTTCACGGCCTTACCCGTGAGCTATATTGTAGACAGGTGCGGGTAGACGCGGGCAGTCAATTTTTTGACTGCGCGTTTGATGCCCTACCCGCGACCCGCATACTTACAGCCCGCGGGTAGCGCCGAAGCCATTTAGGGCTTGGACAAACAAAATAACCCACCGACCAAAATTGAAATAAAATCACTTAAATGAAAGGTATGGCAGTGACCACTAACTTGCTCCAGATGGTTCGCTGAACGGTTGCTCATAGCTCCCACGATCGACGCTTGAAATTTCAGGTGCAAACTTATCACTCAAATTCAAAATGGTGAATAGTGCAAATGAATTGAAAATTATTAAATTTTGTTACTATTTATAATTTTCTGGACCCACTTTTCTATAGTTTTGTCCATTTTGGGCCATTATGAACTAATATCGTGTCATGGAGTAATGTTTTTTCAACAGATTTCCTCGGTGAGAGTTGTTCCGATTCATTTCACACCTACGGTAGGTATGTTTCACACCTGGCATATAGGTTAGATGCCATTTCCACATGCATTATGAATTTAACCTGTTGACCATTTTCATAAACTCTAGGTGCGACCCTGCTTCGTGACTGACACAGAACCTTCACACTGTTATAGAAGTGTCATCATGTGGCGGTAGGACTTTCCCGAACATGGGTACCCTAGTTAGAACCCCCTTATGCATTTTGGTGCCCATGCCGTTGTTTGTCCTCAGGATTGGGAGTCCTTTGTAGTCACGCCATGACGTTGCGATAAAGACTCATACTCTACTTTGTCTTATGCTGGCCATCTCCCTTAAGGAATCCCCTCAGTTATATCATGTTGTGATTGCATTGCATCATCCTGCTTGCCGCTTGAGCCTTGTGCAGGCTCTCGCTTTCTCAATTGTTAGCCTGGTGCCTGAGCACTTTCCCCATCGATCCCTGTAGAGCTTATATATTTTCCCTTCACAATTTGATGACCCTTTGACCCTGAGGGAACACACCCCCGAGTGTCCACATCCTGCACGCACTTCCTTGCATTGAGTATAGGTATGTTCCACTGCTTGGGACTAGTCTGCTAACTATTTGACACTCGTTCCCTCACTTGTTGTACTATAAGCAATTTTATTCTTTTTCAAGCTTTTCCCAAATACGAAAAAGACAAAAAAACAAATATTCCAAAAAGCCGGATGGGATTATGGTCATTATTTCTTGTTGGCAGCTGTTGTGTTGCCTTTGAACAGAGCATTCATTCCACTCCGTACATTATGAGTCGGGACTATAGTTGGGCCTTAGGAGCTCTACTTGTTTCTCAGTTTTCTCCACCGATTGGTTAAGCTTCTAGTCATTATGGAGCCCTCTATAATGCCTCATGCATTGCACAGTTTATGTCGAGTCTATGCTGCCTGAGTCTATCCATCTGCTCATGCTCTTGTTCAAAGGAAGTCCTGAAACCAGTGTCGGCCACTCCTTAGATATATTGACTATTGCATGTCGGCCATCCTTATTGAGTCAGTCCATTTCACCTGAGATCTTCCAAATCTTTCAGCATTGCTGGTACCTAGTGTTGGTTGATGGGGGATGCCTTAATGCCCTCCTTCCAACGAGTCTCGTTCTGTCGACCTCAACTCATTTATTCCTGGACTTGAGGCTTAGAGTTCGGTTGAGTACCTTGAGGTTTGCAGTCATTAGTGGTAGGTTCTCTCGCCATTGACAGTTTTGGGAATACATCAATGTCCCTTGATCGATGGATTCATCCTAGTGTTCGACTTCAACCCATTTATTCACACTCTGATGATTGTGCTCTGTGCCTTGATGCCCATTTTCATTATCGGTGGGTCATCTCACGTCTGTTAATGGTATACATCAATGACCGGTAATCAGACAATGTCTCATCAGGTTCGACCCCAACTCCTTTATTCACTTGATGGGACTTTCACCGTTGAAGACTTGTGTAGAAGACCCTAGGCGATTGTGGCATTCAGTATGCTACATATGACTTTGAATTTACATCTGAGATATCACCTCTTAGATTTCAGCAGTTTGTACCTCCAGTTTGCACCAGTTGTCTTCTTTTCAGCAGAAGACCATATCTTACTGTAGAGGGATCATGGCTATGATCAATTATGACATGTATCTACTTATGTACTGCCTATTCATGGCCATCGTATCAGATTGTTGTACTATACCGACATGTATTCAGAGATACTATTGTATTATGACGAGTGATCCGTTCTTTCCACTTGTGTCTCCATCACTTCACTTCTCAGTTTTATAATGTATTTCGGCCATCGTACCACTTTCAGTCTCTAACCTCACACATTAGGGGGCATCTGTTACATAGAAATCTTCCACCCTGTGAGCATCAGCATTCTTTGGCCTATAGGATCCATTTCAGTGACTCAGATCCATTTTCATCCTTCAGTGATACCAGTCTATCCTATTTTTGTTCCTACCCACATGTTGCATCACTATAGCATGCGTACCCATAAGTTGCATCCCTATAGCCCGCGGGTATCAAGTAAAATGGTAAAAACCACTATTTTATTACTTTTTACTCCCAGAAAGCGGTCATTGGGTGACCTTTGGCTCTCCATCTTCCCAAGTAATGTCTCGATGAGTCCTTTCACCTACCTTTGAGAGGACTATATATTGAGCACATATGGCTTATGGACAGGAGGAAGAGGAGAATAGTAAAGGCACTCTAGTGGATTTTTGCCCTATCTTGAGTCTGCACTCATTGATCCTTGTAGTTGTGAACTAGTTATGTTCACCTTCCAAACTCCTTTCTAGTTTGAGTTTTCCATTCATGGAGGATTGAAGTGGTGGAGGCACAAGTGGATTGATCTAGATCTTGGTTCAGATTGGTTGCCGGCAAGAGGTCGTATCACTTTGTACTTCTTCTTGTTCATTAATAGAAATACTCATATTCTCGTACATTCATGGTGTGAATGTCATTTATTATACATTGGGTTTGCTTATGATATTATGGACCATTGTTATTGATGATGTTAATGTTATTTATATATCACATGTACTTGTTAGATATTTGTTGTCAAGACTAATTTGCAGATTACAAGTGCTTGGACGTGCGCGGATTGAAAGCTCCAACGGGGATCTACATCAAACGTTGGATCGAGGTTGGTTACATTTCTCCATTGTTTTAACATTGTCATTTATAATAGCATTGTTTTGAGAATTGTGTAGATTTCTGGTAGTCATCTGTCTGTTGTGGTATTCCCAAGCCATAGTGAGTTTTCTCCAATACACTAGTGCAGTCCACTTGAGTTATCCAACTCTTGTGGGGGGTTAGAGCTCCAAATGCCACTGATTGTGCCCTCATGCACCCTTTTTTGACTGGCATGCATGAAATACTCACTATTGTGCCCTCCTTAGTTAGTTAACTAATTGTGAATTTAGTTAGCTGAGTTTAGGTTTAGTTCAGTTGACTTTGAGTTTTTCAGAGCACTCCAGTGGTGATAATCCCTATGCTAGACCAACCGAGGTTTGAATTATCCTGCATTATTCGAATTCTCTCCATTGTAACATCATTGTTTATTATACTGATAATTGGAACATGTGGCATTATTTTGCTCCTGTCTAAGTTCTGCTACATTATTATTCTTCTGCTCTTTTTTACTACAGTTTTCACTCTTCTTCAAATTTTCTACTCATTCTTTCTTTGTGAAGTATCCTCAGCTCTTTAGATATGATGTGACATAGAATTTCACATGGTATCAGATCCATTTGAAATAATAGGTTGAGCATCTGCTTTCGCAGTGCACTGGAAGCCTATGGATTTTCAAAACAAATCCTGGTGCCATTACATTGAAATCATTGAAGAAATCCAATGAGGTCTAGTCAAGTGTGAAGGATCCAGATAAAAGTGCCTACTGTCGTAAAGCAGTGCTCAATAGTAGTCTACCTCCTTATTGAGATTTTTTTGCAGGTTATTCAATTTTTTTGAGTGCAACAACAGTTGCAGCAGTTACAACAGTTTTTTGCAGTTGCAACAGTTTTTCTGCAGTAGCAACAGTTTCACCTTGTATTCACTCCAGCAGTTGTAATGGAAAATTTGAACTCTCCTCTCTCTCCCAGGATCTTGACACCCTTCAATTATTTTGATTGGAGGGATAATATGCAGATGGTATTGCGAAACAAATCACTGTATAGGGTGACAATGGGGAAGGATCCTAAACCAACATCAGCTGTGAATAAAACCAAGTATCTGAATCGATTGGATGAAGCATTTGGTTTCATGTGTATTCATATTTCTAGATATCTACTCTTCCACATCGAAGGATTGAAGACTCCAAGAGAGTTATGGTTGAAGTTAGAGACCCTCTTCGACAAACAAGATGAGCTAAGAGGCCATATTCTGGAAAATGAGTTGATTTCTATATATTGACGCAACGTTTATTGACAGGGGTTCACTTGGCACTGTCACCAACAAACACCAACCCAATCTCCCTTACACACCAGCCCGGAAAGGTTTAACCCTTTCTAGAAACACTCACAGAGCGAGTGAAGTCTCACCCGAGATGGATAAGGGGGCTGCAGGAACCAAGTTTCCGCAGTGGAGTTGAGGACATGCATCAAACACACGTTACTATCGCAAAAACCAGAGATGTTGTCCTTCGCATTATGCTACCAACTCATCATTCTCACATTCAACCATTCATAGATTCAACATATAACAAAAATTCGCAACAACATAATCAACCTATTCATTCGCATAAACAGTAATCATTAAGCCCACAGAGAATTAAACATGTTGCAAACATTCGCATTCATCATTGAACAGAGACAAAGACAGAGATAGAACCATAACCGGACATCCTCATGCATTCATTAAAACCTGCGGAATGACCTTCGTAGAAACAATCAATACATCATAACGTGGATACAAAACAGATCAAAATGATTGATAGAAAATATGGATGATGCCATTAGGCTTACAATCCTACTCTTATTTATATGCTACTAAGCGGTTACAAAACGTTCCACATGACCAATTCTAACTAATTCTAACTAATATTGCGCTTCCTCATTCTCCGCGATTGGTCCTTCTTTCGCGAATTATCCCTTTCACAGCTGTCGGCTTCCGCACTTCATGCGGACTAATCCCGTGCCAACAGGACCCCAACAAAAAATTGTGGCTCGCCCTAGAGCCACCTCGGCTAGACATCTTTTGTGCATTCACCTGCTGCCTAAAGTCATCGTATGCACCTTTAATTTGGTCGACTGCTTCCTGTACTGATACCTTAATCTGGGTGTAGTATTCCACCTGCTGGTCTGTGGGGTGCTCGCAATTCTTCTGTTGCGTTTCCTTTAATTGTTGTTTGACCTATTCTATTACTGCCATTACTCGCGTGGCAAGAGCTTCTGCCATCGTCTGAAGCTCCTCCAAATGTGTAATCTTTCGTTGTTTCCTTTCGCGTGCCTTGGTTACGTGCTGCTACATACCTTTTAATTCTGTCGCCTTCGTCATCTGTACTATTGAGGGCATCGCCTTAAGCGACCCCTTGAATGACTCCAGCTGTGTTTATGCTTCGCTGAGTTGTGACTTCAGCTCAGTTAATTGGTCATGCTGGATTACACTACCCCGAAATTTTGTGACGCCCTTGGAAACTGTCTGGACTGCCTTCTTCATCTCCATAATCTCTACCACGGTGTCTTCAATCGCAACCTGCCACTGCTGAATCTGTTCTGGTGGTGTGCTTGGTACTGCCATTGCTTGCAACTCTGCATTTTCCTGTCGTAGGTTGGTGACCAGTACCCCTAACATAATTTCCTTTTCCTCTTGTAGCACCTCCTGCTCTACTTCAGGAGTCTTCTCACACACTGTGGATAGGGCCTCTTCTAGCCACTTCCTATCCGCCAGGGCCTTCTCCTTCTCTGATAATGTTTGGTCCTTTTCCGCCTAAAGGCACTGTGCCTCTGCCTCGATGTCCTACACCTGCTTCTTGTAGTGCACCATCATGTCGTGTATGGCGGCCTCCCGTTCGTTGAGTTCTTTCATTGCTGCGGTTTGGATTCTTTGTAGCATCAACAATGGTAGTAGGTTGAAGTCTACTACGATTGTGTTGAACTTCCTCAGCTCTACGTCCAGCTCGTCATTTCCTATTGTCATCGCATTTGGAAAAATCTGAACTTCCCATGCAGTACAATGTACTCTACAACTGCATTTGACAGTGAGGACAACAGTTTGGTTACCTGATGGAAGTATTCATTGGAGTGTTGTGTGACTCTCACATGATTGTCTTTTATGACCTCGGTTAATTTCTCCAGGAGTCTATTAACCCGTTCTTCGGGAAGGTCGCCACTGGTGCTTCCTTCACCTCAGTCCATCCTCCGTTTTGTCCTTTGTTCCTCTAATTTAGAATCCATTGGGGTAGATGCTGTTGAGGCTCCATCATGGCTGGACCCCTCCGATTGGTCTTTCGCAGATTCATCTTTTTCTATACCTTCCTTCCGACTAACTGAACCTTTTTTCTCCTCACTTGGTTTTATTCGAGCTGTTGGCTCCTCATTCAAGAGATCCTTCTCCTCAGCTGGAATTTTCCACTATGCCGGCCATTTTCCAATGATGGCATCCAACTCTTCCTCGGTGAGCTTATACTGTGTTGGTTTCCAGTTATGTGACTTATCTGCTCGAGCTTGAATGAAAATTGTGTGGGACTCGACCGATAGTCTTGCAATCAGTCGATACTTCATTGCTGCTTGCTCTGATATGCACGGTATCATTTGTGCATCCATCCGTAACCTTTCTAAAAACACATAAAACTGTAGAATGTTGTATTTCTGCCGTTCTTTATCAGTTGTTTCCCATAAATTCTGGTATCGCGCTCCTTCTCATACCTAAGCCTATGGTTTGTCCATACCCTAGTAGTGCTCAGGTTCCCTCCAACCTACCAATGCGACCAGCATCATGAGCCATGAGTAGGTAAACAAATTCCCTTTCTCCTGCACATCGTATGCATCCTCGACTAGTTCATGCAGCACGAATTTGGACCAGTTTAGCTGCTCTCCTTTGGCACAGAGCTCCGAGGTGGCAAGGATGCCTGAGTTACATTCCCTGGGTCTGTTCTTCTGCATTAATTTGATTGCGATTATCTTTGTCGCAACCCTGACGACCTATTTTGGATTGAGTCAATTATGTATCGTTTGGAATTCTTGTTCACGTCGTGCTTCATCCTCAAGATTTCTGCAATCTTTTTATCGTTATCCTTCCCCTGGAAAAATTGGGAAGGTTCGGCCCCCGCTTTGGGCAGCCCGGTGATTCTTGCGATCAAATCGACTGTGACTAGAATCTTCTCATGCAGCCACAGGTACCCACCATGAAAAAAATCCAGCAATTGTTTGATACATGCATTCACCTGTACTGACCGACCGAAGTGTGGCATGTGGGTGAGGCCTAACAACTCTGACTGCTGCAATCCCACTACCCATCCTTTGGGTTCCTTCGTTGTTGGGCCTCCTTCATGGTGGACATCATTGTATCCTTCTATGCCCTCTTTGAAATTCGCAAGGTCGTGGTCGCTATATGTTAATTTTTGCAACTTTGCTTCGATTTTCCCAACATGAGTAACTCCTGGCGGTATCGACGACATTGCAATACTATACCGTGTGTTCTTGTCAACTCGTAGCGTTGGTGCCCCTCTCTTATGTGGAGGCACATACCTTGGTATTACTGGTTCATATTGCACTTCTTGCAATACCTCAGCGCTTGAGGTACCTGCATCTTCTTCGGTGAATCGTGCTGAGGTTCGGGTCCCTTTCTCCGGCACTCGGCTAGAGGCCAGAGGCCGATTGGCACTCCTCTTCTTCTTGTGTGGTATGGTAGACATTACTTCTGGCTATTCCTGCGTAACAGGCGTGGGTTTGGGTCATTCATTGCTACTGCTCGAAATGTAAACTTCCATGCACTACAAATTCTTTCCTAACACACAGTGTGTCGAGCTTCCCTCCTCCTTCATTTTTATAGTGGTGGAATGCTGCATCCGTCCGATCTTGGGGAATAATTACCAAATCCAACATTGATTTTCTGAATCCATCGCGTGCGTCGGGCATTAATTGTGCTAGTTTTTCATTTTTGCCGCCGATCGTTGTGGTTTAAATGCTCATTTATTGCCGGATTGGACCCTTCCGCATTGTGGCAGCTTCCGACTTGCCGAAGTGTACCGCGTCTAGGTATACCCTGCGATTACCTTGTCGACAACCTCTTTTTTTTTAATACTGCGAATTCTTTATTATCCGATTGGCGGCGCAGCCAGCTCCGCTGGGTTGATACTTCGGCATAGAGTTTGGATTACATACTCTTTTTCTATTGTTGATCTCTTCCTATTCCTCTTGGTTGCTGTGGTGTACTTCTTGAACTCATCTGTTGTTGGTTCTGCGTCCAACGCTCTGTTAATCAAATCTTGCACCCGTTCCTTGTACCTTGGATTCAACCGATAAGGCCACTGCTTGACTAGCTTCACATCGAGTTTCAGAGGGATCTTCATTTCACCTAAGTCCCTGGAAATTCCTTTCATATTCGAGAATTTCGTTGGGAACCGATCCTGAAACTCATGCAATAGATCAGTCATCTTTGCAATAGTTGACTCATCCCAGTAGTCTCCAATACTTGCGAACTTCGGATTCTCCTTCGACTCAATGTTTACCTTCTTAATTTTCAATGGTTGCTGAAATCTATCGGAAGGTATTCCTGGTGCCTCAACACTATGACTACCTTCTGATTCTGACATATATATAGCCCTCGGATCATCCTCGTCGTCGAGCTCTCCTATGATATTGTAACACTCCATCAAAACTTTTGGTGTCGCAGTCCATTGAAGTGCCATCAGTTGCTCTGTTGGTACTACTTCAAATAATTTCTCGCGGATCACCTGTAGCGCACTATGGATGAAGGGGTTTTCATATGAGAAACAAAACGATTGGCTAAAGCCAATGGTGAGTTGCTCCCAAGAGTTCGTCCCGCGTCGCAGTTCTATTGTGACATACCAACTCCGCGGTACTTCATCCAACGTGTGCACGAATGCATGTACCCACTCTTGGTTCACTCATGAGCCCCATTAGTGTTGACATGTATTCAGATGTTCCTTCATATCTCCTCTACTATCATATTTATTTATGCTATATCCTGCAACTTCGCCGAACCTAACCTCCATGAGGTGTCGACATAGTGTCCAAGTTGTGATATTAGACTTGTGCGCCTCCCACCAACGCATAGGAGTAGCCTTCAAGGATTCCTCCAAGTCCAATAGATGCTGCGGCTCTGCCACTTTCTCCTCAAATTCAGTGAGAAACTTGCTCAAATTGGGAAATCCCTCGTATGTAGGTAGTGCACACTCCTCCGTGGCTACCCATCGCAATGACTTTGTGATCTTTGCACACCTCCTGAATCATACTTCGTGTAACTGGTTCTGGCAATTCTCGAGCACCTCATCTGAATTTGACGATGCTGAATTGACACCGCGCCATCCCAGTTCTCCGTCTGTGGTAGGATTAATGTAATCCTCAGATATGTTGTATACACTATCCCATCCCTCCATAAATTCATGTCTTGCAGGTTCAATGTATCGCCGCCCTTCCGCAGGATCAAGAGGTGTAATAACCCTTATCTCACGATTCTTAAACGACATCATCCGCTTTTTGAAGTTGATAATGGCTTGGTTTTCCATTTCCCAGTCCATCCCTAGCAGCATCGGATAGGGACTGGTGTTATCAACAATCTCTATAGCATCAAAGTCAGCATATGTCCCGAGTCCCTCAATTTTGACTAAGAGTTGACACACCCAACCAAGTGGAGTAACCTTACTCTGGTTTGCTAATTGCAGCTGCACCGACGACCAGGACAACTGCGGTTTTCGCATTGTTTCCCATGTCTGCTTAGTCAGAATGTTCACATCCAATCCCAGGTCCAAAATGATGGATTCGACATCAAATGCTCCAATTTGTGCCGACATTCGCATATCTCTCCTTGTCTTTCTCTTGTGTATGCGATTGACCTTTTTCTCCTGACGTGCATCCTCCCGTCGATGCAACATACTGGATATTTCTTCCAGCGTGTCTATGTCCTTTTCCAACTCCAGGAAACTCTCCAAGAAGGATTTTGAGTGTTATCCTTCCTCCACGACTTCGTTGTTTCGAACGTCGGTGGCATATCATAGATTTCTTCCTAAAGAGGTAACTGCCTCCTCTGTCTCATCGCCTCTTGTGCTTTCAAAAAGACGTACCTTTTGACCTCCGCATCAAAAGTGACATGCTTCCGTATTCTTGGTCGGACGGTAGCTTGTGATTTGTTTGCTCCGGTCATAAATCCTCCTCATGTCATGACTCCAACAGTCGCATTGTGTTTCCAAACCTTCTTCATCTGTACAGTCGATGACGTATTCTGATTTTGGTTATGTGGAGGTGGTGCAGATTCTTGGTCTTCCGTTTCGCGATAAGCTGTGGACAGTCTTCAACTCCAAGATCCACAACGTTGCAATACGTGCACTGCGGTGTCGATTTTGGGAAATCCCTTTGATAATGCTCCTGCTGCCCACAATTATAACACACAATTGACCCTCGACCTCATCCAACAACTCCTCCACATCCAACGCCAGTACCTCGACCTCCACAAAATTCTCCTCTACCACCTTCACGTGGTGGCCCATATGGTGGGTAATGCGGTTTCCCATACTGTGGCTAGCTATACTGCGGTGCCGGATACTTCCCTTGATCATACTGGAGTGGTTGGTGATTATACTGAGCCGACGACTGATTATACTGCTGATGTTGCTGACCCGGTGGCAGTTCTTCTCCTGTCATAAAGTATGTAGCCGCAGTCCTTTCCTGGAGTAGTCCATACGCTCTGTAGTTGTTCTCATCATGGCCAACCAATTTACAGAACTTGCAATACAAGTTCCCTGGTTTCGACACTATCTTCTGCAAATACACACACTCTTTTGGTCGATGGCCTCTCGTCTGGTAGACACGACAGCACGACATCCCTCCCTGACTGAGGGGATTTGGTGCACCTGATTACAGATATTCTCGGAAGTCTGGGCACTGATCTTTGTGGTGACCTTCTGTCCTACACCTAGTGCACCAAATGTCTTCGCGGGCCTCTTTTCCTTTCTTCATGTCTTGGATCTGTATCGTTAAGTTTTCCAATTGCGCTTGTATCCAATCCATGCCCAAACCCGTTTCACCGATTGGTGAAGCCTCCAGCTTCATCTCAATCTCCAGTGCTTCGCCCTGTGTTGCTACCTTTTGTTGCATTAGTGGTCCGCGGATGTGTGGCACCAATCTCGTGATAAACCACTATTTTTGATGCATACCGTTTATTCTGAAACTCACCTTTGCTATCAACGTCTTGTACCATTGATCAAATTCCCACACCAGCTCGTTTGGGAATTACTTAATGTCTTTGAGCTCGGTAACATACTGTGACTCCGACTTTTCCTTTTTAAATTCATCGACCATCATTGCTTTAATCTGTGCCAACGACTTGGCCGGTGTTCCCGTTGGAACCTTTGTAAACTTCATGAACCAGTCTAACGCCCGGCCCCTAAGTGTCCTCGCTAGCTGTCCATTGTTTATATCCTCATCCTGGACGTGCTTCACAGTCCAGACCGCTTCGCATAGGAACCAATACGTTCGGGATCCTCGGTCCCGTTCCCCTGGAAAGTGGGCATCTTTGTATCGTTGGCCATCCTAACATTCCTACTACTGTTGTTTACCGAAGTGCTACTTTTACCGTTTCACATAGGGAAACTCTGCGAGTAGTTTTTGTTTCTTACTGTAAAATTTTGAGTAGTGCACGGGGTTGAAGGTATGTTTTCACTTGCGATCCGTTCCTCTTGTGATTCTAGGGTAGCCTGGTCACCGTCTTCTTCGCAATAAGGTCACTTTCTCCCTTGTGGTCCTGTTTCATAGCCTTCCGTTCCAGTACTCTCAGGAGACTCTCTCTCAGTCCTCCTCTTCTTCTCAGGACGCAAGAATATCACCCCACTCCTCAAGGTACCACACTCTTCGTCAACCTCCCTTAGAAACTCATCGTCGCTCATGTCTATCTACCCCACATCTTTCTGTCGGATCCGAATTCACATGATACCCTCAACCTCCGCACACTGATTTTTCTACTTGTCAGAAGTCATCATCAATATTCCTTTTTCGTATACGAGCATCTTAATCCACAGTTTTAGCAACAACAAGAATCTTCCCCTTGGTCCTTTGAAAAATTTCCTCTCTGCATCGCTATATGAATTGATAGTGTCTACCGCGAACTCAGTAATGTATCCCTCGAGGATAATTTCCACCCAGAAATCAACAGCCCTTGATACCTTGTTGTCGACTTGTTTCAGCTGTCGGATCAGTTCTGGAGTCCAACGATCAGGTTCAGTCTTCTGGTAGTGATTTTTTTGAAATGTCAACGCTAGCCACTCGTGCAATAACACCGAGAATTCACAAAAGAATATCTCATGGATATCCGAATAAATATAATTCTGTAGCCAACTGGTTACTGTCTGTCCAGGGTTTCGCTTTTCACCTTCTGTGAATTCCTCTGCCTTCTTATCAAACCACTCTTGGATCTCTGGTTTTGTCATATGCCACAACATATCCTCTTCTTTTCCTCTTCAAGGTCCCGACAACGAAACCATTTGGTGACGCATCGTCTATCGATAGGGGTTCACTTCGCACTGTCTCCAGCAAACACCAACCCAAACTCCCTTACACACCGGCCCCAAAATTTTTAACCCTTTCCAGCAGCACTCGCAGAGAATGAACCATTAGTTGACGCAACGTCTATCGACATGGGTTAACTTCTCACTGTACCCAACAAACACCAACCCAAACTCCCTTACACACCGGCCCAGAAAGGTTTAACCCTTTCCAGCAACACTCATAGAGAGAGTGAAGTCTCACCCGAGATGGATAACGGGGCTGCAGGAACCAAGTTTCCATAGTGGATTTGAGGACATGCATCAAACACACATTAATATCGCAGAAAACAGAGATGTTGTCCTTCGCATTATACTACCAACTCATCATTCGCACATTCAACCATTCACAGATTCAACATATAACAGACATTCGCAACAACATAATCAACCTATTCATTCGCATAAACAGTAATCATTAAGCCCACAGAGCATTGAAATTGTTGCAAACATTTGAATTCATCATTGAACATAGACAAAGACAGAGATAGAACCATAACTGAACATCCTCATGCATTCATTAAAACCTGCGGAATGACCTTCGGAGAAACAGTCAATACGTCATATCGCGGATGCAAAACAGATCAAAATGATTGATGGAAAAGATGGATCAACTGATGCCCTTAGGATTACAATTCTAATATTATTTATATGCTACTAAGCAGTTCCAAAATGGTCCATGTTGGAGCCTAGGTCGTAGCTGCGGTAAAGCTGCGAATTTTGGGGAAAAGACACAAGTATGAAAGGAAAGTGCTAATTTTGGGACAAGCACTAAGTTTTGGGCAAGAAGGAGACGGTGCGCAG
The DNA here is from genome assembly GCA_027924585.1 of Larix kaempferi. Lineage (NCBI taxonomy): Eukaryota > Viridiplantae > Streptophyta > Pinopsida > Pinales > Pinaceae > Larix > Larix kaempferi. Next base: position 6,178,129 of record BSBM01000182.1, on the reverse strand, counting down.
TACGGTGCCAGATGGACAAGCTCAGCAAAGATCATGGACCGGAAATCGCGGAGCTCGCGCGCACGTCATCGAAGAATGAAGGTGGCTCAGCTACCATAATAAATAAGGCGATGGAGTAGAGGGCTCAGCTACCCTCATTTAAAGGCTAGTACAGAAGTTATGGTTGCTCGGATCAAGGAGGAGCAACGGACCAGAGCATTGAAGGCGAAGGACGATCGCCCATACCCACAATCTGCGCCGGAATTCATGGAGCCTGCAGGAAGTGGCGACATGACTGCAAGCGGCGCCTACAGTACACCTAGCCATGTGCGTGGTTAGGGTTTTTGGGAATCACTGTCGGGAAAGGCCCACAGTTTTGTAAAGGTGCGACCGCCATGGCCACCTATATATATGAATAATTGTAATGGATAAATGTTAGCTAGAGTGAGTTGGACGTTAGATAGAGAGAAAGTTAGCAAGTAAGAGTTAGATACTCTTGAGGATAGATCATGTGTTGATTGTCCTTTGGTATGTTTCTACTGTGTGTAGAACTAGAGGAGAATCGGATAGCCGAGGAGCTAATCCCTGAGTGGCCAGACAGTCTGTGTGACGTCTGCGCCTTTGTAATCTCTGTAGAGAAGAGACTGATTAAGAGAAGGGCTCCCAGCTGTGTGCGTGGAGTTTCCTGTAAAGATCTAAGTCTGCAGCTGTGTGCGCAGCATATTGTATAACTCTATGGTTTTCTGGTTAATATAAACTCCCGTGGACTTGGTGTTCCTCGAGGAGAGGAGTTCCACATATATCTTCTTGTTATAATGTTTGCGTGAATGATAACTATTTAGAGTTCATTATTTGTGTATGCAAGACTCCTGTATTATCTTTGTGACTGTTTGAGCGAGTTGGAAAGGTCCCTTGATAGCTATAAGTGTTAAGTACCGAAGAAGTAGTAACGCGCGGTCGCTGCTGCGAGAGAAGACTGCGTTACTGCGCTGAGTGTGAAGGGCGAGGAAGTATTTAGCGCGTCGACGCAAGGAATAGTTGCCTTCTGCGTTAGAGAGGAGAAACTGCGCAGTAGGCCTGCCAAGGAAGGAATCCGCGCAGCTGCGCCGAGCGGTCTGCGGGAAGGTCCGACCGACCGATATCTGAGGAACCAGAAGAGGAAGAGCAATCTCCGCGTCACCCAGGTTAAGGAAACCTGATTCCTTAACCCCCCCATAGCCACTTCGGGTGAGACCTCGAGCTGCTGCGCAGCTCGTTGCCGAGAGGGCCAGTGCGCCAAGGGGTTTTGTTGCTGCGCTTCATTAAAACCCGGGTCTGCCCAAGAAAGCAGCCAACAAATGGTTCCGTTGCCGCGTGAGCGAGACTTCTTATTTTAGTGATGTGCGAGATTGACGCGCAACCTAGAGAAAGAAAGGAGCCAACAAATGGTTCCGTTGCCGCGTGAGCGAGACTTCTTATTTCAGTGATGTGCGAGATTGACGCGCAACCTAGAGAAAGAAAGGAGCCAACAAATGGTTCCGTTGCCTTGTGACTTATTACTGTGAGTTGTTATTTCGGCGACGTGTGAGATACTGTTGGAGCCAACAAATGGTTCCGTTGCCTAGTGACCTTGTTATTGTAAGACTTGTTATTTCAGAGACGCGCGAGATAGCAACCAACAAATGGTTCCGTTGCCGCATGACTAAAACTTGCTATTTTTGCGACGAAGAAGGTTGTTGAGCCAACAAATGGTTCCGTTGCTTTGAACCCTGTTGTTGAGCCAACAAATGATTCCGTTGTCTTGCGACTTGCTGTTGTGAGACTTATTATTTCCAAGACATCTGAGATTGTTGCTGAAGCCAGCAAAAGGTTCTGTTACACTGAGACTTGCTCAGTTGACAAATGTGTTACTGGAATCCTACAGCTAAAGAAATTGGAGACTGGTTTGATTTAAAGGCTAAAGAGTTCGCTGAACAAGAAAATAGAAGTTCTACGCTCCAAACAGAAGACTGGTTACAGAAGTATATTTACACTGACCTTCACGAAATTTTCTTTGTTACCTTTGCACTGGAGTTACACGCTTGGATAGCCAAGTTAGCAGATTCTAGACCTACTGTGCATATTGATCGACCCGTCGCTTGGACACCTGAGCTAGTCAGTATTGTGAAGCGGATAGACAATCTTGTGTCCCGCGCAGTAGACTTTTGGTTGAATAGTCTATTGAAAGGTTTTATCACCGAGTTTGCAGTAGATACAAGAAAGAGTTTCAGTGAAGCTGAGAGGAATTTATTCCAAGTACACAGAGGTAAGTTCTTAAATTCTTTGAACTTATGGATTAAAATGCTTCTGTATGAAAAAGGAAAGCCATGTATTACTTCTGATGAATAGCATAGACAAGTAATGTCCGTAGATTCTGATAGTGATCCTGAACTTATTGGTTGCACTCGTAGTGGAAAACGGTATAAAGTAGGCCTTGACCAACATTCTTCTGAGTCTAGCCCAGACAATAGTCAAGTCCCTGGACCAAGCCATATAGAAAGACAAGAGAGTGCTCATATCCCTTATTACCCTTTTACACCGCAAAAGCCAGACAAAGCTCAGTATAACCCCGCAGTAACACCTTCTAGTAGCCCACACGGTACTTCCAGTACCTCTGTACCACCTTTATTTAACCAGCCCAGAAGCACTGCTACAGCAGCCTCACCTCAACCTAACACAAGAAGGATGGGTGATGACATGAAGCTACCAAATTTTAGAGGAACAGGGATAGAAGACCCTGAGCAGCACTGGTTCTTATGTGAAGCTATTTGGACAATTAAGCAAATTAATGATGATGCTGTTAAACTGGTTCAGTTAGCAACCACACTAAGAGAAAGAGCCTTGACTTGGTTCATGAAATACTCAGCAGCACAGAATAGAACGCTTGCTGAGGTAAGAAATGCTATGATTAGAGAATTTAAGAAACCTAAATCAGAATCACAGTGTATAACAGAGCTCAAAGACATCAAACAGTTACCTACAGAATCAGTATGGGACTTTGACCAGAAGTTCAAAGCCTTGATAGATCAAGTAAGCTTCGAGTTTGCACCACAGCAGCATAAAGAATGGTTCATTGCTGCACTGCTTCCACACATTAGACTTCCTCTTATGCAACAGAATCTCAATACTCAGGAACAAGCTCTAGAGATGGCTATGAAACTAGAAGCTTCGCCTATTGCGGGAACAAGCAACGATGTTGCGCATTTACAGAACCAATTAGCAAACTTAACCTTGCAAGTGCATGATATTAAGAAAGGCAAGGAGATTAAGGAAGAAATTTGGTGTACAAAATGTAAAGCCCAAGGTCATTCAAAGGACCATTGTCCCGTTTTTATAGACTATATTGCAACTGGAGCGCCTAACCCTTTACCACAGGCACAAGGGCCTTGGTGTGAAATCTGTAGAACTAGAGGTCATAGACCACAAGAATGCCACTTACTTCAGAAATATGTACAAACTCCAAAGAATCTATATTGTAATTTCTGTAAATCAGTAGGTCATGATGAGAATAATTGTAGAGCATATGACCTTATGATAGAAAGGAAGCATGATGTTTATAGGGTACAAGCAGAGACACCAGGACCCACAGCAGGTCCACCTTATGACCAAACTCGGGACGCCCGAGCAGGAAATTACAGGGGACGCGGATGCACAACAAATTTTGGTCGCGGAAGAGGACAGATCACTTGTTATAATTGCGGAACACAAGGTCATTTTGCCAGGGATTGCCAAAATCCTACAACCCTCTGCAGGTATTGTAAATCTTCTGACCATATCATTGAAGAATGCCCTCAGTTACAGGCTAAGATGCAACCAAAGACCCCACAGGTCAATCAAAATATTCAGTTGATTGCAGCAGAAAAAAGAGAACCAGACCCTATAGTTAATATAGTGACACGCAGTGGAGCAACCACTGGTGCGCAAGAGATGGGAACGGGAAAGCAAGCGACGCAATGGGTGCGCCGCGCTAATATTAAACCAGCCCCACTTAACCTGCAGAAGCAAAAAGAAGCATTCAAGCAAGCTCAAGAGTATTTCTCAGATCCGAGAACTTCAAGTTCTGCCGCAATTCCGCAGAACAATATTAGATCGCAAGTGCTAAGACAAGACAACCTGGTACAAGAACAGGCCACTACAGCTGGAAGGCCTGACGACGAGCATGCACTAGGCAGTGTTCATGCGTTCCTGCGACAATGTTTAAAATTGTTGCGCAATGAAAAGGCAACTCTAGAACTCCAACACCTGTTGGATCAGTGCCAACAGTCTGCTTCGACGAACACACCGCAGTGTGCTGTTCACCAGATTAGGAGTCACATTAGAACTGGAAAAGAGATGAGGTTTACAGCGCAGATTGGAGCATTTGAAATGGATGAAGTCATGTTAGATTTGGGCTCCGAAGCCAATGTTCTCACTATGCAGACATGGGAACAGATGGGAAGCCCTCAGCTTACAAGATCCCCTATCCAGCTAAGACTCGCAAATCAGCAACGAGTCTCTCCTTTGGGCAGATTACCCAATGTACCTATTGATATTGAAGGAGTTAGAAGCTCTGCAGACTTTGAAGTAATCAAAATCATGGACGATAGTAGACCATACCCAGCACTTTTAGGAATAGACTGGGCATTGGACAATTTGGCTGTCATTAATTTGAAGAAAAGACAGATGACCTTTGAGGATGACCAGATTAGGGTCATCGCACCACTTGATCCTATTCAAGGACCAAGGTATATAGAACCCATTCGCGCAGAAGAGGAAGCGCGCCACATGGAAAGTTTGTACCAAATGACCACTAACCACAGTGACTATGTCAACCCCACAGCAGATGGCCATATCAGTTGGCGATGCGATAGCTCGTGCACATCAGACTCAGATGCAGGATTGGAAAACTGGCAGAATCGTTTACATGAGGTTTCTGCAAGACGTTGCGCAATGATGACTAAATCCATTCGATGGATTGGCACAGAATTAACTGACACTCCAATTTTTGATGGTCTAACCGAAGTAACTAAATTCATACAGGAATATGAACAAAAGCTTCCAGAATCGCAGCGCATACAGGCACTAGATATAGCATTGCGCGCTACACCCGCAAGATGGTGGGCTGCGCATAAGGAGAATATTCACACATGGCAAGACTGTCGCAGATTGATACTGCGCAGATTCCAGGACACTACAGCAGAAGTGTCGCGCAAATATGAGGGACAGAGTGACCCCAGGTCACACATTGAAGCATGCATTCAGCAATGGTTAGATATTCCGCAAGATGAATGGGTTCACCTATTCATCCACACATTGGATACAGTTCCAAGGAACTGGTATACTGAAACAGAATTGCGCAAAGGCACTCTCACTTGGCCTCTTATGATAGAAAGTTTTCAACTTACCTTCAGCTTTGAATCAGAGCATCCAAGTATTGATCAGGCTCTGAAGTGTATTAAAAAGAAGATATTTGAAGAATGCCCTTTATCAGAATATTCCCAACCAGATTGGGCTGTCCAGATAGAACATGCCCTGGAATGCTATAACTTCACCGCTGAAGAGGAGGAGGACGATCCTCGCAACATCAACATCCCAGAACCAGAAGGGACGCACAATATTAAAGGTCCTGAGCTTGACATCCCTGCCATCACAGAACACATCAAGCTCAAGAAGATTAACATTGGTACAGAAGCTGAACCAAAGTTTGCTTCTATAGGAGATTATTGGGATGATGAAACTGTGGGACATGTTTCAGAATTATTACGTGACTACCAGGATATCTTTCCCACCAAGTTCACAGAAATGAAAGGCATCCTAGGAGACTTAGGAGTGATGCGCATACCTCTGAAAGCAGACGCCAAGCCAGTAAAGCAGCGCCCATACAGGTTGAACCCGCGTTATAAAGAAAAAGTCAAAGAAGAAATTGACAAGATGCTCGCAGCAGGTATTATTGAGCCAGTAGAGGAAAGCGATTGGATTAGTCCTATGGTGGTCCAAGAAAAGAAAACGAAAGGTGAAATAAGAATCTGTGTCGACTTGCGCAAACTCAATGATGCATCAGCGCACGATCCATTTCCCACCCCTTTCACAGATGAAGTACTTGATAACGTTGGAGGACAAGAGGCTTACTCCTTCACTGATGGTTTCTCGGGATATCACCAGATCAGAATCCATCCGGACGACCGCCACAAGACTACTTTTGCAACTGAATGGGGCTCATTCCAGTATACGGTAATGCCCTTTGGTCTTAAAAACGCACCTGCTATCTTCTCTAGAGTTGTTGTTGCTGTTTTCAAAGAATTCATTCACAAGTTTCTAGAAGTCTATTTTGATGACTGGACTGTATTTGGCCTATTAAAGAACCATATTGCAAATCTGCGCATGATGTTAGAAAAATGTAGACAGCATCAGATTTCCCTTAACTTGAAAAAATGTATATTCTGTGCGCCCTTTGGTATTTTGTTGGGACATATTGTATGCAGACAAGGACTCCTGATGGATCCTGCGAAGGTTGCCATCATTGCTAATTTACCTGCTCCCAACTCAGTTAAACAATTGCGCACTACATTGGGACATACAGGTTACTACAGAAAATTCATCAAGGGTTATGCAAAGATCACAGCACCTATGGAAAGATTGCTGAAAAAGGATTCGAAGTTCCAATGGACAGAGGAATGCCAACAGAGCTTGGACACACTTAAAGAAAAGATGATCACAGCGCCTATTCTAGTTTTCCCGGACTGGAGAAAACCTTTTCATGTTCATGTTGACGCTTCTTCTATAGCATTGGGGGTTGTGCTTACACAGTATGGAGAAGGAAGTATTGACCACCCGATTGCTTACTCCAGCAGAAAGCTATCTACAGCTGAGAAGAACTACACCACCACAGAAAGGGAAGGATTAGCTATGGTGTATGCCCTATAGAAATTCAGACACTACCTGTTAGGAGCTCACTTTAAAATGTATACTGACCATTCTGCTTTGAAATATTTGGTCAATAAACCAGTGTTAGGAGGAAGAATTTGCAGATGGCTACTGCTCTTTCAAGAGTATGATTTCGAGGTTATTGTAAATCCAGGCAGATTGAATGCAGGGCCTGACCATCTATCCAGGATAGAGTCAGGAGAGGAACCTACGAGTCTGGAGGACAATCTGCCTGGCGCACAGTTGTTTTCTATTCAAGCAGCAGACGAATATTATTCTGATATTCTTGAGTTTCTCACTACCGGACAAGCACCGGCTGAGCTTACAATCCAGCAGAAAAAGCAACTTGTTGTTAGAGCCGCAGATTTCACTTTGATAGCAGGCCAGCTTTATAAGTTAGGCCCTGACGAAGTTTTGCGCAGATGTATCTTACCACATGAAAATAACTCTATCATCGCAGAAGCGCATTCAGGTACCGCAGGAGGCCATTTCGCAGGAAAGCCGACTGCGCAAAAGATATTAGCCGCAGGTCTGTGGTGGCCGACATTGCACAAGGATACTAAGGAATTCTGTAAATGTTGCGATGTGTGCCAGCGCACAGGAAAACCCTCAAGGAGAGATGAAATGCCGCTAAGACCCCAGATCACACTGCGCGCTTTTGATAAATGGGCCATTGACTTTGTAGGACCTATTAACCCACCAGGAAAAAGAACTGGCGCAAGATACATCATTACAGCTACTGAATACCTCACCAGATGGGCTGAGGCGAAGCCAGTTAAGAACTGCGACGCTGCTACGGCCGCACAGTTCATTTTCGAGAATATTATCACTAGATTTGGATGTCCAGTGATTCTCATGAGCGATCAGGGTACACATTTCCTCAATGAGACTATCGAGGCCCTTACTGAAGAATTTCAAATTAATCACCATAAGAGTACACCCTACCATCCTCAAGCTAATGGTACGGTGGAAGCATTCAATAAAATTCTTGAGAATGCCCTGACGAAGATCTGTAATCAACAAAGAGATGATTGGGACCTTAGAGTCACAGCTGTATTATGGGCTTATAGAACCACTTGCAAGAAACTAACAGGTCACACACCTTTCAGCTTGGTGTATGGACAAGAAGCAGTTATGCCCATGGAATACATTATTCCTAGTCTTAGAATAGCGCAAATTACAGAAATGGCAGATCCTGATACTATGAATGAAAGACTTTCGCAACTGCTTGCCTTAGAAGAAGACAGACTCTTAGCCGGATTCCATCAACAGGTACAGAAGGCAAGACAGAAAGCTTGGCATGACAGGAATATTAAGAATAAAGTCTTTCAGGAACGAGACTTGGTACTCCTCTATGACAGTAAATTTACCAAGTTCCCAGGCAAGTTTCGTGTACACTGGTTAGGTCCTTTTCAGGTGATAAAAATAACAGACGGAGGCGCAGTTCAGCTTGCAAAGCTGGATGGAGAATTACTACCTACAATGATCAACGGGAGTCGGCTCAAGCTTTATTGCGACGGTCACTCCGCTCTGTCGACCTAATATTTTGCTAAAAGAAATGCAGATGCCCAGTGTAGTTGAAAGAGGCACCGCATTCAGTCTACACGGAAGTTGCGAGACACCCAGTCTCCGGATTCCTGCGCAGTTCCTAGAAACATCCGCGCATGCCTAAAGTTTGGTTGGAGCGAACATAGTTGCGCTCTTGTGAAGCTTCTCCCCGGACCGTTGAACTATCGCTCTTGCGGAGTTCCCTTTGATAATTTGCCGCTTGAAAAAGTTTTGTTGTGGACCCCTAGAGGCACAGTTTCCTAAGTTGAAATGACCCGCCGGAAATTTTGAATTACAGCAGTTATGTAGCCCCGTCTGAATAAATGAAGGATAAGTCCGCTATTTAAGTCTAGCCGTTCTGACGGATTCGGCTTAATCTCCGAAAGATCTGCATTTAACTCTGGCGCCGAAAGCATTAGCTTCCCCCGGAAGGCTGTCAGAACCCGTCAATCACACTAAATGCACCGCTACGGCAAGGAGGATAGCGTGTTGTCAACTCATCTATAGCCGCGTATAGCTACGATACCCCACTTGGTCGCATTTACTCACCTCTGGCTATAAATACCTCACACTTCTATAATTTTTGGGTTACTTTCCTCGAGTTGCTATCTTGTTTACGAATCCAAGTTATTGTTTTCAGAGCCGAGTTGTGCAGAGTAATTTCCCTTGTTTTCAGCGTCCATATCCTACGAAGGTCCGCCATTTGCTGTCCAAAGTTTTTGTTCCCTACATAGATTCACGACGGAGAACCTGTCAACTGAAGAAGTTGTTCGTCAATTCCTGCGCTGAGGATTAGATTTTGGCATGACTACTCCAGTCACAGCTTCGACTTATGTACATCCTGGTTATCAGGATCCCAGACAATCTCCGGCTACAAGAGCGTCGCCATCACAGCCCGAAGAACCTGTTCCAGAGCCGTTGGCGACCATGGCAAACTATATTCCTCCGCGTCCAGATGATGCGCCAGAAGTACAGATCCCGAAGAATGCAAAGTATCCTATTCCGCTACCGCCACTACCGGCTAGTGTGCGAGTAGAAGGGCAACTGTTAGGAAACATTCCACTGGTCAAGTTCTCTGACTTCAATCTCGGAGACTATAAGACATACCCTCAGTTCCAGCTAGACTGATATCTGGATATAGTGCATAATCCCACCAGAAAGGTTGACGAGTTCATCCCGAAGTAATTTGCAGCAAATCTTGAGCGCCCTGGACTCTTGAATTTGTTGAAGCTACCGCACTTTGGGCGTAGCAATGAAGCGAACGCAGTCGTTAAAACACTGCTATCATGCGTTCATGGAGGTTACCTTTGGCTCGGGAGGCCAGTTGATCTAAATGTTTATTTAATTCACCGCATTACTGGTCTATCTAAGGCTGGTAAGGATCCCAATATTCATTTTGCGGGAAAGGACAAGGACAGAAAATTGACTGCACAGGTGGTGCAGAAGTACAACTTAACAAGAGGAGGTCAGGCTTATGACCTCACTGCAGTAGAAGATGAGGCACTCCGATTTACAGGAAGTCTGCTTGCAGGCAGACTTCTCACAAAGTGCCGACCGAAGGAAGTTACTGGAGCTGTCGTGGAGCTCGCCATCGCAGCTGCGGAGGGAGAGCAGTACAACTGGTCTCTCTTTCTGCTGAATTCTTTTCTGGCTGATTGCCTGAATGTGCAGGACAATGCAGCCCAATCATTCCATTTTTCATGGCTTCTAATTTTATGCGCTCTCGTTGGGTGGAAGGAGCCCCCGAATACTCAGTTCCTTCCGCGCCGCGCAGGAGAGGTTGCCGGCATGTGCTACATCAACCTCTGGGATTCCCCTAATCCCGCGAAGCGCAAGATGAATCGCGCTATTTTTTGTGAGTACTACTATCTCCTCCGAGATACTATTCAAGAAATGCCAAGGCTGAGCGAGGAGACATCCACATTATATGACGGGAAGTTGGCTTTTACAGCCGACTTACATCAACTTTACCTCCGCCCTTGCGGCATTCCAGATGAATGGGCGTTAGGCCTTTACAGGATGACTACAGAGGATGTTGAAGAAACCATCAAGTCTTGGTCGGATGAGTGGAGGGAGGCCGCCGATCTCGCATCCGCGCTGCCAACCGCCGCTACGAAGGAGAAGGATAAGGGCAAGGAAGCCCGTGAGCAGAGAAGTGATGAAGGATCCACAGAACCGGCCACCAAGAAGCAAAAAGTGTCGCATCCCGCTGAGGCTATTCCCTCGGGGATCGACCAGTACATACATGAGCAATTTCGCGAGCTGCGCAATGCGCACGCTCACATCAGAAGTGCTTTAGATTTGCAGTTCGTAGAACTGAAAGGTCTCGCAGGAAGAGTTGCGCAGACCCATGCGCCAGCATCTACTTCGCAGTCGCCACAAGAAATTCCAAGTGCCGAGCGAGTTGAAGAACTCATTGAAAGGCATACTATCGTGCATATTCCGCCTACCAGCATGACACTTCCCGATCCGCTAGCTGCACTACAGGTAAGCGCCGTTGGGCCCGTTGAAATTAATTTGTCTCTAATTCCTATAGAGACTCTACAGCTAGTGCATGAGAAAGTTTCTCTTGAGTTGAGAGCTAGAGAGCTCTCTACATTCCAGGAAAATCAAAGACTGCAATCGCAGGAGTTACAGTTGAAGGCAATCCATCAGAATACCTCTGAGAAGCTTGCACTTTATGAGGCGCAAGACATCGGTATCAGAAACGCAGTGGATGAGATTGCCCAGTTATTGCCGACTTGCGAGATTCAACCAGATCTCCCTCTGGTTGCAAAAGTTCAAATTATTGGAGAAAGAGCGAAAACCCTGGAGCAAGAAATAGTTGCTATGGCAGAAGGCCATAGAACCCAGATCGCTGAGCTAGAAGCTCGCGTTGCTGCGCATCTTACGGATGATGCGCAGGTACAATTTGAAGCACTGAGCAGAGCTTCCACACGGATGAAAGATCGAGTACAGGAAGCCAAGAACCTGATGAACCAGGCTATGGAAGCTTGGACAGAGCTTGTGAACCTCCCTTTTAAAGTGGGACTGTCAGAACAGGTGCAAGCTGCAGAACAATCTCTCACTGTTCTCAATGAAGAAGCTAAGGCCCTAACAGGCTTGCCAAAAATGAAGAAAATGGGCGAAGTGCGCAAAATGCAGCAGCAACTGCACAAGCTCAGAACTGAAGATGAGAAGCTCACCAACAGCATTCAACCATTCATGGATGAGTATGCTGAAATCGTTGCCCAGGTTGAGACAAAAATCAAAGAGATTGCTGAATCTCAGGAGATCATTGATACCCTCACTAAAGACGAAGCAACCGCAGAAACGGTGCAAACAGCTGATGAGTGTATTGAGGAATTGGACTCCGCTATTGCGAAGTGGCAGAAAACATTCGCGGAGGTTCAAGCAAAAGCAGATGCGCAAATCAAACGACCACGCGCTAGTGCGAGTGGCTCGAGGGCGAGCCACAAGTGAGTGTTAGGGGCCTGTTGGAGCCTAGGTCGTAGCTGCGGTAAAGCTGCGAATTTTGGGGAAAAGACACAAGTATGAAAGGAAAGTGCTAATTTTGGGACAAGCACTAAGTTTTGGGCAAGAAGGAGACGGTGCGCAGTACGGTGCCAGATGGACAAGCTCAGCAAAGATCATGGACCAGAAATCGTGGAGCTCGCGCGCACGTCATCGAAGAATGAAGGTGGCTCAGCTACCATAATAAATAAGGCGATGGAGTAGAGGGCTCAGCTACCCTCATTTAAAGGCTAGTACAGAAGTTATGGTTGCTCGGATCAAGGAGGAGCAACGGACCAGAGCATTGAAGGCGAAGGACGATCGCCCATACCCACAATCTGCACCGGAATTCATGGAGCCTGCAGGAAGCGGCGACATGACTGCAAGCGGCGCCTACAGTACACCTAGCCATGTGCGTGGTTAGGGTTTTTGGGAATCACTGTCGGGAAAGGCCCACAGTTTTGTAAAGGTGCGACCGCCATGGCCACCTATATATATGAATAATTGTAATGGATAAATGTTAGCTAGAGTGAGTTGGACGTTAGATAGAGAGAAAGTTAGCAAGTAAGAGTTAGATACTCTTGAGGATAGATCATGTGTTGATTGTCCTTTGGTATGTTTCTACTGTGTGTAGAACTAGAGGAGAATCGGATAGCCGAGGAGCTAATCCCTGAGTGGCCAGACAGTCTGTGTGACGTCTGCGCCTTTGTAATCTCTGTAGAGAAGAGACTGATTAAGAGAAGGGCTCCCAGCTGTGTGCGTGGAGTTTCCTGTAAAGATCTAAGTCTGCAGCTGTGTGCGCAGCATATTGTATAACTCTATGGTTTTCTGGTTAATATAAACTCCCGTGGACTTGGTGTTCCTCGAGGAGAGGAGTTCCACATATATCTTCTTGTTATAATGTTTGCGTGAATGATAACTATTTAGAGTTCATTATTTGTGTATGCAAGACTCCTGTATTATCTTTGTGACTGTTTGAGCGAGTTGGAAAGGTCCCTTGATAGCTATAAGTGTTAAGTACGGAAGAAGTAGTAACGCGCAGTCGCTGCTGCGAGAGAAGACTGCGTTACTGCGCTGAGTGTGAAGGGCGAGGAAGTATTTAGCGCGTCGACGCAAGGAATAGTTTCCTTCTGCGTTAGAGAGGAGAAACTGCGCAGTAGGCCTGCCAAGGAAGGAATCCGCGCAGCTGCGCCGAGCGGTCTGCGGGAAGGTCCGACCGACCGATATCTGAGGAACCAGAAGAGGAAGAGAAATCTCCGCGTCACCCAGGTTAAGGAAACCTGATTCCTTAACCCCCCCATAGCCACTTCGGGTGAGACCTCGAGCTGCTGCGCAGCTCGTTGCCGAGAGGGCCAGTGCGCCAAGGGGTTTTGTTGCTGCGCTTCATTAAAACCCGGGTCTGCCCAAGAAAGCAGCCAACAGTCCACATGACCAATTCTAACTAATTCTAACAAATTTTGCGCTTCCTCGTTCTCCGCCATTGGTCCTTCTTTCGTGGATTGTCCCTTTCGTAGCTGTTGGATTCCGCACTTCATGCAGACTAATCTCGTGTCAACACTATACAATCGAGCATTTTTTATACCATTCAACAGTTCTTTTCAAAATTCAAATCTCTCATTATGCAATGCAAGCAGTGTGGCATTGAGAAGAAGGATGAGCAGCTGGTGCTATCCATTCCGAGCAAGCTAGGTCCTGAGTTCTCTATCTTTGTCTCTAACTTCCATTTTGGGAGAATGCCTATCCTTGGTTGGAAGATTCCCTCCTTAGATGTTTTCACTGAATCTTTCATCCAAGAAAAAGAGAAGATGATACAGATGGGTGCCTTGCAGGCCTCCAAATATCAATCTCTTATGGCTAGAGAAGCAAAAAGTGTGAATGGGAAGGGGAAGCACAAAGGCAAGGATAAGAGGCAATATGAAACCAATAAGAATGCCAAGTCAAGTCCATCAGAAGGAGCCTCTAGCTCTAAGAAGGACAACAAAAGGGATTTGAGAAATCCAAGTGTTCCTATTGCAAGAAAGGAAACCACCCACATATATCTTGCATGCAGAAGAAGATAGATCTGATGACCAAGATTCTTGAACAACACAACATTTCCCTCCCAAAAGGTGCAAGAGAGACTAATTATGGAAGTGAATCTGACGGTCATGAGAGTTGCCATGCAATGAAGGCTATATTTTCAAAATCATAAGTCCTCCTCATAGATTCAGGAGCCTCCAACCACATGGTTTCTTCCAGAGAATCATTTTCTTCTCTAGATCTCAAAGATGGTCCGATTATTCACATGGGAGACAACTCTCAAATCTCTGCTAAAGGGAAGGGCACAGTATATATGCATAATGGAAAGTTCAAGAATGTTCTATTTGTGCCTTATTTATTGGAAAATTTGTTGTCTGTATATCAGATGACTCACACAGGTTCACCGAAGAAAGTGGTCTTTGGTCTTGACACTGTTGAGATTGCAGAGATCTCCACTGGGAAGATTATAGAGAAAGGGTTTGCAAACCATGCCTCCAAGGCATATGAATTCTCACATTTTTTCCATACTCTCTACCTACCCCATCGGAATATGATGAATATCATAGTGATACCTCTCTAATGAAGATGAGGATCAAGATCTTGATGTTGAGAATAAATTTCAAGGAGATTCAGATTCAGATCCATATCCAACACATGCTCCCAATCCATGGCCAAGGCCAATACGGGCTCAAAAATTCCCTGTAGCTGTTGGGAACACAGTTGGGGATCCATCTGACCATAGAAACACCAGATCTTAGTATCATGCAGATCCACTTCTCTAAGATAGGTGCTGCATGATGGTGGGGTTTGATCCACAATCTCTTGGAGAGACTTTCCATGGGGGATATACAACTAGGAAACAATCTCAGTTGTTTGAAAAAAGGTACTCAAAGGTTCATGATTTGGACCACAATGAGACATTCTTTCCAGTAGCAAGAAGGGTTCCTGAAAGACTTTTTTTGGAAAATACAACTTCTACACAGTGGGAGGCACATTAGAGGAGCAGATCCAGATCTAGCTCCTGCATTGCTATCCTATAGAGGAGCAACTTGCCAATATTTTTTCAAAGGATTTCAGCGAGGAAATGTTTTTCCTTCTCTACTTAGCATGAAGGTTCTTCGAGTTCCCTATTGCTGTTCTTTTTTTGGGGGGGTATTTTTCCCATGAGGTTTTTCCCCATTTCCTTGGTTCATGGAAAATTCTATATTTTTTTATCATTTATTTGATTATATGGTTGACCTTTGGTATTAGTAACCAGGGCCCAGGATGCAAATTATGGATTAAGGGGGGGTGTTAGGATATTTCAATACTCCATCCTTGTCCTACCTAGAATTATTTATTTTTCCTAGTTGTTGATGATGTCATTTTCCCCTAGTGGTGTGCAGATGTCATCCAAGATACATCTACCACCTTCTCATCCCTGCATGCATCATTTTAGGACCACTTCATTCAGTTCCCTATTTTATAGGATCCTACCGAGTGTTCCATTATAGTCCACCTGAGTTATCTGACTCTTATGGGGGGTTAGAGCTCCGAATGCCACTGATTGTGGCCTCACGAGCCCTTTTATGAATGAAATGCATGACAGACTCACTATTGCGCCCTCCTTAGTCAGTTAACTGATTGTGACTTCAGTTAGCTGATTTTAGGTCCAGTTCAATTGACTTTGAGTCTTCCGGAGCACTCCGGTGGTGATAATACCAGTGCTCAACTAAGGTTCGAATTATCCTACATGATTCGAATTCTATCCATTGTAACATCATTGTTTATTATACTGATAATTGGAACATGTGACATTATTCTGCAACTATCTGAGTTCTGCTGCATTATTATTCTTCTGCTCTTTTTTGTTCAAGAAATGAAACTGCAGAAGATATTCTATTTATACTTGTCTATTGTATTATTGTATTCCTTTTTTTGGGAGATGTCATTGATGTAATTAATAATGTAAGAGTCATTGAAAGAGTCAATGTAAACCCTAGGTTTTATGTCGGCCTAAAAGAACCCAGAAGAGATTATTATATTATGTAATTAAGAAGTCGGCCTAGTCACTTAGGAGAAGTCGGCCCAGTTGGGGAAAAGTCACACCAACGGAAGAATATAAATAAAGGATGTCTCTCTCATTTGTACTCACTCATCTCACTCACACAAGCTCGCATAGGAGAGAGAGAGATAATTTCACACAAGTGGAGGAGTAGCTGATTTTGTCTTGGGGTTTACTTTTATACTTTGTGATTTCTATATTGAGGAAGATTTTGTCGGGGTTTTCTCCCTTGTGGTTTCCCCGAGAGAAATATTGTGTTCATTGTGTTCTTATTGTGCTTGTATTTCTTTCAGTGATAGATTGTTTATTGTTATATGCTAAACAAGTAAAAACTAACATGGTATCATAGTAGGACTGAAAGAAAACAGTGTGCAGCCTCTGTAACTGCATAAACTAGGGCTTCTTGTTCCAGGAGCTCCCTCCACAGATCAGCTGAAAAAAATAGTGCATCTAACTCGCCTCAATAGGGTGCATATTTCTGTTGAAGTAGATTTTCATTTTGAGAATTTTCATTTTTGGGTCCCCCACTACAGCCTGGGAGAATTAGTGCATCAATTTTTTGGATCACCTGCTCACAGAATTGGGAGAAGGATACT
Organism: Larix kaempferi; assembly: GCA_027924585.1. Lineage (NCBI taxonomy): Eukaryota > Viridiplantae > Streptophyta > Pinopsida > Pinales > Pinaceae > Larix > Larix kaempferi. The sequence goes on along the minus strand of BSBM01000182.1, from coordinate 6,161,530 downwards.
TTGGTCAACTCGCCTTGAGGAGGTGAATTTGCTCATCCAATCAGATTTCCAAAATCCCAAATTCAGAAAATCAGGGTTTCTCTAACAAACCCTAGGTCAAGGAAGAAGCAGTTTTCAAAAAGACAACTTTTCTGGTAAGTCTCAAACCTATTATATTTCCATTTGAAGTACTCATTATAACAAGATGACAAACAATACCAAGCTTGATGAGAATCTTGAAGGAGCAGAGAACTTCAGGGCATGGAAGTATAAAGTCATGCTCATCCTTGAAGAACATGACCTAGAAGTCTATATAAAGGAAGGACTTACAAAACTTGAGGGAGATGAAGCCAAAGCAAGGCATAAGAAGAATATGGTCAAGGAAAAGAGGATCATTGTTGATTCCATCAAAGATCACTTGATCCCCAAGTGTCTTCCAAGAAGATCCCAAAAGATATGTTTGATGCCCTAACCAACCTATTTGAAGGGAAGAACATTAATAGGAATATGACCTTGAGAAATCAACTCAAGGGTGTGAAGAACTTGAAGTCTGAGTCCTTGTACTCATACTTCTCCAGAGTGTCCTAGATAAAAGAACAACTAGAATCTATTGGATACATGGTATATGATGCAGAAGTGGGAACCATGTTTTCATGGCATTTGTGCTAGAAAGAAATTGATCCATTTCTGACAACTATGGGAAGAGTGCGTGCAAGAGGCATAAAGAATAGCGGTGAGAGAGGAGAAACTAAATGACATTGAAGACCAAGCTTTGGAAAATCACGCCAAAGGTGGAAGGAAAAGGAAGAATAACATACGTCCCCGTGAGGACTCTCCAAGAAGACCTCAGAAGAAAAGGAAGTTCAAGAAAGATATATCTTCCATTGAATGCTATTCCTGTCACAAAATAAGACACATTGCAAGAAATTGTCCAGACAAATCTGGACATCATAAGAAGCAGAAGAAGATATTTCATGCTCATGCAGCAGAAGATAGTGAGTATGATGAAGAAGTCAAAGCCAGAGATGATGAAGACTCCAATGAAGAATACGTTCGAATATTAGCCCTCATTGGTTCAATATCTCATGGGAGTGATACTTGGCTAATGGAGCTTCAAAGCACACAACAGGATACAAAGAATCCCTCTCACATATCATTTAGAAGGAATATCCACACAAGGTTAAGCTTGGAGATGATTAGCAATAGCCCATCAAAGCAATGGGAGAAGCGTCTTATAAATTGGACTTTGGAAATTTCATGAATATGAAAGATGTACTTTATGTACCGGGTTTGAAGAAGAACCATCTATCTATTTCAACATTATATAAGAAAGGTCTTCGAATTGCATTTATAGATGGTGAAGTTCTTACGTGGCCAAAGGGGAAGACTATTGATGATGCAATAGTCACTGGAGTAGAAGAAGGAGGACTTTACAAAATGAAAGGTCATGCAGATACAACATTGATGACTAGTACCATGAGCCCTTGTGAGCTATGGAATAGAATACTAGGTCATGTACACTACAAATCCTTATCAATAGTAAGTAAGGTGGTGACTGGACTACCGGAAATCCAGGTTGATCATGAAGGAGTATGCAAAGGATGTGCTCAAGGGAAGAGTATGAAGAACCCATTTGCAAGTAGCGACAACAAAGCGAAAGGTATTCTGGATATTATTCACTCAGATATTTTTGGATCTATGTCCACCAATTCTCTAAGCAGGTATGTATACTATGCTTCTTTTATTGATGATTACTCCCGCAAAACATGGATTTATTTTCTGAAGAATAAGAATGAAGTCTTTGAAAAGTTTAAAGAGTTCAAGGCTCTTGTAGAAAACCGTTATGAGAAGAAGATAAATATTCTAAAATCAGATAATGGAGGGGAATATACTTCAGGCGATTTCAAAGACTTCTGTAAACAAGCAGGGATTAAGAGGGAGCTATAATCCACAATAGAATGGATTCCCTATTCCCTATAATCCACAACAGAATGGTGTAGCTGGAAGGAAGAATAGAACCGTCATAGAAGCAATGAAGGCCATGATCCATGATCAAGACTTACCCATGCATCTATGGGAAGAAGCATCCATAACCGTTGCATATGTACATAAAAAAATCTCTCACAGTGCTCTTGGAAACAAGACCCCAGAAGAGATGTTCACCGAAGATCCATATCCAACACATGTTCCCAATCCATGGCCAAGGCCAATATGGGCTCAAAAAGTCCTTGTAGCTGCTGGGAACACAGTTGGGGATCCATCTGACCATAGAACCACCATATGTCAGTATCATGCAAAACTTGCACTATGTCATGCAGATACACTTCTCTCAGAGAGGTGCTGCATGATGGTGGGGTTTGATCCACAATCTCTTGGAGAGACTTCCATGGGGTATATACAACTAGGAAACAATATCGGTTGTCTGACAAAAGGTACTCAAAGGTTCATGATTTGGACCACAATGAGCCATTCTCTCCAGTAGCAAGAAGGGTTCCTGAAAGACTTGTTTTGGAAAATAAAACTTCTACACAGTGGGAGGCACATCAGAGGAGCAGATCCAGATATAGCTCCTGCATTGCTATCCTATAGAGGAGCATCTTGCCAATAGTTTTTCAAAGGATTTCACCGAGGATTTGTTTTTCCTTCTCTGCTTATCATGAAGGTTCTTTGAGTTCCCTACTGTTGTTCTTTTTGAGGGGGGGTATTTTTCCCATGAGTTTTTTCCCCATTTCCTTGGTTCATGGATAATTCTTTATTTTTTATCATTTATTTGATTGTATGGTTGACCTTTGGTCTTAGTAACCAGAGCCCAGGATGCAAAGTATGGATTAAGGGTGGGTGTTAGGATATTTCAATACTCCATCCTTCTCCTACCTAGAATTTTTTTTTCCTTAGTTGTTGATGATGTCATTTGCCCCTAGTGGTGTGTAGATGTCATCTAGGATACATCTACCACCTTCTGAGCCCTGCATGCATCATTTTAGGACCACTTCAGTCAGTTCCCTATTTGATAGGAACCTACTGAGTGTTCCATTGCAGTCCACCTGAGTTATCTGACTCTTGTGGGGGGTTAGAGATCTGAATGCCACTGATTGTGGCCTCATGCGCCCTTTTATGAATGGCATGCATGACATACTCACTATTGCACCCCACTTAGTCAGTTAACTGATTGTGACTTTGGTTAGCTTATTTTAGGTTCATTTCAGTTGACTTTGAGTCTTCCAGAGCACTCCAGTGGTGATAATACCAATGCTAGACCAACTGAGGTTCGAATTCTCCTGCATGATTCAAATTCTCTCCATTGTAACATCATTGTTTATTATACTGATAATTGGAACATGTGACATTATTCTGCTCCTATCTGAGTTTTGCTGCATTATTATTCTTCTGCTCTTTTTTGTTAAAGAAATGTAACTGCAGAAGATATTCTATTTATACGTGTCTATTGTATTATTGTATTCCTCCTTTGGGAGATGTCATTGATGTAATTAATAATGTAAGAGTCATTTAAAGAGTCAATGTAAACCCTAGGTCTTATGTTGGCCTAAAAGAACCCAGAAGAGATTATTATATTATGTAATTAAGAAGTCGGCCCAGTCACTTAGGAGAAGTCGGCCCAGTTGGGGAAAAGTCACCCCAACAGAAGAATATAAATAAAGGATGTCTCTTTCATTTGTACTCACTCATCTCACTCACACAAGTTTGCATAAGAGAGGGAGAGAGAGAGAGAGAGAGAGAGAGAGAGAGAGAGAGAGAAGTTCACACAAGTGGAGGAGTAGCTGATTTTGTCTTGGGGTTTACTTTTGTACTTTGTGATTTCTATATTGAGGAAGATTTTTCCGGGGTTTTCTCCCTTATAGTTTCCCCAAGAGAAATATTGTGTTCATTGTGTTCTTACTGTGCTTGTATTTATTTTAGTGATAGATTGTTTATTGTTATATGCTAAACAAGTAAAAACTAACATGGCATCAGAGCAAGCCTGAAAGAAAACAGTGTGCAGCCTTTGTAACTGCAGAAACTAGGGCTTCTTGTTCTGGGAGATCCCTCCTCAGATCAACTGAAAAAAATAGTGCATCTAACTCGCCTCAATCGGGCGCATATTTCTATTGAAGCAAATTTTCATTTTGAGAATTTTCATTTTTCGGTCCCCCACTACATCCCGGGAGAATTAGGGCATTAAGTTTTTGGACCATCTACTCACAGAATTGGGAGAAGGAGTACTTTTCTCAACTCACCTTGAGGAGGTGAATTTCCTCATCCAATCATATTTCCAAAATCCCGAAGTCAAAAAATTAGGGTTTCTCTAAAAAACGCTAGGTCAAGGAAGAAGCAGTTTTCAGAAAGATAACTTTTCTGGTAAGTCTCAAATCTATTATATTTCCATTTGAAGTACTCATTATAACAATATGACAAGCAATAGAAAGCTTGATGAGAAGCTTGAAGGAGCTGAGAACTTTAGGGCATGGAAGTATAAAGTCATGCTCATCCTTGAAGAACATGACCTAGAAGACTATATAAAGGAAGGACTTATAGAACCTGAGGGAGATGAAGCCAAAGCAAGGCATAAGAAGAATATGGTGAAGAAAAAGAGGATCATTGTTGATTCCATCAAAGATCACTTGATCCCCCAAGTGTCTTCCAAGAAGACCCCAAAATAGATGTTTGATGCCCTGACCAACCTATTTGAAGGGAAGAACATTAATAGGAATATGACCTTGAGAAATCAACTCAAGGGTGTGAAGAACTTGAAGTCTGAGTCCTTGTACTCATACTTCTCCAGAGTGTCCTAGATAAAAGAAAAATTAGAAGCTATTGGATACATGGTAGAGGATGCAGAAGTTGTGATGACCACTCTGAATGGCCTCCCCAGATATTGGGAACCATTTGTTCGTGGCATTTGTGCTAGAAAGAAATTGATCCATTTCAGACAACTATGGGAAGAGTGTGTACAAGAGGCATAAAGAATAGCGGTGAGAGAGGAGAAACTAAACGACAATGAAGACCAAGCTTTGGAAAATCACGCCAAAGGTGGAAGGAAAAGGAAGAAAAACATACGTCCCCGTGAGGACTCTCCAAGAAGACCTCAGAAGAAAAGGAAGTTCAAGAAAGATCTATCTTCCATTGAATGCTATTCCTGTCACAAAACAAGACACATTGCAAGAAATTGTCTAAACAAATCTAGACATCATAAGAAGCAGAAGAATATTTTTCATGCTCATGCAGCAGAAGATAGTGAGTATGATGAAGAAGTCAAAGCCAGAGATGATGAAGACTCCAATGAAGAATACATTTGAATATCATCCCTCATTGGTTCAGTATCTTATGGGAGTGATACTTGGCTAGTGGAGCTTCAAAGCACACGACGGGATACAAAGAATCCCTCTCACATCTCATTTAGAACGAATCTCCACACAAGGTTAAGCTTGGAGATGATTATCAATACCCCATCAAAGGAATGGGAGAAGCCTCTTATAAATTGGACTGTGGAAATTTCATGAATATGAAAGATGTACTTTATGTACCAGGTTTGAAAAAGAACCATCTACTTATTTCAGCATTAGATAAGAAAGGTCTTCGAATTGCATTTATAGATGGTGAAGTTCTTATGTGGCCAAAGGGAAAGACTATTGATGATGCAATAGTCATTGGAGTAGAAGAAGGAGGAATTTACAAATTGAAGGGTCATGCAGGTACAACTTTGATGACCAGTACCATGAACCCTTGTGAGCTATGGAATAGAATACTAGCTCATATACTGTCATGTCCAAAAATTTTCATTGGTTCACAATGGACTAAGTCCATTGGTCATATTCGTGAGAGTTTGTCAAATTGATACTAAGTGTCAAATAATTGCCAAGGAGGAAAATTACTAGTTTCCTAGGTTGGGGGTGGAAGCTTGGGGATTTGAGATAAGGGGGATAATAAATGATGTTTGAACATTAGAATGGAATAAATATTTAATAAAGGAGATAAATAAATAAATACAAGATAAATTCTAGGTGGCAATTTGTTTTGAAGACATATGGAGGATGTGGGACCCACACTAGCTTGATTTTTCAATGCCACGTGGTATCTCTCTCTTGCCATTTCGAATCCATGAGAAGGAAAAAATTCTTGGATGAGTTGGTAGGCTCATACACATGTAATTTAGCATCATAGGTCAAATTTGTATGGAATGGTAACCTCCATGGAAGAGGAAGAGTCAAACTAGAGGTTTGGGGACACTTGGGCTAGATTCCCTGACTCCTATGACAACAATGATGAAGAATCTATGAAACCTATGACACAAATCAGACCTAAAGGATGACATATGACATATATGACATGTCATGGCTAAAAATAGCCTCCAAGAGGGCGCTCAAGTGAGTTAGGGCAGCCAAAGAGACACCAAGTCGAATTTGGAGAAGGAGGGAGCTAGAATTGGAAGGACAAGTGGCATACTTGGGAATCTCTTCCCAACTTGAGTTGGCATGAATCTATTGGAAGTAATTCCACCCACGGAGGAAATTATAAGTTTATAAAAGTCATGAACAAAGAATAATGGTAGCTTTTGATCATTTTTAGAATTTGCAATTGCATTTGTGAGAGAGGAGATAGTGGATGACTAGTTTCTTGCCTTAGCCAATTTAGAGGGTGAAAGATTCCCATCCAAGTTGTTGTTTGGAGAGGCCATTCAGGTCTTTCATGGAGATTTAATGGAGTCTTTATTTGCATATGTAAGCTACAGGGAAGCTCGTGGTTTCTTCTAGTGCAGCTCACTCACTCAACCATTTCGAGTTTTCATTGCATATTCTTGATCCTTGAGAGAGGGCATTTTTGGTGAGCTATTGTACTCTTTGGGGGATCTTATAATGCCCCATTTATTTTGTAATATGATTTAAATACTCTTTTATTCATCTTCCAAAATTTTCAGGTCGAAATTCCAAGTGGAAATGTATAAATTTGATTGTTAATGAAAGAATGGTGCCATTTCCCCACTACCTTGATGTGTAGCAATGATGTATTGATGTATTAGAATGAAATATCATTAATTTGATGTATTTATGATTCATGTACTTTAATTTATGAGCTTCACAAGTTTCATGTTCAGTACTTAATCATTTGGATTCATTTTGATCAGTTTAATACCATTTGAAGAAGATTTAATGCCATTTCCCCCAAGGTTGAAACTAGTCTTTTTGCATCTGATTTAAGGGCGTTATAGAAAAAATTAAAAGTTGAATGGTGATTAACATGAGTTTTTATGTCCGTTATATGTCCCCTGATTCCATTCAGAAATTCGAGTTGTATTGAGTGCATTTGGAAAGTCATTTTCATCATCTACCCCTAGGGGATTTGAACCACAATTTACTAGTAAAAATCCCTATCTTGACCAGATTTGAAAGAGGAGTTTCAGAATTCATATGAACACTCCATAGAATCCATAAAAATTATAAATATGTATTAATATCATCCAAGTAACTTCTGTAGCAATTTGGGAGAATTTGGAGTCATTTGGAGACTAAGGGACCAATACTAGTCAAAGAGAAATTGCTACTCAAACTCCCTACTTTGGACAGAATCTTAAAGGGGTTTGCAGAAGTCTTTTGTTGGTCCTATATCATCCATGAACATCATAATAAAGTCCTAATATCATTCATATACCTTCTCATAATATTTTGGAGCATTTGGAGCAAATTGGAGGTGAATTAGTTCATTTTCCTACATCCTACAATTACATGTTTTGCAGCATTAGTCTCAATGAAGTATGGGTGCAAGTGTTCTTTTTAATAGTGCCACATGAGGAGTATGGAACTCCTAGACTTACTTATTATGATGACATGGTTGGAGAACATTCGTATTCACATTTTCAAAAGCATACTTTGTTACTTTATGATGATGCACATATACCTGGATGCACCTATGATATGCATTTGAGTCACTTGAAGACTCATGGTTTTTCTTGCTCAACACTTGGTTCATTCGATATTGGAGGAACTTCATGCAACACTTGGGTGAATAGATTTATGATTGTAGAACATTTTTGTTGTCAACCACATACTTTGTTATATCTTTGTGATTCTCACATTCATGGATGTATGGGTGAGACTTCTTTGATTCATTTGAAGTCTCCTTGTTTTTTCCTTCTCATTATTTGGTTCAGACTTTAGTGGAGATTCTTCATTCACTTCTTGGATGAAAGAATACATGGCTGAATATTTTGATGCATATCACATCCTTTTGGAGCAGCATTCTAGGACATGGGATCCTCACCTATGTCATTGGAGCAGATTTGATTGGTTACTTGATGCTTGTATGCACTTGGAAAATGGTGGTCTACTTGCTTGGAGGTATAATCACTTTCATGACTCATTGATGAAGCATCTCCCTGATGTACATTTTTATTATGTTGTTATGTACTTTGATGATATATATTTTGTACTCATGATGTTTGGAAGAATGCATACAAGAAAATGGGATCCAGGAATTCTCTTTCCTAATGGTATGGGTTGGAGAGCACTCTTAATTGTTGGAGTGAAAGACAAGCAATGGGACCCTAGGATAGTTTTTAGTCCCATTGATTTCAATTTTTTTGGGGAACAAGAAGTATGGGAGATGGATTACCCACTTAATAAAGTGATTTTAATCAGAGTAGTGCAGCATAAAGCATGATGGTTCCTCTCTAAATTATTCATGGAATCTCAAAGACTCAAGGTTTGGCAATTCAGTGGCAACTTCAAAGAATTATATAGAAAGCAGGTTCTTCAACACCCATGTTTGAAATTGCTCGAGGACAAGCAATATTGGGAAGGGAGGATTTGACATGTCCCAAATTTTTCATTGGGTCACAATGGACTAAGCCCATTGGTCATATTCATGAGAATTTGTCAAATTGATGCTAAGGGTCAAATAATTGCCAAGGAGGAAAATTACTAGTTTCCTAGGTTGGGGGTGGAAGATTTGGGATTTGAGATAAGGGGGATAATAAATGATGTTTGAAAATTAGAATGGCATAAATATTTAATAAAGGATCTAAATAAATACATATAAGAGAAATTCTAGGTGGCAATTGGTTTTGAAGACATATGGAGGATGTGGGACCCACACTAGCTTGTTTTTTCAATACCACATGACATCTCTCTCTTGCCATTTCGAATCCATGAGAAGGAAAACATTCTTGGATGATTTGGTAGGATCATACACATGGAATGTAGCATCATAGGTCGAATTTGTATGGAATTGTAACCTCCATGGAAGAGGAAGAGTCAAACTAGAGGTTTGGGGACACTTGGGCTAGATTCCCTAACTCCTATGACAACAATGATGTAGAATATATGACACCTATGACACAAATCAGACCTAAAGGTTGACATATGACATATATGACATGTCAGGGCTAAACATAGCCTCCAAGAGGGCGCTCAAGTGAGTTAGGGAAGCCAAAGAGACACCAAGTCGAATTTGAAGAAGGAGGGAGCTAGAATTGGAAGGACACGTGGCATACTAGGGAATCTCTTCCCAACTTGAGTTGGCATAAAGATCTTGGAAGGAATTATACCCATGGAGGACATTAGAAGTTTATAAAAGTCATGAGCAAAGAATAATGGTAGCTTTTGATCATTTTAGAATTTGCAATTGCATTTGTGAGAGAGGAGCTAGATGATGACTAGTTTCTTGCCTTAGCCAATTTCGAGGGTAAAATATTCCCATCCAAGTCGGTGTTTGGAGAGGCCATTCAGGTATTTCATGGAGATTTAATAGAGTCTTTATTTGTAGGTGTAAGCTACAGGTCAGTTCGTGGTTTCTTCTAGTGCAACTCACTCACTCAACCATTTCCAATTTTCATTGCATATTCTTGATCCTTGAGGGAGGGAGTTTTTGGTGAGCTATTGTACTCTTTGGGGGAGCTTCTAATGACCCATTTATTTTTTAATATGAATTAAATAATATTTTATTCATCTTCAGAAAGTTTCAGGTTGAAATTCCAAGTGGAAATGTATAAATCTGATTGTTAATGAAAGAATGGTGCCATTTCCCCACTACCTTGATGTGTAGCAATGATGTATTGATGTATTCGAATGAAATATCATTCATATGATGTATTTATTATTCATGGACTATAATTTATGAGCTTCACAAGTTTCATGTTCAGTACTTAATCATTTGGAGTCATTTTGATCAGTTTAATACCATTTTCCCCAAGGTTGAAACTAGTCTTTTTGCATCTGATTTAAGGGAGTTATAGCAGACATTAAAAGTTGAATGGTGATGCATATTAGTTCATGTTTATGTAATTTATATTTCCCCTTATTCCATTCATAAATTTGAGTTGGATTGAGTGCATTTGGAAAGTCATTTTCATCATCTACCCCTAGGGGATTTGAACCACAATTTACTAGTAAAAATCCCTATCTTGACCATATTTAAAAGAGGATTTACAGAAGTCATATGAACACTCCATATAATCCATAAACATTATAAATATGTGCCAAGTACCTTCTGTATCAATTTGGGATAATTTGGAGTCCTTTGGAGACCAAGGGACCAATACTAGTCAAAGAAAAATTGCTAGTCAAACTCCCTACTTTGGACATAATCTTAAAGGGGTTTGCAGAAGTATTTTGTTGGTCCTATATCATCCATGAATATCATAATCAAGTATTAATATAATTCATATACATTCTCAGAATATTTGGGATCATTTGGAGCAAATTGGAGACCTAGACATCAAAACTAGTCAAAGGTCGAACTAGGGAAAAAAGTGAAACATTTGCCATTTTACTAAATTCATAAAAAGGGACATTACATGTACACTAAAAAGATTTATAAATAGTAATTAAGGTGGTTACTGGACTACCGAAAATACAGGTTGATCATGAAGGAGTATGAAAAGGATTTTCTCAAGGGAAGAGTATGAAGAACCCATTTCCAAGTAGCGACAGCAAAGCAAAAGGTATTCTAGATATTATTCACTCAGATATCTGTGGACCTATGTCCACCACTTATCTAAGCGGGTATGTATACTATGCTTCTTTTATTGGTGATTGCTTCGGAAAAACATGGATTTATTTTCTGAAGAATAAGAATGAAGTCTTTGAAAAGTTTAAAGAGTTCAAGGTTCTTGTAGAAAACCTCTCTGAGAAGAAGATAAATATTCTAAGGTCAGATAATGGAGGGGAATATACTTCAGGAGATTTTAAAGATTTCTGTAAACAAGCAGGGATTAAGAGGGAGCTATAATCCATAACAAAATGGATTCCCTATTCCCTATAATCCACAACAGAATGGTGTAGCTAAAAGGAAGAATAGAACCGTCATAGAAGCAGTGAAGGCCATGATCCATGATCAAGAATTACCCATGCATCTATGTGAATAAGTAGCCATAACCGCAATATATGTACAGAACAAAATCTCTCACAGTGCTCTTGGAAACAAGACCCCAGAGCAGATGTTCACCGGTATGAAGCCTGACTTCAGCCATCTAAAGATATTTGGATGTCATGTATTTATCCATATTCTGAAAGAGAAGAGATCGAAGTTGGAACCTTTAGGAAAGAAGGGAATATTTGTGGGCTATAGTGAGCAATCAAATGCTTACCGTATCTACGTCCTAGGATTACACCATATTGAGCTCAGCTGGGATGTTACATTTGATGAAGACACAACTTTCAACAAATCCAAGAAGACTCATGAGGATGAAGAGGAGAAGGAGGCTCATAGAGTTAGAGAAACAAGTAAAGTACCAGACATAAATATTGAAGAAGATCCTATTCCAGAGGATCATGACATGGCAGAACCTCAGAGACCTGAGGATACACCTCATGAGGATATTTATCGAAAGAGAATACCATCTTGGGAACAAGAATTAATTCAAGATGCAGGAAGGTATGGTGCCCTAGAAGGAACCAATAGAGAGAGCAAGAGACCAAGGCCATACTCCAGTTATGTATCCTTGATGTGTAACCTTGTTGAAGAGGAACCAGCATGTTTTGAAGATGTAGTGAAGAAGAAGGAATGGTTGGATGCTATGAATGAAGAATATCAATCCATCATCAAGAATGATGTTTGGGATGTGGTACCAAGACCAAAGGATAAATAATTTGTTTCATCAAAATGGATCTTAAAAAAAAAACACTCAGCAGACATAAGCATTGAAAAGTACAAGGAAAGATTTGTAGCGCGAGGGTTCTTTTAGAAGGAAGGAATTGATTATGAGGAGACCTTTGCTCCCGTGGGCAGATATACTTCAATTAGGACAATTCTTGCCTTGGAATCCAAGATGAAATAGAAGTTACATCGGATGGATGTAAAGATGGTGTTCCTGAATGGGAATATAGAAGAAGAAGTATATATCGAGCAACTATAAGGATTTGAAACAGAAGATAGAAAGTCACATGTATGCAGACTGAAGAAAGCATTGTATGGGTTGAAGCAAGCACCCAGAGCATGGTATGGAAGAATTGATAACTTCTTGATGAGTTTGGGATTTACCAAGAGTAAAGAAGATTCTAATCTTTATTATAAGATTATGTATGATGAACCTATGATACTACTACTGTATGTAGATGATTTGTTCCTGACAGGAGAGGAAAATCCCATCACCGAATGTAAGAGAAGGCTTGCAGCATAATTTGAGATGAAAAACCATGGTATGATGCATTAATTTCTAGGTCTTGAAGTATGGCAGTTCCCAGATGAGATTTTCCCGAGTCAAGGAAAATACACAGTTGATATCCTGAAAATATTTGGGATGATGGATTGTAAGGCCATGACTACTCCGATGGTGACAAACCTGAAGCTCCTGAATGATTCTTCCTCAGATATAGTAGATGTCACCATGTATAGACAGATTATTGGGTCATTGATGTACTTGACTAATACTCGACTAGATATATGTTTTGTTGTGAACACGTTGAACCAATATATGGTGGAGCCCAAGAATGTTCACTTGATTGCAGCAAAACATGTGATGAGGTACCTAAAGGGTACATTGGATTATGGACTCAGATATGCTTCAGACAGTGAGTTTAGGTTGTACGGGTACACAGACTCAGATTGGGATGGAAGTTCTGAAGATAGGAAAAGCACTTCAAGATGTTTCTTTAGTTTGGGATTAGGTATGATTTCATGGCTTAGTAGAAAGAAGCCCTGTGTTGCACTCAGTACAAGAGAAGATGAATATGTAGCATCTTGTTCAGCTTGTATCGGAGCAGTGTGGATTTGAAAGATGTTGGAAGGATTGTTCGATGCAGAGATTGATGCTACAAATATACTCTGTGACAACCAGAGTTGCATTAAGATGACATATAATATTTTGTTTCATGATAGATCGAAGCACATCGAGATCAAGTTTCACTATATCTAGGATATGGTGCAAAAGGGAGCTGTAAAGCTCAAGTATGTTCCTACAGAGGAACAAGTTGCTGATGTGTTTACTAAGCCCCTGTCTCTCCTAAAGTTGGAATACTTTCGAGACAAGCTTGGTGTGGTCTAGAGGGACCTCTATCGAAAGAGAGAATGATAGAGTTCCTATCCATAGGGATGGATTCCTATCCAGAGGTGACAAGAGATCAGTACTTGCCGACTGATAGAGTTCCTATCCGTAAGGATGGATTCCTGTCCAAGGGTGAAGGAAGATCAGTACTTGCTGACTGATAGAGTTCCTATCCATAGGGATGGATGCCTGTCCAGGGGTGATGGAATATCAGTACTTTCTGATTGATAGAGTTCCTATCTGTAGGGATGGATGCCTGTCCAGGGGTGATGGAAGATCGGTACTTGTCGACTGATAGAGTTCCTATCCGTAGGGATGGATACATGTCCAAGGGTGACAGAACATCGGTACTTTCTGACTGATATAGTTCCTATCTTTAGGGATGGATGCCTGTCCAGGGGTGACGAAAGATCAGTACTTGCCAACTGATAGAGTTCCTATCCGTAGGGATGGATTCTTGTCCAGGGGTGACGGAAGATCAATACTTTCCAACTGATAGAGTTCCTATCCGTAGGGATGGATTCCTTTCCATGGGTGACAAAATATCAGTACTTTCTGACTTATAGAGTTCCTATCTGTAGGGATGGATTCCTGTCCAGGGGTGACGAAAGATCAGTACTTGCCGATTGATAGTGTTCCAGCTGATGATGTTGCTGATGACGATGATCCAACAAAAGATGTTCCAGCTGATGATGTTGCTGATGAGGATGTTCCAGTAGAGGATGTTCCAGCTGACGTTGTTGTTGATCCAACAGAAGATGTTCCAGCAGAGGATGTTGCTGACAATGATATAGAGGATGCTACTGATGGTGATATTCCAACATATGATGATGATGATGTTGATGATGACATTCCAGAAGATGATGATGATGCTACTCTAGCAGATGATACCCCAGACATATGATGATCAAAAATCTTCCTACGACATATAGAGATTCACAAGTCAGTTGTGCAGCTGTTGATGTTACCCATAGAATACCTTCCTAGTTAAGAGGGAGTGTTAAAGAAATGTAAATGCGGAAGATATTCTATTTATACTTGTCTATTGTATTATTGTATTCCTCCTTCGGGAGATGTCATTGATGTAATTAATAATGTAAGATTCATTGAAAGAGTCAATGTAAACCCTAGGTATTAGGTCGGCCTAGAAGAACTCATAAGATATTATTATATTATGTAATTAAGAAGTCGGCCCAATCAGTTAGGGGAAGTCGGCCCAGTTTGGAAAAAGTCACAAAAATGGAAGAATATAAATAAAGGATGTCTCTCTCATTTGTACTCACTCATCTCACTCACACAAGTTCGCATAGGAGAGAGAGAGAAGTTCGCACAAGTGGAGGAGTAGCTGATTTTTTCTTGGGGTTTACTTTTGTATTTTGTGATTTCTATATTGAGGAATATTTTGCCAGGGTTTTCTCTCTTGTGGTTTCCCCAAGAGAAATATTGTGTTCATTGTGTTCGTGTTGTGCTTGTATTTATTTCAGTGATAGATTGTTTATTGTTATATGCTAAACAAGTAAAAACTAACATTTTTTACTGCAATTTTCACTCTTCTTCAAATTTTCCGCTCACTCTTTTTTTGTGAGGTATCCTCAGCCCTTTAGATCTGTTGTGACATAGAGTTTCACATTTATATGATGTGAAATAAAGGTAAATTTGGAACTCTTACAAAATATTATTTAAATACATTGTTGAGAATATTGGCTATTTAATAATGCATATTTGTATTTATTTGCACTAAAATAAATGGTCTATCATAGGTGAGGAGACATCCTACAATGCCAACATATGGTTGACATCATTGTGTAGAAAGAGTAGTTTTAAATAAATGATCATTTGAATGTGGTGTTGATCCGATATCTTTTATTCAATGACTATCCATGAATTGCATAAAAAGAGCATGAACTTAAACATATGTACACCATACATGAAGAAACATATACATGATAGAAGACACCATAAAATAAGAATACAAGACATGATAACAAAGTTCGTCCAAATATGGATTATGTCTCTGGGCCCACTTCTCAATGGAGAGGCATTTTCATTATCTCAACAAAATACGTGGCAAAATACATGGAAATACCTTAATGCTGGAACTGGAGAAAATCCACTACTTGGATCCAAATTCTGACTACACCAGTGACTCCATCTCGAACAACTTGTGAAAAATGACTATATGCATGGCCACTTTTTTGAATTAATGTAACTTCAAATAATATTCTACTTGTATTATTCATCCTTCGGGATATGCCATTAATGTAAAAGGTTATGTAAAAGTCATGAGCTAAAACCTCCATTTTAAGTCGGGTCATTAGTACCCAAAAGAATGTGATATAAATATTAATTTAGTCTTTCTAGAGAGGTCAGCCCAATTAAGTTAGTGAGGCCGACCTAGTTAGGTTAATTGTCAAGTAAAAAGTAGAGTATAAATAAAGAGTATTACTCTCTCATTTGTACCATTCACTCACTCATGCATTACGCATTAGAGGAAGAAGGAGACTAGCGAAGGAGGAGGAGGATTGTTCTTGGCTCTTGTTTTTGGGTTTTGTCTCTATTGCTTATGAGACTTATTTATTTGGGAATCGTACTTTGGTAATCTATATTGAGGAAGTTCTTGTTGGGTTTTCTTCCCCTTGAGGGTTTCCCAGGATAAATTTGTTGTGTACCTTGTGATTGTGTGTCTTTCAGAGATCCTATTTATGCTTCTGTTATTCTGAAAATGTATTAAATGCTAATGAAGTAGGAGTCTAAGTTATTGCAGCATATAATCTTAACATGGGATCAGAGCTAGACTGAAAATAACATCTCTCACTAGGTAAATCTCTCTCTCCTTCTCCAGACAAGAAAAATTAAGGCTTTCTACTAAAGAAGAATTTTGGAGTGCAAGTGACATTGGGAAGTGCGCCTCTCCAAGGCACATCTTTTGGAACCAAGATCAAAATTTTTCAGTGGCTAAATCTTCTAGAAATTCAAACCCTAATTTGACTTTGGACCAGAAAACCAGAAACTACGGTCCAGAATTTCGCAAGTCCAGTTTCAGGGGTGAAGTTTTGGATTCTTCAGAAATAGATTGTACCAGCATACTAGCCTCAGTCAAGCGCATCTTTTGGTGAGTTCAGTTTTCATTTTTGAGAAATTTCATTTTTTTGTTATTCTATGCTCTCCGGGATAAGATGGCCCCAAGCACTAAGCTTGATGACAAGTTGGAAGGCATAGAAAACTTCCGTGCTTGGAAATACAAGATTGGAATCGTTGTAGAAGAGAATGATATTGCAAAGTTTGTTAAAGAAGTTGTGCCAGAACATGAAGAAGATGAAGCAAAGGAAACACACAAGAAGGACATGATTAGAGCCAGGAGGATCATAGCAGATTCCATTAAGGATCACTTGATTCCTCAAGTGTCCTCCAAGAAAACACCCAAGGAAATGTTTGATTCCCTATCAAGGATGTATGAAGGAAATAACATTAATCAGAAGATGAATTTGAGAACCCAACTCAAAAGTACACATATGAGTCAGGGTGAATCTATCCAAGAATAATTTACAAGGGTTTCTTGTTGATGTATTTGTAACTTCGGAAGATATTCTTCTATGTATTACATTTGTACTTTATTGTATATCCATTAGAGATGTTACATTCCTCTATTTGGAAGTGTTGTCATTTGTATTTGTAAGTGTCATCATGTGCATCGACAAGTGTCGTCATTTGTATTGATGGGTTATTAGACCACCAGTGTGGGGTCGGCCTTGGTTAGCACATGTGGTTGGGTTATTAGGCTTGATTAGCAAGTCGGCCTCAGTGGATTATTGGCAGGTCAAGTCAGTGTATAAATAGAGAGGTTGTGTCTCTCATTTATTTCATTCACTCACTTCTCAAGCTCGCATAGCTAAGAGAGAAAGTGGCTCACTTATGGAGGAGGAGGAGCATCTGCTAGAGACATCTTATTGGGTTTGATCATTGTGATCTTGGTTTGTGGCTTATCTTATCTCTGAGGAAGTTGCGGGGTTTTTAACCTTCTTGGTTTTCCCCGGTGAAACTCTGTGTCTCTTGTGTGATTTCTTTTGTGTCTATGATTGATATTCCATAGAGATATGCTATACATGTTATTCTCTTAGAGATCCTTATGATAATGGAATTAAATTATCAAAAAATTAACATGGTATCAGAGCTTACCTAAGAAGAAGGCACTGTGCAGCTGCAGAAGCTAGGGCTTCTTAATATTTGGGTTTCTCTACACAGATCATCAAAGGAAAGAGGCTAGATTGACTCTCCTTGGAAGGGCACATCTTTCTGTCGAGACAAAATTCAATTCTGAGCATTTTCAGTTTTGGCCCTAAAAATTAGGGTTTCCACAAAAATAGGAATTTCTAAAATCTGAGGACATATATGGAAGCTCCTTGGAAAAATCGAAGTTTAGAGATTTGGATCGAACTTTGTGGTTGGGTGAAGCTTCGGGAAACTCAAACCCTAATTCAGGGTCCTCCCTAGTGAATCCGGGAGATTGAAAAGCATTTATGAAGGGAAACAATTTGCAGTTTTCAAACTCTGAGTATGCCAGGATGATCAGCTCATCAAGGCGCATCTTTCTATCCTTTCAGAATTTTGAAATTCACATTTTGAATTTTTAGGGTTTCTCTGACAAACCCTAATCCAGCTCCAGATCCAGTTTTCAACAAATCAAGTGGTAAGACCTAAATATTTTCTATTTCCATTTAAATTACTCTTTAAAGATGTCTCACCACACCAAGCTTGAGGATAATATTGATGGAGATGATACCTTCTGAGCATGGAAGTATAGGATTGGGTTAATCCTTGAAGAGAATGATTTGGACACCTACATAAAAGATGAGGTTCCAGTTCCAGAGGAAGATGAGGCTAAGGCCTTTCACAAGAAGGACTTGGTCAAGGCTAAGAGAATCATTGCTGATTCTATAAAGGACCATTTCATATCCCATGTGTCTTCCCTAAAGACACCTAATCACATGTTTGACTCCTTAACCAAGTTATTTGAAGGAAAGAACATAAATCGAAAAATGACTCTGCGGAACCAATTGAAAGGGGTAAATCTTCAAAATGGAGAGACCATTCAATCTTACTTTTCCAAGGTCTCTCAAATCAAGGAACAACTTGAAGCTGTGGATGAAGTAGTGGAGAATGGTGAAATTGTAATGACCACATTAAATGGCCTACCTAGGTCATAGGACTCCTTCATCCAAGGAATCTGTGCAGGAAATAAATTGATCTCTTTCAGTAGACTGTGGGAAGAATGCTCACAAGAAGAAGCTAGGCTTGTGGCCCGTGAAGAAAAGATGGGAAATGAAGATCAAGCTCTCACAGCTCACACCAAGAAAGGCAAGTTAGGAGGGAGCCATCTCACCAGAAGAAACCTTCTCACCCTTATCATATAGAAAAGAAAGATCTTAGATTCGTCAATTGAAATGAGAAAGGACACTTTGCTTCTGAATGTCCCAAGATAAAGAAAGAATACAACAACAAAAACTTCAACAAGAAGAAGAAGGGCAGTAAGAAGAGATATCATGCTCATGCTGCTGAGGGTGATGAACCTCCCAAGAAGAAGGCTAGAGCAGAAAGTGATGACTCATCAAGTGAAGATGAATATGTTCCAATCTATGCTCTCACAGGTACTATATCTCATGGTTGTAATGATTGGATTATTGATAGTGGGGCCTCTAAACACATGACTAGATTTAAAGAATCATTCATGGACCTATCTGAACATGAGTCACCTCACAAGGTGAAACTTGGGGAAGACTATCAATATCCCATAAAAGGAAGTGGTGAAGCTTCCTACAAACTAGACTCTAGGAAGTCTATAAAAATGCAAGATGTTTTATATGTACCTGGACTTAAGAAGAATCTTCTCTCCATATCATCCTTGGATGCAAATGGAATGAGAGTTGCATTTGTGGATGGCCAAGTACTCATGTGGCCAAAGGGTAAGAACATAGATGATGCAGTAGTGATTGGAGAGCAAGAGGGAGGATTGTACAAATTGAAGGGACAAACTGAACATGCCATGGTACATGAATCCATGGAGCCAAGTGAACTTTGGCATAGAAGGCTTGCTCATGTGAACTATAGAGCACTACCAATTGCACTTAAAGTTGTAGAGGGTCTTCCTAAAATCAAGACAAAGCATGAAGGTGTTTGCAAAGGATGTGCAAAAGGAAAGAACATTAAGAAGGCATTTCCAAGCAGTGAAAGCAAAGCTAAAGGAATCTTGGAAATTATCCACTCAGATGTATGCGGTCCAATGTCATCCAGTTCTCTGAGTGGGTATGCATACTATGTCTCTTTCATTGATGATTTCTCTAGGAAGACTTGGGTTTACTTCTTGAAGAAAAAAGATGAAGTGTTTGATAAGTTCAAGGAATTCAAAGCCTTGATGGAAAATCAAACTGACAAGAAAATCAAGACATTCAGATCCGACAATGGCGGAGAATTTACTTCAGGTGACTTCAAGAAGCTATGCAGTGATTTAGGGATTAAGAGGGAGTTGACTTCTCCTTACAATCCACAACAAAATGGAGTTGCAGAAAGGAAGAATAGAACTATCATGGAAGCAGCACGGGCAATGCTTCATGACCAAGATATTCCTATGCATCTATGGGAAGAAGAAGCTAGGACAATTGTATATGTGCAGAACAGAACACCTCAAAAGATATTGGACAATAAGACACCAAAAGAGGTCTTCTCTTGTAAGAAACCTGAATTCAGCCATCTCAGAATATTTGGTTGTCCAGTATATACACATATTCCAAAGGAAAAGAGGACTAAGCTAGATCCTTCAGGAAAGAAGGGAATCTTTGTGGGGTACAGTGAAAACTTGAAGGCTTACAGAATATACTTTCCAGGGTTCAAGAAGATTGATGTTAGCAGGGATGTAACATTTGATGAAAACTCACCCTTCATCAAATCAAGAAAGACACCTGTTGAAGATCATGAAGAACCAAAGGAAAACAGATTTCAAGATACCACTATGAATGAAGCAATTCCAGAAGCAACCCGTGAAATTGAAGATCCACAAGAACCTATATATCCACCCCGTGATAAGAACTCTCACAAGAGTAAACCTATATGGGATAGAGAGCTCATCCAAGATGCAGAAAGATATGGTATTCTAGAAGAGGAACACAGAGAAAGGAAAAGGACAAGGTCACACACTAGATATGTTGCCTTGCTCTGTGACATTATGAACAAAGAACCTTCCAGTTATGAAGAGGCAGCGGAAAAGAAAGAATGGAAGGATGCCATGATCGAGGAATACCAATCGATCATGAAGAATGATGTTTGGGATGTGGTTCCAAGACTAGAAGGGAAGTCTATTGTGACTTCCAAGTGGATCTATCAGATCAAGCATGCCGCAGATGGTAGCATAAAGAAATACAAGGAAAGGTTTGTAGCTCGTGGATTCTCTCAGAAAGAGGGAATAGACTATGAAGAGACCTTTTCTCCTGTAGCCAGATACACTTCCATCAGAACAGTACTTGCTCTGGCTGCAGTGATGAAATGGAAGATACACCAGATGGATGTCAAGACAACTTTCTTGAATGGTGTAGTCGAAGAGGAAGTGTATGTGGAGCAGCCACTTGGTTTTGAAACACATGATAGGGAGTCATATGTGTGCAGGTTGAAGAAATCCTTGTATGGCTTGAAGCAAGCTCCTAGGACTTGGTATGGTAGGATGGACAGTTTTCTATCTAGTTTGGGCTTTACCAAGAGTAAAGCAGATTCCAACCTCTACTACAAGGTTGAGGAAGGAAATCCTGTGATACTACTCCTATATGTGAATGACCTGTTTGTTACAAGAGAGGATGGGTTGATTGCCGACACCAAGAGGAAGCTTGTAGCCGAATTCGAGATGAAGGACTTGGGGATGATGCACTATTTTCTAGGCAGGGAGGTGTGGCAGAGTACAGATGGGATCTTCCTTGGACAAGGGAAGTATGCAGTAGAGATCCTGAAGAGGTTCGGGATGATGGACTGCAAGGCCATGGCCACACCTATGGCATCAAACCTAAAGCTTCTGTGTGATGCTTCATCTGAGCCGGATGATGTCACGATGTGTCGTTAGATGATTGGGTCCTTGATGTATTTGATGAATACGAGACCAGATATTTGCTTTGCGGTGAACACATTGAGCCAGTGACGGATCCGAGAGGCGTTCACCTGGTTGCTGTAAAGCATATTATGAGGTACCTGAAGGGCACAGTTGAATATGGGCTCAATTATGATGCGAATCAATAGTTTAACCTGGAGGTTATGTTGATTCAGATTGGGCAGGAAGTGCTGCAGATAGGAAGAGCACTTTTGTGTGCTGCTTTAGTATGGGATCAGGTGTGATATCTTGGTTTAGCAGGAAGCAATCCTGCGTAGCACTGAGTACAACCAAAGCAGAGTATGTTGCATCTTGTTCAGCTAGTTGTGAGGCATAATGGATTAGGAAGCTACTGTCTAAGTTATTTGATCTCCCATTGGATGCTACTGGTAGCTTTTGTGACAACCAGAGTTGTGTGAAGCTATCTGAGAACCCGATGTTCAATGATAGGTCGAAACACATTGAGATCAAATATCACTATATCAGGGATATAGTGCAGAGAGGAGCAGTGAAGCTCATGTATGTTGCAACAGATGAGTAGGTTGCAGATGTGTTGACGAAACCACTAGCTAGAGTGAAGTTTGAATACTTCAGAGAGAGGCTTGGTGTTCTTCAGATTGATGACACTTCGAGGAAGAAGTGATGGGACACATTTGCAGAAGCCATTCCAAGCATGGTGAGAGGAGGATCCTTACCATGGTTATGGATGTAAGCATTGTGTGATGAGCATTAGGATGATGCTCCAGTTACTGCTCTATATGATCAGGTGGATCATGTATGATGATATGTATCAAGTAGATACTTGGTATGCATCAGGACGATGCAGTGGCGATGATCAAGATGATCATATGTGATGAGTATCAGGACAATGCTCTGGATAAGATGCATCGGGACGATGCAGTGACGATGATCAGGATGAGCATATGTGATGAGTATCAGGATGATGATCTGGATAACATGCATCGGGACGATGCAGTGATGATGATCAGGATGATCATATGTGATGAGTATTAGGATGATGCTCTAGATGATATGCATTAGGACGATGCTATGATGATGATCAGGATGATCATGTGTGATGAGTATCAGGATGATACTCTGGATGATGTACATCAGGATGATGTACTTGTGATGATGATCAATATGATCATGAGCATCGGGATGATGCTTCGTGCGATGATGATCAATTGGATCATGAGTATCAGGTTGATACTTGGAGGTCAGAGATGATATGTGGCAGATTGTGCAAGTAGCGTGTAATCAGTCCTTAGAGATCCGATAGGTTGAGTTGTGTGCTCATAATCAGTCCTGGGATGAGGTATTTCTATGGAGACATGTAATCAGTCCTAGAGATCCGAGAGGTTGAGCTATGTGCTCGTACTAAGTCCTGGGATGCTCTTTAGATATCTTGTCAGTCGTGCTGTGGAACATAAATGTTCCTCGGATGCTCTTTAAAGGTATTGTCTATTCACATGTAATCAGTCCTGGAGATCCGAGAGGTTGAGCTGTGTGCTCGTAATAAGTCCTGGGATGCTCTTTAGAGATCTTGTCTGTCGTGCTGCAACACATAAATGTTCCTGGGATGTTCTTTAAAGGTATTGTGAAGGGGATGCATGTCATCAGTCCTGGGATATCTTGCCGGTCGTGCTTAGGCACATAAATGTTCCTGGGATGCTCTTGTCAGGTATTGCATCAGCACATAAATCAGTCCTGAGAGACCACCTCTATCAGACCATTCGCACAGTTGATGAAGACCTACAGGTAGTGGGCCTACATCCAGCATGAAAAAGGGTTGGATCTGTAGAACTTCCTATGACGAGTAGAATTTAGAGATAGCCCAATGATCGAGATGTCGAGTACAACAGTAATGATGACGATGATGCTCTGTGATCCAGTGATGATGATCTAGCTCCAGAATTGAAAGACTTGCGCTAATATGTATTGATGACCTGTGTCCAGAATACCTTCTTAGTTAAGAGAGAGTGTTTATGTATTTGTAACTTCGGAAGATATTATTCTATGTATTACCTTTTTACTTTATTGTATATCCATTAGAGATGTTACATTCCTCTATTTGGAAGTGTCATCATTTGTATTTGTAAGTGTCGTCATTTGTATTGATGGGTTATTAGACCACCAGTGTGGGGTCAACCCTGGTTAGCACATGTGGTTGGGTTATTAGGATTGATTAGCAAGTCGGACCCAGTGGATTATTGGCAGGTCAAGTTAGTGTATAAATAGAGAGGTTGTGTCTCTCATTTATTTCATTCACTCACTTCTCAAGCTCGCATAGCTAAGAGAGAAAGTGGCGCACTTGTGGAGGAGGAGGAGCATCTACTAGAGACATCTTATTGGGTTTGATAATTGTGATCTTGGTTTGTGGCTTATCTTATCTCTGAGGAAGTTACGGGGTTTTTCACCGTGGTTTTCCCTGGTGAAACTCTGTGTCTCTTGTGTGATTGCTTTTGTGTCTATGATTGATATGCTGTAGAGATATGCTATACATGTTATTCTCTTAGAGATCCTTATGATAATGGAATGAAATTATTGAAAAATTAACATTTATTAATTCAAAGAAAAACTAGAAGCAATTGGAGACAACCTTGATGAAGATGAATTATTGATGACCGCTCTCAATGGTCTTACTAGACCTTGGTATTATTTTATCAAGACAATGTGTGCAAGAAAGGAAAGTCTACAATTTGAAGTTGTATGGGAAGAATGTGTTCAAGAGGAAGCTAGAGTGGCAAACCGAGAAGCACTACTCAAAGATGATGATCAAGCTCTAGCTAACCATACTAAAAGAGGAAAAGGGGAATCTCACTACCAGAAGGAAACTCATAAGGAGTTTCATCCTCCTAGGAACTTTCAGAAGTAAAATAAAGAAAAATACAAGCATAAAGACTTTTCTTCTTATCAATGTTATTATTGTGATAAAATGGGACAGATTGCTAAAGATTACCCAGTAAGAAAAGAAGAATAACAAAAGACATCATGCTCATTTTGTTGAAGATGAAGAAGAAGAAGAAGAAGAAGAAGAAGGACCTCCCAGGAAGTTACCAAAGGAAGAAATTGAAGATTATGTCCTATAATGGTGGTGTTTCAAAACACTCTCTCAAATATTGAAGAAAAGGACTCCCATCACAAAGTCTCACTAGGAAAATAAAAGAAGCCACATACAAGCTTGATTCAGGAGGATGTACTATAGAAAGATTTTAGAATTGATTTTATATAAGATGTAGTTGTTATTGGGTCAAAAGAAGGTGGCTCACATAAGATCACTTAGAAACAATTTTTATCTATGGTAGAAGACTTGATCAAGATTATATATAATAAGCAAGAAAGGCACAAGAACTCAGAATCAGATGATGGAGTAGAGCTCACCATGAAACATTCCAGTAATCCCTGCAAGGAGACTAGGATCAAAAGAGATCCTACCAAACAAATAGAGATAAGTATTTGAATTCTCATTTTTATCAAATTGTTTAAATGATATTGTTCAGTTGTGTACATATTTATATTCCTATATTTAGGAAGTATAGTATGCATGTTAGAACAATTGCATTAATGAGCAGTTTACTACTAATATGCATGTGATGGGTAAGTGGCCTATGGTACTATACAAAATTCCATTGCTAATATAGAGTGAAACCTTTTTGCTGACATATTGGGAGTAGTGCACACTCTTAATAATGTTCTGGTAGAGATGGAAGGCATCTAGAAAGTTACCGTATGAATACGGGATATGGATGAATGTTGTGTTGAAGCATTGGCTAAGATAACATTATGACAGTGTGACCTATGTTTTTATGCATACGTTTTGGAAACTATGAAATGTTTCTAACCATGCTACTGAATTTGACTTGTAGGAAGTATCGTACATGATCACCTACAAATGAAGAATGATGATACTTGTTCCATAGAATAAGTGACGATGGTTCAACTATAAACAAGACTTATGAAATCAAGCAGAGGAATTCGACTATGACAAGATGTTGATCTAATAGCCATAATCATGGTGTAATCGAAGTAGAATAAGATATTGAGCAACCTACAGTACTTAGAGAACCACATGTATGCATATTGAAGAAGAATTTGTACGGGTTCAGAAGTCACCCATGGATAGAATGATGAGATCAAGGATCACCTAGAGTGATGAGACATCAACCTTTGCAACAAGGTTGAAGATGAGAAGCTCATAGATGGGTGCAAGAGATAACTTACAACAGAGTTTGAGATCTTGGTATCTAGTGACTTAGAAAGATGAAATAGATGGATACATAAAAGATCATCATAAGAGAAGGCTACCAGTCACTCCAGTGCAAAATGTCCCGATACCGAAAGTATAAGATGCAGAGGGAGGATAGTGATAAGTTATAGAAGGAGCAAGAAAGCTTCGTTTCAGAGGAAGTGATTACAATACAGATGGGGAGACACCTTCACCACTTAGTCTCTATTTGCAGCAAAGGTTGTTTGCCCCACTATGTAGTAGAAATCTTGAAAAGGTTTGATATGTTGGAAAGTAAAGCCATGGCCACATCCATGGATACAAATTTGAAGTTGTTGTCTGATGCTTAATCAGAATTAGTGGATATGACACTATACAGGAATATTATTGGGTCATTGATGTATCTGACGAATACCATGCCAGATATATGCTTTGTTGTGAACACCTTGAGTCAGTATCTGGTTGAGCCCAGACGTGTTCACCTTGTAGATACAAAGCATGTGATGAGGTACCTAAAAGGTATGAGAGACTATGATATCAGTTATACTAGAGATCATGACTTCAAACTGTAAGGTTATACAGATTTAGATTGGAAGAGCACTTCAGCGTGTTTCAGTCTGGAGTCAGCCATGATTTCATGGCTAAGTAAGAAGCAGTCTAGTGTTTCTCTCAGCACTGCAGAAGAGGAATATATTGCAACTTGTTCCACCAGTTGTGAAGCCATATGGCTTCAAAATTTTTTATCAGGTTTATTCGATCTGGAGTTGTATACCACAATGATTCTATGTGATAACCAAAGCTGCGTGAAGTTGACAAAGATCCATTAGAGATATGGTGCAGAAGGGAGATGTAAAGATCCAATATGTGAGCACAGATGAGCAGGTTGCAGATGGTGTTGACTAATCCTCTGTGAGCACTTTCGTGACAAGCTTGGTGTAATCCATGAGGAATTCCCTCAAAAGTGGGAGTAGTGTTGATGATACTATGGTGGTGCAGTTGGGATTGATCATCCTTAGACAATGATCCCTGTTAACACCCCAAAAATGATCACTAGCTCATCCCCCTAGTCACATGAATATGTTAACCATTTTTCCTACCACCCGGGCCTCCAAAAGCTTCAAAAATCCCTAAATAATTACCCAAAAGGAAAAGGTCAATGATATCCTCGTCAAAATTAATCCAAAACCCTCAAAACATACCCAAAACCCTCAAAAGGGGTCAAATATTCCCAAAACATAAATAAAAGGGAATAAAATTGAAAATAAATTCAAAAAAAAAGAGAAAAGGAGGGAAAATGAAGGAGAAAACCCTAAACCATTGACCTAAAACCACTCTTTTCCTAAAACCATGGGTTAGCACTCCACCACCCAAAATATCTTTAAATAGGTGATGGAGGCCCCCCATTTCTCATTCACAATCCATCTTACCCTTATGCTGCCGAAATTCACCCAAGAATCCTAGCTCACCTCCCTTGCTTGAGCTTACCATTCCTAGTGAATCCTTTGGCCACCATTTTTAGCATTTGGAGAAGAGGAGACTTTGGAGCATTGGAGCATACTCCCTCATACAACTGCAAACTCTCCACCAACCCCACCTTTGAGGTAACAAGTCCATGCAAACCCTTGTTTACTATTATAAAGAAAGTAAAAAACATTTTTTACTGCGTTCTTATATGGATGTTTCCCGTTTATTGATTTTCATGTTAGATTTAGTTTTTTATATGTATCATGCTTAGTTTTTAGAGTTTTAATATTTCTGTTATTTTCTTATAGTTCTTTCACATTTTCTGAACTGCTACTAAAAGCTCCATAGTCCTTAGCAGGTGCTCATTTACACAAGCTAGGGTGAAACCCCTAGCTACAGATTGGTGACTTCGCTGCTTGAACCTTTGGTTTTTGGTCTTTAGTTCATTTTATTGGATTAGTTACAGGCCTTTATCACCCCTGAAAGCCCATTTTAATGTTTCGATCGACTTCTTTCACGGCCTTTTTTGCGCTTCGAAGCGCAAGTTTCTCCCTCGCAGTCGCGGCCCATGCCGCAGTTCCCCCACCCGCAACCGCAGCCCATGCCGCAACCCCCTCACCCGCAGCCACGACCCACTCCATAGCTCCCCCGTCCACAGCCGTGACCCAAGCTGCAGCCCCCTCGCCCGCAACCGTGTCCCACTCCGCAGCTCCCCCTCCCGTAGCCGCAGCACACGCCGTAGGTCCCCCGTCTGTAGTCATGGCCCACACTGCAGCGCCCCCTCCTGCAGCCGATTCCCCAGCCTCAGGTTTACCTGCTGCACCCACGGCTCTAGCCGTCGTTCCCTCGTCCAGATTCATGACCCTAGACGTAGCATTCATCCCCCCTGCGGCCACTGTCCCCATTCCCCTGCCAACACCGCTGGCCGCAGCCTTCAGCTTCCAACTGCAGCCCTAGCCGCAAGCCAACCATTTACCACCGCGTCCTTGGCCGCATCAATTCCCCCATCTCCCGTGGCCACACTTCCCGGCCACCGCTGGTTGTAGCCTTAGGATTCCAACTAACGACTCCTGTCGCAGTTCCATAACCTAGCCTCGCGGCCCCAACTGAAACCCTCCTCCCATCTCTCGTGGCCCTTCACGCTGAGCTCCACTAACCTCCCTGACCATCATCCCTAGCTGCCTTCCCGTGGCCCCCACCGCAAGTGTCATTTCCCTCCTCGTGGCCTCTGCCACTTCCTCCCTGCTAGCCTCCGTGGCTGCAAACTTAGCGCCCCGCCATCCACCCCGGATGCAACCCCTTGCTCCATCCCCGCGGCCTGAGCCACGACTCTCCACTACTACCCTGTCGCAGAGTCCCCGCCACCTCCCATGACCCCTGCCCTAGCACCGAGCCCCGCGATGCGGCTTGTGAGCCTGACAAAAGAGCCCCATGCCGCGGCTGTCAACCCAACAACTGAGCTCCACGCTACGGCTGTCCGCCCGACAGCCGAGCCCCACGTCGTGGCTGTCATCCCGACAGCCGAGCCCCACGCCGCAGCTGTCAGACTGACAGTTGCATCCCAAGCCGCATCTGTCGGCCCGATACCCAAGCCCCACGTCGCGCATTCCTTCCTGACAGATGCGCCTAGTTTTTATCATTTCTACCTTTTTTCCCGTGACCTACAAACCGCCACATGTCCACCCTTCACACTCTGCTGCCAGCTACATTTTGCTATCAGTTACTTGATGTTCCATATTGAAATTTTTTAAATTTTAAACCTTTGCATTTCAGCAAGTTAAACAAAGTTTTACATAGCGCTTAAAATTTCAACATTTCAATTCCAACAATTAAATTTCAGCATTTACATTTCATTAGGTACATAACATCTTCTGCACACACTCTGTCACATTAATTCAAGTGAGCCTTAAAATTTACCTAACTCAACCAACAATTAACCCCATTTGGGGAACATGAAATTTTTTTGTAGTTAGATAGGATGTTGGGGATAAGCATCCAAACAACACCCTTCGTCACTTACACTTGAGACATAGAAGTTGTACAAAAATCCCCTACTGTTTGTTGCTACGGTTATACACTGATTTGTTTGAAAAGGCCTCTCCCCTAGGAGGGAAAGTCGTGAGACTGGTTCCGAAGGACTACGTGAAATGGCGCTGAAGGAACAAGAGTTCCTTACTAAGTAAATAACCAATACAAGTAACGTATAAACACCATAAATGGCTAAGTAGTAATGTAAAATGGAATGTATGATAGATGATAATGGTTACATAGTTTGGGGCTTTTATAGGCCCGTCATGTACCTTTTCGACAAAAGGTAATGACTATTGATATTTTAATTAATAAATTAATATTAATAGTTAATATTAATTTATTATTATTTTGTTGTTACAATGCCTTCCCCTTAAGGGAATCTTTGTCCTCAAAGCTGTATTGAAAACAGTGTATGAATTCCCTTGAACTGTTGTCTCAGGGTCCTTTCGTTTTGTAATTGTGACACTTGATGAAATGAGACGATACGAGTTATGGATTCCCAAGGAGAATTGTCTCATCGTATCTGTTGTGGTCGATCCCAGATCTATTTTTATCGGAGCTCTGAGATCATTTTGTGGGACGGGTCGTTTCAATTGTTGCTTAGTATGTCGATCTTTTCGCCTGTCAACATAATTCTTCTGTGAGTGCTCGTTTTGACCTTGTCGTTGGTCAAAATGGCGATTATAATTGGGATGTCTGTAAGGCGTATGTGTTGTTTTTTTTCTTTTTCTTTTGAACTGCGGTAAGGACTGCCTTCACTTCCTCGACTTGATTTTTGGATGCATATTCCTGGATTTGCGCTTCTTGGTTCTCAATTAGATTTTTATGATTCTGAATCTTTTCGATTCTTTCATCTTGCGACTTTTTGTCAATTTCTAACTTTTTGATTAGATTCTCTAGTTCATGATTACGATTCTTTAGAAATTGGTTTTCTTCCTGCTTTTCCAGTATTCTTCCTTTGAGGTCTTCACCGCAGTGTTCCCTCTTACTATTGTTTTTTAATTTTTTAATTTTTGTAATCAGTGTTTTGTTATGATTTTGTAGATGAAAAATCTCTTCAGTATTGCTTGATAACACATTATTGACTTTTGTTAGTTCCAACTTATGTGTTTTCTTACAGTCGTCATACTGCTGCTGGAGTTTTTCTTTTTGCCGTTGATGATGACATGACTCAGTTTCCTGATTTTTTAGCTTTTCATGTACTTGCACCAATTCGTCTTCTTTGTCCATGATGACTTTGTTTAGACGACTAATTTACTCTTCTAAGTCGACACTATTTCCATACGAATATTCTTCGACTTTGTTTGGTTTTTTTATCTAGTCTTCAAGTTTTTGAATGATACTTTCCAGATGTGATATTTTCTCATCTTTATCTCCTAATCTTTCTATGAGTCTTTTTTTACTATCTTCCAAAAATTGAATATTCAATTCTGACTTAGTAATCTTTAGTGTTTGCTTGCAATTTTCGAACACTAGACTATTATTGGTTGCCTGGCACTGTTCTAGTTGAGCCGAAACTACTCGTAATTGCGATTGTAACTCTGCTATCATCGTTGCCATGACTTTTGAATTCCAACTTTGACTTGGTCTTCTTGTTTGATAGCGGATTTCGATTGCTTGATGAGTCTTCCTAGTCTTCTTTTGATTTTTCCGGTGATAGAATTTTTGACTTCTTTGACGACTTTCCTTGACTACTTCTTGTCTTTTTCCCCCCTTTTTTTTAAAAATAATTATTATTTCAAAAATAATAATTATAATAATAAGGTTCTTGAATTAAGGGATGAGGGATTTAAACAAATATTATAATAATAATAGTATTATAATATATTTTTTTAAATGTTGGGATAATAAAGCTTTAATAAAAAAAATATTATAATAATAACAATATTATATAATATTTGAATTTTTATTGAAAAATTAGGGTTTACGTGAGGATGGTAGGAGCAAAAATGGAGATGGGGAAGCTGCTGGATGGAGAAGGATGGGTGAAGGGGGGCGTGGATAGCTGGATGCATAGGTGGGTAGGCGTGTATGAGTGGACGTGCAGAGTTGTGGGGGAGGACTATGCTGTGGCGGATGGAAAGAGTATGCAGGCTGCGGGAGGGAAAGGATGTGGAGGTTGTGAGGATGAATGGGCGGCTGGAGGTACGAGGGAGCGTAGGGATAGAGCTTGCATGGAGAGAGGGGATGCAATGGAGGAGGAATGTGATGGGAAGGAGATATGAAGGACGTATGGGTGGGCGCAGTGTGAGGAGGGAGGAGGGTTCATATGCGTTCAGGAGGGAGGAAGGTCGTGAGGAATGGAGGCCGAGAGTATGTGTGGGGGAAAGGAGGTGAATGGGGGAATATTGGAGAGTGGAGGACGATCGAAGCATGAGAGGAAAATGGTTGATGAGGTGGGGCACAACCCTGTGAGGAGGGAGTGTTGTAGGTTGGCGCATGTGGAGTGGATGTGGACGGGAGAGGGAAGCAAGATGAGTGAGTGCGAATGAAAGAAATGAGGGCATAGATGGGAGGAGAATGGACGTGATAAGTAGTGGCAGTGGATGGTTTTTTTCTCAGAAAATCTGAATTTAGTGGCCAAAGGCCTAGTTCAAAGAAGCTCCGACGAGTATTGGTCAAAAGCCAAGTATCCACAGAATGCCCAGAAAAGGGCTCTGATACCACTGAAGGAACAAGAGTTCCTTACTAAGTAAATAACCAGTACAAGTAATGTATAAACGCCATAAATGGCTAAGTAGTAATGTAAAATGGAATGTATGATAGATGATAATGGTTACATAGTTTGGGGCTTTTATATGCCCGTCATGTACCTTTTCGACAAAAGGTCATGACTATTGATATTTTAATTAATAAATTAATATTAATAGTTAATATTAATTTATTATTATTTTGTTGTTACAGCCGCACTCCACCTAGTTTAGAAGGAAACCTACTCGTTGTCCTTGTTTCACTTCCATATTTGGGGTGTAGCGACCAACGGATTGACATGGCGAACGCTTTTTCTGGACGTGCCATGAACGAGGTATCCTAGTTTCCATTCTCCTAGGGATCTTTTACCTCGGATCCCTCTCGGTAGAGGGATATCCCCCATCTACTCGGTTCTCCATTTCGTATCATCTGACTGCGGATTTCATCATCCTACAGAGGATATGATTTGCGTGAGCTTCCTGATATTTTAGTTAGGTGTTTCCATGCTCCTATACCCCCCTTGGATTAGCGAGTATAATTTTTTTCCTTTTTAGGAACCTTTCTAGTTGGTATTTTGACCACTTTTCTTGTCTCTCCACTTGCTGTAGCACAGCTATTACAACAAGTGTTTTGAGCTTGTTGTTGGCCCGAGTGCCATTTTTTGCGCTCTCCTTTTGCACACACGGTTGCATAAGGATTTTTGAGATTTTCACTCGCCACAACGCGGTTCACTTGACACAACTTGCCACAAGCGTAGAGTAGGGTCACTAGATCCCGATGCCCCTTACTTCACATCTGATTCGGAATAAAAAAAAACCCATATACATAGCTCCGTCTAGCCCCATGGCTAGCGTGACTCCTAACCCCTTCTTTGGCGGGATGGTTGGTGGTGGACCCACCTCCAACCTGGTCACCACCTCAGCATCCATCCCC
Organism: Larix kaempferi; assembly: GCA_027924585.1. Lineage (NCBI taxonomy): Eukaryota > Viridiplantae > Streptophyta > Pinopsida > Pinales > Pinaceae > Larix > Larix kaempferi. Next base: position 6,128,608 of record BSBM01000182.1, on the reverse strand, counting down.
GTCATACCATCTCTAGGACCTACTCCTAGCATTCCTTCCGTTAGGACCATCCCACGGTTAGTGGATCAGCACCAACTACTTGACAACCCATACCATACTCATTGTTGCAGGCCCTTCCTATATGATGCATACACCTTTGACTGGAGGTCCCACGATCCCCATCATGACACACATCGTTTCTCCACACATTGGGGGCAACAACCCCACCATTACCGCTACCACTAGCACATACGCCCCTGCATTCACGTCACATCCTTCTGCCAGCTTGCCATTCATGGCTAGTCTCAACCTTCCTGACCTAGCCAGATTGACCAACGACCCAATTCGACATTACCCCACATGGCCTCGCATGCCCACCAAACTCCCCTCGGACATACCTAAGTTCGAAGGAAAGGGGGGGGACCCCCAAAACCACATCATTTCCTTCCACCTTTGGTGTTCCTCTAATTCCATTGTGGATGACTCTATCCGATTACAGTTATTACAACGAACCTTCACTAGCGTTGCAGCCAAGTGGTACATTAACCGACCACATGGGACCCATTTCACATTCACGTCCCTCGCCTCCACTTTCCTGCAGTTCTTCTAATTACCAGTTCATTACGATGCTAGTGTTGAGATCCTCTTATCTTGTAGACAAAACACGGCCACCCATATCACGGACCATATCAATGAATGGCACAAACGGCGAAGTTTGTGTGAGATTAAATTAGACGACCGTATCTTCTTAGATTTGTTCCTGAAGTCTCTTATACCATCCATTGCTAAGGATGTGGCATCTGAATGACCACAGTCTGAGGAAGAAGTTATCCTTAAATCCCAGCAGTTCGACCTCATTTATGCTTAGTCTGACTACCTGTATTCCATCTTATCTGACGCACCCTGCGATGACTTCTCCCGGATCGATGCACCGGGGGCATCCCACGCTGTCGACGACATAATCGCACACATTGCATCTCACAATCAACCCTATACTGCTATGCCCCCTACCAATGGCCTGACCTTTTGCATGCCACAACCCATTCAGGAGAAATGACATCATATGCTCCCATAGCCCTAGCTCCTCATATCCATAGACCGTCATGTCCACCACAGTTTTATGGTCATTCACCACCAACCTACAACCCTCCTGTGGCACCCACCTCCTATTACCATCAATAGGCTACACCCGTGCATACCCAACCCCAAGCTCCTCCTGCTTATTATCCCCCGCAGGAAACACCTGTACAACAGCAAGCCCCTCCGGCATACTATCCACCGCAGGCTGCAACGACACCTATTCCACCCCAAGCCCCTCCTGCTTACTATCCTCAGTAGGAAGCCCCAACACCTGCTTAACCACGAAACCCTCCCAACCCCCAAGGGCAGGTCTATGCCTAACAGAACCAACAACAAAATGATCCTGCTCAATGAAACCAGCAAGGCCAACAAAACCGGGGGAGAGGACGTAACCGCGGGAAAAACCAACCCCAATACCAAGGCAGTCAACAACCCAACCCCCCAAATAACAACAATGCCGCTCCACCCAATCAAAACCTTGATAGACCATCTCGTCAGGGGAAGAACCCCAATCTACGAACAAACCACCTGTGTTCTATATGTGGGGTCTATGGCCACTATACGCACACTTGTCCTCATTTGGAGTGTGCTCGTCAACTTTGGAAAGATGAATCCCAATGCTAAGGACAGGGTGCTCCACCCGCACAACCCAATCCCCAGCCACCTCCCATGGTGTTGCAAAATCCCTTTCCCACACAAGGAGTGGTGAATACCCAACCATTGGTTCCCCCTCAAGGAACTGGGGCCCCACAATAACAGATCACATGCACTGCGCATACTAGTCAACCCATGGACTTAGGAACCCATCACCTCCTCATGATGTCATCGACCGACGTCAACCTCCAAACACGTCGAAACCAATATTTCCACCTCCGAAACCATCACTCTTCCCACCGATCGATCATTATGCATACCCCGACACTGGGCGATGGGGCCCCTAAAGCTCCTCGTTTCCCACTACGTCGCATCACCAACAATCCCAATGCATGTGCCGCTCCCAATTACAATATCGTGGATGACCTAGCTCAATCACCCCCTGCCATGTCAGCTCTCGAGGTATTAAAAAATTGTCCTACACAACGCAATACATTGTTATCCGCTAATGGGGCAATAGACCCTTCTGACTCACGAATGATGGCATTCGAATTGGACCAATCTGAACCACGCATGCCTTCCACATTAGCATTCCAAGTTTATGTTTCTATTTGGATTCTTGTTATCCATCGATGCATCATCGATGAGGGTGCCTCCACATGCGTGATGTCCACATTCGTGTGGCAGAAGCTCAGATCACCTACATTACATCCATCCACGACTGCCCTACGGGATTACGACAGTTGCTCTGCCCAACCTCAAGGTCTCTTGGTCAACGTTCCAGTTCACTTAGCGGGGAAAACCATCCTCATAGATATCGAGGTCATCAATTCCCAACTTGATTACAACCTCCTGCTTAGACGTAGTTATATGTATGATATGAGGGTTGTTTCCTCATCAGTATTTCGCATTATGATGTTCCCCCATGAGGGATGGGTTTTCAAGATTGACTAACTCACGTACTATGACCCGAATGCCTCAGCCGTGCCAGAAAATGTTCTCCCCATGATTGAACAACCCATTCTGGGTGCACCCACCTCTTTTGTGTCCACCATTGGGCCTGGAATTTACTCCGAAACTCCCCTGACATCCACCTTCAGGTCCATTCCTCCCCCCCACCGGCAGTCGAGATATCTTATATGTGCACAATTTCGTCTAACCAAACCGTGCCCAACCCACAACCACCCTTGCTGCTGCAACCTCCAATCGTACCTAGTCATGTTGGAGCAACATCTATCCATACGATCCCATTCTTATTCCCACCTTCAGGAGTAATAAGCACCCCAGTTATGGCTAAGCTGAACTTACCCGGTTTAACTCTAGGACTACCCATGTGGTATTTACCTGCTCCCACTCCTCCCCTGACACCACAGGTTGTGCTCCAACCAATCCAACCAATCAATACTTCTAACTGCCCACCCCCCAGTGTGGCGGCCACATCTACAACAAACCCTACCCCTCCACCACCTAGAAACACTGGGGGCAGAGGCCCGCAAACCTACACAACCCCACCAGCAAAGAAACTTGTGGTACATCAACCACCACTCCACACAACCCCTAAGTGTTCCTTGTGTGATGATTTGGTCCATGCTACCCATAAATTCCCACAACTACCCAATCTCCAACAACACATGAAGACTTTGGATGACAACCACAACATCCCAGTAGTCGAACTAAATCCCCCATCCCACCAGCGCAACAAGACACTGCGAACCAACCACGCTTGCACCATATGCAAAGTATACGTCCATTACTCGCACCATTTCCCATATCTCCCGGAGTATAGATTATCTCTCCATGAGCTAAATCAGTCCTCTCTAGAGTCGTCTATTACTACCATTGAGGAGATTCACCCTCCAACATCCTCCTCCTCGGGAGAAATTAACACCATCTACATGATTTCCATGGCAGGTGGACACATGTCACCTCCATCATCTATCCCTCCTACTATCGAGTTGATAACTCAGTACTTTCGCAGCGACGAGGAAATCCTCGAAGCAGTCACTGCACCCGATTACCCTTGGGATGATATGCATCATTGGTCCTATTTTATTCCCAAGGAGGCCACCATTTCTACAGCCAATCAGTTCTCAATTGAGACAAAGGACTTCCTCCTAGAGAAGGTCGACTAGTTCAAGAACACCATCCCAGCCCCCGATGCCTTTGAGGAGGGTAACATGGCCAAAATTTTACCTACCATACAGGTTGACATTTCTACCACACCTGGTACACCCAAACTCATCACCTTAGGTGCTTCCTGTACGGAAACAAGAAGTTGTGGAATACAAGAAGCTCTTCCAATAGTTTTGCGACGTCTTTGCATGGTCTTATACTGAGATGCCTGGATTAGACCCCGCCATAGTCGAACACCACATCGACACTTGGTCGGAAGTCGCCCCCGTTCGCCAGAAGCAAAGACCTATTCACCCATCTAAACTCCACGTGGTCAAAACCGAAATTGAGAAACTGCGGAAATCCGGATTCATTTATCCCATCGCTTACACCACCTGGGTTTCTAACCCTATACCCATCAACAAAAAACAAGGCACTATTCGGGTCTGTACCTATTTTCGCGATCTCAACCGCGCTTGTCCCGAAGACAATTTCCCCACACCCTTCATCGACCAACTCGTTGATGCTTGTGCAGGACATGAAGTTCTATCTTTCACGGATGGCTTCTCTGGATACAATAAAATCCACATTTGAAAGGAAGACCAGTACAAAACCGCATTCACCACCCCATGGGGCACCTTTTCCTATCATGTCATGTCGTTGGGTCTCAAAAACGCTGGTTCCACCTTCCAGCAGTCCATGACATATTGTTTCCACGACTTGGTCCATATCATCTTGGTTTACCTTGACGACCTCACGACTCGATCAAAGAAATGGACTGACCATTTACACGACCTCCGACAAGTTTTTCTGCATTGTCGCAAGTATAGAGTTCGTTTGAACCCACTCAAGTGCGTCTTTTGCGTTCCTACAGGCTGGTTGTTGGGATTTATTGTTTCTCAAAAAGGGATAACCGTCGACCCCTTAAAATTTCAAGCCATCTTGGACCTCCCATCCCCTCGTACCATACGAAAATTACAGAGTTTGCAGGGGAGATCCAACTTCCTCCACTGCTTTGTCCCAGAATATGCTATGAATGTTCATGGTTTTCTCCACCTACTTCGTACCCGCATTCCTTTTGTTTGGGACGAACAAGTAGAAGCGGATTTTGAATCCCTCAAAACAACCTTGACCAATGCCCCGTTGATTTCCCCTCTGGATTTCTCCAAGTATTTTATCCTTTATGTTTCGGCATCTGAATACACCGTCTTAGGGGTGCTAGTTCAAGAGGATAGTGCACGAAAGGAACATGCAATATACTATGTGTGTCAGACCTTATATGGACCAAAACTGTGTTATCTCCAGGAGGAGAAATTGTCCCTTGCCATCGTCTTCTTCATTCAAAAAGTTCACCACTACATTCTACTAAGCCATACTACCACCGTGGTCGATTCCAATCCTATGGTCTACCTCTTAAGTCGCCACCTCCTTCAGGGCTACGTGGCTAAGTGGGTCATCATAATCCAAGAGTATGACATCACATTCACAACATCTAAGAGCGTCAAATCCCTTGCATTGGCGCAACTCATGTCAGAATTAACATCACCGTCTATTTCACCATCCATCAATACCAGCCTCCCCAATGACCATTTATTTATCATTTCATCGGACGACCCTTGGTACGACGACATCCTGGTGTACCTCCGCACTCAAATTTTTTGACCCAACCTCAACCGCGATGGTCGCCAGCGCATACGCCATCACGCCTCTCGTTATCTTTTCCTTGGCGATGTGTTGTACCGCCGTGGTGTCGACACCATTCTACGTCGTTGATTCACATGACACCATTCTATATTGAGGAAGATTTTTTCGGGGTTTTCTCCCTTGTAGTTTCCCTGAGAGAAATATTGTGTTCATTGTATTCTTGTTGTGCTTGTATTTCTTTCAGTGATAGATGTTTATTGTTATATGCTAAACAAGTAAAAAATAACATTTTTTAATGCATTTTTCACTCTTCTTCAAATTTTCTGCTCATTCCTTTTTTGTGAGGTATCCTCGGCTCTTTAGATCTGCTGTGACATAGAATTTCACATTTATATGATGTGAAATAAAGGTAAATTTGGAACTCTTACAAAATATTATTTAAATACATTGTTGACACTATTGGCTATTTAATAATGCATATTTGTATTTATTTGCACTAAAATAAATGGTCTATCATAGGTGAGGAGACATCCTACAATGCCAGCATATGGTCGACATCATTGTGTAGAAAGAGTAGTTTTAAATAAACGATCATTTGAATGTGGTGTTGAACCGATATCTTTTATTCAATGACTATCCATGAATTGCATAAAAAGAGCATGAACTTAAACATATGTGCACCATACATGAAGAAGCATATACATGATAGAAGACACCATAAAAGAAGAATACAAGACATGATAACAGAGTTCGTCCAAAGATGGACTATGTCTCCGGGCCCACTTCTCAATGGAGAGGCCTTTTCATTATCTCAACAAAATACATGGCAATACCTTAATGCTGAAACTGGAGAAAATCCACTGCTCGGATCCAAATTCTGACTGCACTAGTGACTCCGTCTCGAAAAACTTGTGAAAATGACTATATGCATGGCCACTTTGTTGAATTAATGTAACTTCGAAGAATATTCTACTTGTATTATTCTTCCTTCAGGATATGTCATTAATGTAAAAGGTCATGTAAAAGTCATGAGGTAAAACCTCCATTGTAAGTTGGGTCATTAGTACCCAAAAGAATGTAATATAAATATTATTTGAGTCTTTCTAGAGAGGTCGACCCAGTTAAGTTAGTGAGGCCGACCTAGTTAGGTTAATTGTCAAGTAAAATGTAGAGTATAAATAAAGAATATTACTCTCTCATTTGTACCATTCACTCACTCATGCATTGCGCATTAGAGGAAGAAGGAGACTAGCGAAGGAGGACGAGGATTGTTCTTGGCTCTTGTTTTTGGGTTTTGTCTTTATTCCTTATGAGAATTATTTCTTTGGGAATTGTACTTCGGTAATCTATATTGAGGAAGTTCACGCTGGGTTTTCTTCCCCTTGAGGGTTTCCCAGGATAAATTTGTTGTGTACCTTGTGATTGTGTGTCTTTCAGAGATCCTATTTATGCTTCCGTTATTCTGAAAATGTATTAAATGCTAATGAAGTATGATTCTAAGTTATTGCAACATATAAGATTAACATGGGATCATATCTAGATTGAAAAGAGCATCTCTCACTGGGTAAATCTCTCTCTCCTTCTCCAAACAAGAAAAATTAAGGCTTTCTACTAAAGACGAATTTTGGAGTGCAAGTGACATTGGGAAGTGCGCCTCTCCAAGGCACATCTTTTGGAACCAAGATCAAAATTTTTTAGTGGCTAAATCTTCTAGAAATTCAAACCCTAGTTTGAATTTGGACTAGAAAAACCAAAAAACCAAAAAACCAGAAACTACGGTCCAGAATTTTGCATGTCCAGTTTCAGGGGTGAAATTTTGGATTCTTCATAAACAAATTGTACCAGCATACTCTCCTAAGTCAAGCGCGTCTTTTGGTGAGTTCAGTTTTCATTTTTGAGAAATTTTCATTTTTGGTTATTCTATGCTCTCCGGGATAAGATGACCCCAAGCACTAAGCTTGATGACAAGTTAGAAGGCATAGAAAAATTTCGTGCTTGGAAATACAGGATTGGACTCATTCTAGAAGAAAATGATCTTGCAAAGTTTGTTAAAGAATTTGTGCCAGAACCCGAAGAAGATGAAGCAAGGAAAAGCACAAGAAGGACATGATTAGAGCCAAGAGGATCATAGCAGATTACATTAAGGATCACTTGATTCCTCAAGTGTCCTCCAAGAAAACACCTAAGGAAATGTTTGATTCCCTATCAAGGATGTATGAAGGAAAGAACATTAATCGGAAGATGAATTTGAGAACCCAGCTCAAAAGTACACATATGAGTCAGGGTGTATCTATCCAAGAATACTTTACAAGGGTTTCTTAATTCAAAGAACAACTAGAAGCAATTGGAGACAACCTTGATGAGGATAAATTAGTGATGACTGCTCTCAATGGTCTTACTAGACCTTGGGATTATTTTATCAAGAGAATGTCTACAAGAAAGGAAAGTCTACAATTTGAAGTTGTATGGGAAGAATGTGTTCAAGAGGAAGCTAGAGTGGCATATCGAGAAGCACTACTCACAGATGATGATCAAGCTCTAGCTACCCATACTAAAAGAGGAAAGGGGGAATCTCACTACCAGAAGGAAACTCATAAGGAGTTTCATCCTCCTAGGAACTTTCAGAAGTACAAGAAAGGAAACTACAAGCATAAAGACTTATCTTCTTATCAATGTTATTATTGTGATATAATGGGACATATTGCTAAAGATTATCCAGTAAGAAAAGAAGAATACAAAAAGAAGAATAACAAAATACATCATGCTCACTTCGTTGAAGAAGAAGAAGAAGGAGAAGGACTCCCCAGGAAGTTAGCAAAGGAAGAAATTGAAGAATATTTCCTATAATGGTGGTCTTTCAAAACACTCTCTCAAATATTGAAGAAAAGGACTCCCATCAGAAAGTCTCACTAGGAGAATAAAAGAAGCCACATACAAACTTTATTCAGGAGGATGTACTATAGAAATGTTCGAGTACACAGGGTACTCCCAAAAGACCGAACACCTAGAGAAATGTGATGCACCTGCAACAATTAATTAATACAAATATGCGAAATAGCAGAAATGACAGAACTCAGAATCACTTTTATATTGATCACAGGCCACTTCGAGGGGGCAACCTGCTATGAGCAAGCTCAATACAATAACTTCACCGTGTCTTCATAGGTCTCAACACACACTTATTTACTAAGTCTAGGCGCCAATACTATGGGTCAAAACCATGGGCCACTACAAACTATGGATCAACAATACTACGGGCGACTTACAAAGCATATGCGCCAACAACAATAACACAAACTATTGATCAACAAATACTACGGGACGACTTACAAAGCATATGCGTCCAACAACAACATACTAACAAAGTAAAGACATGGGTTCCTAACATCCCCTCCCCCTTAAAAAAAGATTTGTCCTCAAAGCTTTAGATGCGGAAATTGTTGTTGAATCTGAAGGAGTGGTTCCCATGTAGCATCCTCTGGTTGCATGCCGTGCCACTGAATTAAGACCTCTGTGATAGAGCGAGAGCGAAGCTAACTTGTGCGCCGATTGAGGATGGCCTCTGGCTCCAAAAGGATGGATCCTTCATTATCCAGTTCGGGTAAAATTGTTTGTCCACTGATGGTTGTGCCAAGAACTTTCTTCAGACAAGAGACATGAAAGACTGGATGAATGCGGGAAGAAGGAGGAAGTTCCAATTTATAAGCAATGGACCCAATCTTCTGAAGAATCCAATATGGCCCATAGAACTTTGGAGCGAGCTTATGATTCCCTTTGAGTTTCAAGGAGGATTGTTTGTACGGCTGGAGACGAAAAAAAATCATATCGCCGACTTGAAAAGTGCACTCAGAACGGTGTTGATCAGCTTGTTGCTTCATGCGATTTCTTGCCATGTGAAGATTGTCCCGCAAAATGCGAAGAATCTGATCGCGGTTTCGAAGGACCATGTCAACTTCCTGAACTAGTGAACTGGTGGGGGTGTATGGAAGAAGAGCTGGAGGTGCCTGACCATAGACTGCTTCATATGGTGTCATTTTAGAGGCGGTGTGGTAAGAGGTATTGTACCACCATTCAGCGAGAGGAAGCCACTTTTCCCACTGATGTTGTTGTTCCGAGGTGAAGCAACGAAGATAAGTTTCCAAGCATTTATTGATAATTTCAGTCTGACCATCTGTTTGTGGGTGATACCCTGAACTCATCTTCAGTTTGGTGCCAGTGTGGCGAAATAGTTCTGTCCAAAAATGACTGGTGAAAGTCGCATCACGATCCGAGACAATGGAAGAAGGGATGCCATGAAGACAAAAGATCTGATCCAGGAAAATTTGAGCGACGAAGGAGGCTGTATAGGGATGGATGAGAGCAAAAAAAATGACTATATTTGGAGAGGCAATCAACCACAATAAGAATCACTATCTTCCCGCCAGATTTAGGGGGCCCTTCAATGAAATCGATAGAAATATCTGTCCAAATCCGTGTAGGTATGGGAAAGGGTTCCAGCAATCCTGGAAGGAATGTTGTTTCACCCTTATTGCGCTGGCAGGTATCACATTCGGCCACCATCTGTTGAATTGTCCTTTTCATGCCCTGCCAAAAGAAGTTACGTCGTGCTCGTTCATACGTTTTGAGGAACCCAGAGTGCCCTGCCGATGGAGAAGCATGGAGTTCATAGAAGACAGCCTGTTGAAGATCTGTGCTCTGGGGAAGCACCAGACGACCCTTGTATCACAGGGAAGCACCATCCCAAGAGTAATGTGGTACAGCAGAAGGGTTGTTGGTCAAGCATTGGATGATTTGAGATAAGGAAGAGTCATTGACATAACCCTATTGAACAGATTGCAACCAGTTTGGAACAGGCATAGAAATAGCTGAAAGAGAACCTTGGGCATCAAATGTGCGAGAAAGAGCATCTGCCACAATATTGTCTTTACCCTTCTTGTAAGTGATATCATAGTCATAACCCATGAGTTTTCTAAACCATTTCTGTTGTGCCGGGGAGGAGACACGCTGGTCTAAGAAATATTTCAGACTCAGGTGATCAGTCTTGATGCAGAAATGATTCCCTAATAGGTATGGGTGCCACTTCTGTACTGCATGCAAAATAGCCATCATTTCCTTCTCATAGGTAGAGGCAGCTAAATTCTTACCGTAAAGGGCTTTGCTGGTGAACGCAATGGGGTGTTCATCTTGAAGGAGAACAACACCAAGTCCATTGCCGCAAGCATCACTCTCAATAGTGAAGGGCTTGGAAAAATCAGGCATAGCTAGCACAGGTGTAGTACACATAGCTTGTTTTAGTTTTTCAAATGCACACTGAGCAGCAGGTGTCCATGTAAAAGCATCCTTTTTCAATAGAGCAGTTAATGAAGCTGCAATCTTCCCATAATCCTTGACAAAATTGCGGTAGTAGCCAGTCAACCCCAAAAAACCACGAAGGCTCTTGAGTGTCTGAGGATGCGGCCAATTGTTCATGGCATCGATTTTGGAAGGATCCACGCGAACCCCTAGTGCTGAGATAATGTGCCCGAGATACTCAACTTTTTTCTGTCCAAAAACACATTTAGACTGCTTGGCATGGAGATGATGGTCAGAGAAAAGTTGCATGACAAGATCCAGATGCTGGAGATGTTCATCCCATGTTTAATTGTAGATGAGGATATCATCAAAGAATACCATAATGAATTTCCGCAAGTAGGGTCGAAATATTTTATTCATTAAGGCTTGGAATGTGGAAGGAGCATTAGTGAGGCCAAAGGGAATGACCAAAAACTCATAATGGCCATCATGTGTGTGGAAAGATGTTTTAGGGATATCATCCTCATGAACCCGAATTTGATGATACCCAGAACGAAGATCCAACTTAGAGAAAAAGTGAGCCCCATGAAGCTCATCAAGAAGCTCATCAACAACAGGAATTGGAAACTTATCCTTGATGGTGAGGTGATTAAGTGCTGGGAAGTCAATGCAGAGGCGCCATGACCCATCTTTTTTGTGGACAAGAATAACTGGAGAAGAAAAGGAACTAGTGCTTGGGTGAATAATACCTTGCTTCAATAAGTCCCGAACAAGCATTTCAATCTCCGTTTTTTGGTGAAATGGGTAGCGATAGGGCTTGATGTTGGGAGGAACGCTACCAGGAAGGAGCTGGATACGATGGTATTCTGGCTTGGAAGGTGGCAATCCCACTGGTTCAGCAAAGACACCTGTATATCGATCCAGAATTTGTTGTAGATCCAAAGGAGTAGTGGAGACCGCTGATGGTTTCATCTGAATGGAATGGATCTGAGCGATGACACCATGTGAATTCTTCTTGAGGAGTTTTTCCATGCGATGTGAACTAATGATGCTGAGAGAACCTGGTTGTAATCCTGTCAATGTGTGTTTTTGTCCATTGAGGGAAAACTGCATCCAAAGTTTAGCAAAATCCCATAAGATAGGGCCAAGTGTGCGTAGCCATTGAGCGCCCAAAACCACATCACATCCGCCTAAGGGCAAGGCAAACATGTCAGAGCGCAAGGTATAATCTCCCACAGAGATACGCACATTTCGACACTTCCCTTTGCAAGGTAAGGTGCCCCCATTGGCAACCATGACTTCAAAGTTGGAGCAAGGATGGATAAAACAATCAGCTTGCTTGGCGATCCGAGGGTCAATGAAATTATGAGTGCTACCAGAATCAATGAGTATTGTAAGAGGAAGCTTCTTGAAGTAACCCCTGACCCACATTGTTTGGGGGGTGGTGATTCCAGCTAAAGCATGGAGAGATATCTCTGGCTGGTCATCCTGAGACGGAGGGTCAATAGGCGGTTCCTGAATGTCGACCGGAGCATCCAGTGTTTCTGGATCTTCATCACCAATTTCAGAGGCAGGCGGAGACTCCACATCCAAGAGATAGAGCTTTTGCTGAACACATCTATGTCCCCGAGTGAATTTCTCATCACAGTTATAACAAAGCCCCTTTTCTTTGTGTGCTTGCATCTCTGTTTCAGACAAACGCTTGATAGGAGTCGGTCGAGGAGCCTGCGGTATAGGTGGTCGCTGAGAACCCATATTTCAGAAGGGAACAAAAGTGGGCTTGGAGTGTTGTTGGGCTGCAATCTTGTCTTCTGCCAACTTAGCCAACCCTAGGGATTCCATCATTGTGGTGGGACAGAACATTTTGACCTCAGAGCGGATGGCATCCTTTAGACCACTGATAAAACAACTCCGGTAAAAGTCATCAGACAATCCTTCGGTGTGGTTGGCTAGGTTCTCAAATTCGGTTTGATACTCTCTCACAGTGCCAATTTGGCGAAGTTTAGTGAGGGATCCGGTGAAGTCATCAAAAGCACTAGGACCAAATCTTTGCAAAAGGAGCTAGAAAAAGTCTGACCATTTGGGCTCTGGATGAGCCTTGATGTACCAACGGTACCATTGAAGAGCTTCCTATTCCAAGTGAAAGGATTCCAGCGGAACTTTGTTGACATTAAAAGTATTATGCAGACTTAAATACTGTTCTGCACAATAGATCCATCCAGTTGGATCAGTACCATTGAAGCGAGGAAAATCAAGCTTCGGACCACGGAAATTGCTGGAAGAAGAGAACCCATTGTCTGATGAAGACTCAGATTGCCGTTTGTTGTTCATAGCTGAATGTTTAAGATGGAGGCCGAGAAATTTTTCATCCAGATCCTGGAGTTTGGCTTGGATAGCTGCAAGTGCTTCTTCCATGGTTTTTGCTCCTGCACGGGTGACAACCATAACCAGGAGTTTTTTTTTTTTTTTTTTTTGACTGGGTAAGAAAACAAAAACAGAAACTGCTTCAGTAAGGGAAAATCTGGACTTGGGAAAAAATATGAAGGGTAATTGGGGTTTGACTAGGTGTTGGACACTGTCGACTAGACAGGGAAGCAAAAATGAGGATTTCATAAGCGGGGTGAAAGAATGGAAAAATTTGGCAGAGGGGGACAAAGAAGCAGAATTCAGAAAGGAAATTTGTGGTAAAATTTGAAAGTGATTGGGTGAAATCTGAGGAAGTTATGGAAAACCCTAAAAATAGACAAATGTGGGATTTCGGGCTTTGGGAAGGGGAATTGGGGATAGGGTCCTCAGGAATGAAATATGCGGAATGGGATGACAGGGGTTCCCCGAAAATTTCAAGGGAAATAGAGTGAAAACAAGGGAGATATGGACAAAAAACTGAAGGGATCTGAAACGGCGCCGAATGGATTGAAAATGGCTGGATCTGGAACGGCTTGCAAAATGGATCTGAATGGCGCAGCAACGATCGACAACAGTTCAGCTAAAAATAGATATGGACCCCAGGTATGTGCGGCTTCCTAACAGTTCAAGGGTTTCACTCGGCCACCAATGTTGTCTGATGACTTGCGTATTGAGGCAGTACTCCTCACTCCACGGCTCAGGTAAAACTGCTAACCGCTTTGCCACAAATGACAGCTCTTGGTTTACCTCACGGGTGGGAACTAGTCAATCAGGTAGGGGTCGTTGCCCTTTTCGCTGGCAGGTCCTCTCAATGGGCCAGCTACTTCGGGGTTCCTGTGGTACTCCTCACAATGAGTTTTAGGGCTTATGCCCAAGTACTTCCCACAGTTGAGCGGATAGGGATTATTCCCAAATACGAACCTGCAACAGATGCGAAAAAACATTTTGGCAGAAATTTCACCCAGCGAGCCCAAGAAAGTGCTCTGATACCAGATGTGATGCACCTGCAACAATTAATTAATACAAATATGCGAAATAGCAGAAATGACAGAACTCAGAATCACTTTTATATTGATCACAGGCCACTTCGAGGGGGAAACCTCCTATGAGCAAGCTCAATACAATAACTTCACCGTGTCTTCATAGGTCTCAACACACACTTATATACTAAGTCTAGGTGCCAATACTATGGGTCAAAACCATGGGCCACTACAAACTATGGATCAACAATACTACAGGCGACTTACAAAGCATATGCGCCAACAACAATAACACAAACTATTGATCAACAAATACTACGGGATGACTTACAAAGCATATGCGTCCAACAACAACATACTAGCAAAGTAAAGACATGGGTTCCTAACAAGAAACCACTTCACACAAACAGATCACAGATCGATACACCGATGTTTTGACGTGGTTTAAACCCTTGAGAGGGAAGCACTCCACGACCCCGACCAAATAGCTTCTACGGAGCAATTTATTATGCAAAGAAATAAAGTTACAAATGAGCTTCTCATAATCGATCAACTAGACAATGACCCTCCATGCTCTTTAAATAGAGATCATGGACCAATCGGGTGCTAAGCCAATGATCAAGGTTAGGTATGATCTAAGAGAAGTTGAGCCGTTGGATCACTCTATGTCTAAAACATATCGTGACCATCGGATTAAATATTTACAAATGCATACTAAAGAAACACACTTTTCCTAACGGATATATTACACAAGTTGATCTTAACTAACTCCTAAGTGTCTAAATATCCTAACATCCCCCCTTAAGAACAACTTGGGATAGGATTGAAGGATTTACAAAAGTGACACTATTAGGAGAAGGAAGGAGGAATTAGAGCCTATCTCCCCTTAATGACAAATTCCTGAACTCCTAACATAGATCGAAGTTTAGAAAACTTCACATCTCTAAGAGACTTGGTGAAGATGTCTGCAACTTGATCATCTGTAGGACAAAAGAGCACTTCAAGAACACGATCATGAACAAGATTTCTGATGAAGTGCATATGTTGCTCAATGTGTTTGCTGCATTGATGTAGGACTGGATCTTTGGCAAGCTTGATGGCACTTTGATTGTCGCACCAAAGTAGAGTAGGTTGCTGCTGCTCGAATCCAAACTCTGAAAGGATCTGTCGAAGCCATAAAGCTTCATGACTAGCATTAACTGCGGCTCGATATTCTGCCTCTGCTGAAGAAAGAGCAAGAGCTTGTTGTTTCTTACAAGCCCAAGTGATAAGTCCAGATCCCAGACTGAAAACATAACCTGCAATAGAATTTCGATCATCAGGATCGGCGGCCCAATCTGAATCAGTGAAACCAACCAACAAAGGTTTCCCACCTATACTGTAATGAATCCCAAATTGAATTGTACCTCAAATATATCAAAGTATTCTTTTAGCTGCTTTCCAGTGACTTTCATGAGGTGTTTGCATATAACGGGCAACATGACCAACGACAAAGGAAAGGTCAGGACGGGAATGAGTCAAGTATAAGAGGCTACCAACAAGCTGACGATACAAGGTGGCATCTACTTCAGGTGAATTGCAAGTGGCAGAAATTTTGACTCCAGACTGGAAGGGAGAAGGGGATGGTGTACAATCTTCCATGTGAAAGCGACGAAGAAGGTCACAAGCATACTTAGACTGAGAAAGAAAGATTCCTTCTTTGGTTTGCAGGACTTGGAGACCAAGAAAATAATCCAAATGTCATAAGTCTGACATTTCAAATTTTTTCTTAAGACTGGATTTCACATGGGTTATAAGCTTAGGGTCACTACGAGTAAGAATAAGATCATCAACATATAGAAGAAGTATGATGAGATGGTTTCCTACTTTCTTGGTATAGACATTAGGGTCAGAATGGCATCTAGAAAAACCAGTGTCAAGGAGAAAGCTATCCATTTTGGCATACCAAGCTTTAGGAGCTCTCTTAAGGCCATATAAGGATTTTTTAAGGTGGCATACAAGGCTAGAGTTATTCTGAAGATATCCAGGAGGTTTTTCCATGTAAATTTTCTCCTGTAAATCACCATGTAAGAAGGCAGACTTGACATCCATTTGATGGAATTCCCAGTTATGTAAGGCTACAAGGGAAAGAACAAGGCGGATGGAGTTCATTTTTGTGACAGGAGAAAAGGTTTCATTGTAGTCAATCCCTTCAACTTGTGAAAAACCTTTGTCAACTAATCTTGCCTTAAGTCGTTCAACACTAATGCATACTTAGTTCTATAGACCCATTTACATCTAACAAGTTTTCTTCCTTTTGGAAGAGGTACAAGATCCCAAGTATCGTTTGCCATTAAGGAACGATATTCTTCATCTGTAGCTGCATCCCAATTTGGATTTCCTGAAGCTTCTACAAAGGTTTCTGGATCATGATTCTCAGAAACTTGAGCCAAAAGAGAAGAGGCTTGCTGAAACTAAGAACATGTTCAACGTTGATCTCTAAGATCAATGGCAAGATCACCAGTTGCTTCACATGTTGAACGAGCCCATCGAGGAAGCACTTGTGCTGGTGCAACTGGAGGAACATGAGCAGGTGGAAGTGGATTTTCATCTTCACTGTCATCATCAGAAACTGGAGTTGGAAACCTGTCAAGGAAGTTGGAAGAAGAAGAAGAAGGCACAATCATCGAATCAGGCTCGCAGGCCAAAGATGGCACAATCACCAATTTAGGCTCGCAGGCCAAGAGATTTTCATCAAATTTAACATATCTTCTAATGATTATATCATGAGAATGTGGTTGAAGAAGTCTATAACCTTTTACATCTTCAGAATATCCAACAAATATGCACTTTTCACTTTTAGGCTGCAATGCTTTCCGTTTTTAATCCGGAATGTGAGCCCATGCTTCACTACCAAACACACGGAAGTGACTTACATCAGGTTTAGTTTTACTCCATGCTTCTTCCGATGTGATACCTTGTAATGCTTTAGTGGGGGTGCGATTAACTATGTAATTTGCACAATCAATGGCTTCAGCCCAAAATTGAAGGCTTGGTCCCTTAGATTGGATCATACAATTAGCCATTTCTTTTAAAGTACGGTTCTTTCGTTCAGCTACACCATTTTGTTGTGGTGTATATGGAACAATGTGTTGTTGTTGGATTCCTTGTTCAGTGCAGAATGTAGTGAACTTTTTGTTAACATATTCTCCTCCATTGTCATATCTTAACTTAATAATTTGATGACCAGATTGTTTTTCAACAAGGGCCTTGTAGGCCAAGAACATGTTAAATACTTCGCTCTTAAGTTTTAGGAAATAAACCCAAGTGCGTTTAGTGTAATCATCAATGAAAGTTAAAGAAATATTTGAAACCAGAAAATGAAGCAGATGGAAGAGGACCACACAAGTCACTATGCACAAGCTCCAAGGGAACCGAGGTGTGCCAAGAGGCACGTTTGTCAAAATTGTCCCGATGATGTTTTTCGAGTACACAACCGGAACAAACACCATCCCTGCAAGATACCATCAGAAGACCTGTCATAATATTGTCTTTACATAGTTGTTGCAATGAGCGATAATTTAAGTGACCAAATTGTTCATGCCAAAGTTTGTTCAAGTTATCACTATGAGCAACAAAAACTGAAGGAAAAGGTGATGACCCAAAGTTTTTAAATTTGTACAACCTGGTAATATCATCAACAATTCCGGTAGCTAGGACTTGTTAAGGATATTTAAAATACTTGCTTACAAATTGGTGAGGTGTAAACGTCACAGTTTTACCTTCACTAGAATGAGTGATTTGATAGATTGATAACAAATTGCAGGAAATTCTTGGAACACATAGTACATCACTGAAATGACCATTATCTACTGGAATTGTTCCAGCTCCTACAACACTTAGATATCTATCATCACCAACAAATATTTGTTTGGTGTTACATTCATGCATAGTAGAAAAGATGGCTTGATCCTTAGCCATATGATAAGATGCTCCAGAATCAATGAGACATTCATTTGAAGTAGAAGAAGAAGATGCATTATAAAAATAACCAGAAGCACAAAGTGCATTTCCATGAGAGGTAGATTTTGAAGGCGAATTTAGGCTAATGTGGTGCTTCTTCATTGTTGCTTCCAAGGCTGCCATCTTCTTGAAACACTTAGAATCATCATGATTATCTTTCCCGCAATAGTTGCAATGACGCTTAGTCTTCTTTCATTTTGGCTTGGATCCTTTGTCATTTTTTAAAGAAGGAGCTGACTGAGAGGGTTTGGGACCCTTGTTTATATTATTGCGAAAATTTTGTTTCTTGGGAGGCTTGGCTTTTCTTTCCGTTGGGACAATAAGGCTTTCCCAGATGTATCTGCATTGTTAATTATTCCAAGATGGATGAGCTTATCTTGATCTCTAATCAAGGAATCACAAAAGGATTCAAGACTAGGCTCTTGATAGCTAGCTGCATTCAAGGATTCTTTCATGAAGTAAAATGTAGATACAAAAACAGAATATGCAGGTCCAAGTTTGGAAAGAATATGATAAATGCATTGTTTGTCTTCCCTCTTAATCTTGCATTCTTCACATAAGAGTTTAAGAGTTTTGTACTTAGATAAATAATCTTGAATGCATGAAAAATCACTCGGATTTAAAGAAATCAACTCATTTTCGAGTTGGTGACCTCGAATTTCATTGTGTTTACCAAACACAGATTCCAACTTGCCCCAAACAACATCAGGTTCATCAATTCCAGATATGTGGAATCGCCAATCAGTAGAGATTGGCATCCCAATCAATCCACGAGCTTCGTCACATCTATTTACCCATTTTATTTTATTGTCACCATCAATGGGTTTTGTTTCTTTCTCTGAGGTAATTATGAAAAGTCTCCTTCTTCATAGAACATCCTCCATACGAAATTTCCATGAGAAATAGCTGGAACTGGTAAGTAGAATATCACAAGGGGCAGCCATACTGCAAATTAATGGCTATAAAAATAGAAACCAATGGTCTGGATGTGAAGAGCTCGAAAAAATAGGCAATTTAAAAAAAACGACACTGAAAACTGACTCCGTATGATGAAGTTATGCTTGAACAAAGAAAAAGTTGAAGATGCCCCAAATAGTGACGTGGCAGATAGAGAATGACCAGCTAAAAAAAAAGGACTCCCCTCTTCCCAAGTTGAACCTTTCACAAACACTTTACAAGAAAGTTGCTTTAAGTGAATTACTTTTGTAAAATAAGTGATTTCACTTTTACAATGATGTTACTTTAAATAGCGCAACAATAAAAATGAACTTAAGTGACTCACTTTTTATTTTTATTTTTTATTATTTAAGTGAGATGCACTTTTACAATAAAGTAACTTGAAAATAGAAATTGCATGCACTTTTTCTTCTAAAAGTAAGTTCCTAAGACTTGAACTCAAGATGTATTAAGGAATAAAGCAACTTTGAACCAAGTGAGTTAGATTAAAATTTATGTAAAATATGGGAAGGAGTAAGAATTTTTTTATTTTTTTTTACTCTTCTTGCTCGGTTTCCGTGCTTACCTTTTTTTCCTGCAAATCACACCATAAACCAAAACAAAAAAACTTTCTACACTCGTGGGGTTAGATCTCATTAGCTTGCCCAGAAATTCTACGTTTTCTCTCTGTTTTTGATTTGCTGAGATCGCACAAGGTGCATGGCAAAGAGCATACGCACCTGAGAAAAAAACCCTTCCCTTTATGTTTGTGATTTGCCGAGATCGCGCAAGGTGCATGGAAAAGAGCATACGCGGATAGGGAAAGCAACAATCCAAAACTAAAAAAAATCTAATAACAAAAACTGATAAAATATGATATACTTTTTTTTTTAAAAACATAAATAAAAAAAATGTCACTGTAACATTATACCTTTAGATCTGATGAAATACGCGTTTCTGAAGCAACCAGGAACCGTTTTCGATCAAACGAAAACTATTTCCCAATGGAAATGGCGTTCCGGATGCAATGGAACACCTCCCATAGCCCATAAATGCATAGAAATACTAGAACCAAAAACTCTTTCAAGTTTCGGCAACAACAGTTCAAGATCTAGATCATAACCAGAAGTGGCTCTTCATAAAAGATCTGATACCATGTTCGAGTATACAGGGTACTTCCAAAAGAACAAACACCTAGAGCAGCCACTTCACACAAACAGATCACAGATCAATACACCGATGTTTTGACTTGGTTTAAACCCTTGAGAGGGAAACACTCCACGGCCCCAACCAAATAGCTTCTATGGAGCAATTTATTATGAAAAGAAAGAAAGTTAAAAATGAGCTTCTCATAATCGATCAACTAGACAATGACCCTCTATGCTCTTTAAATAGAGATCATAGACCAATCGGGTGTTAATCCATGGATCAAAGATATGATCTAAGAGAAGTTGAATCGTTGGATCACTCTATATCTAAAACATATCGTGACTGTCAAATTTAATATTTACAAATGCATACTAATGCATACTAAAGAAACACACTTTTCCTAACAGGCATATTACACAAGTTGATCTTAACTAACTCCTAAGTGTCTAAATATCCTAACAAGAAAGAGTTTAGAATTGATTTTATATAAGATGTAGTTGTTATTGGGTCAAAAGAAGGTGGCTCACATAAGATAACTTAGAAACAACTTTGATCTATGGTAGAAGACTTGATCAACATTATAGATCATAAGCAAGAAAGGCACAAGACCTCAAAATCAGATGATGGAGTAGAGCTCACCATCAAACATTCCAGTAATCCTTGCAAGGAGACTAGGGTCAAAAGAGATCCTACCAAACAAACAAAGATAAGTATTTGAATTGTCATTTTTATCAAATTGTTTAAATGATATTTTTCAGTTGTGTACATATCTATATTCCTACATTTAGGAAGTATAGTATGCATGTTAGAACAATTGCATTAATGAGCAGTTTACTACTAATATGCATGTGACGAGTAAGTGGCGTATGGTACTATACAACATTCCATTGCTACTTATCTAGAGTGAAACCTCTTTGTTGACATATTGGGATAGTGCACGCTCTTAATAATGTTCTGTTAGAGATGGAAGGAATCTAGAAAGTTACCGTATGAATACGGGATATGGATGAATGTTGTGTTGAAGCATTGGCTAAGATAACATTATGACAGTGTGACCTATGTTTTTATGCATATGTTTTGGAAACTATGAAATGTTTCTAACCATGCTACTGAATTTGACTTGTAGGAAGTATCGTACACGATCACCTACAAATGAAGAATGATGAGACTTGTTCCGTAGAACAAGTGACGATGGTTCAACTATAAACAAGACTTATGAAATCAAGCAGAGGAATTCGACTATGACAAGATATTGATCTAATAGCCATAATCATGGTGTAATCGAAGTAGAAGAATATATTGAGCAACCTCTAGGACTTAGAGAACCACTTGTATGCAGATTGAAGAAGAATTTGTACGGGTTTAGAAGTCACCCATGGATAGAATGATGAGATAAAGGATCACCTAGAGTGATGAGACATCAACCTTTGCTACAAGGTTGAAGATGAGAAGCTCATAGATGGGTGCAAGAGATAACTTACAACAGAGTTTGAGATCTTGGTATCTAGTGACTTAGAAAGATGAAATAGATGGATACATAGAAGATCATCAGAAGAGAAGGCTACCAGTCACTCCAGTGCAAAGTGACCCGATACCGAAAGTATAAGATGCAGAGGGAGGATAGTGATAAGTTATAGAAGGAGCAGGAAAGATTCGTTTCATAGGAAGTGATTACAATATAGATGGAGAGACACCTTCACCACTTAGTCTCTATTTGCGGCAAAGGTTGTTTTCCCCACCGTAAGAACAAGGGGCTTGCTAGCATTGATAACTCTCTTCATGTGCCCTGCACTAAGTGGTAAGTTAGCTTCCATGATATGAGCTCTTAATATATTCCATTCCATCTTTTTAATATGGTATTTGTTCTCCTTTCAAAAGAAGATAGGTTGTCTTTCATAAAGATAAGGACTCCCAAGTACAATACCACATACATCCAAAGGAACCACATCCAAATCAACCTCATCTATCAACTTGGAAGGAATAGAAAACCTAAACCTACATTGCTTGGTAACCTGAAGTTTTGAATTTGCATGCACCCAACTGAGAGGGTAAGGTTTCCGGTGATGCCTTGTGGTTACTCCCAATTGCTTCACAGTCTCCTCGAATATCATATTAACTTGTGATCCTAGATCAAATAGAGTTTCCAATTTCATGTGCTTTGTCACTAACCTTATGTGGAACAATTCACTTCTTCTTCTATCATTTTTCCTCTAAATTTCTTAGGCTTGAGCTCAAGATGTAGCTTCCAGTAGTGCTCCTCATCATGCCCATATTTCTCGCAATGAGCACAATGGAGATTTACTGCCTTCTTCTTTGTCGTAGCTTCCCTCTTATCCTTTCCTTTTACTTTGAAATGGTCTTTTGAATGCTTGGATGGAATTTCTTCTTGTACACTATTTTCCCCGCTTTCAAGGTGAGTAGCTTGCACACTTACTTCATCCAAACTAGTAAGATTCAACAACAACAAAGTATGGTGAATATAGTTGTGAAGTGCACCAATATATTTCAACAGAGTGTTAGGGGAGTCTAAAGAAACATTCAATTCAAGTGCTTTCTTCCTAAACTCTTATGTGAAACTTTGAACACTCTGACCTTTGACTTGTCTAAAACTTTGCCATTCCATCATAGCTTTTTGAACATAACCCAATGTATAGAATTTCTTACGTAATGCAAAACTAAATTTAGACCATGAAGAAAGGAGTTTACCTTTTTGTTTGCTACCTTTATGAAGTTTGCTTTCCCACCATATGAGGGTTGTGCCTTCCAGCCGAAGAGAATCCAACTGGATCTTCACCTCTTCCTCTTCGATCTAACGAACCCAGTAGTAAACTTCGATCTTTCTTATCCAGTTATTCAACTTATCTGCATTCGATTCCCCATTAAATATGGTCAAGTCAAATTTCACATCAAGCTTCAATAATGGATTTTTAAAAACCTCTTTCTGAGGTACCTTGGAATGATGAAAATGGGATGAAGAAGAAGAGCTTGAACTTGAGTTGGAGCCTAAAGGTGAAGATGGAGGCTCAGGAAGCTTTCCTCCACTTCCTTGATTCACCGAAGCATTGTCCTCTTCTTTTGTTGCCTTCTTCTTTTCTTTCTTTGTCACTCTCCGCTCATAATTCATGATAAGTATAATAATGCTTCTGATCATAAGAATAAAGTGCTTGAGATGGGACAAGCCTCTTAATGGGGAGGAAAGCAACAAGAAGCTTCCGACATCGTGAAAGAGAAGATTAGTCTAGTACCATTATCATCTTTTCCAGAACCTCAGTAGTTATTCAAGATTGATGCCATGAGAGCAGATATGCTTTTTAGGCCTCCTAGTTCTGCATCTATTGTTTTGAAGAATGCTTTGTTAGCTCATGCCAAATACGCTAATGATGAAGTATCCATATATGTTTGTCAGAGGCTAATCCATGGTTTTTAGATGAAGAAGATTGATTTGCAGGACAAGTTACTCTACCATTTGGGTAAACTTTGTATTCCTACCTTTGGAAAAGGGCATGTAATTGGAGAAGCTTACACTTCTCATGTATTTGGGCATTTTCGAGTAGAGAGAATTTTAGTCTGTTTGTCTTGGATGAAAATGATTGTAACCATGAATGTAAATGGGTGTTTTTTGTGCTTTTGTAATCCCACTAGTGGAAAATTGGGGCTATACTCACCACTCTCTATTTCTTCTCATCCTTGGGAAAGTTTCTCCATGGATTTTGTAAGGGGGTTGACTATGTAAAAAATGGGTAAGGTAATAGTGTATATGTGTATGTTAATGCCATTTAAAAAGAAAGTCACTGATGAGCAAACTACTCACTTATTCTTTCAGCTGAAGAGGGGTATTGATTTTCATCCACGGACCAACAGAAAGATAGGGGTAGTCAGTCGAGTAGTGATTCCTTTCATCTAGAGGCTTCAACAAGTACACCAGGAAGTCCAAGAATATTACAAATCTAGGTGGATCGAGAAAGAAATATTGAGGGAGCAATTCCCTCACCTATTTGTTGACTGTTAAGGATTTTGGAAGCCTAAAAGCGTCTCAATGGGGAGGAATTATCCAGGATGATGTTAAAAGGCCAAAATTTTGAAGTCCTCAAATCTTAGCAAAAATAGTTCCATGTCGAAGAGATCGCCGATACGAATTCAACGTCGCTTGAATCACCTCAAACAGACTTCGTATGGAGAAGATATCGCGTTCTGAAGTTTTATGGAAACATGCAAAATGGGAAAAAAGAGGATGCTGGCACAACTACAAGGGTGACACGTGGCATTCGTATAGTATGGAAAATGACATGGCATCGTCTCGTGGTGACAAGTGGCATGTCGTATAGTGGCATGGCAGCACAAGTGGTGTTGACATGGCATTGATGTGGCACTTTGTACAACAAAGGTGGTAGTGACGTGGCAACATGTGGACCAATTGGAAGAAGACACATGTCCTCCCCGATTTTGTTCATTGACCCCTGGATTCTGAAAAAATGGTCAGCGGTTGTGTATATTGTTATATATTATAAAAATAGGGGGTAATTGGGTTTTGAACCCTGACCTCCCCCAACTGAATGCAACAACTTACTAGTAGGCCATGTAATTGTTGTTGTAACCGAAAGTAGGCATCATTCCATTTATTACGGGGATTTGCATTAAAAACAAAAGAAAAGGGGGAGCAAGAATCCCGTAGGTTTGAACCCAAGGCTCCTGCCCCCACATATTATATATAAACAACCACCAACCATATGAAACGCGTTGAAAACCATGTAATCAATCCATATGCAAACAATATAAAAAGTATGGGGTATCCACGGGTTTTGAACCCGAGATCCCCAACCTCCCAACGCCATGCATCCAATCTGCTAACCAATAGGCCAATGGCCTGGTTGGTGAGGCCGCCTTCGTCAAACACTATTTAACCCGACCATTGCCAATGCTAAGGGAGAGATTCCTATGCTTTGGCACAAACTCTCCATGTAGCCTGCACAATTTTGCAGAGAGAGAGAAGGAGACTATTGTGGTTGTTCTTGGGGCGAAGGTGTGTTAATATTATATGCTGCAGTAACTTAGATATAGAATTAGCTGAGAATCTGCGGTGAAAATTCATGGCATCTTGTGGAGAGTCTGCGGTAGATAAATTAATGTAGTCAACGTTTCAAGCCATCCTTGGCTCATCATCAGGACATTAGCGATGCCTGAGAGGATCCTCTACCTCATCAACTATTTAAATATGGAATAGTCAAAGGGAATTAATGGAATGGATCTAACTCTAGGTTTTAGGAATAATTCAATTTAATGCCAAGTTAATTACTTAATGGAATGATTTATAGGGTTTTAGGGTTCTATTAAAATTTTAAAGTTTTGGTTTTAATTACTATTAATTAATATTTTAATTTTTAATTTTAAGTTTTTAGTAATATAAATTTATATTTAATTTGAAATTTTATTATGAAATTATACCATTATTAATTAATTTATATATTTTTTATTAATTTTAATTAATAATTTAATTAACCAATTTCAAATGGTAGTATATAAAATAGCTCATTTCATTGTTGAGATAAATTCATGAGGTTTTTAAAAAGTTAAATTATAATTATATATTAAATTTAATTAATTGAACTATTAAGGGTTTAGGGTTTGTTTAAATTAGCATTCTTAAGGTTAATATTTTAATAAATTTTAATAATAGTGAATAATTATTCGTTTATGAGCCTAACCCATAGTTCTCAAGTTATTAATAAGGGTTTAGGGTTTATATGATTATATGAGTTTAAATTTTTATTAATTAATATTAATAATAATTAATAATTAATAATTAAAAAAATTTAAATTTTTTAAATTTACATAGTGTTAAATATAAATCTTATATTTTTTATGGTTAAAAAGTTTAAGTTTTGTTTTTTAGATTTAGTTAGAGATTTAGCTTATTTGGTGAGGTTAGGGAGCCAGGTTCTATTAATGGTCAAGCCATCATCCCTATTTAAGCAGCTAGGGTTCTTAACTATCTCAATAGCCTCCCTAATTCTTCTTTTGGACCAATTATCTACTTAAGCTAACACCTTCATGTCTTCAATCCTGATTTGGTGCTTAGTGTCATGGGAGTGCTTCACTAGTGTAGATTTGTGGGTTCGATCCAGACGTATATCAGCGCAGTGTTCCTTAACCCTTGTTCGAATGGATCTGCCAGTTTCGCCAATGTAGGATTGATTGCAATCACAAGGAATCTCATAAACCCCCTTTTTTAGGTACGGGTCTATGGGGTCTTTTACTGACTTCATAAGCTTTTTAATGTTATTAGGTGGTGAGAACACTGAGTCAATGTTTTTCTTTTTTAGGTGTTTGGCTATCTTGTCTGTGACCCCTTGTATGTAGGGAATGAATGCCTTGTGATCACCCACCCTAATTTCTTTGGAAGAAGCCTTAGGTCTATTTTGGTGGTTTTCAACTTTAGCAAAGGCTTTGTTAATTTGAGCTAGGTTATACTCGTTACTTAGGAAGACAGTGCGTACGTGTTCCTTCTCAGCATCTATGTGGTCTTTATCATAAATCCTTAGGGCCCTGGTGTTTAATGTGTTTAAGGCCCCCATTTTTTGGCTTGGGTGATGGTGTGAGAGGGCGTGAAGGTATTACTCAGTGTGGGTTTTCTTCCTATAGACCTTGTGGGCAATGCTACCATCCTTCTTTTTTATGACCAAAGTGTCAAGAAAGGAAATGGCATTATTCTCTTCAATCTCTGTTGTAAACTTAATGGAGTTGGATTGTTTGTTGAAGTGATCAACAAATTTATCCAACTCTTCTTGCCCATGGGCCCATATAAGGAATGTATCATCAACAAACCTGGACCACCACTCTAGTTTTGAATGAGCTAAGTTAAGGGATTTTTGCTCAAAGTTCTCCATAAATAGGTTGGAAATAATAGGTGAGAGGGGAGAACCCATTGCCACTCCACAAGTCTGTTCATAAAGATCACCTTGGAAACTAAAGAATGTGGATTTGAGACATAATCCTACTAGCTTAGCTGTTTCAGATCAGTTAGGTCGTTAATGACTTTGATTGCCTCGTCTATTGGAATCATTGTGAAAAGGGAAACAACATCTAAGCTCAGGAATAGCTCATTATCTTCCATATGTCTGTCTTTGATTTTTTCAATAAAGAATGAGGAATCCTTAATAAATGAGCTTGTGTTTCCACGTCATTGCCACCTGTGATGTACAGAGTGCCACATCATCGCCACGTCAACACCACTTGTGCTACCACGTCACTATACGGCTTGCCACTTGTCACCACAAGAGGATGTCATGTCATCGTCTGTACTGTACGGATGCCACATGTCACCCTTGTAGTGCTTCCACGTGGCACCATCCTTTTTCCCATTTTCTTTGTTTCGATAAAAATTTAGAATGCGATATCTTCACCATATGAAGTTCGTTTGAGGTGATTCAAGCGATGTTGGATTTGTCTCGGCGAGCTCTTCGACATGATGTTATTTTTGTTGAGATTTGAGGACTTCGAATGTTTGACCTTTTAAGATCCTCTTGATCAGGTGTCATGGTTGATTTCAAGCAATCAACTCGAGCAAGTTCAAAACATAAAAATATTATTGAAGTAAATATTCAATAGGTTGGAAAAATCCAAGAAATTATTTAGTGGGATTATCGCTCTTTTAAATGTAGATGGTATGAAGCATTGGAGAGGAGGTAAAGGCATGATACCCATAGTGGATTGTTTTCTACAAATTCCTCAAACTACCCATTGATGACGATTTTCATCATCAACTATACTTAGTTGACAAAGAGTTTCCAGGATCTCCCTCATGTAAAATGTTTCGCCAAAATGTCTAATGTCTACTAAGGCACCACCTCCAATTGTTGAATCCTAAAACTAGCCCATGTCTCTAGCTAGCCCAAGATTGTCTGGGGTTTCCACCATTAGGTTTCCATCAATAGATAGTATTTGAAATTTTAATATAATGATGGATACGTGATATGAATTTAATGGTTTGTTATTTAATGTCGTGATGACACATAATGACAAGTTACAAGATGTTTACTTTGAAGTTCTATTAAAAAAAGTTACCATTGGCTTGAAGAGATTTATTAATTTGGCTTGTGTCTTTTCCTCCCCATTTTCCTTCCTTCTATCGTTCAACATCCATTATATATTTTATGAAATTCATATATACATTTATTTCATTATACATTTTATGAAATTCATATACATTTATTTCATACTACTATGTTTCATAGTAAAATCAAAACTTCACCTTTCCATTTAAAAAAAATAACGAGTTTCATAAAACCATGTTTTAAAATACTTATCCATCGTAACTTTGCGTATATTACCGTTCACCCGTCTCATTAAGCCAATTCTCAAAATCTTGAAGACCAATGGTCGAACATTGTTATTCTTCGAAGATAGTGCTCGTGTCTAAAACGAAGCCATTTTCCCTTACATGAAAGTGCTCCCCACTCACAGGTATGTAGTTGTTCTACCTTATGCAAAAATGTTAAGGTGTATTTTAACGACCACCTAAACCAATGAAGCCTACCAGACTATAATAGCAGTAAGATCTATGATTTAAGATCTCTGTAACTATTCAACCATAGGCCGAGGAAGTGAAGTGTTGAAATGAATGGAGTTTGGAAGCACTTCAAAGGTAGAGAGGAAGCTAAACAGGAAGAAGCTGGTTTATGAGAATAGATTAAATTAAAGAAAGGTATTAGGTGAAGAAATTAGAGATTTGTTGGGGAACACAGCTGAATTTAGCTATTTGCAGGAAAGAAAAGTCCATACGTTGCATACCTCTTTCCAGGCCATACGTTACATATCTCTTTCCAGTCATATGTTCACAGGCCATACTACATATCCCTCTTCTGTACAAATTACATTAGTAAATTGGACATCGATTACCATGCAATATTTTAAATAAAACCATAACGCAACCCATCCCTGAGCTCAAGTGCATCCAGAGGTGGATAGGCAATGTCTATGTCATTATATTTATATTTCTGAACGATGGGGAAAAGTGACCTCATGCAGAAGGTAGGAAAGAGGAACATTGTGCAGAGGGAAAGAGGTATCTATTCAGAAATTGAGTTCAGTGGAACAGGTTCATTCTTTTAGTTGGGCAGCTTTACATATTGTGTTCAAACTTATTGATTGTTCCTCTGTTTTCCATGCAATCTCCTTGAGGCCGTCTACGTTTTCAAGCTATTTAGCTCACCTAATTCAATACTTTCGGTCAACTGTAGCTATCACTAATTTCATCAATTTGCAATTTGAAAAGAAATTTCATCTGTTCTTCAGGTTCATATCATTTAGAAAACATGTTTCAACATACCCACCGTTGAAGAATAGGATGTATTTGGAACTAATGTACGGTAGAGTTTTTCGTTTTCTTTCCAATTAAGGATATGGATAGGAGCAAAGTTCCATTATTCCTTCTACCAGCTACTCGAGGGGACGACACCATGGTTTCGTTGAAAAACAGTTGCTTCTGCTTCTTTCCATGCTTTCTCATTAATGATTAGAAATTGCTCTGCTAAATGACTACTATGCTTTCTTGTTGGGTATAAAAATTGTGTTATTGGATCTCTAAAAAATCATTTTCAGGCTAGATATTTATTTTTCCTGAGCCTTTCTAGGATGGATTTCACTAATTTTGATCAATTTTAAGAGTAATAATTATTTGCTCAGTGGAGACATTTCTTTCAGTTAGATTCACTCTTTATCTGGTGTTAGGGAAACTCTTGAATTCTTTGTCCACCCTTAACTTGATTTTCTATTCATGTATATTACATATATACCTTGTAAGAACCAGCTTCAGGGGTATTATATTGGGTATTTTGGAAGAACCAGCTTGTATTGGGTATTTTGGAAGAGCCAGCTTCAGGGGTATTGTATTGGGTATTGGGTAATTTGGCATTTTGGAAGAACCAGCTTGTATTCGGTATTGTTTTGCTACTACCCATTTCATTAAAATCCCTTTGTTTGAAAACAAAGAACAATAGATATACTCCACTCGCGCTCATTCCTTATACAGGTCTAGCTTATCTTGAATTGGAGAGGGAATGGTCTTTTAATACAACCGTGATTATATATACATATATATATTTCTGTCGTGTTGAAGGAATGAACTTTCAATAGAGCTGTAATTTTATCCAACCTTGCTTCTATCTATTTGGAGGAATGAAAAATATTCATTTAAGGACTGGTCATATATAGAGACATAACACATCATTTAAGGTTTGGTTTGTTGGAGTAAGGAAATGAGTGAAGGGCTTCTTCACAGTGATATTGCCAATATAGTGGATAGCGAAGCAATTTTTGAAAATGGAACATACTTCTTCAACTTGGAAGGCCTTCAGTTGCACTATTGGATGAACCTATTATCAACAAAACAAGAAGATTTATCCTATGCAATGGTCTGGTTATAGATGTATTCTCTATTTCATAATTATGGGAAGATGAATCCTTGGTTGGAATTGTTAATGCCCTCATTAATCATGTTAAATCTCATATGTTGCAAGAAGAGGTAAATATATAGATTATGAGTGTGCATATTGGTTAAGAACATGTGCTTCCTCCTTGCATATCACATATTCAAATCTAGAGGACTTGTGGGAAGCTGGAGATGTAATTCATTTGATTGAAGGACAAAGTATTGCTTTTAAAGCTAAGCTCAAGGCGTTATGGCTTACTCTTAGCTAGGACTAACTAAGGAAAATGGATTAAAAAGATTGAATATTTTTGGCGACTCTCTTTTAATAATTAATTGGATGAGAGAGGAGTTCAACTATCCAAAGAAGGTCTAACTATGAACAAAGGTGAGTGCACGGTGATTCAAAACGGTATGCAGAAACCTGGTTTATTCTGAAGGAGAAGAACGACTGTCTATGAATTCTTAATAGAATTAAGCTCTGTTTAGAGCATGGATTTGAAGATAAAAGTATTGAGTATTCTTGAATTATATATATTTTGGAATTTGAATGGTATTTATTTTTTAAATTAAAAAATAAATCTAATTTTAAATTTTAATTTCAAAATTTTAATATTTTATATTAATTATTTTGAAATTTTAATTTCAATTATTTCAAAAACATAATTATAATATCAAAGTTAATTATTTTATATAAAATATAATTTTAAAGTTAATTAGTTTATATAAAATGTTTTCAAATTTCAAATCTAATTAATTAATACTTGATAAAATTTAAATTATCATTCCGATAAATTCTAAATCCAAAGGTGTGAAATACATCTTTCTAGCATAGGTCACCCTCATTTTGCACTTCAGATGGCTCCAAAATTTCCGTTTCTGAATCTTTTATAGTTACTACTTCAAGGAATGGTTCACTTTCCTCAGCTTTATGATCTTCTAATGGTTTAAATTCCTTTAATCTATGTAACATTAATATGTATTTTAATGGTGAAGAGGGGTACAAAAATTTCACATGAAGGCAATCTTAATCTGTCAAAGGGCACAATTGTGATTGATTTTTTTAGTGATTCCTTAAGTGATAATCAATCAACTTAGTTGGAAACATATCACATCTACAGTCCAATAGCATGCAATTAAAATGCTTACAAAATTGAGATTTTTATGGGTTTTTGGATAAATTCAAAATGTTCAAAATATCATTTGTCCAACTAATTGTTTGTTAAATTTCCATGAAAAAAAAATAAAATAAATTAATTAGAGAATAAATAAAATCAATATTTTAATAAACTTTGTTTATTGATTATATCTTCTAGGAGTAGAATAACATGATAGTATTTTTCCTTTCCATATTATGAATTTGATAAATACTATTTCATTTGTAATACTTACTAATATTTTCAACTACTTCTTTTTTAACTTTTTAAAGGCAGGGACTATGCTGCTCGCAACTCTTGTTTATTTAATTATAAATAAATTTAACATAGTTTCCCTTATGTTATATTTTATTATTTATTCTATTTGGTAAAGATTTAGTTTTTCATTTTTTTTTAATCTTTTGTTTTATAACATAAAACTTAGAAAATAAAAAAATCTAATAATATTAAAAATAAATAAATGAAGGACATTATGGGAATAAGTTAAAAATGGTTAAATAACTCATGTTATTCCCATTCATTCATTCAAGACTTATCTTATTAATTTAGTGTCTTGTTTTAAGTGGCTTAAAACATAGGGTGACCATTCGCGTCTGCCCTACACTAGCCAAACAGGATTCGAAGTGTTGTTTCCCAAGCAATCCATCTTGAGCATCAACACTACCTACCAGAAGATAAGGAGCCTTATGTTCTACCAAATTAATTGTGAGAAGGAATTTCTTTCACTCAAACATGAATATAAATATAAGAAGTAGTAGTCATATATAATATGTTAATTCATAGTTTATTATGGATATATATGTGTTTATTAGTAAAAAATATAATAATAGAGAGATAATATATATGTATCTGGTTCACACATAGGTATTTTCATGCCACAAGTGTCAACATATCGACACAAGAGAGAGGATATGTTCTCCCCCACACTTGTTGCAACTCCGCACATTCGATTATAGTCTCATGCAAGAGCAAATTTATGATAGCTATTATGAAGAAGAGACTTGAAGGTGGGATTATGTTAAACTTGGATGCTTTTGGAGGTATGCACTACACAAAGTCTGTGAGGAGAACAATGCTCTAGGAACCTTTGTTTGTTTCTGGACAAGGAGATGCGAGGACTATGCATGCCTTCTTCTTCTTCATGGGGATGGATTTGACTTGTGAGAGCTCTCAATCACAGTTTGTGATGCAGGAGCATCCTTGGGCTTAGGAAATCTGCATCACCCAAAAACATTTCAAATTTTGTACAGGTCAAATTAGGATGAATACGGATGGTTGCGATTCATTTTTGCAGCTTGCGTCGTTACTCCTTGTCACAAATGACTATGTTACTATAACTCCAAGTAACAACAATTATGTGTTGTTACTTATGTGCTGCTACAACTCCGAGTTACAACACTTATGTTTGGTTGATACAACTCCACGCTAGAGGATTTATGTGTTTTTACAACTCCACGTTGTGATAGAATTTTCTTCCTACGGATAGGAGGAAAACCTCATGAAAAATAATAAGGCTCCCTAAAACCTAGTCCAAGACATAAAGAGATAAATGGTAGCTATGTCTCCTAGATCTAGCACACATATGCAAGCGAACATAAAAGGAAAGCGGATGCAGGTAGATGTCCTACCTTAGCCAAGGTGATTGTCCTCGCTGCTCCTTGTTGATCTAGCTCTTTGCTTGATGATCCAAGTGAGTGAACCTATAGACAAAGGAAAAGAGACAATCTACTTTCCTAGACTAGCATGTTAGGCTAAATTTATTTACTTAAACAAGTAACAAATTGAGACATTCCAAAATGAAATACACAATCTAGGAGAATAGGCTTTTGAGAATCTTGAGAACATAAGGATCTCCTCACTAGCAATTCTGCAACTATAGTTTACACTTAGTCTCTATGTCTCTAATCCACAAAACCAAAGAGTAACGGTATTTATGTAGTGCGAGGAAGCTCAACCAACATGGAGAAGGATTTGGATCATGAGAAGAGGATGTGGATCTAAGTGGGATAAGGTGGATCACATGATATTCATCTTTCCTTGAAGGGAAAAACATAGTGATACTCAAAAATATGGTGGAATCCTTGAGATGGAATATCCCTAGATCCATGGAAAAATATCCTCAACAATATTTTCGTGCCCTGAGAACTGAGAAAAGCATGAAAAAAGTTGTAATTTTCGCGTCCTAGCAACTGAGCAGAACACGAAAATATTGTAATTTTCATGCCTCCATAACTGAGCAGAGCACAAAAATCCCTCTTTTGATGGTTTAAGGTGGTTTGGTGAAGTGGCATTCAACCCCATTAGGCTAAGTAACTTCTCCAACTTGGATGGGGAGTAAGTACACCATGTGATAGTAGGTTTAACACGCCTAGGAGGTTGTAAAACTCCACACTTTCCATGGTGGTAAAGCATGTACAAACAAAGATGACAAAATGAGGTATAACAAATGCCCCTTAAAGTGTGAGGCCAAAAAAATTTTGATGGCCGAAACACTTTACCAAATTGTAGATTCTCAAAAGATAGCCGGAAAAAGGGTCGGAGGAGCGCTACGAAGGACCAATATACCTTTATCATCCCTAAGGAAGGCATACCCATGCTCGGAACAAACTAATTCAACACATGGATACCGACCAATACATTGAAAATCCATGATAATATTGACTGAACAAAATCATGGCTACTAGAATACAAGCGTAGATCCATGATGAGATAATGACACAACCACAACCAATACAAAGTGGATATGTGTGACAACACAAAAAACAAGGTAACCAACATGATCTCCATGTGGGAACCTACTCAAAAAATATCCATCGCAACCTGGGTACAAAATACAATGATAATCCCAAGGGTCTTCGACCCGAACCCGAAGCAATACGATTCTAACCATGTGATTACAATGTGCTGAAGTCAAACATGGTAGAAACCACTTGATTACTAGTCAATGATGTAAACCGTTAACAAGTGCAAGGGAAATCACCAATGATGATAATGATCCCCAAGGTATCACAGTACAATCCACTAAATGTGAATAGATGAGTTGAAGTCGAACACCTATGGAATCTTTCGATCAGAGGCAAGATATTTCTGATAATCTCCTCCAAGAAGGGCACTAAGTGGCTAGGGAAAAATCAATGGAGCATATCTCGCAACCACTATAATATCCATATTATCAGGGGGCTGACCAACCATATTTGGGATAATTTGATTTTGTGGAGAAGGTGGTAGAGAAGGTGGTATCTTAGATTGAAATTGAGTAATTGGGATCTTACTTGTAAGAGGAGTATAAGGCGATAACTGAGATTTCAAAGAATCAAATTGCCCAGAATCTAAAAGTTCAGCTTTAATTTTTTCAAAGGACAAAGGATTGGTATAGAATTGAAAATTATCAACTTGAATGGTAGGAACTAAACTTTGAAACTAGGGAATAGAAATGGAGAGATCTTGCTTCTTTTCTTCTTGTTTAGGTTGTAAATATGAAGAAGAGGAAGTTTGATGTAACTCACCTGGTATAATTGCGGGTGAAGAATAATGGAATCTTCTAGATGATGTAGAACTCAACTTTTTCCTAGCCTCCTTATGAATCTGTTCTGGGTCTGAAACCCCTGAATGAAAAGGAGATGAAGGATTTTCTCTAGTCCCAATCTTCTTGGGATCCACAATTGCTTTCTGAAATACTAGTGAAAATGTAGTCTATAAAATTGTACTGATCTTGTTCACCTTCAAAACTAGACCTATAAATGTCAATACCTAGGGAAGAATTTTACTTTTGTTTCTCCGTTCCCCGACAATAGCGCCAAAAGATGTGTGTACTAGTGTTTGCACTAGACTACGGAAGTACAAAGCCTAGGCATCATAAGATTTTAAAGTTGCAAATTATGGAAGTTTAATATTTGTTTGGTTTGAAATAACTCAAAGGGGAATCAAGATATTGGAGAAATGACCAATAATCACATACAAATCAAATTCTGATAAGTAAATAGGAAAGACTGAAAAGGATGTTATAATAAACAAGTTGAACCAATTGAGCATCAAATATATAAACTACTAAATGTAGTCATATATAAGTTATAAAATCACTTTAAACAGAAAAAAATTTCAGGAAAAGAGATATGCAAATACATAAAACTGGTAGTGAGAACAAATGACAGAAACTCTATCAGTTGTAAAAATCACAAACATAAATAAGTCAAAAACATTGACATGCATTCACAATTTATCATAGGTCAAACTGCCTCATAGTTTTAAATTCATCCTCAAAATAGTCTTCAAAACATTCTTATACATTTAAAAAGATCTTCAATCCTGGTACATGCAAAAAATCCTCTCTCTCGACCCTCGGTTACCCACCCCCTTACTATCTTCACACTATACATTTATAATTAGAACTGCTCAGAAACAGTTTCTAGATCCAAAATTATAGGATAAAAAAAGGTCTAAAAATAGATGCCTTAAATTACATTCGATGATAATGAGTTTAAACAAACACTACATGTCACTAGCTAAACAATAATTCTAGAACAAATCAGCTTCAACACTGCCACGTGGATAACAAGATTTATCTCCTATGATATCATATATTACGAGCAGCTTCTACAAGCATAGTTAGACCATCTAATGCATGTGACCTTCTTTGAAGTTGATTGAGCTCTTTCTCCATAGCTGGCACCTTCTCCTAAAGTTCTTGATTAAGTTTGAATAATTATTCATTCTTTTCCTGGGATATCTTCCTTCTTTTCACTGCTTCTTCAGCAACTCGAACCAATTCTGCATAATTTGAATTGATCTCTTCTAGATCTTTTCTTATCATTCGGTTGGAAACAACAAGCTGATCATTCAGATGATTTAAATGTGAATTTTGAGCCTTGTAATGATGTAGAGATTTCCTAAGTTTCATAAGCTTTGTTTCTTCTTCAACCTGCAATTTCTCATTTAAAGTATCCAAGTTTTTATTCATTTTCTCTTCATCTTCAACTAGAATTTCAGCTGACAGAAATCTTTGATCCTCAACAGAATGCTTCATAACTTGAGCATGCATATATTCCATATCTTCCTCAACACTTGAATGTTTTTTGCTAGTCCCTTCATTCAATTCTGGAATGACTTTCATACCCTTGTCAACAAAATTTCATACTGGTAAACAAGAATTAATTTAATATTTCGTTCAATACTTTCAAGAGCCTGGGATATCATACCTTCAATTCTTTTGGATTGAACATCCTCCTCACTAGTAGAGTCTTCGATCTCGATCTCTCCTTCATTTTCAAACTCAGGGTTGAGAATTCTCTTCATATTTAAATGGAATTTATTTGAAGGTATGGTCTTAGGTCTCCATTTAACAGCTTCAACATTTTTGAGCCGATAATAGGTTTTCCTGACTCCTGGGGATTTTAGCTCTGGCACACATGTTTCCAAGCTTTCTGCAACTATACCTTCTTCTACAAAACCAGGGGTTTTAGGATTTATTACCACATGCTCTATATCTGATTTCCTGTCTGAAACTTCAAACCCCTATTGTGTTTTATCCATAACCTTTCTTTTATAACTTCTTAGCTTCGTTGAGGTTTCATCCCGTTCTTCTGCATCCTTTGTATTTTCAATCTTAAATCCCGACCAAAACAAAAAATGTGACCAGGTGCGGGATTTATTTTCTAATTCTTTCAAAATCAATAACTGAATCAAACCATGGTGGAAAATACTATGAGAAGTATGGTTTGCATGGTTTCTTATCCAAACTACCATCTTAGATAAGCTTTTGAGAAGATAAAAGGGTAAATTGAGCTTTGATATACCCGTGACATGAAGGAGGAAACGTAAATGGTATCTATAGATTGTTGCGAATAGGCCTTCGCATGTAACATATCGCTGAATGAATACTCAATACCTTTCTCCATTCCTCCCTCAATGCATTTTTATGAATTCCTTTATTCCAATCCAGGGCTTCATGGCCTGGCAAGAGGAATAGGTTCATATCGAACGCAAATGGAAACTTCTTCAACCATTTCTCGCCATTTACAGATAACCCAGTAGCCTCTGCAATTGAAGTCTCGGAAACTTCAAAGCTGATACTAGCAAAGTTAACCACTGTACCAGGAAATTTCTTGGTGAATTCCTGAGAGACCTCGATATTATACCCTGTTATCCTTTCAAAGAAAGTAAACCAACCTGCATTCATCAGCAACTGTGCGCATTGCGGATATTCCTTGGTCCATTTGGTATCAACTGGTTCAAATCTATGCGACTTGCCACTCATCTTCTTCATCGTAGTAGTTGTTTACTGAAATATGACCCTAACTCCAGATGTTGAACAAATATTAACAACAGATTCAAACAACATACGAAATATCCAAATGTTAAAATGAATTCATGCAGGAAAACCAATCATGATGAAGTGTCGACCATTCGATTTAATGAGGCTGAAACATTTGTCAAATCTCATAATTATGCAACGGGTTCACTGAATTGAAAAACTGAGCCACGTTCTGCACATCTTTTCATGATTGAGATTTAACCATGAAAATCCTGAAAACACTTTTTGAATATTCCGAACCGTTGAAACATATATTCTTATTATGGCTCGCTGTCGAAATGTTATTACTTCCAACTGTCATGTACCTTGAGAAATTATTGCATGAAATGACTACAGATTGTGGAAATTTTGATGAAGAAAAGTATTATAAGGAATACTATATAAACATGAGCTAAAATTTAACGTATTTATAAAAAGAACACATAAAATAATAATTAGGAAAAGAAGAAGGTAATGTAAGCTAATGAAATGATATACATTAAAGGAAAATTGCAATAAATTTGAAAACAAAGTATGAGGCTTTTAAAACAAAAGAAAAAATAGGGTTTATTTAGGAGTGCAACTTCAGTACTAACACGGAGGATGATAAATATTATAATTATAAAATACAATAAATAGAAAAAGAAAAGGTTGGCATTTAGGCGGTGAATGATGGAATTTAATAATATTAGAAAACATGGAATTACCCACAAGGGTGAGGTGGAAAACCTCCTTAATCCTGTAAATAGAGGGATCCTCCATAGGTTTTGGGGGGAATGGCAGAGTTGTAAGGAGACACCCTTGGACTTTTTTTAGGCTTTATAAAAGGCGAACGACCTAGTTAGTTAAATATGGAAGATAACTGAGTACTATTGCGAGACAAGTTGTTGGGAAGATTAATTGTCTAATTAAATAAATAGCTTAAACATACATGCATTAATTGTCAACCCAAGGAAGTATTTTATTTCAAATTTATCGTGCAAAGTATATGCAAGAACAATTTCTACCTGACACTATTGATATATTGGTATGAAATCAAAACTCATTGTGAGTTAGATCACACCTTCTTGGAAAGAAATCAAACCTCCAAACATATTCATTGCAGAAGTAAAACCACACTATAAATCTAATCACGCTTTAAACATTGTAATAAAAATAAACTCTTACAAAGCAAGATCTAATTACATAAATCTAAAAGAAGTGCTATGTTGGCCAAC
Source organism: Larix kaempferi (assembly GCA_027924585.1). Classification (NCBI taxonomy): domain Eukaryota; kingdom Viridiplantae; phylum Streptophyta; class Pinopsida; order Pinales; family Pinaceae; genus Larix; species Larix kaempferi. The sequence goes on along the minus strand of BSBM01000182.1, from coordinate 6,089,348 downwards.
GATCTATCTGGAAGAATCAACTAACAACAAATTATAACAATGATTAGTCCAACATCAATCAAAATCATGAATTTTAAAGACAAACATTCACACAATTACCAACACACTTACAAACCACACATATACCAGCACCTGCTCAGGGAAGAGGGCCCTTCCTCCACTGAACAGGGCTGGGTCTTCACAGATTAGATCTACAACTCCAGATTATGAAATCGCCAGCATGTATTATCAATATGAAATCATTACAATAGAGTTCATATCTGATTCTACAACATATGATTGCTTGCTTTTATTTTCTCTTCCCCCTTTTATCCCTGATACATCAAATTGATTACATATTTATACAAAAACTTGTTGAGGAGGATTAGGAACTGAATTCCCAACTTGGAATTTCTTTGAACAATTTGCCCAATTTGAAAACTGGCCATAACAGTAAATCTGACAATTACATATTTAGAGAACCAGTCGTATCTCTCAAACTACGGTTGTTTTGGGTGATTTTCTTGGCAATGAAGTAATTGAGGCCGTTCTGCACAAAACCCATGTTCCGGATTTTCGAGATTCATTTTCATCTGCCCGCAAATTGCAACGCAAGTCAATGTTTTCTTATCTGGTACACTTTTTTTGTTAGGGTCATTTGATCATGAGCTAGAGGCTTCCATGTTGGACTTGGGCACGAATTGAGATCACAAATCCACATAACTAATCCTAGGAATGAAACCATGTTGTGAATTTCCACGTGGAGATGTGCTAACAAGCCAAATTTGTATTTTGGAACCATAAGTGCTGCTACAAGAAATTGCTTTATAAACCATCATTAGTAAAATCATGCATAATAGTCTTTAATTCATTAAAAACAAAGGAGAATAATCATTATTAACCATTAAAGAATCAATAGGAGTAATATGGTATTTTACGAGCAGTTACAACAAATGGATGGAAAATGGAATGAGAAATGAGAAATAATAGGAATACGAGGGATGAAATATGTGTCGATAAGTGATGAAAATAGGGACAAATCCGTGACCCAACACAAGTCATCTTTCTAAAGGTGGCATCGTGATAAATTTAGTGGTGGAAAACCCACCATTGAAACATATGATGTTAAAATATCTATCTAATCCCTTTATTGTGATCCCATAGAGCTTGGAGATCCCAAGAAAAAAATTCCCTTAGGTAAAGTTGGGTGGAAACTTGTTGGAAAACTTTGAGTTGGCAACGACAAAAAAATGGAATTGGAATAACCATTAAATGGCTAGAATCAAGTAGTTGTTAGCTTGTGAGTCCCTAGACAATCACACAGTCCTAAATCACCTCTTGTCAGTTGTTATCCTTATCTCTCGATGAGGTGTTATTCTTATCCACTGATGAGCTGTTAGTCCGAAAGCATATATAGATTTAGAGGTGGTTACATCCATGTACTATGTATTGATATCATTGGAATGAATATAGTGTTGATAATGGCCTAAGTATTTTCTACTAGTTCTTTGGTAACAAAGCTCTTTAGTTGTAAAGGCTTGCTAGTTTCTCCATGGTAATGTTTTATACAATATTAAAAAAATGTTGATTGATTGTTGCTATTCTTGGCATGGTTGTTTCAAAATATTTGGCATCCAAACCAAACAGAAATATCGTTGCTTCTCCATTCCTAAAGCATGTTTCAAAGTGCAAATTTGGTTTGTGAATATTAGCATAAGTATATCCTTTTGATATGTTTTATTTTGTCACATGAAGCATACATCCGAAATATTGCAGAGATAAGAATGAAGTCCCAATTTTTTTCCCATTGCAATTGTGGATATGGCACATTAGATAAATTTTCCATATTTGCTTCTAGTTTGTTATTAGTAGCCTATGGATAGAAAACAAGTACACTCCCATGCACTAGCTAGATAAAATGAATCCAAGCTCTAGATCCATTGTCAATCAAAGCATACAACCCGGGGGAGAGGAGCTTGTCACTTCCTAAAGTAAATTGATGAGGCTGCATGCAATTTTGGCCAGCATAAACAACGATTAGGTTTTCTGTAATGGAGCCTTCCACAACTGCAGCAACCTGGGGTGTAAATTTGCTACAATTTTTTGGGTAATCACTCTTTCTTAAAGATGGTAAAGGTGGTGAAATTCACTTCTTTCAATTGCTTAGTGATCATCCTCCATTCAAATATCACCATGGCTCGCTCAAATTCATACCATAATTTCACAACATTCAACTATATATGATGAAGAGTTTCATATAGTGGTATCATAAAGTTTCCGATTGTGGTTAGTGCACATTTGCATGGATACCACAAAAGAACAACACGGAGATTGAAGACTATACTTTTGATAAAGAGTCAAAAGATAACGTTTGAAATCCTGATCGAATGTTTGGATTATTTGTTATATAGTGCACTAACTTCTGATAAAGTGACAAGCAATTAGTCTAGCTTATTGATTCGTTCAATAGACATTTACTTAGCTGGATTTTGTTAAAAGAATATATTTTTTAGTATTACACTATTTTAAAATAGCATTCATTTTGATGAGGACACTCATTGGTGTAAACACTCATATTGAATTTGTAGAACAAAAGAAGGATAAAAAAATTGAAAGTTCCATGACACTCCTAACATAGATCTAGTTTAGAAAACTTCACTTATGTAAGACACTTTATAAAGATGTATGCAACTTGATCATCTCTAAGGAAAAATATCACTCCGAGAATGTGATCCTAAACAAGCTTTGTTATTAAATGCATCTATAGCTCAATGTTTTTGTTGCATTGATGTCGAACTAGACCTTTGGTGAGCTTGATGACACTCTAATTATCAAACCAAAGGGTGGTCAGATTTTGTTGCTTGAATCCAAACTCTGAAAATATTTGTTGAAGCCATAACCATTCCTGACTTGCATTAACTGTGGTTCAATACTCTGCATTTGTTGAATAAAGAGCAAGAAATTTTTGTTTCTTACAATCCCAAGTGATAGGTTCAAAACCAAGACAGAAAACATAAACTGCAATATACTTCCAATCATCAAGGTCACCAAATCAATCTGAACCAGTGAAACCTAAAAACAAAGGAGGCCCCCCCTGAACTGTAATGATTCTCAAACTGAACTATAACTTGGATATACCGAAGTATATTTTTTGTTGCTTTCCAATGGATTTTGTTATCACATCCATAGTGGTAGGGGCTACCATATCTTCAAACCATTTTTTAGCACTTTTTCGAGCCAGTCCTTTTGTTATGCATGCATGAGATCAATAGTTGATGAGCAGTTATTTGATTATCACTCCTATATTCAGTAGACCTAGAGCATATATTTTCAGCCTTCTGCCAGGGCTAAGCCTCATGACCCCATATTTGATGACTGAGTGAGCCATGGGTTATTCAAAGTGTTCCATTTTTATTGAATGGTTTAGATGGGGGGTATAGGTATATGACCCAACAGGTATATGGTTCCACATTGGATATCTATGGTGTATTCTTTTACTTATCTTTGTAGCTTGACTAGGTATAGAGTGGTCATGATCCAGCGATATATTTATGTTGTTCTTGTTGATTTTTAGAGTAGAGGTAATTCAGTTGCTTAAAATTAGAAATTATTGTACTGTACACTCATTGCTCATACCCTCACAGAAGTATGGACTTGGTCATTCTCCCCATGGTCATGGTATCATCTATGACTTCCCTCATCCTTTCATTTTTCATCTGTTTTGGTTTTACCCTGAATTACACTTTAGCCTGAGCTATCGAGGACTTCCTCCACCCAGGCCTCTGTGTTGGATAGAATCCCTATTTATTTTGTGTCTCGGATTTGGATTGTGTGATTATAGTTACAGTGATTGTATCTTTTATTCCTCGAAACCACGTATGCCTACCAACTGTGTTGATAAACACTTAAATTCTATATCTAAAAGGATGTTAAGCCAACAAAAAATAGTGTTTATAAACACTACAGTATATATCTATATTAGCTAGTCAGTGGCCAAGGGACAAGTACTCATCCTTTGTATGATGTAAGGTCATTTGCCTCTACAGGGAAACGTGGTGGTCACTCCATCGCACCTATGGATGGTGGCGGGCAATGGAAGTCATACCGGGTCATTATATGAGGCCCGAAAGGCTATTCAAGGCACACGCTCTTGGAGGCTAGCTAGTGAAAATATTTATAAATGAAATAAATGCTAAATCTCAAAGTGTAAAACTGACAGTAAATTGCTAAAAAGGTTGCTTGTCTAGAATCTACAGGATGTAGTATCATTACTCTGCCCATTTGTGAGACACCGCCATCCCCTGTATTTTCTCTATCCAGCATATGTGTAGGTGGTCTTCCCTTATTCCCGTATCCGATAGGTCACAGTGTTGAGGTTGTTAATTCATTCCCCTAGCCTAACCTTGTTTCTTCCACCTTCACCCATTTCTATCAAAATGACCACGTCCATAAATGAGTATACACTTGAGTTTCTTCTTTTGAGTAATTGGTTGCTTTGATCTAGACTTACATTTAATGGTTTTATGTGTAATCGTGAGTAGAATGCCACTTTATATTTTAGTCTTGTTATTCATATATTTAAAGGAGCATATCTCATCCATTTGCATGTGTAGCATTAGTTATTTCTATCCTGGGTCATCATTTTGATAATTTTTTACCTGGTCAACCTAGTTTGACCAAGTCAACCGTAGGTTACGGGATGAGTTGGATCGATGATATTCGAGATTGATTATTCATTGTCCTATGGTTCCCATTAGATGGTTCCATGCATTAGACAAAGGTTTCATGTGATGGTTTGTTGGATTTTTATTATTATCAGCATTTACAGACCATTATTTTTATTAACGAGTTCATATCGCAGGTTGGTTAATGAGTATGAATGGAGGAACTGTGTAGATTTTTTTACCATTGACGTTTTGGAAACCAGTCATTGACAAGCTCAAAAGGTCGCAGCAAATAAAAAGCACATGAATAAGTCGACCTCCAATTCATCTCACACATATTTATATGATCCAACTATCGTCATCACAAAATCATCTCAATCTCTGTATTGATGATCACTTGAATATGGAGGACTCATCTCTGCGAAATCCAAAACGTCGATGGTAAAAGAATCTACGCAGGTCCTCCGGTAAAAGAATCTACGTAGGTCCTCCGTCCATACTCATTATTTTTATTGTCAGGGATGGATGAGATTATAGATGATTATCCTGATGGCCACATGATGTATGAGTACTCATCTTTACTTGATTTGGACCTTATGAGTTCATTGGGACACTCAGTTATCAATTTCAAGCACTTGCAGATGATGATATGTTCAGTTTATCACTTTATAGCATATTGCCATGTAAAAATGGCTTGTACAACACTTTCATATATCATTTGAGTTCTCCTAGGGCGCTACAAAGGGGATATGGGGTCCAACAACTTGTTATTACCATATTACCCTATTCCTAGACATTTTGGTGCAGTGATTTTGGTTACTGGATCACTTGGCAGAAAGTTACAAACATTTTTATCTTTTACAGGTGATATTCCGATAGTAAAAGATGGAAGAATTCGCTAGCAAGGAATTCGATTTGGATCAGTGAGGCAAGGAAATGGCATGAGGTTTGATCAGAGACTTATTGTGATGCATTACACACCTTTTGGCACAGTCTTCATCTTCAGTGGGGTCCACACGTTCTCCTAGTCATCATTTGGGGGCGTCTTCTCGTATTATTGGGGGCACACGTCCTAGTGTCTTTAGACACTTTATGATATTATATTGTTATGATGTATTTTTGGGTTGGCTAGTGGATATTTTCATACCTCCTTTCCCCCACCATGATTTTATGTCATTTCCTAGTGACATGTTATGTCTTACGCCCCCCCTATGGCATCATTGAGGGAATACGTCCCCCCTATCTTGAGTGATCCATGTATTGTATTGTCTGGCTCATCTTAGCTGTTGATTATTATTGTTGTATCTTTTATATCAAACACTCATCTAACAACTGGTTAGGGTTTTGGTCTATCCTGATTCTATTTAAAGGAGAGAACCCCTTCATTGTAAAGGGACTTTTGGCTTTGAATTACTGGAAATAAAGAAATATTTTGCATCAAATTATTGTGTCCATGATTGAATGTGAGATGTGGTGACTGAATGCTAGTATTTTCTTGCACTGTTACATTTTTGTTGTACCTTTCATATTTTTCGTAGAGCCATATTTGATTTGCAATAGGGAGGCTGATTTGGAGAGGGGCGCACTTGCAGAGGGAGCTCACCCTGCTTCTCTCTTATGGATAAGGGGTTTATATAGGGAGTGAATTTTTCTATGACCATTTACTCATCATTTGATTTATCTCTCGTTGTTTTATCACTCATCTAGTCTCATTACTGATTGATTTCTCCTTGGTTGTGCAGGTTAGGTGGGACACACTTAGTTCTCTGGACGTTCTATGGATGTGGGTACGCAAGCTCTTCATTTGATCTTGTTGGGGATAGTCTTCACCATACAACATTCAACTACGAGAATCAAGTAAGTGATTGCAATTGAATTTCCTTAGTTTTAATAATTTATCCATTGGTCTAAGCTATTGCTGCATTAAAACCCTAACCATTAAGACTTCTAAAAATTCTATGGGTTTAATAAATTAGATTTTCGACGAACCATTTATGGGTTTTTACCTTTAGACCTAGCCCAAAGTGGGTTCACTAGAAGGTCACCCTCAGTGGATTCCTTCTGCCCAATCCCTAGGCATTGATTTATCTTTCCTTACACCCTCCTTGGTTTGTTTATCTTCCAGCTTGTAAAAAGATCCAGTTTCAAGCTTGTGTTCGTTAACACTGTCAGATCTACAATCAAGTTGTGCTAGAAACGCCTAACCTATCCAGATCTATCACCTTGGACCATTTTCCCTAAACTTAATTCACGTTTCCCGAGGCAGTTAAATTTGATCGTTTATCCTAGCACCTATATCCTATATCCACTTCTAATCTAAGAGTTACTATAATTGAAGCAATCCATGCCAATATCTCATCCATCTTAAACCTATGCAGTGACTTCATCCCTTAGATCTAGGGTTTCCATCCTTCACCTTACGTATTCATGTTTATAGTATGATCTGGTGATTGGAATAGATCTCTCCTATCGGGAGTAGATCAGGGTCTCTCCATTTTGATATCTAGGGCTTGGATATCATAAAGTGAAGAATGTCTCGATTGGCATGAAAACCAATCTATCTGGGAATCGAGGCCCTCTTAGGTCACCTCTCTAGTTTCCTAGCTCCGCTACCATCCTATACGGGATCATCCTTTTGGGGAAACTATAAGTTGTGATAACAACTTTCATGGGGAATTTACATATACTAGGAAACAATACCAACGGCAAATGAAAGATCGGGATGGATATGAGTCAAGTACAAAATATTCCTTATTAATTGATGGTATAAGGTAGCATCTACTTTGGGTGTAGTGAAAGTGGAATTAAGTTTGAATCCATAATGGAAGGAAGGGGGTATGGTTTACAATCATCCATGTGAAAGCGACAAAGAAGGTCGCAAGCATATTTAGATCGAGAAAGAAAAATCCCTTCTTTGGTTTGTAGGACTTGGACGCCAAGAAATAATGCAAATGTCCTAAATTTGTCATTTCAAATTCTTTGAAAAATCCCTTCTTTGGTTTGTAGGAGTTGGGCATTTTCATATACAAAGAAACAAGACCAACGCCAAAGGAAATATCATGATGGATATGAATCAAGTACAAAATATTGCCTACTAACTTATGGTACGAGGTAGAATCTACTTCGGGTGTAGTGAAAGCGGTAGTAAGCTTGACTCCATAATGGAAGGAAGAGGGTATGATTTACAATCATCGATGTGAAAGCAACAAAGAAGGTCATGCACATATGTAGACCTAGAAAGAGAATTTCCTTCTTTGGTTTGCAGGAATTGTTAAGATTTCACCTACAAACTAGTTTTACTCTTGTATGGATTTCTCCAAACACTTACCCAAACTTTGATTTCTATCTCCAATAAAACTTCAACAATAATGCATTTACACCCAACACATTCAACTGTATTTTATGATAAAAAACAAAACAAAATAAGAACTTGTAATAGAAATAAATGAACAGTAGAGAAGCATTCACATACACATTTGACACAAATATGTTTATGAGAAATTCCCATGGAAAAACCTCGAAGGGAAAACCAGTCCACAAGAGAGATTTTATTATTCTTAGCCCACATAAAAGAAATCTGAAAATTCATAGCAGTTATGACAACAAATATAAATCGGTACCAATCTAGAAACACGTGCCAAAATTAGATGTATGACCTCCACAAACAATACAACCTCCACAGTAATAACTTCTAGCCTCGAAATTCATGCATATTGCCATCGGATCACGCACTTGGTTAACGCAACAAAAATCTATGCTACTACTCAATGCGGCCTTGGGAGAAAGTCTCGAGTCAAGGTTGACACCTAATCTTGATTCCTCACTTTAGGCCAACTCCTAATCGAATCCAAGGGCGATTAGTCCCTATGGAATGTTTCTAAGGTTAATTAGAATGTTTCAAAGAATTAATTATGGATGTTGTTTAGGAGTTTTAGGGGGTTTGATTACAATAATCCAAGTTTGTTTGCAAAAATGCTTTAAAGAGATGCTTTCAACAACATGAAATAAAATACCACCAATATACAAAGATACAACAACCATTTACATGTATTAAGCCAAATATGAAATGGTAGTTGTTGTGAGCCAGTGCCAATGGATTCAATACATAAAATATGCTCCTAAAAGGGAAAGATTTGCAAATGTATCTTGGTTGATTTTAAATTATTAAAAGTTCAAAGTTTGTTAAGGGAAAAGGGGAAACTCTAGATATACTGTGAGGTACAAGGAGCAATGTCCGGAAATTGAATGAAGGTGGCTCCTCACGAAGACGTGTGGATTGGAATGGAGTCTCTATGGCAGTGTTCAACACTACATTAACAAGGGTGTAGGCTAACTGTGCCCCGAGGTCGCCTCCCAGTTGTTCCCGCTTCTTCTGAAAAATTTTCCCACACAAAATCAATAAACTTAGTGACGTATTTTCACTATGTGAGGGGTTGTTACTTTTATTAATATGGGTTATTAATTAAAATGTGAGAACTTAGAGAATGGTTACAACTCTTTCTGATTTCCCACAAGACTAGGCAAATGACCGCAAGGGGAAAGAGCATACTTTGAATTGTAGAACAAATATTTATTCCGATTTACTTGTAAAAAATAAACAAATGAAAACATAAATGTTATGCTAATTACCAAGGGAAAAGAGTCTCTTTTTTGATCATCCAATCACGTACTCAGGAAAAGCCCTTTATGTGATGGCGAGAGCATACTTCGGGAAAGTAATGCCAATTTATTTCATTTAATTTACTTTGCGAAATAAAAATAAAATAAAATCATAAATGAATTATTTGTAAGTATACAACCTTGCAGTTAAGTGTGCTTTGTGTGTTTGTGCTTTGTCAGAAAAAATCACACCACAAAATCGACACTGCAGATCCCCCCAAGGGGGATGGGGTGTGGGCGCTGTGTAGCCCACTTGCTCTCATTTAAAAAAAAATATTACAATGCTTGCTCAAAGAAGTGCCTCTTAGTCCATTTAAAATTGGATCTAAGGGCTTACAATTTAACAGAATGATATACAAGTAAAAGGGGGTCCACTAAGAGTCTTTTTGGCACTTTCTGACAAAAAATTGACAGAAATTCCTTCTCTTTTCTCTTGGACCTGCTAAAAACCAACGAACTAAAAATTCAAAGTTAGTGGGTTAAACGTACATGAATTCACACAAATTTACAAAGCTCATACTTGGAAAAATTGGGAAACTTTTGTGTGCTTCAAGTATGAAAACTGTAAATCTAGATCTAGTTTTTTAAAGTGAAAATGAAGCTATTCTAGATCTGATTTTTAATGCTAAATAAAAGAAGATGTTTGATTTGCAAAAATACAGATCTATCTTTTACTAATCTACAGTAACAAGTAACCAAGTTATATTTAAAAAATGGAGAGATAATAGAAGCGAACCCTCAAGCTCAAGCTTGATATTGGAAGAAGATGAAGAAGAGGAATTTGTGGACTAAAAAATTGTAGATATGAAGCTTGAAAATGATGGAGAGAGGGTGGATGCGACCAAGCTCCAAAATCCCTTCACCTTGAGGCTTCCTACAAAGCTTACACAATTCTCAAACAAGCAAGATTAAGACTAGTATGTTCATCAATCAAAACAAAGAGAATAATTGTACAACTGAATACTAATATTACTCTTTAAAATCTTGAGAGGATGCACATAAAAAAAAAAATTTGAAAACCGCAAATGCTTGTTCCAATATAGTTAGATATAATCATTAACTTTCATAAAGAAGAAGGCTTAGAAAGATGTCACCTCAACCAAATAGCACTTGCATGGAACAAGAGCCACAATCAACCTCCAAAGTCTTCAATCTTATTGCTCAAAAGAAACTTCACGCATTATAGGAGCAGAGGTTATATGCCTTTGTATCATATCCAAATGAGGAGCATTGGCCTCACTTAAATAGTTCTTGAGAGAGAGGGATGGGTGCTTTCTCCATGGAAGAGGGAAGGTGCATCATGTGAGAGATACGAGGGAGTGAATCCCATTGAATTAGGATGAAGTGGGAGTTAGATTAGATGAGGGAGGCACCACCTCACAAGAGGTGCGCTCCCTCTACATTGGGATCTCCACCCTCTAATAAGATAATGCCACCTTGTGATTTGCTTTTCACATGAGATACACGCTCCACTCATGAGATATGCGCTCCCCAAACTTTTGCTTATTCGCTCTTCACATGATATGACTTTTGAACACATGATTTATTACCTTACCTAAGTCGCCTTCCATATCGGACCAAATTCCAACTCAATTGGCACATGCAAATTGCTTTTTTTAATAATTTTTTTTTGATATTATGGTGCAATTTGTCTCATAGTTAGCATTTATTTGTTGTTATGTCACCTCTTTACGAACAAATACTTTGAGCGATGATTTAATCGCTCGAAACATAGGCGAAGAGGGTCCCAGGCTAAAGAGGATGCTCTGAGTGTGAAAACGAGCATCCCTGCGCCAAAATACACCTCCAGGCGATATTTTTATTACAATTTGAAATTTTCCATTTAAACCATTAAAAATGGTCTAATTTTACAGAAAAATAAAAAATAAAAAATAAAAAATAAAAAATAAAAAATAAATAAAAAAATAAAAAAATAAAATATTTTTGTCAAAATGAACTCAAACTCCTAGGGGATCTAGTTGTAATGTCCCCAATTTGGAATTTTTCCCAATTTAGTCAATTTTCGAAACTTAGACTAGTGAAGCCCCAAACTGTCCTAAATGATCCCAAATCTTTTAGAATGATGTATGGAGTGGATTGAGGTGTATTTGGACACACTTAAGCAACTATTATATGCTTGTACACTTTATATATACTTCTGCAACTTGCATTTACAATTAGAGAATGAAAGGAAAAATTACTAGGAAAATCGATGTTGAAAGCCCCAAGGGTAGATGGATCCAAAAGACTCCTAAGGATTCGAATTGGGACTGAGAGTGTTTGAAAGGTATTGAGACATAAAAATGAATCTGATGTATGCTTGGAAACTCTCAAAAGACTTCTGAAACATTCATTTAAGTTCAGGAGAAAATAGAGAAATTTACTAGTAATTTTGAGGTTCAAACCCCTAAGGGTAGATGACATAAATGGCTTCCCAATGCAGTACAACCCTCCCAAATTTCAGAACAGAGACATGGATTAGTTAAAGGAATACAATGGGAACCCAAATGTATCATTAATCAGTTCCTAAAGGCTGCTTCAACTTCCATAAATCAGAGGTTTGTAGACATGTCTTCACATAGGGGGGAAAGCTAGGAAACTCCACCACTTGTTATGAATTTCAAGATTTATGTTCCAAAGACTTCTCCAATGTGTATAAAACTTCTTCAGAACATTAATGTCTATCCATACATCAACAAAATCATAGATATTGAGGGTGATTCCATGAAGGTGGTTCACCATTTTTGGCGGATGGAAGCTAAAAAAATTGTTTTTCGAACCCTCGATCGAGGTATTTTCAAGCCCTCGATCGAGGTTTTAAAAGCTAGATCGAGGGTTTTAAAAGTTCGATCGAGGGTTTTAAAATACCCCGATCGAGGGTTTTAAACGCTCGATCGAGGGTTTTAAAATACCTTGATCGAGGGTTTTAAAACCCTCGATCGAGCTCTTGAAAAGCTCGCAAAACCTCGATCGAGCTTTTGAAAAGCTCGCAAAACCTCGATCGAGCTTTTGAAAATATCGCAAAACCTCGATCTAGATTTTGAAAAACATAAAAAGGCTCATTTTAGGCCCTCGACCGAGGGTTTTAAAATACCTCGATCAAGGTCTTGTTGAACCCTCGATCAAGGTCTTGTTAAACCCTCGATCGAGGTATTTAGCTCGATCGAGGGCTTAAAAAACAGGTCGAGAGCCCTTTTCACTGCAGAATGAAAGTTTTGTCTGCCTTCCATAGAGTTAAACCATGTCATTAAATGCTCATTAATGATCGGACTTGATACCATTGGATTCGTCAACGAATCCTCTATCCAAATATATAAAATTTACAGATTTTTATCTTCATATGTCTTTTGTGTTTAAATTTCTACTAAAACTTGCCCTAAAAAACCCTGTCGACAACTTCGATTGAGCTGAAAGATAAATCCACAAAATTCAAAATACACATCCAAAAAATTTGAAAAAATGCACACGCCCTAGATAAACGAGTCCTCTTCAAAAGGGTTTTTTTTATTTTTTCATATTATGTAAAAAATTAAAAGATTTCGTGCACGAACACACATGTGTGCAAAATGCGACTGAAATATTCGTTGGTCATTTTTGAAAAATAATAATAAATATATTTTTTCGAGAAAAATTAAAAGAAAAATATGTAAGCCCTAGTGCATTCTGTCTAGATCATGTTTAGATATTTCATTTTTTTTAATTATTACTTTAACATTAAATTATCGTACACGAACACAAACTACTTGTTAATTGCTCTTCAAATTTTTAAGTACACACGTTTCATTAAATGAAAATTCGACACGATAAATGACATTGGAATATTTCGAAAAAAATATCATTGGAAAGCCAACATAATTCTCTACATTTCATTTTCAACCGCATGTCAAAATTCATTTGGAAAATATGAGTTTCAACGGCTTCAATTTAATACATGGATAAAATTTCCATTTTTCACCGTCATATTTGGCCAAAAAGAGTTACCCATCTTCATGGAATCACCCTTGACTGATACAAATCGAAATAAAGCAACTTCAAGCTCTCACAACAAGATATAGGGAAAATGGCACCATTTATGCATTGTTTGGTATTTTTACATAGTTTCACTTGGTATTTCGACCTGAGGATATTCTGAGAATCAAATACAGATTAAATGTATCATATTAAAAATAAATTGTGTATCTTGGACTCTCACAAAGATATCAACATCTCACCATGTGCGCCCTTCCTCCAAGAGCCAAAATATGAAGATAAATGTGAGAGAGAGATGGAACAAGTTGAAGAAGAAAAGATCATTAGCTGCCTTGTAGCTTCAACCTGCAATAAATGAATGCATTGTAGCTCCAAATGAAAGGTCTGAATAGCCTCTCCAATTTCCATTTAGGATGGGAATCTTTCACCCTCAAAATTGGTACTAAGGCAAGTAGAGTAAACACTCCACTAGCATGGACAAGCTATGCTCTCCAATTTGAAAAATGAGAAATGATCAAAAGCTCATTTATTTCTTTTTTCTTGTCTTTTATAAAATTCTCAAGTCCTCCATGGGTCGAATTCCTTCCAAAATACTCATGCCAACTCAAGTTGGGAAGATATTCCAATGTGTGCCACTTGTCCAACAATTCCTAGTCTCCATCTTTCCTCAATTCGAATAGGGAAGATTCTTGGCTTCCATAACTCCCTTGTGCGCCCTCTTGGAGGCTATTTTTATCCCTGGCATGTCATATATGTCATATGTCAGCAATCAGATCTGAAATTTGTCATAGGTGTTATGGAATCTTCATCATTGTTGTCATAGGAGTTAGGGAATCTATCTACAAGTGTCACAATTCTTCTAAGATGCCTCTTCCTCTTCCATGTGAGTTATTCTTCCACTGCAATTCGACCTTACATGAATCATGCCATGAATAATACCTCTTAAACTCCCCCAAGTATGTTACCCTTCATCTTGAACTCGAATTGGTGAGAGAATCATGCCAAGTGTAGTGGGGAATCTTGCCACATGTGGGTCCTGCAACCTCTTATGTGCCCTCATGATCCAATGCCACCTTATTTTCTTTGTATTATTATTTAATTGACTCATTTAATGTGAATTTGTAAGTCTAAGTTCATTTTGGGTCTTGTATCTCCTTTACTCCAATTTTTAATGCTTCCACCCCCAACCTAGGGAACTAGTAATTTTCCTCCATGATAGTTCATTTGGATGGGAATATTACAAACTTTGAATTGGGATTTTTTCTCTTAATGTGAACCACCTTATCCGTTTGGATATAATTTTACATTATTACTAACTTGGACATCATTCTTGGCAATTATTTGATCCTTAGTATCAACTTGACAAACTATCATGAGTATGGCCAAGTGGTTTAGGCCATTGTGACCCAATGCAAAATTTGGGGACATGACACTAGTGCATGTCCATACGAATTATTATTGATGGCTAGCATGTTAAAAATACATAGACACATAGGCTTTAATAACCTCCTAAGGTTCGACCACCATATAAAATACTCCATCTTTGGAGGTGTGAGTGAAAAACTCGGGAATTATACGCCACTGGAACGCAACGCATAATTCCTAAGGAAAAACACTGTAGAGTATCCCTTTGAACGCTAAACCTAAGGTAGGCCAAGCCTTTTACAAAAGTATCATGCTTAGACCAACTTATTACAATTCCCCCATGGGGGTCTGGACATGTGAATTTTACAAAAGGGCCAAAAATTTGGCCTGATGAACTTCTGAACTCTGGCAATGAACAATGTAAGTTGTTCAAATATTCTGAGGTTCACAAGGAGTCCACCTAAGTGCAACTTAGTAGACAACATATGGATCCAACTGTGGAAAGCGTGATTGATATGATCTTTAGAGCAAGAAATCATGCGAGAATATATAATGTTTTAGTTTCTGCATGACAACCAAAATTTTATTAATCACATGTATATAAAAATAATCCAAATGAATCATTAAGTTGCATGATAATGTACAATCATAATATACATGCTATGATACAAAACTAGTATACAAAAGTACTATACATAAATAATGTACAAAAAGTAAAGGCATAGGGTTTAGAAAATCCCTAATACATGGATTCCCTTTTATGCATCAGATATTATCTCCGAAGAAAAGTTTTAAGAATTGCCCATTAACTAGCAAGTTGAGTTGTTCTCCGTCCATATTATTGAGATAGAAAGAACTAGCACCAGCCAAGTCATATATAATAAAAGGCTCCGTCCAGAGGCTGTCAAACTTCCCATGCAAGCCTAGTTTCTCTCTTCTCTTATCCCAGAGTAATACCATGTCACCCTTTTGAAAAGATCTCGGTCTGGAATACTTGTCGAAATTTTTCTATATCTTATCCCGATTTATGATGCTTTTATCAACAACCTTTCTTCTGCTCTCATACAACTCAACAATCTGATTGATTCTATTCTGAATGGCGTCCTGATCTGAAATGAAAGGTTGAAGCAGCCGATATGCTGGAAACTTAAGATGAATAGGCAATTGAACATCCATGCCATATACCAAATCAAAGGGAAACTTCCTGATAGAACTCTTTTTGGTAAAATACGGTCAACCCATAATGCAAATTTTATTTTGCTATCCCATGATTTTTTGTTATCCTCGACAATTTTCTTAATTATTGTCATTAAGTTCTTATTGTTGGATTCAGCAAGGCCATTACCTTGGGGATAATAGTTTGATGAATGAGATAAGATAATGTCGTACTTGAAACAAAATGCTGAGAATTTTGTTGAGTTGAATGCTTTGGCATTATCAGTTGTTATTTTCGCGGGCACACCAAACCTTGTGATAATATTGTCTTCAAGAAAGGCCATGATCACAGTTTCAATTGTCGCTTTGGTGCGGGAATTGCTTCCACCCACTTTGTGAAATAATTGGTAGCAGTAAGGTCCATGAATAACCATTGCTTGATTTATCCTTAAACTACCCGATGAAATCAAACCCCCACTGCTGAAAAGGGGCTTGGACTATTATTGGTTTTAAAGACAAGGATGGTAGGTTTTGTTTTCCGACAAAAAATTGGCATTCTTGACAATTCCTAACATACTAATGCACATCTGAAAAAATGCTTGTCTAGTAATAGCCTGCTCGGAGGATCTTGTGGGTTGTAGTTCTAATTGCGTAGTGACCACCACAAAATCCTGAGTGAAAATCAATCAATAGTTTTTTTGGAATCTGGTTCATCAACACACCTAAGTATCAATCCGTCTGGGTTTCTCCATCCCAATCCATCTTGGGTGATGCAATACTTAGTGGCCCTCAACCTTAATGCTTGTCTCTTATGTCCTATTAAGTGATTTGGGCATGTGAGGTTGGTTAAGAAGAAAATATTATCTTCATACCATTCATTATGCTCTAAACATTGAAGCTCTGCTAACTTGACCTATTCCGACAAATTGTCCTGACACACCATTTACAAATGTTCCTCATTCCCCTGAGTTAACATCTTTGCAAGGCCTTGTCCCTTAATAAGTTTGGTGAGTCTAATTTCTAAGTCATATTCATGGATTTTTGACACCTTATTCCCTCTTATCCCTAAGCAATATTGTTGAGATAATATGTCTTTTACTGCTACATGTGGCATATAACCAATTATCTTAGAATATATGACATATGTTCTGAAATGTTTAAGGGATTTTACTAGTGCATATGCTTGCTTTTCCATTAGGGTATATTTTAACTCAGAGTTTTGTAATGATCTACTCATAAATGCGATGGGTTGCTCGAAACATTGATTGCTCTTTCGTAGCAACACCCCCGCAATTGTGTCCTTTGAGGCAAATGAGAAAAACTGGAAGTCCTTTGAATAATCGGGGCTAACCAAAATAGGTGCTTTTGCTATGTTGTCCTTGATGTACATAAATGCATTTCTACATCCATTTGTCCATATAAACTTATCGGCTTTCTTTAAGAGTTTTTGTAATGGCTTCATTAGTTATGCTACGTTCGGGGTAAACCTCATTATGAAGTTAATATGACAATTGAATAAATGGAGGGATTTTAGATCTTTAGGCAATGGTAATTTCTTTAAGGCCTTTACTCTTTCAGGGTCCACTTTAACTCCATCTTTAGTTATTATGTGGTCTAACAGTTTGCCTTCGTCAATACCTAGCACTGACTTAGCTGGGTTGATTGATATGCCAAATTTCCGACATTTATCGAAAACTTGTTTTAAGTGTTTAACATTATTTGTCCTTTCCTTGGAAAAAGATAGTCAAGTCATCCTGATATATTTCAATTATTTTCCCAACCAGCTCTTTAAAAGCATAATCCATAGCACGCTAAAAAGTAGCTCCCACATTCGTTAAGCCGAAAGGAATTTTGATGTATTCAAAAGTACCCCACGGGGTTGTGAAGGTAGTCTTATGTCGATCCTCTTTGTTAATTGGTACTTGATAATATCTGAAGAATCCTTCAAACATGGACATTATTCCCGAACCCGTTACTCTTTGGAGAAGAGTTTCCATGTTCGACAATGGGTAGTTATCTTTTAGGAAGGATGTATTTAAATTTTTGAAATCAATGCAGATCCTGATTGAACCATTTTTTTTCTAACTACCACCAAATTTGAGCACCAAGTCGAATGTCTTGTTGGCTGGATGATTCTTGCTGTCAACATCTTTTCTAATTCCTTTTTGACTATTGGTGCCATCTTTGGATTTATTTGTCTAAGTTTTTCCGGAATGGCTTAACTTCTTTTAATTCCTACTTTAATGGGATGGTATGCTAGAATACATCATCCCGATAGGCCTTAAGTTCATCATATGCGAATGCAAAAACACTCCTATACTCCCTTACCAAATTAATTAACTCATTATGTTCTTTTTTAGAAGTTCCTTTTCCAATTTTTATTAATTTTGGGTCTTTATTTGTTCCGATATTTATTTCTATGTATTCCTCAGGTTTGATCATTTCATTTTTATGCTTATACATGTCCTACCGATCAAAACCATGCTCTAATTCCACAAATCCTCTAGGGATAGGATTGAACTGATCATCTTTTTCCTAATACTCTTTTCCTTCCTCTTGGAAACTGACCTGAAAATCTGAAAATTACCCTACATTGTGGATGAATCTCAATATTTTATCATCACTCTGAAGACCTTCCAATGGTGTACATTATCCGGAACTTATGGTATAAAATTTATCTCTAGTGTAGCATTCCCATTTAACAGTTCTTCTAATGGATGAAGTGTTGATGCCGCTACTGCTAGTATATCCTCGTGCAATTCTGATCTCTAGGGATCTCAATAAGGTTTAATGCATCAAAGAATTCCATTGTGTCCCATATTGCATTCCTATATCTTTTTAGTCTTTCACATTTGCATGCATACTTATTTATTATTTGGAGAATTATTAAGTTTGAGTCTCCTTTTATACTTAACAGTTTGATACCCATGTCCTTAACAATTTCCAATCCTAGAAGTAATGCCTCATACTCAGCCACATTATTAGTTGCCTCAAATTCTAACCTATAGGAAACATTGAAGGTTTTCCCACTAGGTGAAGTGATAACAACACCTGCCCCTTTTCCCGCTCTAGAATGTGCTCCATCAAATTTCATCCTCTAGATCTCGCCAACTTTCTCATCTTTGATTTGTTCTTTTACAGGGGCTAGAAAATTGGAGTAAATTGCATAGTTTCCATTATGATCAGTGTTGTATACATATTTATTTGACAAATTCTTTGGATACTCAACACGATATTTTTTATCTTTTTCAGTATGCAATTTAACAAGAGAATATTTTGATGCAGGTATTGTGGCATAACTCCAATCCATTTGGATGGATCCCCCTAGATCAACAACCCACTTTATCGAAAGGAGCATGCCCCACTTATCACGTACATCAATCATTAGGATATCCATGGTGATGTGGATATCAGGGTACTTAACCAATTTTACCGGAATATTCAAAATGATGCCAATCACATCAACTTGTTTGGAATCCATGGCACAAACATTTGAATATGGTCTAGTGATCTTTAGATTCAGTTTTTCCATAACTTTTCTGGTCATAATATTTGATGAGGCCCTAGAGTCCTGTTATCACACCATAGTAGTTGGGCTACTATTCTTGCTAAGCAGATATATGCACTTTTCAGAGCTTTGCCTTTACAGAGATCAGCTACAATGAGCAGATTCATTTATGATCGCTTACACATCAGAGCAGTTTATATCAGACATTGTGTATACCTTGTTCCAAGGTTGAGCCTTGAGAGCCTATATTTGATGATCAATATGACCTTTTGTTCCATACAATTTTAGTTCAGTGCTCAGGGTTCCAGTTGTATTATTGCAGCAGTGTTTCAGTGGTTCTAGATGATGGTTATTTATGATATGCAGTGATATGGCCATTAGACTTGTGATTGTTAGCATTGGACTATTATCTTGTTGTTTTGGTCATCTTCAAAGCATTAACTTGGTATATAACTCATGACGTGGAAATATTATTTAATAAATGAAATGAACTATCTTGGTTGGATGAAAATAATGAATTGGATGTATTACTTGCACTTTAAGGTTTACTGACTATACTCATTGGTTTCATTACCCTCCTATGGGCATGGACATGGTCTTTCATGACTTTTATGTTTGCTATCTTAGGCACCACATTCACTTGACTCCATCCATCCATGACCTTCCCTGTTTTTGTTTTCACCTTGACTTGCATTTTTTACTTTTGATATGGAGGACTTCCCCATTTCTACCTCTGTGTTGGATAGCATCCATGTTTTTTTTGAGTCTCGGATCTGAGTTGGTGACATAAATTGCCTTTGGTGAGTTGGATTTTATGCCTAGATCATTCTAGTCGGTTGCCCTGATGTGTGGCTTAGTGTGAAATTCCCTCTAGTCACATGAGTTGTTGTTGGCTAAAACTTGAAGCACATGTACTACTTATGTAAATGATTGGAAATCTCTTATGAAAGCCTATTGAAATTAAATTCTAGAATGTGTTTCTAAACACACAATGAATTAAAGGATAAAGCAATGAAATGCTAAAGTAGCCCTCGAAGGGTCCAAAAAGGTCTAAAAAGCAATGGTTAAATAAATGCTAAATCTAAAGATTGTTGACCTCATAAATGTAAAATTGTAAATATAACTTGGATGCAAGCCGCGATTAGTTGTGCTTTTAAGCGCATGAAAAATCCCAGAGGCGTCATATATGCCAAAAAGGCCATGGAAATTAAATGAATGATCCTAATGAACTTGGATCAACTTGATGTAGACATGATGCCAAGGTTGAATAAGCACTCTATAAAAAACTTATCCATTTGTGAGGCATTGCCATTCCCTGTGTTTACCTTGTCCAGCATAGTGTGTAGCTTCCCCTCTCCCCGTCCAAAGTATCACTTAGTTGAGTTGGTCAAGTCATCCCTTTTACCTAGACTTGTCCTTAGCCTTCACCCTTTGCTAGCAGTTAGGCCATGTCCATTGGATGAAGTATGTCTTTAAAATTGTGGTGCAAGTAACTTATAAATAACATTAAATATATATGTATTAACTGCGACTTGATTGATGTTTATACTTTAAGTTAAGCTGTGAATATGGTTAAAGGAACATGTCTTAGTCATTTGTTCTAATCTAATCTTTGGTTGTATTTTGACCTCGTCAAACATGGTTTGACCATGGTCATTCTTGGAATCCGTAATGAGATGGACCACTTATGCTTTACGATATTGATCTATGGTCCCACATACACCTATTGATGATTCCATATGTTGGACATATGCTCCAGATGATGATTAATACAATTGGTCAGTTTTATTATTATTTCCAAATCATCATATTTTATACTGTCCAAGTATGGTGGACCCTACAGATGACCCCATGGGTTATCATGAGGTGTATGAGTACTCATATCTAGTGGATTTGGGTATTTTGGATCCATTGAGGCACTTATCTTTCAGTTTTGGGCACTCATGGGCATGATAGTAGCAGTTATCCACTTGTTGACCAATTTGGGCATGTTGATGTGGCAGGAACAGCAGGAGCATTGGAGGCAATTTGTTTCCTAGGGCGCTACATAGGAAGAGGGTGGTCCAACCACTTTTTTTTACCATTATACCCCCCTTCTAGACATGATGGCACCTTCAAATTGATAGCGCAGGCACCCTAGAGGCAGTTTTTGGCACTTTCATGGTTTTCAGGAGGATTAAAAAATGGATTAAAAAGGTCATTGAGGAATTGTATTTGGGAAATTGAGGCAAGATTTTGGCACTTGGTCTGCTTAGAGGTCATCCATGGTGTATCCCCCTTCTTCTAGATCAGTTTGCACCAGTCAGTGAGGTCCACATGGGCTACAAGAGCTCTTTTATTGTATTTCTCTCTCTGATGATGGGGACAGGATTTGATCATTTGTATACTTGGACATGTCATAGATTCATATTTTATATTATTGTGCCATGGGGTCATGCTAGTGAAGGGTATTAATACCTCCTATCCCCACCATGTGCTCCTACTGACTTGTCTTAGTCCTATTTTTGTGGCACACATGTTATTAGCCACCCCCATGTATAATGTCACCCCTCATTGAGCTTTTTAGGCTATGACGTCATCACTTAGTGAGTGATCCATGTCTTATATTGTATTGGCCCATCTTAGCCATTGATTAGATTGTTATATCTTTTGATCTCAACCACTAGTTTTCAAAAGTGGTTTAGGATTTTGGTCTTTCTCTCCTATAAAAGGAGGAGACCCCCTCATTGTAAAGACATCTAGAGATTTTCGGCTCTTGGCTATTGGAATAAAATTCTATCTTTTGGATTAATGCTTGGATCTTGGAATGGATGTTGGTTGTGATGATTGTAAATGCTTTGTCCATTGCACTGGAGGATATGTTGTAGATTTCTTGCATCTTTTGCCATATTTTTTATTTACAGGTGAAGAAGACATCTTGGAGAAATGCGTATTGGTGGGGAGGATTTCCCTACAGCTTCTTTCCAAATCGTGGATCAAACAGGGAGTGGTCTTGTCTTTGTACCAATCATTCTTTGTCATCTATTTCTTAGCTTGTATCTACCCTCATCTTGTTAGACTGATTGATGCTTTGTCTCCTTGGTTTTGACAGGTTAGAGGGGCACACGTGTGGGCTTGGACAAGTCATTTTGGCAAGATGGATTCAAAATATTCCATTTGATCTTTGGCAAAGTAATCCTCATCTCAACTAGCATTCATCTCATCCTTGATTTATCCATGGTTTCTAGATCATAAAACCCTCATAATCAAAACCCTTGTAATTTTTATTTTTCATATCTACTTGGATCTAGCATGATTTTGGGGACGAAACTTAAAACCCACCTCTATAGTATCCACGACAATTCAGATCTATAGTTTGGTGGTGATTGGCCTTCATTTGACCCATTTCCCAAGGCATATTGGTCTCTCCAAGGGAAGTCGCATTCCTTGAGGGATACTAATTTATTGGTTCCAAGACATGGGTAGGAGAGATTGTTGCTTCATTGAAAAGATCATCCCCTAAAACCTACCTCTAGTGCTTCACCTTGTTGATTTTCACCTCGTGGGCCCCATTCCTCATTTTGAGGGTTGTGCGCCACTTGGGTCACTAGGTGATGCATTAGATCTATGGCGATCTAGCCATGGCATGTGCTTGACATTGAAAACCCACCTTGATATTCATCTTCACTATCTCGATCTATAATTTGGTGGAAATTCGGCTCCATTTGCCCCTTCATCCAAGGCACTAGTCCTCCTTGAGGCAATTCGCACTCCTTGGATAGGTGGGATTTTGTTAGATCCCATACTTGGGTATTTCTATTTATTTTCCTAATCCATAGATCCATGCCATAGCATACCCCTAGTGCCATTTCATTTCAACTTTGACCTTGTGGGCCCAATTTGGACCGTTTTTCACTTTTTAAGGAGTGGGCCCCACTTGGGTACTTTTCTTTGGCATTAGATCTATCTAGATCTACTATTCCTAATCCATAAGTGACACTATATCACACTTGGTTGAACCTTTGTCACCTCCCTAAGCCTCTTCAACCAACCCCTAACCATCTTGGGTCTACTTATCATCCTAGATCTAGATCTTGTTTTATCTTGGTCTCCTACTCTTTCATCATCACATTTCCCTAGGAGATCTACATTACATTCGCTAGCCTTCATTGGATAAGCTAGGGTCTCCCCCTTGGTCTTGATTTGTCTTGATCTAAAGTGAAGGTTTCCTCGGTTGACGTGACACCCACTTGCATTGGGAACCGTGGAAAGCCTTGGGCCACCTCTTTAGTTGTCGAACACCTCTACCATCCTGGATGGGATACCTTTAGGGACAACTACAAGTTGTGTGATAAAATTCTTGGTGTTGTTTCCGGGGAGATAGAGGTTTACCTTAGGTGTTTGTGAGTATCCATGCATAATTCATATCTTATCCCATCCGGTTCAATCTAGATGGTTACCATTTAAATCCTTAACTAAACATAGCCATCTATTTGTCACTCATTCTCTCCCCGCTTATAAACGACATACATCTTGGTAGAAGAGTTTTAAATTCTACCTGGAAAATCCAAATCGTGACTCCACTAAGGAACGACCTCATGAGCATCCTTACAACCTTAGAATTAGAACTAATTTAAACCAATTGGAAGGAACCCCACTTGTTTATCATAAAAGAGATCCCAAAGTCCAATCATCTAATTTCTTTTGGAAAATTGTTAACTCTGATTCTCCAAACGGCTTCTTGGGATCCCCTTCAACTAATTCGGTTCCTCCTTTATCTCCTAATATAAACTTAAGTCCGGAAAATCAAATGGTTGGAACAACTCAAACTAATCCTGGAAACAATACTCAAACCAATCCTCTTGTTACTCGTAGATTTGGGAACAAGGCAAAAGCTTCACCTTTAGATTTTTCTCAAATCCTTGATGCTCCCCATGATATGCCTGACAAGTATTTTGAAAATATCCCTAAGTTCAATGGGAATTGTGTGACCTCCATTGAGGACCACATTGAAAATGTCTGTGATCATATGGAAGCTTATGGGGCTGAAGAAGAAGATGTGTTTATGAGGGGTCTTTTTGCATCCTTGGAGGGTGATGCTTGCAAATGGTTTGACCATTTTCCTACATCATCAATCATAGGATATGATGTTTTCACTGAAAAACTTAAGCATGAGTGGTCAGTTAAGTTAGATGGGCGTTTCCTTTTGAACCAACTTTTTGAAATCAAGAAGAAAGAAAATGAGTCTGTCCATGAATTTAACCTTCTCTTTGATAAGATAGTGGCCAACATTCCAAATAACATTATGCCTCCTAAGCAAGTTGTTTTAATTAATTACCTCAATGTATTTGAGGGATACCTTGGCTATCACTTAAAGGATAAAGACCCCAACAACTTAAAAGTAGCACAACATAATGCTAGGAAGGCTGAGGAAAATGTTGCTTCCATGGGGAAGCAAAATTTCTTTGACCTTGTCAATACCTCGTCTTCTAGATCTGAGCCCAAGTTTAAAAGGTGGAAAGAGCCAAGTAAGGATCCCAATGATATGATGGAGAGCATGCATGAAATGATGAAAAAATTAACTCTCCTGACTAGGGATCTAGCTAAGAGAAAAGAGTCGGAAAGGTATAGGCAACCTCATGGCCCAAAGCCTTATTGGAACCAACAAAAGAAGCCTAATGAAGGTGATATAAGAAACCCCGTGATCCAAACGCCACCTGAACCTCCTGTTATTAACTGGTCAAAAGAGAAAAAGGTGGATGATCCTGAGTATCTCACTCATGGTGCAGATACTCCTGATTCTCCAAAGAACATTAACTGGGTTGAAAACTTAGATTTTGACAAGGACTTTGAAAGAATTTTGATTGATCATGAGGAAGAGTCTATAAAAGACCCCAGTCCTAGATTTCCCATTTATGCCATTGAACAACCCGGAAGTAGTGGCCAAGCTCCTCTTAGAACCTATCAACGAATAAATTATGGCCAAAATCCTACCCCTTTCATTGAAAGAAAGAATAGTGAGCTGCCTAGCCCAGTGAGTGAGCCAGTTCCTCTTCCTGAGTATGACTTAGATATCAACATTGAAACAGAATTGGAAAAAGCTATGCACGACATTCCACTCACTGAATTAATGAAAATACCATCAATAAAAGAGCAAGTGATAGAGTTTTTCGAGAGTATTCTTGAGACTATCACAAATAATGGTGAAGATCCATCTCTTCCAGACTCGGCACCTAGTGCTATGGTTGAATAAGAGGAGGATCCTCCCATTAACATCCAAACTGCTTTATATGAGAGGAAGAATGGTGGCCACCAACCTTTTTATCTTACACTTTGTATTGGTGACACCCTTCTTCATAAATGTATGTTGGATTCTGGTGCTTCCATGAATGTCATGCATTTCCAAGTTATGGAAGCCATGGGATTAAAAATAACTAGGCCTTATGGGAACATGTGTGGAATTGATTCTAGACCAGTTCAAGTTTTTGGTTTAATAAAGAACTTAAGAGCGGACTTATTTTCATGCCCTGATATATCCATGCTACTGGACATAGTAGTCATAGATCTACCCTCAGCTTACGGAATTTTCCTTTGTGGGAAGTGGTCTGCTGGACTAGGGGGGCATCTTCAAATGGAATTATCATATGCTACTATCCCCAACTCTGATGGGTCATTGGTTAGGGTATATCGGGAACCATTTTACGATGTCCACCTTGAAATTTATGAGGATGGTGTAAGGAACACTTATGGTGAGGGTGAGTTACTTCTTGAGGTCATCTTTATGGTCATGGGTATCCATAATGAGGATTCTAGTATAGGAAGAGAAGAGATTTGGAGATACTTTTGAGATGATAGTTCTTCTGAGGAAGAAAGGGAAAGAGCTATTGCTGCTAGAGAAATGAACCTTGATTTAATTCATGGTGTGAAGTTTCAGAAGAAATTAGAGATTTTAACCAACTTAGTGATGTAGGGCCACACATTGATCAACCTGAGCCCATCACTGAAACAAACAGCTCTGAGACTATTTTAGATCAAATAAGAAGGGGTGAAGTAATACCTAGGACGATTAATGAATGGCTTGAATTGGTTGACCTTAACATGGAAAGACGAAGGCAAGGGCTTGATCCCATCATTCCTTGGGCAAATAACAATGAAGGAACACATCCTTCCCATGATGTGGGAAGTGATGAAGAACCAACTGAGTATCATTTTATTGATGTTCCTGATCATTTATCTCATCCATCTTTGGAATATGGAGTGTTAAGAAAAGTGAATGACAACTCTATGAGTTGGAAAGAACATGCCTTGATACATGATGCTCCTAGAGAAGAGTTCTCATTGAACAATCTAGCCATTTTTCAGGAAGAGCCTCACACCAACATAGCAACCACTGAAGATAGTTTGTCTTTGCAATATATGTTACTTAGGGACATCCCTAGTTTTCTTATCCCTAGTGATTTATATTGGTGAAGAGAGTATGAACTCTACTGATACATTTCACACTCCTACTTCTTCACCAACATCTTTGGACATGGGAGCTCAGGATGCTTCTAGCATGGTTCCAAGTCTTCCGTCATTTCCCACTACTCATTTGGTAATTTTAGAGAGTATGGTTGTTCCTATCCCATATGGAGAAGGTAGTAGTAGAAGTGTTGAAAATCAAAACCTACCATCTCCAGTGAATGTGGAAGAAGAGGATGTTGTTAGGGACTTTTGGACTATGGGAGAAACCCCCAAGTATATCACTCACCCACATGTTGAAAAACCAAGAGTTGAAACTCCTAGGAGAAAAGTGATTCAGGAAGTCCTTGTTGGTAGGGTAGCCATTCCTTTAAACGGTGGACCTTGTCATGTCCCAAATTTGGAATTGGGTCACAATGGCCTAATCACATTAGCCATATTCATTAGAGTTTGTAAAATTGATGTTAAGGGTCAAATAATTGCCAAGGAGGAAAATTACTAGTTTCCTAGGTTTGGGGTGGAAGCTTTGAGATTTGGAATAAGGGGGATAATAAATGATGTTTAGACATTAGAAGGGTTCAAGTATTTAATAAATAGAGTGAATAAAGAAATTCAAGAGAAATACTAAGTGACAAATGGTTTTGGAGACATATGGAGGATGTGGGACCCACACTAGCTTGATTTTTCATAATACATGGTATCTCTCTTTTGCAAATTCGAATTAATGGGAATGTGAACACTCTTGGGTGAGTTGTTAAGTCATAACACATGTCATTGAGCATCTTAGGTCGAATTTGGAAGGATTGGTAACCTCCATGGAAGATAAAGAGTCAAAGTGGAAGTTTGTGGACACTTGGGCTAGATTCCCTAGCCCCTATGACACCAATGATGGAGCATCTATGACAAATATGACAAATTGCAGACCTGACCTCTGACATCTGACCACTATGACATGTCAGCCCCAAAAATAGGCTCAAAGAAGGCGAATTTGGGATTTGGAGAAGCCAAAGAGACTCAAAATCGAATTTGGGAGTTGGAGAAGCCAAAGAGACTCAAAATCGAATTTGGGAGAAGATGGAAGGTTGGAACTAGGAGACAAGTGGCAAATGTGGAATATTTCCTAAATGAAAATCTATTGAATCTATTGAGAGGATTTCAACCCTTAGAAGTCTAATTATGGTTATAAAATGTAGAAATGAAGTATGAGAATGGATTTTGATCATTTGTAGAATTTGCAATTGCATTTGTGAAGAGGGAGAGCTAGTGGATGACTAGTTTCTTGCCTTAGCCAATTTCGAGGGTGAAAGATTCCCATCCAAGTTGGCAATTGGAAAGGCCATTCAGACCTTTCATTTGGAGCTTTAATGGAGTCTTTATTTTCAGGTGTAAGCTACATGGAAGCTCATGGTTTCTTCTATTGCAGCTCGCTCCTTCAACCATTTCCAGTTTTGATGGCATATTCTTGATCCTTGAGGGAGGGCGTTTTTGGTGAGCTATTGTACTCTTTGGGGGAGCTTATAATGCCCCATTTCTTTTTTAATATGAATTAAATACTCTTTTCTTCATCTCCAAAAATTTTCAGGTCGAAATTCCAAGTAGAAATGTATAAATCTCATTTTTAATGGAAGAACATTGCCATTTCCCCACTACCTTGTTGTGAGCCAATGTATTGATGATGATTTCGAATGAATGGATGATTCTCTGATATATTTGTGATAAATATACTGCCATGGATTTCTTATACAAGTTTCATGTACTGTACTTGAGCATTTGAAGCATTTTTACTCAGTTTAATTGCATTGGGAGAAGAAATAGTGCCATTTCCCCAAGGGTCGAATTGGGGATTTTTGCAGTTGAATGGGAGAGGGTGAGAACAGTTGTAATAAACCATTAATGGTGCATATGAGACCTTAATAACATACTTAACACATTACATACCTCTGTTCATAAATTTGAGTGGGTTTGGAGGCATTTGGGAAGCCATTTTCAGTACTTACCTTAGGGGGATTTGAACCCCAAATTACTTGTAAAATTGCATACTTGGTCCAGAATATTAAGAGAGTTTGCAGAGGTCTTTTGGTGGACATGTGTTATCCCTGAACATCATATTAAATTCCTAATATCATTCATAAACCTTCCTTGAATATTTTAAGGCATTAGGAGTCAATTTGAGACCTAGAGACCAATACTAGTCAAAGGGAAATCACTAGTAAAGTTACCTACATTGACCAGAATTGAAAGAGTATTTGCAGAAGTGTTTTAAAGGTACAAAGGAATACCTGAAACACATATTTATGTTCTAATATCATTCATATACCTTCTCAGAAGATTTGGGATCATTTGGGGCAAATTTGGGACCTAGAGATCGAAACTAGTCAAAGGTCGAACCAAGGAAAAAAGTGGAAAATTGCAATTTTAATAAAATTCCTAATAAGGGACATTACAGTGGTATCAGAGCATGGTCCTTGCACCTGTGTATTAGGTACATACATTCAAGAATAATTGGCAGCCATGTCTTACTATTATGATGAATCCTATGAGTACAATTCTTATGAGGAATATGTAGATTTTATGGGCAATATGAAGCAGAATGTGAATGGTATGAGGAAGAGGTGCCATCATGCAACACTTCTTACAATTTCAAGAGAAATGAAGATTATTCTTATGACTTTAAATCTGATGAATATGAGTGTGTCACACCAACCAAGGATAATTCTATGAGTGAGTTCCAAAGATGGAGAGCAAAATATAAAACCTTGCCCCAACAATATCAAAAATATCAAGAATATCTTGCTTTTAGCAAAATTACACAAAATGCCATGTCTTTTGAGTACTATGCTGAACATGTTTTTGAAAATAGGCCCAAAAATGAAGATGTCGAGTTAGTGAAGAAAGGTTTATGCCCTTCTTGTAAAAACCCTTGGAGCGAGTATCATATATGTGTGCATGAAATGATGTCCTCCTTGAGGAGGGCTTTTGAGATTTATTCAAGAAGAGATTCCAAATATATTGATCCTAAGGAAAACAAGGGGCAAAATGCATCATCTTGCTTTAAGGAGCAAAAGGAAGAGACATCACAAGAGCATGAAGAAGATTCTATTGAAAATATGGAAGATCATTTCGAGACACCTTCTAGCTTAGACATGAACCAAAGAGAATCTACTGATGGATGCTTAAACTATGAAGGAGTACCTACTGATGGGTGCTCACACCTCTATGTCGGTGACATAAATATCACTTTTGAAAGTGTTTCTACAAGTACAAGTTTCATTAAGCATGATAATGAAGACCTTGTATCAGTTGAAGAAGAACCAAGATCAACTTCCCCATCACCACTTGAGCTTCATGAAGTTGGTCCAAGAAAAATTGAAGAAGATGAGGAGGTTCATTTGCAAGAGCCTCATTTTCTTGAAGGGTCCTTAAATATGAATGAAAATAAGATCCAAGAGTCCCTCAGCATTCTCCATGACACTCAAGCATTGGTGTCAAATTCTTGTTGGAAAGCTACTTCATTGGAGGAAACATCCTTCCTTGAAGACATGGAGAAGATTCAAAGAGCAATGTGCCACATCAAAGGTAATTTCACGTCTTTGCTTTTTGATAGAAACCATTTGTTTGAGCTTAATGAATTGTTACATGATGCATACTTGAAGAATAATGAGGATATTCATAAGCTCACAATTCAAAATGAGCAACTTCTTGAAAAGTTGCAAGATACTTGTTTTTCCTCCTATGTTTCAGATTGTCAAATGGTAGATTGTTTGGAGGATTCTCATGACATGGTGGATCATGAGAAATGTGAAAATTTGAATGTTTTTGATGTGTTTGAAGATGAACTTGAAGATATCCAAACACTTGATGTGGTGGAAGAGTAATTTGAATTGCCTCTTGATGAAGGTTATGCAATTTTTAAAGAAGAGCATGATTCCTCTACATTGGAACCAAACTATGACAAAGAGTTCACACTTTTGAAGGAGCTGCATGATACTACCCACATGGATCCTTCCCATGATGAAACTCCTGAACTTTTTGATCATTTGGGTGAGTTAGTACATTCTCCTACATCCTACAATTCCATGTTTTGCAGTATTAGTCTCAATGAAGTATGGGTGAAAGGGTTCTTTTTTATGGTGCCACATGAGGAGTATGGAACTCCTATATTTAACTTTTATGATGACATGGTTGGAGCACATTCTTATTCACATTTGCAGCAGCATAATTTGTCACTTTATGATGATTCACATCTACATGGATGCACCTATGATATGGATTTGAGTCACTTGAATACTCATGGTTTTTCTTGCTCAACACTGGGTTCATTTGATGTTAGAGGAACTTCATCCAACACTTGGATGAATAGATTTATGATGGGAGAAAATTTTTGTTGGCAGCCACATACTTTGTTACATATTTATGATTCTCACATTCATGGATGTATGGGTGAGACTTCTTTGAGTCATTTGAAGTCTCCTTGTTTTTTCTGCTCATTATTTGGTTCAGATTCTAGTGGAGATCTTCATTCACTTCTTGGATGAAAGAATACATGGCTGAATATTTTGATGCATATCACATCCTTTTGGAGCAGCATTATAGGACATGGGATCCTCACCTATGTCATTGGAGCAGATTTGATTGGTCACTTGAAGCTTGTATGCACTTGGAAAATGGTGGTCTACTTGCTTGGAGGTATAAGCACTTTCATGACTCTTTGATGAAGCATATCCTTGATGTACATTTTCATTATGTTGTTATGTACTTTGATGATATATATTTGGTACTCATGATGTTTGGAAGAATGCATACAAGAAAATGGGATCCAGGAATCCTCTTATCTAATGGTGTAGGTTGGAGAGCACAATTAATTGTTGGGGTGCAATACAAGCAATGGGACCCTGGAATAATTTTTGTCTCATTGGTTTCATTTTTTTGGGGGAATCAAGCAGCATGGGAGATGGATTCCCCACTTAATAAAGTGATTTTAATAAGAGTAGTGCAGCAGCAAGCATGGTGGTTCCTCTCTAAAATATTCATGGAAACTCAAAGACTCAAGGTTTGGCAATTCAATGGCAACTTCAAAGAATTATACAGAAAGCAGGTTCTTCAACACCCATGTTTGAAATTGCTTGAGGACAAGCAATATTGGGAAGGGAGGATTTGTCATGTCCCAAATTTGGAATTGGGTCACAATGGCCTAATCACATTAGCCATATTCATTAGAGTTTGTAAAATTGATGTTAAGGGTCAAATAATTGCCAAGGAGGAAAATTACTAGTTTCCTAGGTTTGGGGTGGAAGCTTTGAGATTTGGAATAAGGGGGATAATAAATGATGTTTAGACATTAGAAGGGTTCAAGTATTTAATAAATAGAGTGAATAAAGAAATTCAAGAGAAATACTAAGTGACAAATGGTTTTGGAGACATATGGAGGATGTGGGACCCACACTAGCTTGATTTTTCATAATACATGGTATCTCTCTTTTGCAAATTTGAATTAATGGGAATGTGAACACTCTTGGGTGAGTTGTTAAGTCATAACACATGTCATTGAGATTCTTAGGTCGAATTTGGAAGGATTGGTAACCTCCATGGAAGATAAAGAGTCAAAGTGGAAGTTTGTGGACACTTGGGCTAGATTCCCTAGCCCCTATGACACCAATGATGGAGCATCTATGACAAATATGACAAATTGCAGACCTGACCTCTGACATCTGACCACTATGACATGTCAGCCCCAAAAATAGGCTCAAAGAAGGCGAATTTGGGAGTTGGAGAAGCCAAAGAGACTCAAAATCGAATTTGGGAGTTGGAGAAGCCAAAGAGACTCAAAATCGAATTTGGGAGAAGATGGAAGGTTGGAACTAGGAGACAAGTGGCAAATGTGGAATATTTCCTAAATGAAAATCTATTGAATCTATTGAGAGGATTTCGACCCTTAGAAGGATAATGATGGTTATAAAATGTAGAAATGAAGTATGAGAATGGATTTTGATCATTTGTAGAATTTGCAATTGCATTTGTGAAGAGGGAGAGCTAGTGGATGACTAGTTTCTTGCCTTAGCCAATTTCGAGGGTGAAAGATTCCCATCCAAGTTGGCAATTGGAAAGGCCATTCAGACCTTTCATTTGGAGCTTTAATGGAGTCTTTATTTGCAGGTGTAAGCTACAGGGTAGCTCATGGTTTCTTCTATTGCAGCTTGCTCCTTCAACCATTTCCAGTTTTGATGGCATATTCTTGATCCTTGAGGGAGGGCGTTTTTGGTGAGCTATTGTACTCTTTGGGGGAGATTCTAATGCCCCATTTCTTTTGTAATATGAAGTAAATACTCTGTTCTTCATCTCCAAAAATTTTCAGGTCGAAATTCCAAGTAGAAATGTATAAATCTCATTTTTAATGGAAGAACAATGCCATCTCCCCACTACCTTGTTGTGAGCCAATGTATTGATGATGATTTCGAATGAATGGATGATTCTCTGATATATTTGTGATAAATATACTGCCATGGATGTTTTATACAAGTTTCAAGTACTGTACTTGAGCATTTGAAGCATTTTTACTCAGTTTAATTGCATTGGGAGAAGAAATAGTGCCATTTCCCCAAGGGTCGAATTGGGGATTTTTGCAGTTGAATGGGAGAGGGTGAGAACAGTTGTAATAAACCATTAATGGTGCATATGAGACCTTAATAACATACTTAACACATTACATACCTCTTTTCATAAATTTGAGTGGGTTTGGAGGCATTTGGGAAGCCATTTTCAGTACTTACCTTAGGGGGATTTGAACCCCAAATTACTTGTAAAATTGCATACTTGGTCCAGAATATTAAGAGAGTTTGCAGAGGTCTTTTGGTGGACATGTGTTATTCCTGAACATCATATTCAATTCCTAATATCATTCATAAACCTTCCTTGAATATTTGAAGGCATTTGGAGTCAATTTGAGACCTAGAGACCAATACTAGTCAAAGGGAAATCACTAGTAAAGTTACCTACATTGACCAGAATTGAAAGAGTATTTGCAGAAGTGTTTTAAAGGTACAAAGGCATCCCTGAAACACATATTTATGTTCTAATATAATTCATATACCTTCTCAGAAGATTTGGGATCATTTGGGGCAAATTTGGGACCTAGAGATCGAAACTAGTCAAAGGTCGAACCAAGGAAAAAAGTGGAAAATTGCAATTTTAATAAAATTCCTAATAAGGGACATTACAGACCTCCCAGGTTTGATGCAATTCCTCCTGATAGGAATTCAAGGATAGTCACACCTCAACCTCAGTGCAATTCTGATATCCAGCCAATTCCCATTCATAATATTGAAGCCATCCCTGAGTCTGTAAATCATCGTAGGTTTTCCATCGGTGACAGGGTCGTTATTCCTAATGATTTATTTTACATACGATCCAGGGGATATGGTGACTTTTGGGTTGGACCGCCCACTGTCGAGTATTGCATTGATGATATGTGTTTCCTCACTACTGGGACTGTTCAACATATCATGCTACCTATCAACCAGAGAGAGTTAAGGGATTACATACCTGACTCTACCTGAGTTAGGACTTTGCTTGCATTCCTAGAGTAGATAGGTCTTCAAATAAGCTCGTTTGAGCAGTAGGATTTGTGTGCCTTTTTTCTTTTTTTGAGTGTTGAGTATTGCGAGTTTTCTTTTCTTTTTCTTTTGATGATCCTTTGAGTTTATCTTCTAAGTTCTTTTCCTTCTTGTTGAGTTGTTTGATTGAGTTGAGTCTTTCTCCTTCCTAATATTTTCTCATCTCTTGCATGCATTTATAAAACTTGAAAATGGTTAAAGTTTTCTTGAGTTTTGAGTGTTTGTTGTTCTTCGGTGTCAAGTGGGTTGAGTATGCCTTTTTAGAAAATCCTTCCTTCCTCCTGCACAGTAAAATAAGTAAAATTTGCATGTTATGTTAGTTTAGTATTTCCAATATGCATTTCAGTTTCTGCTATAGAATAGATTTCATTTTCAGCATTTATTTTATATTTTATCCCACACATGCATCACGAGGTATTTTAGTGGCCATGGGTGCATATACAGGTGCAAATAAAAGATGAAATCAAAGATGAAATCAAAGATGGTGAGTGTTGGATTGAATATTGATGTAGAGCAGTTCGAGACCAGAGATTCTGAGGTTCTCAAGCGCTCTCTCCCTTAGATCACTTGTCCCAGCTGGAGCCAGAGGTTATCACACCATAGTAGCTAGGCTACTATTCTTGCTGAGCAGATATCTGCACTTTTCAGAGATTTTCCTTTACAGAGATCAACTACGATGAGCAGATTCATTTATGATCACTTACACATCAGAGCAGTTTATATCAGACATTGTGCAGACCTTGTGCCAAGGATGAGCCTTGAGATCCTAGATTTGATGACCAATATGACCTTTTGTTCCATACATTTTCATTCCATTTCTCAGAGTTCCAGTTGTATTATTGCAACGGTGTTTCAGTGGTTCTAGATGATGGTTATTTATCATATGCAGTGATATGGCCATTAGACTTGTGATTGTTAGCATTGGACTATTATCTTGTTGTTTTGGTCATGTTCATAGCATTAACTTGGTATATAACTCATGATGTGGCAGTATTATTTAATAAATGAAATGAACTATCTTGGTTGGATGAAAATAATGAATTGGATGTATTACTTGCAATTTAAGGTTTACTGACTATACTCATTGGTTTCATTGCCCTCCTGTGAGAATGGACATGGTATTTCCTGACTTCTATGTTTGCTAGATTAGGCACCACATTCAGTTGACTCCATCCATCCATGACCTTCCCTATTTTGGTTTTCACCTTGACTTGCCTTTTTTACTTTTGATATGGAGGACTTCCCCATTTCTACCTCTGTGTTGGATAGCATCCACATTTGTTTTGTGTCTCGGCTCTGAGTTGGTGACAGAACTTGCCTTTGGTGAGTTGTATTTTATGCCTAGATCATTCTAGTCGGTTTCCCCGATGTGTGGCTTAGTGTGAAATTCCCTCTAGTCACATGAGTTGTTGTTGGTTAAAACTGGAAGCACATGTACTACTTATGGAAATTATTGGAAATCTCTTATGAAATCCTATTGAAATTAAATTCTAGAATGTGTTTCTAAACACACGATGAATTAAAGGCTAAAGCAATGAAATTGTAAAGTATCCCTCGAAGGGTCCAAAAAGGTCTAAAAAGCAATGGTTAAATATATGCTAAATCTAAAGATTGAGACCTCATAAATCTAATTATACCCCGGATGCAAGTTGCGATTAGTTGTACTTTTAAGTGCATGCAAAATCCTAGAGGGGTCATATAGGCCAAAAAGGCCATGGAAATTAAATGAATGATCCTAATGAACTTGGATCAACTTGATGTAGACATGATGCCAAGGTTGAATAATTACTCTCTAAACAACTTATCCATTTGTGAGGCACTGCCATTCCATTTTTTTACCTTGTCCGGCACAGTGTGTAGCTTCCCCTCTCCCCGTCTGTTATAGCGTAATTTTCCACCTTTTGAGCATCGGTACTCTTTGGCCTGCAGGCTCCATTTCACTTACTCAGATCCACTTTATATCCTTCAGACACTATTTTTCCCTATTTTTTCCCTTGTACGCTAGCTGCATCATTACAACGGGCGTACCCACGAGTTGCATCACTATAGCCCACGAGTAGCATGTAAAATGGTAAAAATCACTAGTTTATTACTTTTTACTCCCAAAAAGCGGTCATAGGGTGACCTTTGGCCCTCCATTTGCCCTGAAATGTATCGATGTATCCTTTCACTTACCTTTGGGAGGACTATATATTGAGCACATATGGATTATGGATGGGAGGAGAAAGGAGAGCAAGAGAACTCTAGTGGATTTTTTCCTTATCTTGAGTCTACACTCATTGATCCTTGTAGTTGTGAACCTTTTATGTTCACCTTCCAAACTCCCATCATAGTTTGAGTTTGCCATTCCATGGAGGATTGAAGTGGTGGAGGCACAAGTGGATTGATCCAGATCTTGGTTCAGATTGGTTGCCGGCAAGAGGTCGTATCACATTGTACTTCTTGTTATTTATTAATAGAAATACTCATATTCTCATCCATTAATGTTGTGAATGTTGTTTACATTACATTGGGTTGCATTTACTTATAATAGCATGGACCACTTCTATTGATGATGTTAATGTTGTTTATATATTACATGCATTTGTTTTATATTGGTTGTCAAGACTAATTTGCAGGTTCAAGCGCATGAGTGGAAAAGATCCAATGGGGATCTACATCAAACGTTTGGATCGAGGTTGGTTATATTCTTCATTATCTTAGCATTGTCATTTATATAGCATAGTTTTGATAATTGAGTTAATTTCTAGTAGTCAGCTGTCTGTTGTGTCTACCCCAAGCCATAGTGAGTTTTCTCTAACACAGAAATGGCGACTCCGCTGGGGAAAACATCCATTTTTGGGGAGTTTTGAGCATTAGTCCTTAATTAGAGTTTTTGTTTGTCGAAGCTCTATGTCATTGATTGGCCATCTAGATACACTATAGAAAACTGGTTTTTTCTGAGCCATTGGACTCTTTGTTTGCCCGTTTTCCTTTCCTTACCCACGGGTGAGCTTAGCTCTGCCCGCGTACACCCACCTCTGTTTACTCTACTACTCACGGGTACCCACAGGTATTCCTTTGACAGTAGCGTACAACTCCGACTTTGGTTGATTTATGACTTTTGGTTGTTGCTGGGTTGGCTTTGGATGATCCTAAGTCTTTGTTGGCCTGATTCTTGACTGTTCCATGCCTTGGTTGTGACTAGAACTCTTCTTTTCTCTTGGTTGAGCCTTGTTGGTTTTTTACCCATCTTTGGATTTAGCCTTGTTGGTTTTTTTCCTTTTGAGCTCATTCCGTTGGCTGAGTCTTACTATTTGGTATCTGCTGGGTTATCTTAGTGATCTCCTTGGCATATCAGTGTCTAGATAGTAGGATTTTGCTTGTATTTTTCATTTCCTTATATTGAAAAATACAAAAAAAAACATATAGTTTTGCATTTTCCTTTTGTTTATAAGAGAAAATACAAAAAAAAATTGATTTTATGTATTGCATCTTGCATTGAGTGCTTGCTGCCTTCATTTAGGTTCTGCTTGTGCATTGAAAATATAAAAGGATTGCATTTTTATTTCGAAACCGTTGGATTGATTTTGCATGCTAGTGGCATTGTTTTTATTGGATAGATGAGTCTAGGATTTGACGATTTTGCATACTATTGAGTCATACACATCACTAGTTTCACAACCATATCCCTTGAGTAACCACAGCCATTAAAATTAACGCTTAATCTTAAAATTGATTAGAGCAATTTTATTTATAGGGTACACCAACTAGCATAGGTTTAGAGTCTTGGAATAGATAATTGTGAGTTAACAATCCAAGACTACTAGACGAAACATTAGGTGTCTAACCAGGGAGTGGAGGAATCCATGGTATACATCGGTGTTCTCAGGAAGCTCTACTCAAACTAGAGTTAAGCACGAGGTCATGGGAGTTTGGTTGAGGAGATATCCCTCTGATACCGGATGAACGTGGGAGATATTTCCAGGATTTGTTCGTATCTGGGGACTCTTGGGTAATTTGACCCTCATTGAGTTTTGGGCTCAGCTACCCTGCCCATACAACGAATCCCACCTACGATTGTCCCCTTGAGCATTGGTTATATTTTAGTGACCATAGTTTCCTTACCTAGGTATCGCATAGGGTACTTGCAGTGGTTATGTTGTTTATGTCCTGAGTCAGATAGGGATTGGACAACACAGGTGTTTGTTGCTGAGGGTTACGGCCCTTTGCACGCAGTGCAGCCTGGGTGTCTCTATAACTGATTCTGTTACCTCCGGCTATAGTTTGGGAATCTCAAGCCTCTCCTATGCGAGACATACCAGCTCTAGTGTCAGGATCTCATTTAGCCACTCTGTTTGTCTGCTCTTGGTTGTAGTTTCTCTAGGTGTGTGCTTTTGATTTACTATTTTTGATCGATAGTTGGCCTTTAGGTGACATTTTGATTTTACAGTCTCTCCGAAGATATCATGGCACGGAGTCCTGCTCTCCGTCGATCTCGTCGGTTGGTTGGTTTACCAACTACCGAGCTTAAAAGTCGTGTCAAGAAGGGACGCCGTCGGGCTCCATCCAAATCTTTGGATTCTTACGAGACATATGTTATCAACGCCATGACTGCACACTCTAGAATGAGAGAAATCCCGACCAGTCCTTTGGGTAGAGTTGAGCACACTTCCAACACCCCTACTCCTCGTGAGGCATGGAGGGGTGATCCACCAGAGACCCAACCTAGTTTGTTTGGTCCGGATCCACCCGAGACTTGACCTAGTTTGTTTGGTCCGGATCCACCCAAGGACAACCCGTTCGATCCTTCATATCCACATAATTATCTATACGGGATACCAGAGTTACATGATGACATAAGCCCTACAGTCAACCCTACCGCGTTCTCATATGGTATGCCGAATTACACCACAGTTGATCCTTCCACTGCTTTTGGTAGTCATGTTGGCGCCATTCATGGTGTTAGCAACACTGCACCCACTGGGGGCAATACCCTCGCCGGGGGAACCACGTTGTCCACTCACACACATAGTATGGGGATCGGTCATATTCCTCCTAACAATGCTAATGTTAGAAGACGACCGCCTCCTAGGAATACCCAACCTAATAGGAACACTGTTTGCAACACGACTCACCATCCACCACCTAATACACATGTCGCTACCCATCAACCCAGGACCACTTTCGCGAATGTTAATGCTCCTCCTAACCACGGGGGTGGGCATATACCGCATACTTTTGCGTCCACTTCCAATGCTAGTAATACTAATGTAGGAGGTGGGAATATATCTTATCCTCGTGGTAATAATGCCACCATTCCTGCTACTAGTAACACCAATGTTGGGGTTGGGAATACATCTCATGCTTATGGTCACCACACGACTGCTCACGCGAATCCTAATGTTGTGGGTGGGAACATACCTCACCATTCTGTTCATTACAACATGGTTCCCACTACGAATAGTACGTATGTGCCCCATACTTATGGTGGAAACCCTTACTACAACACAATCGGTGTTGGCCACCAGTACAACCCACCTCAATATGGTGCCCAAAACGCTTATACACCTGCTTACTCTCATATGGGTCAGGTCGGAGGAAGTTATCAACCTTATGGCCATGGTCAAGCTTATGGTCCATCAGGTCCTCATTATCAGTAGTTCAATGTTCATGGTCAATATTTTGGTCCACCTTATAATTCAGTTACATTCAACCAACCTTTTATGGGGGCTTATAATCAATCTTTCCAGCCGCAACTCCCATTCCTTGCACATTTGAATCTTTCAGATCTTTCGAAGCTCACAAATGATCCGGTGTGTCACGACCCTAATTGGCCTTCGGTCCCTACCAAGATCCCTTCAGACATTCCTAAGTTTGAGGGGAAAGGTGGTGAGGACACGAGTGATCATGTCACAACGTTTCACCTTTGGTGCTTCTCCAACTCGTTGAATCACGATTCCGTTATATTATGACTATTTCAACGCACCCTCATGGGGGCAGCCATGAAGTGGAATTTTGAGTTGCCTGGAAACACTTATAGGGGTTTTAATGAGATCGCTTTGGTTTTCTTGGATCATTTCCAATTGTCGGTTCGCTATGATACTGGTACTGAACTTTTGTCTACCTTCCGTCAGAATAAGGCCACAAATATTTATGACCACGTTCAAGAGTGGCGTCGGTGGAAGAGATTAGTGAAAGCCAACATTCCTCCAGAGTTTTTGTTGGAATGGTTCCTCAAGTCTTTAATCCCATATATTGCTAAGGATGTTTTGATGTCCGGTATTATGACTGAGGAACAAGCCATCTTAAAAGTCCAGCAGTTGGATTTACTATATTCTCAGTCTGGCATTTTGTATGACATCATTCTTGACGCACCGCGAACACGACATGAGCCCAAGTCAGTTCCTCAACCACATGCCGATGGCATCGTGGGATCCGCAAGTACTCGCCCTTTAGATTTGGTGGCTAATCAAATGCAAAATTTGTCGCTAAACCAGTCTACTCCCGGACAGATTCACACCTTGTCCACTTCCACCCTGTCGTCTGATGTACATAATGTGCAATCAACGAAACCATCAGGTAACCAGCAACCTGGTGGTAAGAAAAAGGGTAGAAACAACCGTAAGGGTGGAAATAATGGGAACAACAATAGCAATCACAATACCCCTCGTAAAGAGAATTCCAACCCTCCTCGGGAAGGAGGAAATGCTAGTGAGGACCGTAAACCTAGGCGTAAGGTGAAGTTTCCTTGTAAGCTTTGTGCGGAAGATCATCTTACTCACTTATGTTTTATAATCGAAGAAGCATCGAAGAATTTGGGACAGAGCCTAGCTGTGTTGAAGGATCCCCTTCCTCATCATCAAAACATGGCTTCACATGCTCCCACCACTGGTTATGGACCTACTGAGATGGCAATGTCTTCTTCCAATACTAGTGGTTATGGATGTGTGAATATGGTTCAATCGGAGGTTAGTGTTGTCACTCGTCAACGCGATTATGGTGCACCACAACCTAATATGGGGAGTGATCCTCCCCCTCCTCCTGACAATTCCTTTCATATCGAGAAGCCCTCTAATATGCCGCGGATACCGAAAGGTGTTCTTAAGCGCTCTACGCATAATCCCAATGCCTGAGCCGCCCATAACTACTCTATTGTAGAATATTTGGGCCAAACTCTGTGTGCCATGTCAGCCCTTGAATTTTTCCAGGCATGTCCTTCTCAAAAGCATGCCCTTTTGAGTGCATTAGGAGTTCAAGATGGGGGAAGTCCCAGTTTTATCAAGTTCGACACTACTAATGTTCAACCTTACTTACCTTACCAAGTGGCTTGTCAAATCTAGGTGACGTGCCTTCAGAATTTTTTCAAACATACGATGGTTGACGAAGGTGCTTCCACATTAGTAATGTCGTTAGATTTTTGGAAAGCTCTCGTCTCTCCTCCTCTACTCGCATCTAGAACCACGCTCACTACATTCGACGGTCGATCATTTAAGCCGCATGGAATTATCCCTTCCCTTATTGTTTGCTTGGGAGGTAAATCTGTGCCTATTGAAGTCGAGGTGGTTGATGGGCCCATCGACTACAACCTTTTACTGGGTCGGGATTGGATGTACGCTATGAAGGCTGTCGCATCTACTGTATTCAGAGTTATCTTCTTTCCTCACGAAGGAAAGATAGTGACAATCGATCAGCTGGATTTCGTTAATCCTCCTCCGGAAGCATCCATGGGATCAATAGTCCCGTAGGTTATATATTCTCAGCCGGCAACTGGGAGCATGGGTGTTGGCATGTACCCTTCATTGATGGTATCTTATGATTTTCCCGCACCCGTGAATTTTATTGGAACCATTTACGACAATGCGTCTCCTCCTTCGCATAATGTATCGTTTCGGACTTCCTATTTTGATGATCCGTGGACTTTATCGTCTACGAGCTCTATGTCTGGAGACATTACGTACATCAGGATGTCTATGCCACTGTCTGTAGCTGAGCTTGCTTACCATCATATTCAACAAGCCATAG
The DNA here is from genome assembly GCA_027924585.1 of Larix kaempferi. Classification (NCBI taxonomy): domain Eukaryota; kingdom Viridiplantae; phylum Streptophyta; class Pinopsida; order Pinales; family Pinaceae; genus Larix; species Larix kaempferi. The sequence goes on along the minus strand of BSBM01000182.1, from coordinate 6,046,995 downwards.
CAAAGCCGGATCTCTCTTCTTCTCAAACGATCGAGGAAGATCCTGTTACGCTGCCAGTTTGGGCAACCAAATCGTCTTGTTCGAATGATTTCCTTGATGGTACTTTACCTTCAGATGAATCTATTATCGAGGCCATGTGTGGTAGTGAGAGGCCTTGGGAGGATATGCACCATCGCTCTTATTTCCTTCCCAACCTCGATCTCACCAAGCAAGAAGAGTTTAGGATGACTCTTGTAGAGATTGTTGGTCACCTTGTGGCTCTTTTGGGGTCACATGAGATTTTTGCGGAGGGGAACATGGCTAATATTTCCCCGACTGTACCGATCAACATCTCTTGTACTCCCGGAAAGATTGAAAATGTTTACATCGGTGTTGATTGCTCTCCTGGAGAGGTTTCCATCTACACCGAATTGTTTACAGAAATTTGGGAATCTTTTGCCTGGTCATACGAGGAGATTCCAGGAATAGACCCTAGTATTGTCAAGCACGAGATTAGAACGTATCCCAACGCTAAACCGGTTTGACAATGCTTACGTGTTGTGAACCCTAGGAAGGCAGCCATTATCAAGGGAGAGGTGGAGAAACTGCTCAAAGTTGGTTTTATCTACCTCGTTCCCCTTACCGAATGGGTGTCAACCCCTGTTCCTGTGGATAAGAAGCAGGGAACGATCCGCGTATGCACTGATTTTACAGATTTGAACCGTGCATGTCCGAAAGACAATTTCCCCACTCCATTCATTGATCATATCTTGGATGCTTGTGTGGGGAGTGAGATTTTTTCATTCATGGATGGCTTTTCGGGTTATAATCATATGCAGATCAAACCCTAGGACCAACATAAGACAGCTTTCATTTGTCCTTGGGGAACGTTTGCATATCGGAAAATGCCCTTCAGCCTTAAAAACACCAGAGCTAAGTTTCAGCGTGCCATGACCTATGTCTTTCACGACCTTAAGAGTATAATGGAGGTTTTCTTGGATGACCTTGCCGGCCATTCTCGTAAGAGAGTGGACCACCCCAATCACCTCCGTTGGATTCTCGAACGATGTATACGCTACAAAATCCGGTTGAATCCCAACAAATGCATTTTTGCGATGAGGTCAGATCGCCTTCTAGGATTCATAGTTTCAAAAGAGGGTATTAGAGTCGATCCTCTTAAAGTTGAGGCAATACTTCGGTTTCATCCTCCGCGCAACTTGTTTCAACTTCAAAGCCTCCAAGGGAGAGCTACTTTTCTACGTCGATTTGTAGTCAATTATGCTAAACTTACCAAAGGTTTTGCGTGCCTATTGAAGAAAGACACATCGTTTATCTGGGATGAGCGAGCCCAGCATTCTTTCGATGCCCTTAAGAAAGATTTGGTATCATCCCCTGTGCTTAGTCCGCCCGACTTCGCATGAATATACTTTATGTGGCTACGTCTCAAGAGACGGTTGGCATGGTCTTCGTTCAGGTTGATGATGCACTCGTCGAGCATGTCATCTATTACCTCAGTCGAAATCTAGTAGACGCTGAACTGAGATATACTCACGTGGAAAAGCTGGCATTGGCGACTATCCATGTAGTCCAATGGTTATGACATTACATTTTGCTTAGGACAACCACAGTTGTAGCACATATCAATCCGTTTCAGTTCGTGCTATCACTATGCCTTATAGGGGGGAAGTACAATAAATGGATTGTTATCCTTCAAGAGTTCGATCTCGATTTTGCTTCGGCAAAATCAGTGAAATCGTTGGTGTTTGGTGAGCTTATGTCGGACCTTCCGAGACTTGATGAGGACGTCATCCATGAGGATTCCTTTTTGGATGAAGACTTGTTTCTTATCTCGTCAGAGGACCCTTGGTATGGGGATGTCATTATATATCTCCAAACTTTGAAGTTTCCTTCGCATTATTCACGGGATGAGCGACGGCATGTGAAACATCACAGTAAAGATTATACTATCGTCGGTGACACTTTGTATTGCTGAGGAAAGGATTCTATCCTCCATCGTTGCTTAAATCACGAAGAAGCGAAGCGTGTGCTTAATGATTTCCATGCTGGGGCGTGTGGCGGTCACTTATTCGAGCTTGCTACAGCCCAACGTATTATGCGAGCTGGTTACTTTTGGCCTTCAATATTTAAAGATTGTAATAACGTTGTGAAGAGATGCCACCCTTGCCAGGTGTTTTCTCAGAATATACACTCGCATCCAACGCCCCTTCATCCAGTCGTCACCCTTGGTCCCTTCACCAAGTGGGGGGTGGATTTCATGGATTGTAAACCAGCTTCAGCTGGGGGGCATCACCATATCATAGTGGTCGTGGAATAATTTTCCAAATGGGCTAAGGCCATGCCTACCGTAAAATTTCATGGTGCTATAGCATCCCATTTCGTGTTCAATAAGATTATTACTTGGTTCGGTATTTCGAAAGAGATTGTCACTAACCATGGCAGTCACTTTCAGAACAAAATTATGGAGGATTTGTCACTGAAGCTTGGGTTTCGTCAAGAACACTCATCTTCTTACTATACCTAAGCGAATGGTCAGGTTGAAGCAGTCAATAAGTCTTTAAAGACCATTCTCCAATGCACCATCCAACAAAGCAAGAGCAACTGGCACATCATGTTATATCCTGCTTTGTGGGCATATCGAACCGCAGTCAAGACTGCTACCCGGGTTCTCACCATTCCAATTAGTACACGGTGTGGAGTCGATTTTACCGATTGAATGCGAAATCCCTTCGCTTAAATTGTCCATAGAGCTCCTCTCCGATACGACGGGTCTTGAGCAACGTTTAATCCACCTTGAGCATCTTGACGAGCAGCATCGAGATGCCGATGTGGTTATAGATGCCAATAAATTTCGTGTCAAGGTTCAATATGATAGGTTTGTCCGTCCCCGGTAGTATGTTGAAGGTGACTTGGTCCTCTTATATGACCAAGCTAAAGAACCCTGGGACAGGAAAATTTAACCCCATGTGGCACGGCCCTTACCTTGTGAAGTGTGTCCTAGAAAAAGGAGCCTATGAATTAGAGGACTATGAGGGGGATGTCTTGAAGGAGCCTAGGAATGGGCTCTACCTCAAGCGGTATTACGCTTGATCTTCTAGTTCGATCTAATGCCTTTGTATACTATTGTATAGTTCTTTCTGTACATAGTTTAGAGTTCTTTTGGTCTCCGGGTTTGCTGATTCGCTTCCGTTTGATTGAAATATGTCAGCGGAATCTCCTACGTTCTTAGGTTTCGCGGATGGTGCTAGCCATCATACGCAACATCTTTCTTCTGATGCCTAGGTTATTTATTCGCTTGACCATCTAGTTGTGTCTTCAGGAGGTTCTTGTCTCGGTCCTACATCTAACAATGTGGTTGAGTATAGTGTTGTGATTGAGCTACTTAGGGATGCTATTTCACATGGAATCCAGTCTTTAGAAGTCCGCCTAGATTCACAACTAGTTGTATCTCAGTTAAATGGGCAGTACCGTGTGGAAGATCCTACACTACTACAGAAATTCCTAAGGGTAAGACTCTTGGAACGACATTTTGTTTCAATTACATACACTCATGTTCCAAGAAGTGTTAATCATATATCTGATGCATATGCTAACTATGTATTAGATTGGCATTTGTCACATTCACAATGAAGCACACAAATAAAAGAAGACATTCATACATTTGTACATACACACATATAATAGAACCGGAGAACCATACTTTATAAATAATATGTCCAAAAATGGTAGTGTCATACAAAACTGGAGCCCGTAGCCCTCAAAAATATACATATCGATACAAAAATGACATCCCGAGATATCTACTCCCTACGAAGAGGCCTAGCTATCGCCTCGACAGGATGTGTCTCATAGAAGTATTGTACTGCATTTGCTATCCGCTGCAGTAGTCGTACCCAGTTACCCGGCACCCCCACTACGTGGCGCTACATATCCTCGGGTAGTCGTGCCACCTCTATCTGTGGTACCCTGGAAGCCATCCGAGATAGGTTTCCCCGCAATGTCTGTAGAGTACGCTCTACTGCAGCACCTCCTGCATCATCACCCCTACCCCAGCGGCGATGTCTCAGGAAGCCATCAGGTCTCACTAGGCCCTTGTCTGCGAGCAAACAGTAAAACATTAGTATAGGATACTACCCCCAAAAAATACTTTTGCATTTACATCTATAATAAAAAATCCATAAAAATTTAATATACCAAAAACCTAAAAAGAATGCTCACCAATGTCTCTGAACGCTGCATCTAGTGGGAGCGACATGTCTCGATCCTACCGGAAGTCTATCCCTACATAGGAGTAGTCATCTATCGCTATGACCCATCGATCCCACCAATGAAAGAACTCCTCTGTATATGGTGATGCCTAACGGCCACCACCTTATCGGGTCAACACCTTGGCCCACCGGGTCATGGCTGGGTCGTGGAGACTATGAGGAGGGACCTCAACCCTCAAACTGAACCCCGGAACCCGCTCGAAGAAGAAGCTACACAAAATACTGCCATAGCCGAAGTTTTTCGCATCCCCCTGCTTGCACTCTGTCAGCTGGGTCTTCATGGACCCTAGTAGCGTAGTACACCGGTCAAATATCATAGGCTGCATACACTACGATGCATAGAACATAACTGGCCTAGATGCCTAGTGAAGAGCTTTTGAACCAGTAATCCGCACTAAAGTTGCCACGACAACCTTCATGCTCAGGTTGACTATGGCTCGGATGGGCACCTGAATCCCCATTGCCCAAGTATTTGGAACACAATACCTCTCTATATAGTCGGGGATGGTGTTCCCACCACCCACAGTTCGAGACCAAAGGCTTGCCACCTCACCTCGCCGAGACAAACCTGTAATGAAGTAGATATCTTCCACCTCCAGTGAAAGTATTTTCCTGTCTAGGTTGAATTTCTGTGCATCAACATCCCAATATTCTATCAAACAGCGGAGCAATAGTTTTTGGGCCCTCAAACCCCCTATGCTCCAAAATTTGTATAGACCACATGCTTGTAGCACTTGTTGTGCACACAGATCGCTACGAACGGTCTCATCCACTAGGTCATGTTCTCTCTCTATCCACTCTAGAACCATCCTGGAAAGAGAAAAACCCAAGTATTTAGTCAGTTTTGCTTAAAAACTAGCTTCACGACCGTACCCACGGGAAATTGTGCTCATAGAGGCGGGTACCCGCGATCAACGTGTACGTTGACTACGCGTACCTATCCCTACCCGCAACCTGCATAGTTATAGCCCGCGGGTAGTGCCGTGACCATGTAGGGCATGGCCAAACAAAAATTTTAACAAATGAAAACTAAAATAAAAACATTGAAATGGAAGGTGGGGATGAGATTACAAACCTGCTCCGGACGGTTCGATGATCGGACGCCTGTAGCTCCCGGAATCAATAGCTGAACTTTGAGGTGAAAACTAACCACAAAACTCCAAATGGGTGAATAGTAAAAATGAATTGTAAATTGTAAATTTTTGTTACTATTTATAATTTTCAAGACCCACTTATCTATAGTTTTCACCATTATACGTTGTTTTGGACTAATATAATGTCTTGGAGTAGCATTTTTTACCAAATCTCTTCGACGGAAGTTGTTTCTGAGCATTTCACACCTACGGCAGGTACGTTTCACACCTGGCATATAGGTTAGATGTCATTTTCACATGCATTATGCATTTGACTTTTTGACCACTTTCATAAACCCTAGGTGCGACCCCGCTTCTTAACTGACACAGAACCTTCACACTGCTATAGAAGTGTCATTATGTGGCGGTAGGGCCTTTCCGAACATGGGTACCCTAGTTAGAACCCCTTTTTGCATTCTGGTGCCCATGCCGTTGTTTGTCCTCAGGATTGGGAGTCCTTTGTAGTTACACCATGACGTTGCGATAAAAACTCATATTCTACTTTGTCTTATGCTGGCCATCTCCCATAAGGACTCCCCCGTTTATATCAAGTTGTGATTGCATTGCATCATCCTACTTATCGCTCGAGCCTTGTGCCGGCTCCCGCTTACTTCATTATTAGCCTGGTGCCTGAGCCCTTTTCTTGTCGAGCCCTACAGAGCTTACATTTTCCCTCCACAATTTGATGACCTTTTGACCCTGAGGGAACAACCCCCCCGAGTGTCCACATCCTGCACATGCTTCCTTGCATTGATCATAGGTATGTTCCACTGCTTGGGACTAGTCTGCTCGCTATTTGACACTCGTTCCCTCACTTGTTGTACTATAAGCAATTTTATTCTTTTTCAAGCTTTCTCCAAAGATGAAAAAGACCAAAAAAAAATCAAATATTCCAAAAATCTAGATGGGATTATGGTTACTACTTCTAGTTGGAAGTTGTTGTGTCTCCTTTGAACAGAGCATTCATTCCACTCCATACATTATGAGTCGGGACTATAGTTGGACCTTAGGAGCTGTACTTGTTTCTCAGTTTACTCCACTGATTGGTTAAGCTTCCAGTCATTATGGAGCCCTTTGTGGTGCCTCCTGCATCACACAGTCTATATCAAGTCTATGTTGCCTGAGTCTATCCATATGCTTATTCTCTTGTTCAAAGGAAGTCCTGAAACTAGAGTCGTCCACTCCTCAGATTTCTTAACTATTGCATGTTGGCCATCCTTATTGAGTCAGTCCATTTCACTTGATATCTTCCAAATCTTTCAACATAGCTGGTACCTCGTGTTGGTTTATGGGGAATGCCTTAATTCCCTCCTTCCAGCGAGTCTCATTCCATTGACTTCAACCCATTTATTCTGGGACTTGAGGCTTAGAGTTCGGTTGAGTACCTTGAGGCTTGTAGTCATTAGTGGCAGGTTCTCTCGCCATCGACATTTTTGGGAATACATCAATGTCCCCTGATCGATGGATGCATCCTAGTGTTCGACTTCAACACATCTATTCACACTCTGATGATTGTACTCTGTGCCTTGATACCCATTTTCATTATTGGTGGGTTATCTCACATTGTTAACGGTATACATCATTGACTGGTAATCAAACGATGTCACATCAGGTTCGACCTCAACTCCTTTATTCACTTGATGGGACTTGCATCGTTGAAGACTTGTGTAGAAGACCCCAGGCGATAGTGGCATTCAGTATGCTACTGATGATTATGACTTTACATCTGAGATATCACCTCTCAGATATCAGCAGTTTGTACCTCCAGTTTTCACCAGCTGTTTCCTTTTCAGTAGGAGACCATATCTTACTACAGAGGGATCATGGCTATGATCACTTATGACATGTATTCATTTTGTACTTCCTATTCGTGGCCATTGTATTAGATTGTTGTACTATACCAATATGTATTCAGAGATACTATTGTACTATGACGAGTGAGCTGTTCCTTCCACTTGTGTCTCCATCACTCCACTTCTGAGATCTTTTTACAATGTATTTCGGCCATCGTAGCATCAGTCTCTGACCTCACACATTAGGGGGAATCTGTTACAGCATAATTTTCCACCTTGTGAGCATCATCACTCTTTGGCCTGCAGGATCCATTTCACTGACTTAGATCCACTTTATATCCTTCAGACACTATTTTTCCCTATTTTTTCCCTTGTATGCCAGCTGCATCATTACAGCGAGCATACCCACGAGTTGCATCACTATAGCCCGTGGGTAGCATGTAAAAAGGTAAAAATCACTAGTTTATTACTTTTTACTCCCAAAAAGCGGTCATAGGGTGACCTTTGGCCCTCCATTTGCCCCGAAACGTATCGATGTGTCCTTTCACTTACCTTTGGGAGGACTATATATTGAGTACATATGGCTTATGGACGGGAGGAGAAAGGAGAGCAAGAGAACTCTAGTGGATTTTTTCCTTATCTTGAGTCTACACTCATTGATCCTTGTAGTTGTGAACCTTTTATGTTCACCTTCCAAACTCCTATCATAGTTTGAGTTTGCCATTCCATGGAGGATTGAAGTGGTGGAGGCACAAGTGGATTGATCCAGATCTTGGTTCAGATTGGTTTCCGGCAAGAGGTCGTATCACATTTTACTTCTTGTTATTTATTAATAGAAATACTCATATTCTCGTCCATTAATGTTGTGAATGTTGTTTACATTACATTGGGTTGCATTTACTTATAATATCATGGACCATTGCTATTGATGATGTTAATGTTTTTTATATATTACATGTGCTTATTGTATATTGGCTGTCAAGACTAATTTGCAAGTTCAAGCGCACAAGTGGGAAAGCTCCAATGGGGATCTACATCAAACATTTGGATCAAGGTTGGTTATATTCTTCATTATCTTAGCATTGTCATTTATATAGCATAGTTCTGAGAATTGAGTTAATTTCTAGTAGTCAGCTGTCTATTGTGGTCTACCCCAAGCCATAGTGAGTTTTCTCCAACACACCATCCAAACTATCACTTAGTTGAGTTGGTCAAGTCACCCCTTTTACCTAGCCTTGTCCTTATCCTTCACCATTTGCTAGTAGTTAGGCCATGTCCATTGGATGAAGTATGTCTTTAAAGCTGTGGTGCACGTAAGTTATAAATAAAATTAAATATCTATGTATTAACTGCCACTTGATTGATGTTTATACTTTAATTTAAGCTGTGAATATAGTTAAATGAACATGTCTTAGTCATTTGTTATAATCTAATCTTTGGTTGTATTTTGACCTAGTCAAACATAGTTTGACCATGGTCATTCTTCAGATTCATGATGAGATGAACCAATCATGCTTTATGATATTGATCTATGGTCCCACATACACCTATTGATGATTCCATATGTTGGACATATGCTCCAGATGATGATTGATGCAGTTGGTCAGTTTTATTATTATTTCCAGATCATCATATTTTACATTGTCCAGGTATGGTGGACCCTACAGATGACCCCACAGATTATCATGAACTATATGAGTACTCATCTCTAGTGGATTTGGGTCTTCTGGATCCATTGAGGAACTTATCTTTCAGTTATGGGCACTCTTGGGCATGATAGTAGCAGTTATCCACCTATTGGCCAGTTTGGGCATGTTGATGTGGCCTATCCAGCAGGAGCATTGGAGGCAAGTCAATTCCTAGGGAGCTACAGAGGAAGGGGGTGGTCCAACCACTTTTTTTTACCATTATACCCCCCTTCCAGACATGATGGAACCTTCAATTTGATAGCGCAAGAACCCTAGAGGACTTTTTTGGCACTTTCAGGGTTTTCAGGAGGATTGAAAAATGGAATAAAAAGGTCATTGAGGAATTCGATTTGGGAAATGGAGGAAAGGTTTTGGCACTTGGTATGATCATAGGTCATCCATGGTGTATCCCCTTCTTCCATATCAGTTTGCACCAGTCAGTGGGGTCCACATGGGCTACATGAGCTCTTTTATTGTATTTCTCTCTCTCATGATGGGGACATGATTTGATCATTTGTATACTTGGACATGTCATAGATTCATATTTTATATTATTGTGCCATAGGGTCATGCTAATCAAGGGGATTAATACCTCCTAGCCCCACCATGTGCTCCTATTGACTTTTCTTACTCCTATTGTTGTGGCACACATGTTATTAGCCACCCCCATGTATGGCGTTGCCCCTCATTGAGCTTTTTAGGCTATGACATCATCACTTAGTGAGTGATCCATGTCTTTTATTGTATTGGCTCATCTTAGCGGTTGATTAGATTGTCATATCTTTTTATCTCAACCACTAGTTTTCAAAAGTGGTTTAGGGTTTTGGTCTTTCTCTCCTATAAAAGGAGGAGACCCCCTCATTGTAAAGACATCTAGAGATTTTTGGCTCTTGGCTATTGGAATAAAATTCTATCTTTTGGAGTAATGCTTGGATATTGGAGTGGATGTTGGTTGTGATGATCGTAAATACTTTGTCCATTGCACTGGAGGATATCTTGTAGATTTCTTACATCTTTTTCCATATTTTTTATTTACAGGTGAAGAAGACGTCTTGGAGGAATGCGTATTGGTGGGGAGGCTTTCCCTACAACTTCTTTGCAAATCATGGATCAAACAAGGAGTGGTTTTGTCTTTGTACCAATCATTCTTTGTCATCTATTTCTTAGCTTGTATCTACCCTCATCTTGTTAGACTGATTGATGTTTTGTCTCCTTGGTTTTGACAAGTTAGAGGGGCACACATGTGGCCTTGGACAAGTTGTTTTGGAAAGAGGGATTCAAAACATTCCATTTGATCTTTGGAAAAGTAATCCTCATCTCAACTAGCATTCATCTCATTATCCAGGTATGCTCTAAAGGTTAGTATTTTTTTCCTTGGCTTATCCATGGTTTCTAGATCATAAAACCCTCATAATCAAAACCCTTGTAATTTTTATTTTTCAGATCAACTTGGATCTAACATGCTTTTGGGGATGAAACTTAAAACCCACCTCTATAGTATCCACGGCAATTTGGATCTATAGTTTGGTTTTGATTGGCCTTCATTTGACCCATTTCCCAAGGGATATTGGTCTCTCCAACAGAAGTCGCATTCCTTGAGGGAATCTAATTTGTTGGTTCCAAGACGTGGGTAGGAGATATTGTTGCTTCATTGAAAGGATCATCCCCTAAAACCTACCTCTAGTGCTTCACCTTGTTGATTTTCACCTTGTGGGCCCCATTCCTCATTTTGAGGGTTGTGCCCCACTTGGGTCACTAGGTGATGCATTAGATCTATGGAGATATAGCCATGGCATGTGCTTGACATTTAAAACCCAACTTTATATTCATCTTAACTATCCCGATCTATAATTTGGTGGACATCTGACTCCATTTGCCCCTTCATCCGAGGCACTAGTCCTCCTTGAGGCAATTTGCACTCCTTGGGTAGGTGGGATATTGTTAGATCCCATACTTGGGTATTTCTATTTCTTTTCCGAATCCATATATCCATGCCATAACATACCCCTAGTGCCATTTCATTTCAATTTTGACCTTGTGGGCCCAATTTGGACCATTTTCCACTTTTTAAGGAGTGGACCCCACTTGGGTACTTTTCTTTGGCATTAGATCTATCTAGATCTACTATCCTAATCCATAAGTGACCCTATCTCACACTTGGTTGAACCTTTGTCACCTCCCTAAGCCTCTTCAACCCATCCCTAACCATCTTGGTTCCACTTATCATCCTAGATCTAGATCTTGTTTCATCTTGGTCTCTTACTCTTTCATCATCACATTTCCCTAAGAGGTCTAGGTCGCATTCACTAGCCTTCATTGGCTAAGCTAGGGTATCCCCCTTGGTCTTAAGTCTCCCCGTTTGTCTTGATCTAAAGTGAAGGTTTCCTCGGTTAACGTGACACCCACTTACATTGGGAACCATTGCAAGCCTTGGGTCACCTCTTTAGTTGTCCAACACCTCTACCATCCTGGATGGGATACCTTTAGGGACAACTACAAGTTGTGTGATAAAAATTCCAACATACAGTTGTGTAGAAGAAGACCATTTATCATCATTGATACATAAAAGGGCGGGTGATCTTATTTACTTGAGTCCATGGTATGTAGGACAACTGAGGGGTCTTTCTCATTAGTTTTCTTTATAAGAGGGGCTCTTACTTTAGGTTGTTCATGATTAATCTCTTTATGAGGATTAATAACATTCATTAACTTTTCCCTTTGACAAGGAATCTTAATGGATTCTATGGAAGGGATCAAGACTTTAGCTAACTCAAACCATTCACCTAAATCAAAATCAACAGGAACAGAGCTAGGATTATGTGGAGTTATTACCTTTGGTACATATTGTTGTTTGGCTTTAGGGTCTCCAACATAATCCCTCCTCTAATAGGTAATTCCTTTGTATTTAGGAATTTCTTTAATTTGCTACAGAGTAGGCATTTCACCATAAACTTTAGTTAGTTTATCATTTTCTTGACTATGCTCTCTAGCTTGATTCCACGTTTCTTTAAAGAGGGGGTGAACATGTCCTATTGTGTTGATGAGCTCAGGCTCGCTTGTAAAAAAATCACTATTGTTGCTTCCCAGATACTCTTGTTCTAAGACTTGAAAGGCTACATAGCATGTAGATTCTTCATGTAATGCATCACAAGGTCTACAATATGGAGGAATTTCTTCAACCATATTGGCGGTTTCAAGCTAATGAGGCATTCTATCATCCTGAGGAGGTCTTTTATTCTGCCACCTATTCTTTGGAGGAAAGGTCTTTTGATTTGCATATGATCTTTCTACGACAATCACTCTATTTTGCATTGATTTAAGCTCAGTGACATAGTTGGTTTCCATTGCCTCCATACGTTCACTCATCTCCTTCGTCTTTTTCTCATAAGACTCTTGCATTTGATTCATGGGTGCCTTATCCTTAGATTCATGCTGTTTATTAACAATAGCCCTTGTGAACCCAAGGATGTTTGATTTACCCGATAACTGCATATTAAGATCAATTTTTACGACTAAGTCTTGGGAAGCTTTAATATTTCCTAGTTCTTTATCCATTAACATGAATCTGATTTCTCCACTTAATGCCTCTATATAGTAAACTAAAATAGATTTATTAGTGGGATTGAAGTCAGCATGAAAACTAGCAACCAAATCTCTGAATTTTTTATTGAACTCCTCCATTGTTTCATTTTCATTTCTTCAGATAGAGTGGAGGGAATTCAATAGGTGGCGTGGTTCTTTCTTTTCTCCACACCTTTCTATGAAAATTTGGTCAAGGCCTCATAAGAATCATAGGTATTGTCAACCAATACTTGTCGTTCCCACTATATGCCAGTTAATTAAAACTTAACATGCAGAGTTATAAACATAAATTATCAACCCGAGGAAGTCTTTTATTTCAAAGTTATCGTGCAAGATATATGCAAGTACAATTTCTACCTAACACTGTTGATCTATTGGTATGCAAATCATAACTGTTGTAGACTAGATCACACCTGCTTGAAAAGAAATCAATCTTCAGCCTATTCATAAAATCACACTGTAAATCTAATCACACTTCAACAAAATAAATTATCATGAAACAAGATCTAATTACATACATCTAAAAGAATTGTTATGTTGGCTAGCGATCTACTAAATGAATTATCAAGACAAAAATTATGACAGATCTAATGAATGAAAGCATACAACTATGATAAGCTTAATGAATGAAAGCATGAACGAATTAATAAGCAGATCTAAACAATAACACACTTACAATTAACACTACCAGCATCTGCTCAGGGAAGAGGGCCCTTCCTCCACTGAGCAGATCTGGATCTCCACAATGAAAGTCTACAACTCCAGAATTAAGAAACTGCCAGCATGTATTATCATAATGGAAGAATTACAATAGATCTGGATCAAATCCTACATCATAACATTGTGTTCTCTCCTATCTTACATCTCCTATCATCCATCTCCTATCCTGTCTAATCTATCATGCTTCCCCTATCAATCTATCCCCCCTCTCAATGAGATGGATTACATATTTATACATAAAATTATCTCCTGGAAATGAAGAACTGAACCCCCAACTTGTGATCTACAACAGCTGAAACACGGCCGTAACTGCTGGCAATTTTGGAACCGGCCGCAACACCAAATCTGGAAAATGCCCTCTCAAAGAACCACCTGCATATCGCAAACTGTAGCTTTGTTTGGAGATTTCCTCTCAAGTCAGGTAAATGAGGATGTTACGCACAAAACCCATGTCTCGTATTTTTGAGATTCATGTCCATCTGCCCGCAAATCAAGACGCGAATCAAGGTGTTCTTATGTGGCATGCATTTTTTGTTAAGGCTGTAACATCTGGCTATGAGCGTCCTGTACGTGACAACTCACTCCACAAACCATCATTAGTAAAATTATGCATAATAGTCTTGAATTCATCAAAGATAAAGGAAAATAATCATTGTTAACCACTTAAAACACCAATGGAAGTAGCGGGCTGTTCAACGCGCAGCTACAACAAATGGATGAAAAATGGAATGATAAATGAAAAATAATGGTAAGAAAATGGATGAAAGGTATGTCAATAAATCATGGAAAAATGGACAATTCCAGGGCCCAACATCTCCCCCAAACTGAACTTGTTGCATGTCCTCATGCAACCCAATACCTGTGTAGCATCCAACTTGAAAAAAACTCATTCACTTGTTCCTTCATTTTACTATTTGCACAACTGTAGCTAGAAGAAATAGAGAGTTTTACACAAATTGGTAGAGTCACTTAGCGGAGGATTTAGCAGAAAATTTGGCGGATTCGCAGCTCTTTAGTAGAAATTTGGCAAAGTCACAGCTTATTTTAGTAGAGAATTTGGCGAAGGTTTTAGCGAAAATTTTGGCGGAACAACGCTAAATATAGCGGGAAATTTGGTGGAGTCAACTTATTTTAGCAGAGAAGTTGGCGAAGGTTTTAGCGACGAATTTGGAGGAACGACGCTAAATTTAGCGGCATATTTGGCGGACTCGCAGCTGCCGGAAAAGATGTCGCAGCTGCCGGAAAACGGTCGCTGGAAAATATGTCGCAGCCGCTGGAAAATATGTCGCAGCTGCAGGAAAACGGGCAGCTGCCGAAAAACGGTCGCCGAAAAATATGTCGCAGCCGCCGGAAAATATGTCACAGCTGCCGGAAAACGGTCGCTGGAAAATATGTCGCAGCTGCCGGAAAACGGGCAGCTGTCGGAAAACGATCGCCTCAAAGTATGTCGCAGCCGCTGGAAAATATGTCACCGCTGTCGGAAAACGGGCAGATGCCGGAAAACGATCGCCGGAAAATATGTCGCAGCCGCTGGACAATATGTCGCAGCTGCCGGAAAACGAGCAATTACCGGAAAACGGGAAACAACAATATTTTACGGCGTTTTAGCCTTTTTGAACGGGAAACTTCTGAAGCCATTTTCTCCCAAACGACGAACTGGGTTGGGCTGAAATTTTACAGGCAGGTAGCTACCACTCTAATGCATCTCCACGCCAAAAATTAGACAAACCCACATCACGGATTTCAAGAAAAATGCGAATTGGCTGTAGGTGATGATGGCCATTTTCTCGAAAACCGTGCACTAGATTGAGCTGAAACTTGCCACGGTTGTTCTTCATGATGTTATGCATCCCCTGTCCAAATTTCATGAGTATCCAACTTACCAATTGAAAGATATGCCCAAATCAAATTCTGCACTTTTGAACATGAAAAAAAATGTATTGCAGCTGAACGTCCAGAGCCAATATTTCAAAAACTACAAACTGGGTTGGGCGGAAATTTTGCAAGCAAGTAAGTACCATTATAGTGCATCTCCTCACCAAAAATTAGACAAACCCACATCACGGATTTTGAGAAAAATGCGAATTGGCTGTAGGTGATGATGGTCATTTTCGCGAAGCCCGTGCACTGGATTGAGCTAAAACTTGCCACGGTTGTTCATCATGCTGTTATGCATTCCCTGTCCAAATTTCATGAGGATCCAATTCGTGGTTTGTGAGATATGCTCAATTCAAATTAGGCATTTTATGTGAAGAACAATATGCATCCAAATTATGAATGTGAATGAAAAAACAGCAAGCATAGTAGCTCCTCCCCCAAACTGAATAATTTTTCATGTCCTCATGGAAAGTAGGAGTTTATTTCTTAGTTGGAAAGTAGCCATCTCCCCCAAACTTAACATATGCAGCATTCAATGATTCTCAAATTCTCACAAACATTTCACTTGTAACAGCTGGCCCATTGCTCCATGGAGAAGAATATAGCATAGATCTGTTTAGAATGTTACTACATAAATGCATATATCAAATTTTTATGGCTCTCAATCACTCAACAATACTCATGCATATAACTTTGTGATAGCACCAAACATAATTCAAATCAGCTCATGGTATCAAAATGCCAATTTTATCATGTAATTAAGATGAAGTAGCAAAGATGTGGCTGCCCCAAGACAAAATATGGAAATTCCACTGAGTTTTGTAGCCCTCCAACCTTCATGTGGAGAAAGGAATGTCATAAAATTGTCTCATCTTTTACCTACAACACAATACTGTTAAAGATGTGCTGTAATTACTAATTTTGAAATATGCCCATAAAAGATTAGAACCAGTCATAAATGCTATCATTCCTCTGCCTTGAATGTACAAGATAATGCTGGTATGCACTGCTACAGGAATGTTGTGATTTCCATCCCTCACAATTACAGTAATAAGACTTGATATTATTACTTTCAAACTTTCCTTCTATCTTGTATATACTGAAAATGATGATATGTGGTTTTTGATATAAGAGCCATTCACGTAACTTGCAACTAAGTCCCCTATATTCTTCTTCAGCCACAACATCCATGCGTTTGAACCGATTTATGTATTAGGTGAACCAAGAAACACATACCTTTGAAATGCATCCTCTGTTGTAGGTTCTTGTGTCTAGCCTATCCTTCTCCTTCAAGATGTGTATTAGTTGCTTTATTTCTCCTCATTATTTTTTTATATGGCAGCAGAGCACCGTTTCTTACTGCCGGTTCTTGTGTGGCAGCAGCAAGACTTATTTTCTTACTGCTGGTTCTTGTGTGGCAGCAGCAATGATTCTTTTCTTACTGCTGGTTCTTGTGTGGCAGCAGCAAGACTTTTTTTCTTACTGCTGGTTCTTGTGTGGCAGCAGCAATGATTCTTTTCTTACTGCTGGTTCTTGTGTGGCAGCAGCAAGACTTTTTTTCTTACTATTGGTTCTTGTGTGACAACAATAAGGTATCCCTTTTTTGTATGCTTGGTCAGTTGGGTTGGTGAGATGTTGGGTTGGAATCTGAAGGGGATGTGCAGGAATGATGAAGTGTTAGAATTGAATGGGAAATGATGGGAATGGATGGACATATAAAATGCTATATAGAAAATGGAAATGGATAATGCTTAGTGGTTCTTCATGACATTTCCCTAAATCTTTAATAAATAAATAAACTCATGCTATTTTACCTCAAGTTTTAACTCCATGGAAGCATTGGTTGCCATGAATGGACTGGTGTATGCTGGAGCTATGTGGTTGATCTGATGCTGAGACATATGCATATGAGAGCTGAAACTGGATGAGACTAACTTTGATCCATGATATTGTGTTGGTTGCCTGTAAGACTAACTGCTGAGACAATTGATGAGGAAAAATTCTACCATAGAAGCAGAAAGCCCTTTCTCTTATTCTGCAAATCAACTACAAAACTACTGAACAAATGATGCTGCAGGTCATTGTTGAAACCATTAGATCACATAACCTTCAGCTGCTACAAAACCAAGGTACAATTCTTACCATGCGAATGAATGTGCTGAAGTCGAGCATGGAAAGAAATCATTGGATTACCAGCCATTAATGTATGCTGTTAACCAATGTAAAGAAACTCACCTTTGATGATAGTGAGCTCTAAAGTACCTTAGTGCATCTTGATAGGTATGAATGGATGTGCTGGAGTCGAGTCACCTGTAATATTTGTCAATCAAGAGGCATTGATGAATCCCCATGATTAACAACAAGGAAATATGCCATTGATTCATGCAGATACCAGGGCACTATAAAAACTATAATCTTGATCCCAGATGATGTGTCGGAGTCGATGGGACAAGACCATTGGAAGGTGGACCTTAATGCATTCCACATCATCCAATACGAGTACAAAATAAATGATTGTGAAGACTCATAGTGAAAAATAGGACCAACATGAAACTCAGAAGCGGAAAGTCTATGTGAAGTCATGATGTAGTAGTGATAGGAAATAAAATGGTTATGGTGACTGTTGGGCACCATTTTGACCTCTTTTTGTCATCTAAATATCCTCCATTTTCCTCCATAAAACCCTCATATTTATCTCTAAAGCTTTTAGTTCAACACAGACTTTGGTTAAAAGGTATAAATGTCATTGCTTGTTAACAAATTGAATTTTGAGATTTTTAGAGCATTAAACTAAGGTTTTATTCAGAATTACAGGATGTTCTAACTTCCCGTAATGTCTCCAAAGTTGAACACTTGCAGGCCAACTAGGCATTAACTGAAAGATGGAGGAAAGATCCTTAGTTTCCAAGGATGGACGAATTTCCAACGAATAGATGATGTGGCTCTCACAGATGGCATGTCAAAGTCGGTCAAAGATGACCACCTGTGCTACCACTCAACACAAAAGCAGGGCAGTTTGGATTCTGTTGAGTTCCACGATTCTGAATGAGGATCTCGATGGCTATGTTCATTAATTAGTTTACAGGATTATAGCATTTCCATTTTTCTTTCGAATTTGTATAAGTACTTCACAAAACATTGGATCAATAATCACGATTTTGGGAAGAACGCATATTGCTTCTGAACTGCGTGGTTTTTACTATGTAATCGATTTATGGTGAATACATTTAGACTTTCAGTTCTGTAAATTTTCAACTGTGTGTGGAACGAGGCATTGGAGGGCCCCCATTGTTGAGTTCGCACACCCTTACATTGCCAGTGAATGCAATTTAGGTGTTTGCAGCGATTTGATTTGATGCATGCGATTTAGATTGTGCCATTGGTATGTGTTAATCCCTGTAGTATCTATTTTATTAGTGCAGAATGAATTCAGTTAGTTTTTAATTGATTTTATTACAGCTCTGTTTTCTCATTTAATAGTTCAAGCTACGATTTCAGTATGCTACACATCACTTACCTTTCTATGAGCTCTGTCTTCTATTTTGTTAAAAGAACGGTTTAGACTGTGATTTTATTATGTCATACATTGCTGCTCATTTGAAGATAAAGTGTTTAGAACAATTATCAATTACGAACAATGTCCTGTAAGGGAATTTAATGTTTAATTGTTCATTCAGCACTGGGATGTCAGGCAGGACTTTGTAGTCTGTATCTTAGGGTTAGAATTATTGTTAAATTGCTTTCACTATCTCAGTTCTTTCACCAATAGATTGCTTTCCTAAATAGATTCCTGTGTACTTGAAAAGAAACAAACGAAGTTACCCCTGTAAAAGGATTTTTGTATCTTTAAGTTACAATATTTATCATCTGACAGTAGATTCAATTCATAGAGAATTAAGTTAACCAAACAAGTCTAGCTCTAAGTCCTAAAACTTGGATATGCCTCTAATCTTACTGACCCAGATTGATATAAATTTAAGGTTCGATCTGCATTAGTGGATTGAGGCCCAACATTTTGGCGCCGTTGCCGGGGAGGCATTGTAGAAGCAGGCTTAGGAACTTTAGTTTTCTGATAAAAACGAAAATTTCAAACAAAAACATAGAATAGATTTTACTTTTATGTTAAGACTAAGAGACGAGAAAGGAAGATTTCTTAAAAACCCCCCAAAACAGAAGTAACAGGAGCTTCTCTTCCAAAAGGATTCATCTCAACAGTTAGTAAGTTCAAAATGTCTGAGGAAGAAACATCAAAAGGTTCAACTGCAGAACAGAGAAGGGAGTATGAGAGGATGTTGGAAATAGAAAACAAACGCAGACAGGAGAGAAGGGAAGAAGAGAGAAGACATGAGAGGGATGACAAAATAGCAGAAGGTCAGGAAGCCACCTTTAAATTTCCTATCTTAGACACTAGCGTTATCCTAGGAGAAGAGGTGAAAATGAAGAATATTCCACCATCTGTCTTACCAAAATTCTATGGCATTGCCTCTGAAGATCCTAACTCTTTCCTATTCGAATTTGACATCTTGTGTCGAACTTATGGGTATACTAATGACACCCATAAGCTTCGTCTTTTCCCTGCTACTCTTAAAGCAACTGCCTTGAAATGGTTCATGGGTTTAGGAGAACATTCTATCACTAGCTGGGATGAAATGAGGAAAATATTTCTTCGAAAATATCAGGCATATTGCAGATCAAAGGGTCTGAAAGATGACATTTTTGGCATGAATCAACAAGAAGATGAGAGTTTGGAGGAGTATTTGGAAAGATTCTCATACAACTTACAGAAATCTAAATACAATTCCTTAACACCTGAAATGATTAGAACAATATTTTTGAAAGGAATAAGAGAAGAGTATTTGGACATTTTGAATGTTATGGGCAAGGGTGACATCTCTTACCTTCCCTTTGATGAGATACAAGATTTATGTCAGAAATATTCAAGAGGAAAGGCTCAAACTGGAAAAAGAGATAGCAATACCAAAGCAACTAAATCTGCAAACAGTGGTATTTCTAGAGTTGAGCTTGGAAATCTGCTAGAAGATTTCAAGACTGATTTATTAAGTACCTTGGGAACACAAGTCGAAGCAACAAAAACCAAGAAGAGGCAAGAACAACAGGACCAACAAGATCAGGCTTTGTCTATTTTTTGTCCTAAATGTAGAAAGAAACACCCACTTAGAGAATGTCCTTTAAATACTGTTGAAATTTGTGGCTTATGCACTTTTAATCACAAAACTGATGATTGCCCTAGATTGAAGGAATTGCACGCAGCTTGAATGGAGGAAAATCACAGCATGGAGTGTCTCTACTTCATGGGACAACGGAGACCTTAGCAGCCATGATTCTCAGGTATGTCTCAAGATCCTATGCAGCAATTTAATAGAAATTATCAAACTCCTATTCAGAACTCATGGAATGCACCCATGCCTTGGAAAACTTGGTCTCCTCCATTAGCTCAATCTGCTCCAAATTGGAGAGGGTATGCCCATGGTAACCAGACATATCAGCAGGCTTATTTGCAGCCCTATCAACAACCTTCTGCCTATCCTCAATATCAGCAGAATCAAGTCCAAGCCCCATATTTTCAAAATCCATCTTTCCAACAACCCAATAACATGGCTCCTCAATTGGGTACACCACCTCAACAACTTCAGTTGCCATCCAATCAGCCTCCACCTCGGCCTACACAACTGCCAGCTCAGCCAATTCCAAATCCAAATAATAAAACAAACAGACCTATGTATAATGTTGATGATGGAACGGCGCTTCCCTACTCCATTCTCCCACTGCAAAATATCAATTTGAGATCTGGGAAAACCTTACAAAAACAATCTCCTGTTATCTTAGAAGAACCACCAGAAACTGACAAAACTCCAAAAAAATTAAATACAGAAAAATCTCAGTCAGAAAATCACAGTCAACAAGGGAAAACAACAGTATCTTATACACCTCCTTTTCCTAAAAGATTAGTCAAAGAAAAACCTTTGATTTCCTTACCTGATTTCGATGTTCTAAACGAGTTAACAAATGTATATGTCAAAATTCATCTACTGCAGGCTATAAAAGATATTCCAATTTACACTAAAGCAGTTAAAGAACTATGTCTTAATAAAAGAAGGAAGGATCCATCGAAAATTCATGTGGTAGGCAATCTAGCGGGATTAATGTCCAACACTGTTTTCATTGAAAAGTATGTAGATCCTAGAATTCCAATGGTTACAATTACTATTAATAACTTTTCAATCCCAAAAACATTGATCGATTTAGGTGCTGCCATTAATGTCATGACACTAGAGACAATGAATTACCTTCACTTAACAAATCTCAGACCCACCACAACAGTCTTGGAATTAGCTGATAGGTCTAAAATTACACCTGAAGGGGTATTGGAAGATATTATTGTTTCTTTAGACTCCTGGGAGTATCCTGTTGATTTTATAGTACTGCAGCCAAAATCTAACTTAGGAGGTCACCCATTGATCCTTGGCAGACCCTGGCTGGCAACAGCGGATGCTTTCATAGGATGTAGGTCAGGAAGTATGCTCATTTCACATGGGACAGAGAGAAAACAGATTGCACTTTACCCTTCTTCCCAAAGACCTTCTACATTAGATCAGATGTCATGGATTAATGAAACCAAAGAACAAGAAGAAGACGTGATTCAGCATGTTCTGAGTATAAATCAGTTCTTTGATTTTCAGGAAGATAACCACGAAGATCTGCTGGATTATTTCATTGTTGAACCTGATATTTCTGCAGAATTACGAGATATGGAATATGCTGTAGCAGATCAAGTTTTGGGTTATAATTTTCAAGAAAATTGCAATGTTCATTCCCTAGCATTAGAACTTCATGACGTTTTTAATGTTCATTCCATCACCGATATTCACAGTAAAACGGTTGAAATCAGTCCAGGCAAAACTCTGAAAATAAGTGCACATCTTACCACATCACAAGAAGAACAGTTGATTACTTTGCTGAATAAATATTCCCATGCATTTGCCTGGGAGTACACTGATATGCCAGGTATTCATCCTGATACATGCACTCACCACATTTACTTAGATGAAACAATACGACCTCTGAGACAACCGCAACGGAGAATGAACCCTATGCTAAAGGAAATAATCAAAGACGAGTTGCAAAAGTTGTTAAAAGTGGGATTTATTTACCCCATCTCCGACAGCCAATGGGTCTCACCCTTGGTTGTTGTTCCTAAAAAAAATGGTAAATGGCGCATATGTATCGATTACAGGGAGTTGAATAAGGCAACTTTAAAAGACTATTTTCCATTGCCTTTCATTGATCAAGTGCTGGATGCTTTAGCTGGAAAGGAATATTTTTCATTTTTAGATGGCTTCAGTGGTTATAATCAGATTAGTATTGCAAACGAAGACCAAGACAAAACCACCTTTACATGTCCCTGGGGCACTTATGCCTACAAAGTTTTACCTTTTGGCTTATGTAATGCCCCAGCTACCTTTCAGAGGGCTGTCTTGGCCATCTTTGCAGATCTAATTCATGAGTGTGTTGAGGTTTACATGGATGATTTTTCTGTATATGGACGTACCTTTGAAGATTCCTTAGCAAATTTGGAGAAAATTCTAAAAAGGTGTGTTGACTCAAACCTTTCCCTTAGTAACGAAAAATGTTTTATGATGATGACTGAAGGGATCGTTTTAGGGCATCACATTTCTTCCTCTGGAATAAAAGTAGATCCTGCTAAAATTCAAGTCATTACAAATTTATCTGAACCAACAACTCAAACAGATGTCAGAAGCTTTTTAGGATACGCAGGCTCTTATCGTAGATTTATTGCAAATTTTAGTAAGATAGCTCTGCCATTGTTTAAATTGCTTTCAAAGGATGTGAATTTTAATTGGGATACTGACTGTCAATCTGCATTTCAAACACTTAAAGAGAAACTCTCAGCTGCTCCCATTTTAAGGGGACCAAATTGGACATTGCCTTTCCATATTTCAACTGATGCCTCTGCTACTGCAATAGGAGCCTCATTGGGCCAGAAAGAACATACTTTGACTTATGCTATCTATTTCATTAGTAAAAATCTGACACCTGCAGAGCTGAATTATACAGTCACTGAAAAAGAGATGCTGGCAGTGGTTCATGCTGTAAACAAATTCCGTCATTATATCACTGGCTATGAAATTTTTGTTCATACAGATCATTCAGCCTTACGCTATTTAATGAATAAATCTATCACTAATGGTCGGATTACTAGATGGTTGTTATTAATGCAGGAGTTTAATATCACTGTTTTAGATCGGCCTGGAGAGAAAATCAAGTGGCGGATTTCCTGTCTCGCTTACACAATACTGGTGAGGTTGTTTCGATTTTAGATAGTTTTCCTGATGAACACCTATTTTCAATTTCTGTTATCACTCCTTGGTATGCTGACATTGCCAATTACTTATCATCAGGCCAACTACCCCCATCTATGACATCTAAAGAAAAAAAGAAGATTATTAAACAGAGTGCTAGGCATATATGGGTTAATGGTGATCTCTTTTACACAGGATATGACTTAATTATAAGAAGATGTGTACGACAGGATGAAGTCTTAGATATTTTAAAGGCCTGTCATGATGAACCGTGTGGTGGCCATTTTGCAGACAAACGGACAGCATACAAGATACTCAATCTGGGATATTATTGGCCTTCCATTTTTAAAGATGCTAAGAGGTATGTTAGAAGTTGTGATACTTATCAACGAATGGGACGGCCAGTCCGGTCTGATGAAATGCCACTCCAACCACAAATTCTCATTGAACCATTTGAAAAGTGGGCCCTTGACTTCATTGGTCCCATTCATCCACCATCACATGGACAGAAATACATTTTGGTCTGCACATACTATGTTACTAAGTGGGTAGAGGCCAAACCATTGCCAAGAGCCACCGAACAGACTGTGGTAAACTTTCTTTTTGAGGAGATCTTTGTCAGATTTGGGGTGCCTAGAGAGATTGTAACTGATCAGGGTGCCCAGTTTACCTCTAAATTAGTGCAGGAGATAGCAGAAAAGTATAAGATTAAGCATCGGAAGTCTACCCCTTACCATCCAAAAGCAAATGGCCAAGTGGAATCTACAAACAAGACTTTAGAAGGCATCATTACCAAAACTGTCCAGATGCATCAGAAGGATTGGTCAGCTAAGCTTATTGAAGCTTTATGGGCATACCGGATCACCTGGAAAAATAGTACTGGTTTTTCTCCTTATCAACTTGTTTATGGTAAGAAAGTCCTCCTTCCTATAGAGTTTCAAGTTCATACTTTCAAGTTAGAAGCAGATTTGGGCATGGATCTTTCAGAAGCTCAACAAGAAAGAATACTTCAGTTGAATCAGCTAGATGAGATGAGACAGGCTGCCATAGAACACAATATTCTGATACAACAGCAGAGAGCTCAATGGCATGACAAATTTATCAAAAAGAAGCAATTTCACATCGGTGACTGGGCACTATTGTTTGACTCAAAGTTTAAAAACTTCAAAGCCAAATTTACTACTCACTTGCTTGGTCCATATGAGATTGTTGATGTCTATGACAATGGTTCAGTAAAAATTCAAACCATAGATGATGAAGCACATAAATTTGTGGTCAATGGCCACCGGCTCAAGCTGTACAACAAACCTATCAACATGGCAGATTTTGTACAACAGATTTCACAGCAAAAGGAACTGCAAATGCTGGATAGACACATCAGTGTTTCTCCTTCACCTGCTCCTTAGCTGATCTGATACAGCAAGCAAATAAAACAAAAAGATACAAAGAAAAAAAAAATCGAAAAAAAAAACTATAACAAAAATAAAAATATATATATAAAAAAAAGGAAGTTTAGTTGTGAAAACCAGTTCCCTGGAACAATATAAACTTGAATTTTCTCTGTAAAACCAGGTTTACCTGGCCATTGAAAATTCACAAAAATATATTTTTCTACTTTCTTGTTTTGTTTTCCAAATAATGAAGATCTTGTTTGACTTGAGGAAAAGTCAAAAGGTAGGCCTGTGAGGGGGATAAGCATTTTCATGAACCCTCCAAGTCTTTTCTATATGCAGAGGATTGTGATTTTTCATAATGCAGAAGGGACCTGATTTCCAACAATACAAGTGATTTTTCATAATGCAGAAGGGACCTGATTTCCAGTGAGGCAGAAGAAATCTACAGAAGGACCTAACTTTCAATAAAATTGAAGAATTTGAGATGGCAGACAGAAGACATCAGAAGGATAGAAATGAATCAGGATACAAACCAACTTCATCAGATAGCAAGCTCATCATATAGAGACATCAAGCAAAGTCTGTAAGAATTTATAGTTTTTATGTTTTAAAAAGTTTCAGAATTCTTTGTTTTTAAGCAATGGCATATTACCAACTACTGTAAAGCTTGACTGCCTTTTTTTTTCATTACTCTGATAGTCTCTGCCAGTACCCTACTTACCTTCCATTAGCCTCACAGTCTCTGCCAACATTTCATTTACTTTCCATTATCCTACCCTAGGGGTCAAGATGGTGGTCAAAATCAAACCTAAGAGCAAATTTTTAATGGTTTTTAATGGACAAAACTATATACTGCATTCTACAGGCAGGTCTTTTCAACAGAAAGCAGAGAAAAACAAAATATAGATACATGTTTTATTCACCAAGGAAATTTAGGTATTTTCGTGTTCTCTTTCACATACTCTAAGACGAGGGCATTATTGCATGATATGCATTAAGTTAAAAATAAAAGTTAGTATATGAAAGAAGGTCATAGAACATATTATAAAGTGGCGAATCCACAGGGAAGTAAGTGGCCGGTTCAAAACATCATTGCTAAAATGAGGGAATCATAGATTTTACCTCCCACGAATCTCGCCCATGTATAGGGAAGCTCAATTCAAAAATTTGAAATGATATTTCATACATCCGTGGTTGTCCAACTGATTTGCTCTTCCCCAAAACTGCACATCCATGCTGAGAGTTGACAGACTTCCATTAATCTAAGGAGGAAACACGAGTTGCATTACAGTAGAAGAAATACAGACACAAGGATGCGTATTTCATCCAGAATGTGCAAATCGAGGAACCGCACAGGCTAGGTAAGCTTGACACCCTGGTTTGTTTGCTATCAATTCAGACTATCAGAAGAACGATTGAAGAAAGAAGAAAGTTTACAGAGTTTAAAGTTTGAAACTGGAGTTATAAGCTAGGGTTCAGTCTTATTTGAAATTTTCCACTACATATAAAAAAATTTCCTTGTTAGAGTTGTAAAATGGTGTCTAGACTGGAACCAGAGAAATTTGATCCCACAGTCATTCATGAAAGATGCATGGAAATTTTCGAAAAGAAACAATGGGTTTCTTTCTTTGAAAAATTTGATGGGCACAATGACAATGTTAGCCTAGCTTTCGCTGGCTCATTCGATGGAGAGAGGGATACAGTAGGAAATTTAAGTTTTAGACTGTCTGAAGACATTTTGGCACATATCATTAGCTTACCACAACAAGGGGAAAGGTTCTTTAAAACAAAACAGTTCAAGGAGAAGGCATGGACACCCTTTCTATGCAGTTCAAGGGTAGGTTCAGTGGAATGGAAGAAGGGGATACCAAGGAGTTGGCTGGTTCATCCCTGGGATGAAATAGTGTACATCATACAAAGATTCATCACCTGTGAAGGGAGATTCAGTATTGTTTACCTTTACCACATCAAGCTGTTGTAGCATTTGAAAGGTGAATGTGAGATCAATATGCCATATTTCCTGTTACAGAGTCTAACTAAGATGGCTAAGGCTGTCCAAAGGCGTGAAAAAGACAAATTTACAAGTCTTTTTCACTGTGGACTCATCAAAATAATCATCATATATGAGTTACAGAAACAAAACTTGACATGGCAAGAATTTATCATTCATAATCAGTTTGAAGAGTTAGAAGAGCTGCCTGAAGAAAACTTGGAAGAAGACAAACTGTTGATGATAACATACCCCAAGGATGAAGAACAGAACCCTGAAGCAACAAGCTCAAAACTGCTTAAAGGGAGAAAGAAAGAAAATGTGTTAATAATCACAGATGATGAAGATAACTCTGAGGTAGCAAGCCCAAAACAACCTCAGAGAAGAATACGAACCAAGAGCATGTTGAAAGAAGAAAGAAAGCTTCAAGAGCAAGATCAAATCTTCACCACCTATGAGAAGAAGCCGAGGAAACATCAACAAGCTCAAAAGAAGTCAGCATTAGAAGAGGA
This sequence comes from Larix kaempferi, assembly GCA_027924585.1. Taxonomy (NCBI): domain Eukaryota; kingdom Viridiplantae; phylum Streptophyta; class Pinopsida; order Pinales; family Pinaceae; genus Larix; species Larix kaempferi. Next base: position 6,019,698 of record BSBM01000182.1, on the reverse strand, counting down.
TGATGAAAGCCAGCAAAAGAAGTATGAATATATACAATCCTTGGAAAGCCAAGAAGAAGAGCCAACAGGTGAGATAGGGCAAGTCCATGAAAGTAAAAGTGCCCCAGAAACTGAAAACATTTCAGATGAAGTGATAAGACAGACTAAGAAGATAAATCTTTTCTTTGATCAACAAGAAAAAGAAAGGAAAAAGCATCCAGGACAGGAAATTTTAGATGAACAAGCTTCTCCTTTCTTGGAGCAACAAACTCTAGAAAAAGAAAAGAAAGGAGATTCAGTGCAAGAGAATGAAGGTATGGATACTAATTCTGAGCAGCCTTCAGTGAAGTTGGGAAAGAATAAAACTTCCAAAACCAGCAAAAAGATTAAAAAGTTGAAAATGGAAGTAAAGGAATTAGAACTGAAGAATGAGAAGTTAACAGAAAAGAACAGAAAACTTAAAGTTCAAAGGGCACGAATCTCCAAGTATGCATATAAATGGCATAAACAAAAGAATATTTACTAGACCAAGTATGAAAAACTGAAAGTTCTTTATGCAGCTCGAAGTTCTACAGACGCATCATCTCAAACAGGGGGTACATCAGAGGATTAGAAGCAGAGTTTCAGCAACAAAATTTTGTTCAGAACATAAGCAGGGTCAAAAATTTTGGAGATACTTTTTCCTTTGTGCATGAGGACATGCAACAACTTCCTCTTGGGGGAGATGTTGGGCACCATTTTGACCTCTTTTTGTCATCTAAATATCCTCCATTTTCCTCCATAAAACCCTCATATTTATCTCTAAAGCTTTTAGTTCAACACAGACTTTGGTTAAAAGGTATAAATGTCATTGCTTGTTAACAAATTGAATTTTGAGATTTTTAGAGCATTAAACTAAGGTTTTATTCAGAATTACAGGATGTTCTAACTTCCCGTAATGTCTCCAAAGTTGAACACTTGCAGGCCAACTAGGCATTAACTGAAAGATGGAGGAAAGATCCTCAGTATCCAAGGATGGACGAATTTCCAATGAATAGATGATGTGGCTCTCACAGATGGCAAGTCAAAGTCGGTCAAAGATGACCACCTGTGCTACCACTCAGCACAAAAGCAGGGCAGTTTGGATTCTGTTGAGTTCCACAATTTTGAATGAGGATCTCGATGGCTATGTTCATTAATTAGTTTACAGGATTATAGCATTTCCATTTTTCTTTCGAATTTGTATAAGTACTTCACAAAACATTGGATCAATAATCACGATTTTGGGAAGAACGCATATTGCTTATGAACTGCGTGGGTTTTACTGTGTAATCGATTTATAGTGAATACATTTAGACTTTCAGTTCTGTAAATTTTCAACTGTGTGTGGAACGAGGCATTGGAGGGCCCCCATTATTGAGTTCGCACACCCTTACATTGCCAGTGAATGCGATTTAGGTGTTTGCAGCGATTTGATTTGATGCATGCGATTTAGATTGTGCCATTGGTATGTGTTAATCCCTGTAGTATCTAGTTTATTAGTGCAGACTGAATTCAGTTAGTTTTTAATTGATTTTATTACAGCTCTGTTTTCTCATTTAATAGTTCAAGCTACGATTTCAGTATGCTACACATCACTTACCTTTCTATGAGCTCTGTCTTCTATTTTGTTAAAAGAACGGTTTAGACTGTGATTTTATTATGTCATACATTGCTGCTCATTTGAAGATAAAGTGTTTAGAACAATTATCAATTACGAACAATGTCCTGTAAGGGAATTTAATGGTTAATTGTTCATTCAGCACTGGGATGTCAGGCAGGACTTTGTAGTCTGTATCTTAGGGTTAGAATTATTGTTAAATTGCTTTCACTATCTCAGTTCTTTCACCAATAGATTGCTTTCCTAAATAGATTGTTGTGTACTTGAAAAGAAACAAACGAAGTTACCCCTGTAAAAGGATTTTTGTATCTTTAAGTTACAGTATTTCTCATCTGACAGCAGATTCAATTCACAGAGAATTAAGTTAACCAAACAAGTCTAGCTCTAAGTCCTAAAACTTGGATATGCCTCTAAGCTTACTGACCCGGATTGATATAAATTTAAGGTTCGATCTACATTAGTGGATTGAGGCCCAACAATGACTACATAAGCAGTGGAAAACGGGACTTCGACATGAATGGATTTTTGGGGTTTTGAAATGAGGAGGGTGAATGAATCTACCATAGGGAAATTGGCTTCTTGAGGGGTTTCTTTCAGCAACAAGTGGGATGACAGGTGTCTAAAAATGATTTCTGGCATGTAGCAATGGGACTTGACTTCGGAAACATTGGACTCTGTATGGTTTGCACATCAATCTCTCCATTTTTTTTTATGTGCTCAATCCAATTGCAAATTGATAAAAAGTCTTCAAGAGTCACTCATGCATGCATTGACCTTCTTCTTCCAAGGACCTTCAAAAACCTAGCATTTGCCTGCAATAAATCATGAGATGATGGAAGAAGAGAGATGATTGGTCTCTCTTCACCCAACACTTATAAAAAAAAAACAAGCAATTACTTATAAAACAAATCCAAAGAAAAATGAACAAAGCAAAATCCATTTTATACCCGCGGGAGAGCAATGTCCATCTAGACTCACCAACAGTATTCTGATCATAGCTTCTTCGTTCCTTGTCCAATTTGAGTGATTCCAAATCCAAATGAAATTAAATTCATAGTTCTATTTCCATTAGAAACGGGTTTTTAAAATTCTATGTAATGATGTTCCAAATCACTCAGTAACAGCCTGCATGACAAGATGTTTTTTCGAATTCTGGACTAGACCAATAGTCACGGTTTTAGGATTAACTTTTTCGTTTGATAACGGATTGATGTGATTCCAATTGGAGATGAAAGTAGATTCATGTAAGTATCTCCATTAGAAACATATTTCAAATCCAACAAGAATTGATGAGTCAAATAAGCCAATGAACAGTCTAGAAAATAGAGTTTTAGAAATGCAGATTTGTGATAGGCAGCCGGTAGTTTGGTCATAAAATTTGCATACGATATCGAAACAGAGTGATTCAAATTGAGTTGTAAACTAGATTCATAGGGGAATATACAAATGAAACAGGTTTGCAAAATATGTCCAATAAGGCATCCAAAAATGGACTGTCCCAGCTCTGTTCCTAAGCTGCCATCTTGACACCCTGTTAGTATTTTGGCCATAAAATCTTTGTTTGACATCCAATCGTAAAAATTCAAATTGTTTTGGAAACTAGATTCAAAGGTCTAATTGGGATATAAACAGATTTTAAAAATAAGTTCATCTGGTCTCCCAAAAATGGACTGTCCCGACTATGTTTCAGTAAAATTTTCAAGCCAAAATGTCACAAAAATCCAATAAATTAAATTTAACCCCCCAAAAGTGATCAAAATAGGTGTGAATGATTTTAATGATGTAAATTTAAATATAACACACATCCATACCAAAAATTTCAAGCATTCAGCACCTAGATTGATTTGCACAGTCTGTTGCAGCCGCAGCTGCAACTCTTAAAAAATGTCATAATGTTGAAACAAAGCATGTGCATTTTTATGGAAAATAAAAACTAAAAACATATCATGATGTGCAACACACACATATCTCAAACTCATAAATTTTTACCTGTAGCACAGTCACAACTAGTGTTGCAGCCCACTGTTGTAGCTGAGAGTAATCACAGCTGCGAGTAATCACTCACAGCTGGGTGTTGCAGCTAACAAATTCATGTCAAATTTAAAGCTTGAAGAGTTCTACACTCATGGGCTCATTTTCCTATGGATCCTTCATTAACTTTCCCTAATTACTGTAATTTTGTTTTCATGATATTTTTATTTTTATTTGTAACAAATAGAGACAAATTGAAATTGGGAAATTGATGACAACAATGACTTAAGCATTCATGAAAACATCTCATACCCATTCCTCATATTTCTACTTTCTGATCTTCCAGATCGCAACAAGGCACAGGAAGAGAGCATACTTATTCAAAAATAAAAACTTAAAAAAAACAAAAGCATGGTTTTATTATGTTATTCTACCCTATCCTATTCTACTTGGAAAAAAAAAATTGTTCAAGTGTATGCATATTTCCAATGGAGCCATTTTCGAAAAAGTGACTCAAGTATGCTCATAATATAACTTTATGAATTCTAGGATATGAGAGATCAACTTCCCTTCAAATGATGGTGCCAAGAATTGGTGAAGTATGAAATGATGTTGTAGACCGATGACAGATTGAAACCAAGCTTCAATATGGTCTTTGTTCCCTTGATTGCTCATGGATGTTACACCATGAAGATCCTTATTAAACTGATCTTCCTCAATGCATAAGATTTCCGGATCTAATGATGTGAATGATGCTTTTGGTTCCAATGGTTGTTTGTAAGGCACCTGCAACAATTAATTAACAAGAATACGCGAAATAGCAGAAATGACAGAACTCAGAATCACTTTTGTATTGATCACAAGCCACTTCGAGGGGGCAACCTCCTTTGAGCAAGCTCAATACAAATAACTTCACGGTGCCTTCATAGGTCTCAACACACACTTATATACTAATTCTAGGCGCCAATACTATGGGTCGAAACCATGGGCCGTTACAAACTATGGATTAACAATACTACGGGCGGCTTACAAAGCATATGCGCCAACAACAATAACACAAACTATTGATTAACAAATACTACGGGACGACTTACAAAGCATATGCGTCCAATCAACAACATACTAACAAAGTAAAGACATGGGTTCCTAACATCCCCTCCCCCTTAAAAAAAGCTTTGTCCTCAAAGCTTTAGATGTGGAAATTGTTGTTGAATCTGAAGGAGTGGTTCCCATGTAGCATCCTCTGGTTGCATGCCGTGCCACTGAATTAAGACCTCTGTGATAGAACGAGAGCGAAGCTGACGCGTGTGCCGATTGAGGATGGCCTCTGGCTCCAAAAGGATGGATCCTTCATTATCCAGTTCGGGTAAAATCGTTTGGCCGCTGATGTTGGTGCCAAGAACTTTCTTCAGACAAGAGACATGAAAGACTGGATGAATAAGGGAAGAAGGAGGAAGTTCCAATTTATAAGCAACGGACCCAATCCTCTGAAGGATCCGATATGGCCCATAGAACTTTGGAGCGAGCTTATGACGCCCTTTGAGTTTCAAGGAGGATTGTTTGTACGGCTGGAGACGAAGAAAAACCATATCGCCGACTTGAAAAGTGTGCTCCGAACGGTGCTGATCAGCTTGTTGCTTCATGCGATTTCTTGCCATGTGAAGATTGTCCTGCAAAATGTGAAGAATCTGATCGCGGTTGCGAAGGACCTTGTCAACTTCCTGAACTGGTGAACTGGTGGGGGTGTATGGAAGAAGAGCTGGAGGTTCCTGACCGTAGACTGCTTCATATGGGGTCATTTTAGAGGCAGTATGGTAAGCGGTATTGTACCACCATTCAGCGAGAGGGAGCCACTTTGCCCACTGATGTTGTTGTTCTGAGGTGAAGCAACGAAGATAAGTTTCCAAGCATTTATTGACAATTTCAGTCTGACCATCTGTTTGTGGGTGATACCCTGAACTCATCTTCAGTTTGGTGCCAGTGTGGCGAAATAGTTCTGTCCAAAAATGACTAGTGAAAGTCGCATCACGATCCGAGACAATGGAAGAAGGGATGCCATGAAGACGAAAGATCTGGTCCATAAAAATTTGAGCGACAGAGGAGGCTGTATAGGGATGGTTGAGAGCGCAAAAATGACTATATTTGGAGAGACGATCAACCACAACGAGAATCACTGTCTTCCTACCAGATTTAGGGATCCCTTCAATGAAATCCATAGAAATATCTGTCCAAATCCGTGTAGGTATGGGCAAGGGTTCAAGCAATCCTGGAAGGAGTGTTGTTTCACCCTTATTGCGCTGACAGGTATCACATTCGACCACCATCTGTTGAATTGTCCTTTTCATGCCCTGCCAAAAGAAGTTACGCCGTGCTCGTTCATATGTTTTGAGGAACCCAGAGTGCCCGGCCGATGGAGAAGCATGGAGTTCATAGAAGACAGCCTGTTGAAGATCTGTGCTTTGGGGAAGCACCAGACGACCCTTGTATCGCAGAGAAGCACCATCCCAAGAGTAATGTGGGACAGTCGAAGGATTGTTGGTCAAGCGTTGGATGATATGAGATAAGGAAGAGTCATTGACGTAACCCTGTTGAACAGATTGCAACCAATTTGGAACAGGCATAGAAATAGCTGAAAGAGAACCTTGGGCATCAAATGTGCGAGAAAGAGCATCTTCCACAATATTGTCTTTACCCTTCTTGTAAGTGATCTCATAGTCATAACCCATGAGTTTGCTAACCCATTTCTGTTGTGCCGGGGAGGAGACACGCTGGTCCAAGAAATATTTCAGACTCTAGTGATCAGTCTTGATGCAGAAATGATTCCCTAATAGGTATGGACGCCACTTCTGTACTGCATGCAAAATAGCCATCATTTCCTTCTCATAGGTAGAGGCAGCTAAATTCTTACCTGAAAGGGCTTTGCTGGTGAACGCGATGGGGTGTTCATCTTGAAGGAGAACAACACCAAGTCCATTTCCGCAAGCGTCACTCTCAATAGTGAAGGGCTTGGAAAAATCGGGCATAGCTAGCACAGGTGTAGTACACATAGCTTGTTTTAGTTTGTCAAATGCACACTGAGCATCAGGTGTCCATGTAAAAGCATCTTTTTTTAATAGAGCAGTTAATGGAGCTGCAATCTTCCCATAATCCTTGACAAACTTGCAGTAGTAGCCAATCAACCCCAAAAAACCACGAAGGCTCTTGAGTGTCTGAGGATGTGGCCAATTGTTCATGGCCTCGATTTTGGCAGGATCCATGCGAACCCCTTGTGCTGAGATAATGTGCCCGAGATACTCAACTTCCTTTTGTCCAAAAACACATTTAGACTGCTTGTCATGGAGATGATGGTCAGAGAAAAGTTGCATGACAAGATCCAGATGTTGGAGATGTTCATCCCATGTTTTACTGTAGATGAGGATATCATCAAAGAATACCAGAATGAATTTCCACAAGTAGGGTCGAAATATTTTATTCATTAAGGCCTGGAATGTGGAAGGAGCATTAGTGAGGCCAAAGGGCATGACCAAAAACTCATAATGGCCATCATGTGTGCGAAAAGCTGTTTTAGGAATATCATCCTCATGAACCCGAATTTGATGATACCCAGAACGAAGATCCAACTTGGAGAAAAAGTGAGCCCCATGAAGCTCATCAAGAAGCTCATCAACAACAGGGATTGGAAACTTATCCTTGATGGTGAGGTGATTAAGTGCTTGGAATTCAATGCAGAGGCGCCATGACCCATCTTTTTTGCGGACAAGAATAACTGGAGAAGAAAAGGAACTAGTGCTTGGGCGAATAATACCTTGCTTCAATAAGTCCCGAACGAGCATTTCAATCTCCGTTTTTTGGTGAAATGGGTAGCGATAGGGCCTGATGTTGGGAGGAACGCTGCCAGGAAGGAGCTGAATACGATGGTCTTCTGGCCTGGAAGGTGGTAATCCCACTGGTTCAGCAAAGACACCTGTATATCGATCCAGAATTTGTTGTAGATCCAAAGGAGTAGTGGAGACCGCTGATGGTTGCATCTGGATGGAATGGATCTGAGCGATGACACCATGTGAACTCTTCTTGAGGAGTTTTTCCATGCGATGTGAACTGATGATGCTGAGAGAACCTGGTTGTAATCCTGTCAATGTGTGTTTGTGTCCATTGAGGGAAAACTGCATCCAAAGTTCGGCAAAATCCCATAAGATAGGGCCGAGTGTGCGTAGCCATTGAGCACCCAAAACCACATCACATCCGCCTAAGGGCAAGGCAAACATGTCCGAGCGCAAGATATAATCTCCCATAGAGATACGCACATTTCGACACTTCCCTTTGCAAGGTAAGGTGCCCCCATTGGCAATCATGACTTCAAAGTTGGAGCAAGGATGGATAAAACAATCAGCTTGTTTGGCGATCCGAGGGTCAATGAAATTATGAGTGCTACCAGAATCAATGAGGATTGTAAGAGGAAGCTTCTTGAAGTAACCACAGAGCCGCATTGTTTGGGGGGTGGTGATTCCAGCTAAAGCATGGAGAGATATCTCTGGCTGGTCATCCTGAGACGGAGGGTCAATAGGCGGTTCCTGACTGTCGACCGGAGCATCCAATGTTTCTGGATCTTCGTCACCCATTTCCGAGGCAGGCGGAGACTCCACATCCAGGAGATAGAGCTTTTGCTGAACACATCTATGTCCCCGAGTGAATTTCTCATCACAATTATAGCAAAGCCCCTTTTCTCTGCGTGCTTGCATCTCTGTTTCAGACAAACGCTTGATAGGAGTCGGTCGAGGAGCCTGCGGTATAGGTGGTCATTGAGAACCCATATTTCGGAAGGGAACAAAAGTGGGCTTGGAGCGTTGTTGGGCTGCAAGCTTGTCTTCTTCCAACTTAGCCAACCCGAGTGCTTCCATCATTGTGTTGGGGCAGAACATTTTGACCTCAGAGCGAATGGCATCCTTTAGACCACTAATAAAACAACTCCGGTAAAATTCATCAGACAATCCTTCGGTGTGGTTGGCTAGATTCTCAAATTCCGTTTGATACTCTCTCACAGTGCAGTTTGGCGAAGTTTAGTGAGGGCTCCTGTGAAGTCATCAAAAGCACTAGGACCAAATCGTTGCAACAGGAGCTGGCAAAAGTCTGACCAGTTGGGCTCTGGATGAGCCTTGATGTACCAGCGGTACCATTGAAGAGCTTCCTGTTCCAAATGAAAGGATGCCAGTGGAACTTTGTTGGCATCAAAAGTATTATGCAGACTGAAATACTGTTTTGCACGATAGATCCATCCAGTTGGATCGGTACCATTGAAGCGAGGAAAATCAAGCTTCGGACCACGGAAATTGCTGGAAGCAGAGAACCCATTGTCTACTGAAGACTCGGACTGCAGTTTGTTGTTCATAGCTGAATGTTCAAGATGGAGACCGAGAAATTTTTCATCCAGATCCTGGAGTTTGGCTTGGATGGCTGCAAGTGCTTCCTCCATGGTTTTTGCTCCTGCACGGGTGACAACCATAACCATGATTTTTTTTATTTTATTTTTCCTGACTGGGTAGGAAAACAAAAACAGGAACTACTTCAATAAGGGAAAATTTGGATTTGGGAAAAAATCAGAAGGGTAATTGGGGTTTGACTAAATTTTGGACACTGTTGGATAGATAGGGAAGCAAAAATGAGGATTTCAGAAGCGGGGTGAAAGAATGGGAAAATTTGGCAGAGGGGAATAAAGAAGTAGAATTCAGAAAGGAACTTTGTGGTAAAATTTGAAGGTGATTGGGTGAAATCTGAGGAAGTTATGGCAAACCCTAAAAATAGACAAATGTGGAATTTCGGGCTTTGGGAAGGGGAATTGAGGATAGGGTCCTCAGGACTGAAATATGCAGAATGGGATGACAGGGGTTCCCCGAAAATTTCAAGGGAAACAGAGTAAAAATAAGGGAGAAATCTGGAACAGCGCCGAATGGACTGAAAATGGCTGAATCTGGAACGGCTTGCAAAATAGATCTGAAACGGCGTAGCAGTGATCGACAATAGTTCAGCTGAAAGTAGATATGGACCCCAGGTATGTGCGGCTTCCTAACAGTTCAGGGGTTTCACTCGGCCACCAATGCTGTCTGACGGCTTGCGTATTGGGGCAATACCCCTCACTCCACGGCTCAGGTAAAACTGATAACCGCTTTGCCACAAACGACAGCTCTTGGTTTACCTCACGGGTGGAAACTAGTCAATCAGGTAGGGGTCGTTGCCCTTTTCGCTGGCAGGTCCTCTCAATGGGCCAGCTACTTCGGGGTTCCTGTGGTACTCCTCACAATGAGTTTTAGGGCTTATGCCCAAGTACTTCCCACAGTTAAGCGGATGGGGATTATTCCCAAATCCGAACCTGCAACAGATGTGAAAAAAAAAATTGGCAGAAATTTCACCCAGCGAGCCCAAGAAGGTGCTCTGATACTAGATGTAAGGCACCTGCAACAATTAATTAACAAGAATACGCAAAATAGCAGAAATGACAGAACTCAGAATCACTTTTGTATTGATCACAGGCCACTTCGAGGGGGCAACCTCCTTTGAGCAAGCTCAATACAAATAACTTCACGGTGCCTTCATAGGTCTCAACACACACTTATATACTAATTCTAGGCGCCAATACTATGGGTCGAAACCATGGGCCGTTACAAACTATGGATTAACAATACTACAGGCGGCTTACAAAGCATATGCGCCAACAACAATAACACAAACTATTGATTAACAAATACTACGGGACGACTTACAAAGCATATGCGTCCAATCAACAACATACTAACAAAGTAAAGACATGGGTTCCTAACATTATTCTCCATCAAATATCACGTGTATCTTGTTGATCTTGTCTGCTTGCTTATGAGGACTAGAAGAAACTCCATCTGCAAAACTTGGATTTAAAACATGTTCAGGCCTCGTATGGATCTGCTGCAACAATGCACAGCCTTTTTGCAATGGTGTAGATGAGGTAGAACAAGAGGGAAATGTAGGAACATTTTGCAGTTCAGCAGTGTAAGCATACTGTACTGCTTTATTATGGTTAGGGTGGAGGGTGGATTGGACAGGAAATTGTGTTGGGTACCAAGGAGTTTGATGAGAAGATAGATGTGGTTGATAGATGTGGTTGATGTAGATGATTGATTTGTGAGGTTGATATTGAAGGACCAACTTGTGTTGCAGCATGAGGGAGAGTGGCCATATGATCATAGGATAGGCCATTCCAACCTTGTGGATAAGGTAGATAAGAGTTAAATTGAGGCTGCAACAGCTGCCGAGTATTCAATGATTGAGTATGAGAGTAAGAAAATGGAGGGATAGAATTTTGAACCATAGATGTAGGCCATGGTTGACATGACTGTTGCAACGAGTTGGCTGCAACTCCCAGATCTCTATGATATGTTTCTTCCATCTTTGGTAAGGAGGGACAATGCTCTATGGAATGATTCAAGTCACATATACCACAACTTTCAAGACTATCCAAAGGGAAATCCCTTGCTTCTCTTATTTCCTCCTGCTTTTCCTGATCCTGCAAAACACCCAATTGTAAATCAGCTTTAGAAATGTCAAATAAATTGTTGATTTCAGCTCGTAAAACTCTTGTTTTTGCAGCAGATTTCAAAAATAGAGATAAAAGTTCCTTAGAATTCTTACCAGTCTTAAAGTTTCCTCTTGAATACCTTCTACATAACTCACAAATATCGTCATATGCTAACTTAAATACATTACCTGTTCCGATCAGATTCAATATTTCTAAACATTCAGCTTGGATTCCCTTGAGTAGAAGTGTTTTTAAGATCTCCTTCCCTAGTTTCCTTTGTTTGGATCTTTGGAGATTATATTGAAATCGTTCTATGTATTCCTCCAGACTCTCTTCTTCTCCTTGTGTCATTTCAAAAATGTCTTGATTGACCCTGCAATAATCTTGGTACCTTTTCAAGAATACATGTTTCATGTCTTCCCAAGTTTGTATACAATTCCCACCGAGGCTCATGAACCATTGGAGGGATGTTCCTTTTAGAGTGAGGGGAAACACATTCAACTTTTGATCATTAGCACAATAACCATATCCTCTACAAAGTGCTTCAAATTGAAATAAAAATACATCAGGGTCTTCATTTTCCAAACCATGAAAATTTGATAGAACATGTGGGGGAATTCTTTTCGTTCGTGCCACTCCTCTCGAATCTTTGATGGGAAATTCGAAGGTAACAACTTCCACATCTTTCTCACTTGCCATCTCTTCATAGATTCTTCATGTGCTATTATAAGGCTCCTCCTTCGAATGTTCCTATCAACTTGTTAGTAGAATGGGTGGTGCTTACAACACCACTAAGGGGAATGATAAGATTTATGCTGCAAAGATTGAAAATGAAATAAAACTGAATGTAAAGACAAAAAAATTAACACTCAAAATAAATTAAATAAACTGAAATGAAATCATGCAACCTACATGCCCTATTTTAACAATGCATCTACAAAACAATGTCAAATGTACTATTGCACAATTGATAACTTCCCCGGCAGCGGCGCCAAAATGTCATGCCCACTATATGCCAGTTCATTAAAACTTAACATGCAGAGTGCTAAACATAAATTATCAACCCGAGGAAGTCTTTTATTTCAAATTTATCGTGCAAGATATATGCAAGTACAATTTCTACCAAACACTGTTGATCTATTGGTATGCAAATCATAATTGTTGTAGACTAGATCACACCTGCTTGAAAAGAAATCAATCTTCAGCCTATTCATAAAATCACACTGTAAATCTAATCACACTTCAACAAAATAAATTATCATGAAACAAGATCTAATTACATACATATAAAAGAATTGTTATGTTGGTCAGCGATCTACCAAATGAATTATCAACACAACAATTATGACAGATCTAATGAATAAAAGCATACAACTATGATAAGCTTAATGAATGAAAGCATGAACGAATTAATAAGCAGATCTAAACAATAACACACTTACAATTAACACTACCAGCATCTGCTCAGGGAAGAGGGCCCTTCTTCCACTGAGCAGATCTGAATCTCCACAATGAAAGTCTACAACTCCAGAATTAAGAAACTGCCAGCATGTATTATCATAATGGAAGAATTACAATAGATCTGGATCAAATCCTACATCATAACATTGTTTTCTCTCCTATCTTACATCTCCTATCATCCATCTCCTATCCTACCTAATCTATCATGCTTCCCCTATCAATCTATCCCCCCTCTCAATGAGATGGATTACATTTTTATACATAAAATTATCTCCTGGAAATGAAGAACTGAACCCCCAACTTGTGATCTGCAACAGCTGAAACACGGCCGTAACTGCTGGCAATTTTGGAACCGGCCGCAACACCAAATCTGGAAAATACCCTCTCAAAGAACCACCTGCATATCGCAAACCGTAGCTTTGTTTGGCGATTTCCTTTCAATTTAAGTAAATGAGGATGTTACGCACAAAACCCATGTCTCGGAGTTTTGAGATTCGTTTCCATCTGCCCGCAAATCAAGACGCGAATCAAGGTGTTCTTATGTGGCATGCGTTTTTTGTTAAGGCTGTAATAGCTAGCTATGAGCGTCCTGTATGTGACAACTCACTCCACAAACCATCATTAGTAAAATTATGCATAATAGTCTTTAATTCATCAAATATAAAGGAAAATAATCACTATTAACCACTTAAAACACCAATGGAAGTAGCAGGCTGTTCAACGCGCAGCTACAACAAATGGATGAAAAATGGAATGATAAATGAAAAATAATGGTAAGAAAATGGATGAAAGGTATGTCAATAAATGATGGAAAAATGGACAATTCCAGGGCCCAACAATACTAAGAACCACTCAGATGCATCATCTTCAATTGATAAGTAAAAAAGCCTCATGCAGACATCATCGTGTTGTTGGGCAGGGGTTTGGCACCAGATCACGTTCCTAGCAAACTTTTGAAGGTGGACTGCTGTTGAGATGGCATTATTGCCTTGAAAACTAGGTAAATTTCAATAGCTCTCTCAGGGAGCTCATGTGGATACCCTGCAATCTAAGTGAGGTTAAGGGGTTTGAAATTTTTATCCATTGGAGACAAATCTTTATTTGAACTAAAGTTACTAAACAAAAACTGGATGTCTGAGAGGGACTCGGATCCTAAATGTTCAAGGACCCTACGAGAAGTAAGTCTAGCCTCCCTCCTTTGATAAACCCTTTCAGGCTCGGGAATGAAGTTGACTAAATCGTCATAGGTTCTTCTTGTAGAGTACCTGGTTTTGTTATTTGATAGTGGAGTCGCCAAGTGGATTGAGTGAATCTTAGATTTGTTCAACTAGACACACCAAAAGGTAAAAAACAAAAAGAAGCTTAAAATTCGTACCCAGGGATAGAAGATTTATCCCTGGAAGTGGCGCCAAAAAATTTTCCACCGGATCGCACATCTGGTTAACGCAGGAGAAATCTATGTTATTGCCTGGTGCGCCCTTGGGGGCAAGTCTCGAGTCAAGGCTGTCACCTAATCTTGAATCCTCTGTTTAGGACAACTCCTAATCGAAGCCAAGGGGGGTAGTCCCTATGGAATGTTTCTAAGGTTAATTAGAATGTTTCAGAGAATTAATTAGGGATGATTTTTAGGATTTTTAGGGGGCTCAATTACAATAATCCAAGTTTATTTGCAAAAATGATTTAAATAGATGCTTTCAACATCAGGAAATAAAAGACCACCAATATATAAATATAGAACAACAATTTACTGGTATTAAGCAAAATATGAAATGGTAGTTTTTGTGAACCAGTGCCAATGGATTCAATACATAAAATATGTTGTTGAGAGGGAAAGTTTTGCAAATGTATCTTGGTTGATTTTAAATTATTAAAAGTTTGAAGTTTGTAAAGGGAAAAGGGGAAACTCCATAGATATCGTGAGGTACAAGGAGCAATGCCTGGAAATTGAATGAAGGTGGCTTCTCATGAAGATGTGTGGGCTGGAATGGAGTCTCTAGGGCGGTGTTCAACACTACACCAAGAAGGGTGTAGCCTAACTGTGCCCCGAGGTTGCCTCCCAGTTGTTCTCGCTTCTTCTGAGAAATTTTCCCACGCAAAACTCAATAAACTTAGTGTCGGATTTTCACTATGTGAGGGGTTGTTACTTTTATTAATATGAGTTATTAATTAAAATGTGAGAACTTAGAGAATGGTTACAACTCTTTCTGATTTCCCACAGGACCAGACAAATGCCCGCAAGGGGAAAGAGCATACTTTGAATTGTAGACCAAATATTTATTCTAATTTACTTGTAAAAGTTAAACAAATGAAAACATAAATGTTATGCTAATTACTATGGGAAAAGAGTCTATTTTCTGATCATCCAATCACGTACTCAGGAAAATCTCTTTATGTGATGGCGAGAGCATACTTTGGGAAAGCAATGCCAATTTATTTCCTTTAATCTACTTTGCGAAATGAAAATAAAATAAAAGCATAAATGAATTATTTGTAAGTATACAACCCTGCAGTTAAACGTGCTTTGTGCATTTATGCTTTGTCAGAAAAAATCACACCACAAAATCGACACTACAAATCCCCCTAGGGGGGATGGGGTGTGGGCACTGTGTAGCCCACTTCCCCTTGTTTAAAAAAAATATTACAATACTTGCTCAAAGAAGTGCCTCTTGGTCCATTTAAAATTGGATCTAAGGGCTTACAATTTAATAGAATGATATACAAGTAAAAGGGGGTCCACAGAGTCTTTTGGCACTTTCTGACAAATGTTTTTCAGAAATTCCTTCTCTTTTCTCTTGGACCTGCTAAAAACTAGTGAGCTAAAAATGCAAAGCTAGTGGGTTAAACATACATGAATGCACAAAAAATTACAAAGCTCGGACTTGGAAAAACTAGGAAACTTTTGTGTGCTTCAAGTATGAAAATTGTAAATCTAGATCTAACTTTTTAAAGTGAAAATGAAGCTATTCTAGATATGATTTTTTATGCTAAATAAAAGAAGATGTTTGATTTGCAAAAATACATATATGTCTTTTACTAAGCTACAGTAACAAGTAACCAAGATATATGTAAAAAATGGAGAGGTAATAAAAGCAAACCCTCAAGCTAAAGCTTGATATTGGAAGAATATGAAAAGGAGGAATTTGTGGACTAAAAGCTTGTAGATCCGAAGCTTGAAAATGATGGAGAGAGGGTGGATGCAACCAGGCTCCAAACTCCCTTCACCTTGAGGCTTCCTGCAAGGCTTACACAATTCTCAAACAAGCAAGATTAAGACTAGTATGTTCATCAATCAAAACAAAGAGAATAATCGTACAACCGAATACTAATATTACTCTTTAAAATCTTGAGAGGATGCACATAAAACAAACAAATTGACAACCACGAATGATTGTTCCAATATAGATATATCTAATCATTAACTTGCATAAAGAAGAAAGCTTAGAAAGATGTCACCTCAACCAAATAGCACATGCATGGAACAAGAGCCACAATCAACCTCCAAAGTCTTCAATTTTATTACTCAAAAGAAACTTCACACATTACAGGAGCAAAGGTTCTATGCCTTCGTATCATATCCAAATGAGGAGCATTGGACTCGCTTAAATAGAACTCAAGAGAGAGGGATGGGCACATTCTTCATGAAAGAGGGAGGGCACATCACGTGAGAGATACAAGGGAGTGAATCCCATTGAATTAAGATGAAGTGGGAGTTAGATTAAATGAGGGGGGCACCGCCTCACAAGACCTGCACCCCCTCTACATTGGGATCTACACCCTCTAATAAGATAATTCTACCTCATGATTTGCTTTTCAAATGAGATATGCGCTCCACTCATCAGATATGCGCTCCCCAAACTTCAACTTATTCATTCTTCACATGATATTACTTTTGAAGACATGCTTTATTGCCTTACCTAAGTTGCCTTCCATATTGGACCAAATTCCAACTCAATTGGCAAATGCAAATTGTTTTTTTTAATTTTTTTTTTTTTTATATTATGGTGCAATTTGTCGCATCGTTAGCATTTACTTGTTGTTATGTCGCTTATTTAGGAAAAAATGCTTTGAGCGATTATTTAATCACTCGAAACATAGGAGAAGAGGGTCCCAGGGTTAATAGGATGCTCTGAGTGTGAAAACGAGCATCCTGGTGCCAAAATCCACCTCCAAACCATACTTTTATTACAATTTTAAATTTTCCATTTAAACCATTAAAAATAGTCTAATTTTACGGAATATATATATATATATATATATATTTCGGAATGAACTCAAACTCCTAGGGGACCTAGTGCATTTCCATACGACTTATTATTGATGGTTAGCATGTTAAAAATACATAAGACACATAGACTTTAATAACCTCCTAAGGTTCGACCACCATGGAAAATACTCCATCTTTGGAGGCATGAGTGAAAAACTCAAGAATTATACGCCACTGGAGCGCAACGCATAATTCCTAAGGAAAAAACACTCTAGAGTATCCCCTTGATGGATAAAACTAAGGTAGGCCAAGCCTTTTACCAAAGTATCATGCTTAGACCAACTTATTACAATTCCCCCATGGGGGTCTTGACATGTAAATTTTACAGAAGGGCCAAAAATTTGGCATGATGAACTTCTGAACTCTGGCAATGAATAATGTAAGTTGTTCAAATATTCTGAGGTTCACAAGGAGTCCAACTAAGTGCAACTTAGTGGACAACAATGCCCAAGAGTACCAAACAAATAAATAAGCAGTATGGCCCAACAATGGTGAGAAACTCAGTATGTACGAACCTTCTTCCTCTCACACGTGTGGTTGTATGGAACAGACCATATGTTGTTGTATAGACAACAGTTTCCTTGCCTCTATTTTCATGCCCAACTGTTGCTCCTGCGATTTCTACCCTTGCTCTGTCTTGGGATTAGTGCCTCTTCCACACCTTGGAAGTTGTGCATCGTCCCCTCTAGCTACAATCTCTTCCCCACTCTTATTTTCTTCAACTCTCGGCTCTCTCATTGACTTGTGTGTGTGTAAAGTCTCATACTTCTCTTTTTTATTAATTGTGAGAATGATTTGTCTCTTCACTTTCCCAAGTGACTTTGTCTCTTCACCCCCCAAGTGACTCTTCACTTTCCATGGGTGAGATAAATTATAATTTATGAAAAATAAAAATCAGTTTTCACTCACAACTTTAATAAAAACTCACATTAACTTTATAATTCTAAAGTTAATGACTAGGAAAGTCACCTAGGTCCTTTCTACATGCCTAGACACCAAGCAATGTAGAATATTTCTCGAGCTATAAAATATAACACTCCCTCTTAACGAGGGAGGTACTTCTGGCACCTCCACCACCTGGATCTGTCTCCAAGCCCATCATTCCATCTGCTAATGTAGTTGTTTCCTCTTAACCAGAAGGCTTCCCTAACACCTACAGTGGAATCTGTGTTGAAGACCGGTTCCTGCAAAACATGCTCCAAGGAGTCTCCTCAAACTCCTCAGCATCCAGCTGAGTCATATCGTACCAGCTAAGTTTTCATGTCCCAAAATTTTGCATTGGGTCACAATGGCCTAAGCCCCTTGGCCATACTCATGATAGTTGGTCAAATTGATGCTAAAGGTCAAATAATTGCCAAGAATGATGTCCAAGTTAGTAATAATGTTAAATTAGATCCAAATGGACAAGGTGGGTCACATTAAGAGAAATTCCCAATTCAAATTTGTAATATACCCATCCAAATGAACTACCATGGAGGAAAAATTACTAGTTCCCTAGGTTTGGGGGTGGAAGCATTCAGATTTGAAATAAGAGGGATAATAAATGATGTGTGGACATTATAATAGCATAAATATTTAATAAAGTATCTAAATAAATATATACAAGGGAAAATCAAAGTGGCATTTGATCATGAAGACACATGGAGAAAGTGGGACCCACACAAGCTAGATTTTATATGCCACATGGCATCCTCCTCTTGTCAATTCGAATCCATAAGAAGTCCAATGTTCTTGGGATGAGTTGGAAGGGAATAATACTTGGCATGAGTCGATGAGTTCGAAATGTAGAGGAAGAGTAACTCCCATGGAAGAGGAAGAGGCAATTTGGAGCTAGTGGGACGCTTGGGCTAGATTCCCTAGCTCTATGACAACAATGATGAAGATGCTATAACACCTATGACACAAATCAGACCTGGGGATGACATATGACATATATGACATGTCAAGGCTAAAAATATCCTCCAAGAGGGCGCTCAAGTGAGTTAGGGCAGCCAAAGAGACACCAATTCAAATTTGGAGAAGGAGAGGGCTAGAATTGGAAGGACAAGTGGCACACTTGGGAATCTCTTCCCAACTTGAGTTGGCATGAAGCTCTTGGAAGGAATTCGACCCATGGAGGACCTTAGAAGTTTATAAAATTCATGAACAAATAATAATAGCATCATTTGATCATTTTGTAATTTGCATTTTTCATTTGGGAGATGAGAGCTAGTGGAGTGCTACTCTACTTGCCTTAGCACCAATTTCGAGGGTGAAAGATTCTCATCTTAGTTGGTAATTGGAAAGGCCATTCAGAAATTTCATTTGGAGATTTAATGGAATATTTTGTTACAGGTTGAAGCTACAGGGAAGATCATGGTCACATCTCTTTTAGCTTGCTTCTACAACCATTCTTCTATTTCATGGCATATTCATCATCCTTGAGGAATTGCGCACTTGGTGAGCAGTTGTTCTCTTTGGGGGAGCTTCTGATGCTTCATTATTTTATCATATGATGTAATTGGTCTGTTATTCATGTTCAACATGTCTTCAAGTCGATATTACAAGTGGAACTATGTAAATCTGATTATTAATGAGCAAATGGTTCCAATTTCCCCACTATGTTGATGTATGCCAATAATGTGTTGATAAATTTGAATGGATAAGTGAACCACTGATGGATTATTGATATATGGACTTTTATTTACCTGTTATACAAGTTTCATGTTTAGTACTTAAGCATTTGGATTCATCTTGCTCAGTTTTATACCATTTGAAGAAGATTTAATGTCATTTCCCCCAAGGTCGAAACTAGTGATTTTGTATCTGTTGGGAGAGGGTTATAACAGACTTCACAAACTGAATAATGATCCACATGAGACCTTAATATTGTCCCTTAGACATCCTCTACCTCTTTTCAGAAATTCGAGTGGGTTTGGAAGCTCTTAGGGATCCATATTCAGCATTTACCCTGGGGGGATTTGAACCCCAAATTGCTAGTAAAATTCCATACATTGGCCAAAATCTTAAAGGGGTTTTCAGAATTATTTTTATGGTCCTAAATCATCCCTAAACATCATAATCAATTCCCAATATCAATCAGGAAAAATTTTAGGGGCTAATCTTAGCCCAGGGGATAAATTTAGGGGTTTTAATTTTTTAGTGGGCTATTTTTTAATTAAACCATCATTTACTATGATTGGCCCAATTTTTATATATTTATTTTTAATAAATGGCACATTGACCCCATAAAATATATGAATAGACCCTAAATATATCCATTTAGCCCTTTTTTTATTAGATTTGGAGCTCCCATCGCCCGTAAAATAAGCATGCTCCCTCTAATTCGCCCAAATCTCTAGAATGGTAGTTGCCCTTTGGTAAATTAGCCCTTGAGCTATCATGGAAATGGTTTTTTTGGTAAATTAGTCCATAATATATGGAGTGAAATCGATTTTCAATTTAATTAGCCCCATATATATATGATGTTTTCCAATTTGGTTGTTATCATGCTTAACAATTTTGGGTTTCTTCAAATTTCAGGATTTCGGGCCTGTGGAGCAAGCAATCAAGGATTTTGGGTTTTGTTTTTTCCAGATCTTAGATTTACGGGCCTTTGAAGCAAGCAATCATGTTGTTCTCGGACTACTCTGTCTTCAGCAAACGGCCTAAGGCCCTAATCCAGGTTAGTGTAACTGTACAAAATTCTTACAGTTCGCTCCTTTGTATCACATGCCAACAACTAATTTTCACTACAGTAGGGTCCAGCTTCATGCTTGGACTCCGATAGTCTCCTATTAATATCCTTGATCGCTAATATGCAGATAAGAGGTGTGCAATGCAACGATGTTTTTTTGTATTTTTCGGTTTACATTTTGATGTTTGTGATTCCCTCTCTCTTCCAGCATGTCAGCTAAGGCATTTCAGCTATGGAAGGTCTGGGTGCAAAGGCATACCAGCCGCGGAGAAACGAACTCCAAGAGGGCCTTTTGAACTATCTCTGCAAACCTTAGATATGCACTTTAAACATGTGGTTTAGAGTTTGTATTTGTAGTAGTAAGTATGGCTGGACGAAGAATAGATTTATAGTTCAACATTTATATTTCATTCTTGTATATGGGAGATGCACATCCGATGTTGCAGCTAGTTTGATGAATTTGGACTTTAGAGAGGGCCCAGGATGATAGGGTTTCAAATATTCCACCAAAGAATGAAAAACTGGTACTTTATGTGCTTTGATCCCTCCTAGATCAAACTATAGTAGGGGATCCATCGCTAAACCTGCACGCACACTTAGGGTTTGTGTTTATCACAAGTTATCGAGAGAGCTCAAGAAGAATCGCCTTTACATTCTTAAGAGAAATGTTGTTGATAACTTTCAAGCCTCTTAACCTCTCTGCAAGGTTGTTGATATCCTTCCAACAAATATTTTCAATGTGCTCTGGTTTGCCACAATATCAACAACTCTTTTTGCTCTTGATCTTATTAGTACATAACTAACTATCACTTCTATGTTTTCTTCTATTAATACGATATTCACATTCTATATAGTGGATTATTTACTAGCTTCCATCTAAACCTTTTTCTTTGTAATTATGTTGACATTTTCCCTTAATGAGATGTCCATGTTCCTTATTGCTAACCTTCCCTTCATCAAGCAATTTTTCGTATGCCCTAATTAACAAAGAGAAAACCGAGTCAAAGGTATAATCCTTAGCATTTTATTTCCTTAAAGACCAATTTTCCTAGAGGATTTTAGTCCTTGTTTATTGGAGGAAATTCCCTATGGAACCCACCCATTTATCCATTTAGACTAGGTTTGAGGGCAACGTCCACACTTGGAGACTTTTCTTCAGAATGTGGTGGACCAATCCTCTACCTCTAGCAGGACATTTGTATGAGTTTTGAAGGTTAATGGATCTTCTCTTCTGTTTTTAGTGTTGGACAGTAATGATAGTGCAGGAACATAGGATATGGCTGGTGGAACCAAACAACTCAAACTTGTTTAAGACGACCATACTACTGTCAAGGACTATCCAAAAGCGACTTTTCTGTTGAATCTAGCCACTAGTTAGGGATTCCTCAGGGTTGTCATAGTTATGATTGTTTAAATGGATGCAACTTTTTCCCATGAATACTATGATGAATTGCTTCCATATCCACTCATATCTCATGCCACCAACACTACTGAAAATGTTAGTACAAAATTGGTACTAGGAACCATACTTTATTTCCATACAATGTTATCTCTTTTGTTGAAGACAGGGTACAAGACTACTGTAAAAGAGCTTGAAATTGGGTCATTTTTTACCATTATTTGTTCTCAAATGATACCCTA
Organism: Larix kaempferi; assembly: GCA_027924585.1. Taxonomy (NCBI): domain Eukaryota; kingdom Viridiplantae; phylum Streptophyta; class Pinopsida; order Pinales; family Pinaceae; genus Larix; species Larix kaempferi. The sequence goes on along the minus strand of BSBM01000182.1, from coordinate 5,997,524 downwards.
ATCATGCTTTTATGAGGTTGTTATTTATGTCTCTTGAAAACATCTTGATTTGTGCCCATATTTCACCCATTCAACTGTCTCCAAATCTATTGTTGTATGTGATTGCTTAAGGCTTAGGTAAGTGGATGCCATATGTATTAGGACCCGAGGAACTTTACTACAAAGTCACCTTGATACTATGCAATATTGGACTTCCAACCATGCTTCCTATGACTTCTGGAACCATCTTTCCTTATGATATTTCTATCCAGGAATGCCACAATGCCACCAATGAACTTTCATAGTGATATAAATGGCCTTCAGACACCAAAATACTATACACTTTGCACCTAGATTTGTCTTGAGGTATTATTTAATCCTAAAACTAGTGCTTTAACAATATGGGGACTGAAAAGTGTCCATCTAAAGGCTGGATTAACTTCAAATCTGTTATAAGAATGTCATAAAAAGTCTATACGAGACTTCTAGTCCTATGGGAGTCCATCACAACTCTTGAGTATTTGCAAAATATACATGAAACCCCTAGCTTCTCAAATCCTCAAAATTGTATCACACTTTTAGTGCTAACAAACAGTGAGCAATAAACCTCGTTTCTAGCCCTCAAATCCATAGAAAATCACCAAGACCTTGGACTGCTTAGGGCACATTGAAGGGAACAATCTCGGCCTCTTGCATACCTAATGAAATCAGATTTTCAAAATAGCCAGTGGCATATTTCTCCAACAACAATGATGTAAATATATGACATCTCATTCACTATTGCTTTGGTTTCTTTCTTGATGCATTCTCACGGTTTGTTTAGGTCCTTTTTGTGGGCAATTTTGCAATAGTTTATGGATGGAATAACCAACAACAATTTTTGAACCAGCTTGTAGAATTCTAAACCCAACATTGTCATCACTGAAATGTATTCTCCTCGTCATGCTATTCTGAGACTATTTTTGAGCATATTTTTGTGAGCAAGGCTTGTTCCTCATTATGCATATCTCATGCCACCAACACTACTGAAAACGTTAGTACATAATTGGTACTAGGAACCATACTTTATCTCCATACAATGTTGTCTCTTTTGTTGAAGACAATGTACAAGACTGCTATAAAAGAGCTTGAAATTGGGTCATTTTTTACCATTATTTGTTCTCAAACGTTGCCCTAATCATGCTTTTATGAGGTTGTTATTTATGTCTCTTGAAAATATCTTGATTCGTGCCCATATTTCACCCATTCAACTGTCTCCAAATCTGTTGGTGTATGTGACTATTTAAGGCTTAGGTAAGTGGATGCCATATGTATTAGGACCTGAGGAACTTTACTACAAAGTCACCTTGATACTATGCAATCTTGGACTTCCAACCATGCTGCCTATGACTTCTGGAACCATCTTTCCTTGTGATATTGCTATCCAGGCATGCCATAATGCCACCAATGAACTTTCATAGTGATATAAATGGCCTTCAAACACCAAGATACTATACATTTTGCACCTAGATTTGTCTTGAGGTATAATTTAATCCTGAAACTAGTGCTATAACAATATGGAGATTGAAAAGTGTCCATCTAAAGGTTGGATTAACTTCAGATATGTTATAAGAATGTCATAAAAATTCTATACGAGACCTCTAGTCCTATGGGAGTCCATCACAACTCTTGAGTATTTGCAAAATATACATGAAAACCTTAGCTTCTCAAATCCTCAAAATTCTATCACACTTTTAGTGCTAACAAACAGTCAGCAATAAACCTTGTTTCTAGCCCTCAAATCCATAGAAAATCACCAATACCTTGGACTGCTTAGGGCACATTGAAGGGAACAATCTTGGCCTCTTGCATACCTAATGAAATCAGATTTTCAAAATAGCAAGTGGCATATTTATCCAACAACAATGATGTAAATATATGACATCTCATTCATTATTGCTTTGGTTTCTTTCTTGATGCATGCTCATGGTTTGTTTAGGGCCTTTTTGTGGGAAATTTTGCAACAGTTTATGGATGGCATAACCAACAACAATTTTTGAACCAGCTTGTAGAATTATAAACCCAACATTGTCATCACGAAAATGTATTCTCCTCACCATGCTATTCTTAGACTATTTATTAGCATATTTTTGTGAGCAAGGCTTGTTCCTCATTATGCATATCTTATGTTCCTGCCAACATCATTGTTAGATCCTAGAGGTACACTAGATTTGAAGAAGAGTAATGCATGCATTTCAAAGAAGAGTGATGTGGATCTTTATAGATGTCTACCTTTGTGGTCAAGAATTTTGAAGATCCACCTTAAAGTATGGAGGATGCATTCACATGAGTGGTGTCGTGGTTAAGGAGACTCTGTCAAAAGATAAAAGAGTAGATTCTATCAGTAATTACAAGTTGTTTGGTTTTCATTTAATTGATAATGTTACACCAGATGAGATGACCCCAGCAATAACCATGGCCTGTGTTTGTATGGAGGATTTGCAATCGTATAATGCTTTGAGAGAAAAATAGGTGCAAATTGCTGAGGCTGGCCCGGTTTCAGACCCACCAAAGCTAAGCAAATATGAGAAAACTGTTGTAAGCTGTGATCAAGAGAAATCTCCGCAGAATTTATCAAACGAATCTCAAGTCAAACCTTATGGAAACCCTACCAGGAGTTGTACCAAGGTATTTCTATGCTTGGACATATAGATTGCCAGTATTAACAAGTTGGATCCCTGGAAATTCCATTTGGCCTGAGATATATCTGATTGCTTGACACCACTTGTATATTCATGCAGGTTCATAAGCAGGGAATTGCTCTCGGAAGAGCTATTGACCTTACTAATTTTGAAGGTTACGAAGAATTAATTTGTGATCTTGAACGCATGTTCAACATTGAAGGAGAACTAGGGGATCCTAGCAAAGGTTGGCAGGTTGTGTACAAGGATAATGAAGAATATATGATGCTTGTTGGTGATGATCCTTGGCAGTCAGTGTTCACAATAAAATTGGTTTTGATTTTGTTTGATTTTTGAGTATTTGATAATGTTAAATTATTATTTGGTATGATGAGTGATTTCTAATTTTTTCTAATCAAAGTGTTTTTGTATTAAAACAGGGAGTTCTGTAGCATTGTGCACAAGATTTTCATTTATACTCGAGAAGGGGTGGAGAAAATGACTCCTCAAAAGCAGGCTAAACTTCAAGGATGTTCAGGTGAGAAACTAATAACCAAAGAAACATCTAAACATTCCCTCTATGATCTTCAGGAATCAACTTTACTTGCAGCTGGTGTAGATGGTTGATACTGTCAGAAGATTATCATCAAGTTTTGCCCTTCTTGATTGATGATTACCATGGAGTATGAAGGGCATGATTCAAATAGATTTTTGTCAGTGGGACTACTAGGATGGTTAAAAGGAGTTTGTAATAATGTATGTGGTGTGCTTGCTTGATCTTGACACACTTGGCCTAAGTGCGAAACAAATTTTCCTGGCATTGCACCCTTGTGATCTGGTCCAGCCATCTTCAAGGAATGTTGTAGTACTGGCTATCTAGTGCAAATAGCTTGTTGTGATAATGGTTATGCATGACTTTATATAGAGTAATATGTTCCAATACCAAGGTATTTCTATGCTTGGACATATAGATTGCCAGTATTAACAAGTTGGATCCCTGGAAATTCCATTTGGCCTGAGATATATCTGATTGCTTCACACCACTTGTATACTCATGCAGGTTCATAAGCAGGGAATTGCTCTCGGAAGAGCTGTTGACCTTACTAATTTTGAAGGTTACGAAGAATTAATTTGTGAGCTTGAACGCATGTTCAACATTGAAGGAGAACTAGGGGATCCTGTGATTAAGTTAGGGGATTTCGTGATTATGTACCATGTGACATACTTTAAGCCAATGATTTTGTTCTTTAGGCTAATTGAGCAAATTGAAGCAATCTTAAGAGTGGGTTTTTGATAAGTTCAAGAGGCTTTTTGAGAATTTGACATCAACAATTGTCCTAATTTCATGTAGTTAAGTTATTTGGACTCATTGTAATAGGACATAATACTATAGTTGGAGGGACTGGGAAAAATGGTATCTGCTTGTCTTCAAAGATAACATGGGGCTTGCTTGACTAGGATTGATGCTACTGCGTTGAAGCTAGTTGAACTATATGACTACTGTGTATTGCAGACACTGTGATAAATTGGTTTGAAATAACAACATGAGATAGACAATAGCATCCATAGCGAGGAAGAGATAGACACTATTCAAAACACTCTCGTGACATCTCCGATATGGTATCTCTCAAGAACAATATCTATCTTCTTATGACATTCACTGGGGATCTAGTTGTGTGGCATATAGCTTCTGGAAATCTAGTTGTGTGGCATATAGCTTGTAAATTTGAGTGCTTGATTAGTGTTGAGGTCAATAAGTAAGGGAGCAAGGGGAAATTACCTTTTACCCTCCCACTATGTAATGGTTTAGGCTAGATGAGAGTTATTTATTCCAAAAATTGTGATGATATTCTAAAATCCACCCATGGGGAAGGGTGGGCAGCTAGTGTCCTTAATTGTGCTTATTACTGCTAGGGTATACAATCTTGTGGTTCCAGAGGATGCATCTCTGTAATAGATTTATGCCCATACAGTTAGGGTTTTCTCTCTTTAGGGTATGCATAGGTGTACTAATCTCTTTAGGGTATGCAGAGGTGTAATAATGAGCTTTACCTTCCCACAACCTATTTGAGCGATTTTGTTGGATCCTTTTTAGGCAAGGTGTTTGCAAGTCATCATGGGTCAACTACATTGTTATAAGCAAAATCATAAGTGGATAAATAGAGATGATTGAGAATTACTATGCAGTCAGTGTGGATCTCCCAAACCACTGTGAGAACTTGTGTGACTAAACATCATGTAACTTTTGAGTCAACTCAAAATAAAAAAAATTATCTCTAAATAGTACAAAATTTAACAATGTTGAGCAATCCAAGGTTTTGTGAATAAAATCATATGGTTGTGGTGCAATGGCTAGAAACCATTTTCATACTTTCCTGTTCAAAAGTTGTTTTGTATAATTATCCAGTCATTTTTTGTACTCTAAGATACATGCATATGTTTGTGGATTTTTAATGATACACTGAATTTCCATATGATTGTCTTGGGACATGTTTTGGTTAAACATATGTTTTCGTAGCTCCTTAATGACAGAGGATTGTGTTAGGTGTTGTTTTTCAGCTTGTAATCATGGTGGTTAACTGATGGTAGAGACATTATTATCCAGTTTCATTGTGGTATGATTTTGGTGGGATGGGTGTGTTTGTGTGTGCTTTTTAGTTTTCTATCATTTGAAGAAAACCTTGAAGAAACATAATATGGATTCAGAGTTAATTATATTTTCACTAGTGTTTTCAACAAAATTGTAGTGATTGGTAAATAAGGAATATATAGAATGTGAACACATTGATATTTATGTTTTCTGATTTTGTAATATGGCTTTACAAAAAAATATTGCATCTCCTGGCCGTGGTATTCTTGCCATAGATGAGTCCAATGCCACTTGTGGGAAGAGGATTTCTTCCATTGGACTGGAAAACAATGGAACTAACCGCCAAGCATACAGGAAACTCTTGTTGACCACACCGGACTTGGGGAGTATATCTCTGGTTCCATCCTTTTTGAAGAGACCCTCTACCAGTCCACAACCGATGGGAGGAAATGTTTTGATTGTTTGCGTGAGAAAAATATTGTGCCTGACATCAAATTTGACAAGGTATTTACTTGAGTCTTATTTCATTGTGCTTATGCTGTGTTTTTCCTTTACTAGGGCATGTCTATCTGTGAATTGTTTTCTTGACTCATGGTTAAGGATTATTTTAATTGCATTTTGAGCCTGGATATCTGTCATCAATGGTTGAATTCTTATTGTTATTTTTATGTGTGAAGGGTTTGGTTCCATTTCCAGGATCAAACAATGAATCATGGTGCCAAGGTCTGGATGGATTAGCCTCAAGATATGCTGAGTACTACAAATAGGGTGCAAGATTTGCTAAATGGTGAGTATGCATTTAAGGTTTTTTAATGTTCCTTCCTATTGAAGAATTATAGTATGACATAGGCACGATATACACAAAAGGTACACTTTCAAGTGTTCTTAAAGTCTGGGTTGAGGTTTTCTTCTACCTGGCACAGAACAATGTGTTGTTTGAGGGTATTTTGTTAAATCCCAGTATGGTAACTCCTGGTTCTGAGCACAAGCAGAAAGCAACCCCAGAACATATTGCAGATTACACTATTAAAATGATGAAGAGGAGGGTGCCACCAATTGTTCCTAGTATTTTGGTGTGTAATTTAAGAGTTTCCATTATCTTAAAAACTTACGCTTTGTAGGGTGTAACAATAATCAATTTTTAATTAGATTCCCTCTAATTTTGTATATTTTGTATGTTGTACAGTTCTTGTCTGGAGGACAGTCTGAGGCTGAGGCAACTTTGAATTTGAATGCAATGAACCAAAACCCCAATCCATGGCATGTTTCCTTTTCATATGCACGTGCCTTGCAGAACACATCTCTCAAGACCTGGAAGGGTTTTCCAAAAAATGTTGAAGCAGCTCAAAGGGCAGTTCTTATTCAGGCCGAGGCGAATTCGTTGGCATGGCTTGGGCAATACTCTGCTGAAGGTGAAAGTGAGGAGTCAAAGAATGGAATGTTTGTTAAGGTTTACACATATTAAGAAAGCGGGTCATCTCTTCTTATGGGAAAAACTCTTTCAACATGGATTGGCTAGGATTTTTTTATATTTTTTTATTTGGCACTCACAATCCTAAATTTTTCCAAGAGTTTATATTTTGGTTATTTCAACAATGGGCAAAGTGCAAAGTACTTGAACTAGTCTTTTACCTATGTTATACAAGTTTTGAGGGTATATGCCCCAACGTGAACTTTTATTAATTTTTAGGGTGCAAAGTTTATCAGAGATTTATGGTTCTCCTTTTAGCCCATAACCTCTTTGAGGAATTTTATCATTTATTCTATGAAATTGAGTGTGTAGTCTGTGATGTTTTACTAATATCTTTTTCATTCCATAGTACGATTCATTTGGTCATTGATTTAATTATTTTTACATCAAATAGTAATCATTGTTCATGAAAATGATACAGTAATGACTTGTTATCTAATCCATTTTCTTGTTTCTCAGTGACAACGTGTGCAATGAAATAAGTGACTTGTTTTTCCAACCCAAAGTCCATGGAAGTGTAGAGCAGCCAACACAAGGTAGCCATTAAAAAGTTTCACATCCCTTAGCCAACACAAGGTATCCATTAAAAAGTTTCACATCCCTTAGCCAACACAAGGTAGCCATTAAAAAGTTTCACATCCCTTGAACTTACCATACGATTATATATGTTTGTTGTTCTTTTTGTATATTCATAGTTTCATTTGCTTGTTTATGGTTGCTTACTCATGCATATCACACATGCCTGATATATCAGTCAATATGGCCAGCAAAGAGGGGAGGTTGGGTGGAGTTCTTAGAGTAATGCTCATTTAATGTAATACTATGTACATGTCTCATAATCTAATATTCTTTGTGGGAATATTAACCATACATACACAAATTATGTTACCATGAGATTGAGGTGCCATGTGAATATAAGTGTTCTGTGATATGGATACATGCGCCACCTAAGAAAATCTCTGTGTACTTTGTATAATGTGTTGGATCAAGTAGTCTTAATATTGATTACTCCTTTGATATACATTTGTGTTCTGCCTCATTGTACTCAAAAACTCATATTGCTTCTGTTGGGGCATTTGCAATTGTGGAAATTGCAATTGTTGAGGAAATTGTGGAGTTGGTTGTTGTTGGTTTACTAACTTCAGTTATATAGGTACTTATCTTACTCTGACATGCTCCTACATTGCCAATTCCTGCCTATAGGTATAATATCATTTACCCATATTTCAGCCTACTATAAGTTGTCATGACACACTTTAAGGAAATATTCTATAATCATAGATATATTTTTGGTTGATCACTACTCAAATAAACTATATAGCTCTAACTCGTATCATTGGGAGAAACTATTGGCAACTTCCCTTTATCTAAACGTCTTTTCATGTTGTTTGGAATTGATTCAAGAAATCGTATGTGAATAGGAAAGAATTCAAAATAAAAATTATCTTAATTCAACAAGTTTGGATAATGGCTCTTTCTCTAGGATATTATAGTTTAATGAATATGTTGTTTTATTATTATATGCGATTTATGCATTATTGAAAAATTCGCCAAGTCTTCATAATGCTTTATAATAAAAGATTCGCCAAGACTTTACAAGGTTTTATAATTTAGTGAAAGATTCGCCAAGTTTTTACAAGATTTTATAATTCAATAAAAGATTTGCCTAAATTTTACAAAATTATATAATTTGGTGTGACATTCGCCAAAAAATTATATATACGTATTATTTAATTGATAAAGTAGCCTTCATATTTTCCTATGTATCATGGGGATTAGCCCAATTATTATACATAGAAATTTAGGGGCGGTTCTTAAAATTTTCCCTGATATCAGTCATACACCTTCTCTGAATATTTGGGAGCATTTTGAGCAATTTGGAGACCTAGACCTCAAAACTAGTCAAAGGTCGAACTAGGAAAAAAAGTGAAAAATTCACCATTTTAAATAATTTCAAAAATGGGACATTACATAAGTATCCTGACACTACTGGAAGAAGCCTCACAACTAACTGTCACGGGTATTGGCACAGACCCTGAATTCAAGATCCCCTTGGAGCCAACCACGGACTGTCCCAACAAACTATATGTTCTCCCCTGTTTGACACCAAGCACTCTTGCTATGTCCAGGGTAGCTCCCTCTAGATATATAAGTACCTGTCCCCTCTGGAAAACCACACTATATCCCTCCTCCAAATCTGAAATAGAGAGAAAATTTACCTTCAACAAATTCAAGATCCCCTTGGATCCAACCATAGGTTGTCCCAACAACCTATACGTTCTCCCCTGTCTGACATCAATCATTCCTGTTATGTCCAGGGTAGCTCCCTCTAGATATATAAATACATGTCCCCTTCGGAAAACCATACTATATCCCTCATCCTCCAAATCTAAAATAGAGAGCAAATTTAACTTCAGCTTTGGAACAAATAACACCTTCGCCACCTCCAGAGACCCTCTTGACTTTAACTAGAATCTCACACGTACAACCCCCTTCACTGCATGCATGGTGTCAACCCCATTGTCCGCATAGAAATATGAGTCTCTCTCTTAAACACTAAGGAACATTGTTAACAATCAAATTAACACCCTTAGTCATGTGACAGAAGAAGCATATTTTTACTATACATCCGCAACATGAAGACATAACACAAGTACATTCAGAGACAAACCCTCTCTAATCTAATCACTTCTCCCATAAATGGAAGGATTACGTGAAGAAAGTAAGAACCAAAGGAGACCAAGTTCAGTGATTGAACCGTTCACAAAAGGTCCAAAACTAAGCTACACCAATCAAAAAGTGAAGAGAAATGTATTAAAGTGCATTACTTGTGCTTAAAGTATGCTAAGTTGTGCAAAAAAGCCTAAAAACTATGGAAAGTGGGTTTTTGAGTGAAAATAATCTAAAATAAGGAAAATGATCAATCATACATTGAGAAGAAAAGCTTGAAGGCCCATTTCCCAATGATATATAAGAAACGCATTTGGGGCATAGTAAGGAGGACAAAGGAAGAGCAAATGCATGTTGGAGAGATTCTGAAGGAGGAGGAAAAGCTCAATTTCTTCAAAAGAAAGGGTGGAGAAAGGAAAGCTTATGGCAATGGAGGAGGGATTCACACCAAGATCCATGGTAAGGATGTACCTCTTCATTGTTTTGATATGAAATGATTCAAGTTTGTTCCATTTGAATGTTTGAATGTTGCTTATCTTGTATGATTTAGATGTTCAAATGACATTAAATCTTAGCTTTGCTTATCATGTTTGATGAATGAATATGGATCTTATGCATAACTTGTGATAATCATTTTCATTTGTTGACATAGAAACTCACCATTTCTTAGTAAGATAGTTTGATAATTTGCAGATCTAACCCCCTACTTACAAACCACTTCATCTATTATCATATTGGCAACTCTGTGGCTTGAAATTTCTTGATATTTCATGATTTTTCTTCATATTTTGGTGATTTCCATCTTTCATATCTACTAATTTTCACCTTAAAGATCACTAAAAGGTCCTTAGATCCAGCAACAGAAGCTCCAAACCGGCCTCCTCACACCCTCCATTCAGCAAATGCTTCAAAATTTCATTGTAGATCTCGATTTTTCCCCATTGGAGCGTCGTCGCACTGTCCACACTAGCCTACTGCGACGTCGCATTGTACATACTAGTAGAATGCAACGAGGCTTAATTTTTTGTTTTGGAGACCTCAATCCCCCTCACCTTTTGTCAAGTACCCTCCCATCAAACCGAGCCAGGGAGAGAACATGGCACTAAAACTGGGCATCTAGCCCCATGATTATTAAGTAAAACTCATTGATAATAAAATACATATACATATGCATATTGTAGAAACACAACGGAATTAAAATCATCTAAATATCTAACATACATTCAACATTTTCATGACAGCCATTAAATAAAGACATTGCAGAATTTATAAAAGAGTACTTATCTTGAAACGAAGTAGTCCCGAGCAACTGCAACGTTCCACCCAACCATAGGTTAGTTGTGCTCATCAATCTCTCAACACAACGACCATCCCCGAGCTGGGCATGATTTCTACAAGGAAAAATGGAACAGCAGACTCACACATAGCCAAAATACACCAAAATCAACCAAGCCAATCCATAGTTGGGTTTATCAGGCTGTTAAGGCAATGGAAAGGAAGAATTGCTAAGCTAGTGAGCTCAACCACAGAGATATGGATGCCCTCTACAAGATCTATCTAGCTTGGTCCCCACAATACCTACACACCCGGAACAAGGAAGTATTCCCTTCACTACTACACAGTCCCTCAGGCCATACCTCCCATTCTAGTGTTATTCCAGGTGTGCATAGAAGAGTAGCCAGCCCTTTTGATTTTCTTGAGAGGTTACCTTCCTCACTAGGTTTATCAAGCCAATTCTAGTCCACTTCCACTCCAAATTTCTTGCTCACGGGTTCAAACCAAAACAGGGATGCACATAACAGCAAAATCACAAGTGTTGGGCATGAAGGGAAACGTTTTTACAGTGGGATGCCCAAAATGGGTTTCCATTAGCTTCAGAAAAACGTGGGCAACCAAAAACGAATTGGTAGATAGGGAATTCAGCCATGGGAGGGAAAATCGATTTCAGAAAACGTTTATGGGTATTCAATGGATAGAAACGGCCTCCATAAACCCCCAAATCATGACTCCCTTCCTCCCAGCTACTGTGTAATAAAAAAACGAGTTCCCGGCCATGGAAAATGCAAGAAAATGATGAAAAACGTGAAGGAAAAAGCCCAAGCTAGCTCAGACTGCGTGAGAGAGCAAAGGCCATAGGTGAAGAATGGCTTGGGCACAATTTCTTGGGTGTTTTCTTGCCCAAGAAAAAAAAATACGATTTCTGATGCGGGCCCAAACCTAGGCCTACCCAGACCCGAGGATACACTCTTCCTTTCTAGCTAGTGTACTCTTAACTTGTTTACACATTTCCCAGGTTCACGAAGTCTTTCTATAGCCTTTTAGCTTCAAAGGCTTAGGTTCTACTTCATGCACTTCGACTCTCGAAAGTGTTTAGTTCTCAACTTGCCTTACGTACATAAACTCATCTCTTCAAAAGCTTAAAAGTCTGTCCTATCCATATTATATAGGCACTGTCATCCGATATCTTACATAAATCTTCCTCGTGCCTCCACTTGGCTCAAAGGCCCAAGAGACTATCGCATATAGCTTATGCACTTGCCACTCAAGCGCTCAAGGGCTTAAAACATTTAACCCTTGTTTTCTACTCATACCCACGCATATAACCATAGCTTTTGCAATATAAATAAAGCACTTACCTTCGAGCTCCTTGGTGCTTACTCCTACTAAACCACGGTGTTGTGATCCAGAGCATTCTTATCCAAAACTCATTTCACTCACCAAAGAAATGCCTCGCACGACCTTCCACATCAGCGTTTGACTATCCACATCATTCTATTGGTGGTTTCCAAACCTTCGGTCAACTTTGGAACGCATAGTAACTATTTATTCAATTAGGCAATGTACAGACAGCCATCGTTCGATCGTCCTTGTGATGCACAGGAATCGCCGATGGATTGTGTGATAGCTTCTCACTGCCTCTGCACAATATACTTCATACCACTTCCTCAACAGTTGGATCAACATTAAGACGCTCAGGAAGCATCCGTTTTCTGTCTATCATTTACTCAACTGCCTCTGCGCAGGAACCTCCAAATACACACAGTATTGTCTCCTTGACTCTTGTACGAGTATCACCACTCGATTTCGGGTATTTCTACCTTCTCACCTTCGTCTTATCACAATCAGTATCACACTATTACTATCACCATTGTTTATACAGAATCTTCGTTAACCATCGTCTTCACAGAGTTAAACTATGTCTACAGAGCAGATTCCAGTAGAATTATTTATAAAGAGAATGCTCAAGCCTGTCATGGCTCGGCACAGTTTCTGAATACTCTCAATACTCCATCCTCACGATTGTATCCTTTGAATGGATTCCATTATCGATTCTTCCAAAGGGTTTTACCCTAATATTATAGAACTGGAAGCTCATGCTCGGAGCTTCTACCCAGCTCTCCTCTCCCTCAACGAATCAATCAGTTTGTTCCATAACTAGCATTCCCTTCGACGGTAGACTTATCTGCATTCAGAGTTACATAGAGTCAAGCACAATTTCCTTATTAATCAATATTTACCATTAAATTCACATTCATAAATATGCATAGACACACATAGGAATGGTGGATCTCCATTTTTCATTAATGAAGGAAAATTTGTACATCGAACTTCAAAAGAACCATAAGCTACTCTGCCTCCTTCTCTACCGAACCCAGTTTCTGAATATTCTCAATACTCCATCCTCACGATTGTATCCTTTGAATCGATTCCATTATCGATTCTTCCAAAGGGTTTTACCCTAATATTATAGAACTGGAAGCTCATGCTCGGAGCTTCTACCCAGCTCTCCTCTCCCTTAACAAATCAATCATTTTGTTCCATAACTAGCATTCCCTTCGACGGTAGACTTATCTGCATTCAGAGTTACATAGAGTCAAGCACAATTTCCTTATTAATCAATATTTACCATTAAATTCACATTCATAAATATGCATAGACACACATAGGAATGGTGGATCTCCATTTTTCATTAATGAAGGAAAATTTGTACATTGAACTTCAAAAGAACCCTAAGCTACTCTGCCTCCTCCTCTACCGAACCCACTCTCCCTGAGCTCTCTCCAACCCTACTCTGTCTCTCCTATCTTTTAGAGACTCTCTCGCCTTCAGTTACAAAAGAAGCATTCAGTTACGAAAGCCGCCCTCTTCAGCTTCCCCTAACTTGCTATAATCCAGCCACCGAACTCTATAATTAGAACCTACACCTACTTCACCTATAACTCACTCAACGAGTAAGTGAAGACAAGTACTATCTATTCAAGTCATTCTTTTTCTTGAGGGATTCGTTACATGAGTTATCACTAACTGACACCTAACTAATTAGAATCTTCTATCCCTATGTCTACTTGCTAGCTAGACACCTTTACAAATGGTTCACAGTGTTCTTTTTTTTCTAGGCACATTTGCACTTGACCCTGAAAGCCAATGCTCCTGCATCAATTTCCCAGATTGATGGCTTTCCCATGCACGAAATTACAATTTTAATGCCATAGGGTCAAAATCGGGATATTACACCTTTGCTCCTTTCATGTGGTATGATTGTATGGCTTGGATTAGGGACCTCTTAGGGTGAAGATCCAACCTCCTTTACCCATTTTTAATCCCTCATTTCCTTATGTTTCTTGGTTTAAAGATCTACATCTTTTGTTTTCAATTTACAGCTCATTAACTAGTTTGTGAGATCCCTGTTTTGGAGCTGTTTTGGAGGCATTGTTTATGCATTTGCAGACTTCATTAAAGCTTCTATTGCTTCCTAAAGATCAGTAGGTTAATTGTTTGAAGAGTGTAGAAAATCTTTACACAATTTGGATCAACATCTTGTCAATTGGAATCCACTTCCAAAACACTTTTAAAATGCTTCAAATTGCTATCTCTTTTCAAGTCTCCTTCAAAGTTGTAATGCATCTACTTCATTAAAGATATCTTTAAATATAGATCCCTGAGACATCTAGGACTGATCTTTACTTGCATTAGTTTCTCCTTTACATGTTTGCAAGTCACCTACCTTCCAAACATATTAATTCAATTTTGTAATCATACACTAGTTTGTGGAGATCTCTTTAGTTTAAGATCTGTTTTGAGACATGATTTTTACTACATTTGCGCAATTGTTTGAGGCTTTATTTTCAACTTGAGATCAGTGCTCTACTCCTCTTGACAAGTTAGGAAAATTTTGTACCATTTGGACCAAGATCTTTACAATTGGAACTCACTTCCAAACACCTTTAAAAATTGCTCCAAATTGTCATCTATTTTCAATCTTTCTTTCAATTGGTAGTAGATCTTCTTGCTTACAACCACATTTGATGATGGATCCCTGTTTTTACATATTTAGGGACTGATCTTAACTTGCATTAGTGTATCTTTTACATGGTTGCAAGTCTCTCAAGCACATTAAAATAATTGTTTCAAAACCACTTTAAAACATTTAAATGTTGAGATATCCTACACATGTTGATTGGAAATTTTAAACCAAAGAAAACCCATACACATTAGGAAGAACCATGCACATTTGGAAGAACCTTCCACACATATTTGCATTTGAAGAACACACTTTGAACATCACATGTTGAGATAGTTTGAGAGTAACTTCTTTCCAAAAAACAGAAATAAACTTTAAATTAGTTACATTTTGTTTTGGAGTTGGATTTGTTTTTCATAACTTCCATGCACAATTAGAGAATTTCACCTTTAGAGTTAAGTTTTCTTGAGATATATTGTGTATGAGGCACCGTATCCTCTTCACTCGCACCTTATGGTGATCTTGTGAATGAGAAAGTGTATCTCACTTGTAATAGTTTAGGAGTTATTTTTTTCAAAGCATCTTATATCGAGCCACCGTATCCTCTTCACATGCACCTGATGGCGACCTTGTGAATGAGAAAGTGGATCTCACTTGTAACATAGTAGATTTAATTTTTGCATACAATTTTTCAAACCACCGTATCCTCTTTACTTGGGCCTTATGGCGATCTTGTCAATGAGAAAGTGGATCTCAAGTGTAACAGTCTAGAATTTAGTTCATAAGCTTTCCAAAGGGCTCTGCGTATCCTCTTCACTTGGGCCTTCGTGCGATCTTGTGAATGAGAAACACAGATCCCCCGTGTAATAGAATTAGATTCATGTTCACTTGAAATATCTGTTTGGGTTACATTGGTCATTAACATCAATTATTATCCATATTTCAGAAGAACTGTGCATGAACATACGAAATCTACCAGAAACTTTGCATGTCTGAAAGAAACTCATGAACCTCTAACTCTTCCTTAATTTAGAATATTCATCGAATTGAAAGGTAGAGTAGTGAGAATATTGCATTGTTTGGTTCATATTTTTCAAGTCAACACACCACCAGTTTCATATCCACTCCTGAAACTAAGCAAACTACCCTTAAAATTGGCGCTTAATCTAAAATTGACCAACTTTTGATTTTCATATCACCAACAAGATTAGGTTAGTGCCCTGGATTAGGTTTGGAGAGTTAACACTCCTGGGCTACAAAGCTTTTGAAACTAGCATTGATTACTGAGAGTAAATCCATTAGTAGAAAAAAACGCTTGTCGAGAAAGCGCATCTGAAACATGTGTCAAGTACGAGGTCAATCTGGATAAGTAAGCGTGGTTCCCTCCTCTTGCTTATTTAGTGGTACATGATCTTATCGAGGGGATTCTATGTGAAGTGACAAGTCCTCGGGGTGGCATCACTGCTCTAGAGTTTCTGGTTGTGAGAGTTGTCCTCGACTTACGACTGTTCCGCCCGACCGTCGATTGTGAAGTGGTAACCTTAGTTGCTATTCCTAGGATATCACATAGGCTATTGTGAATGGGAGACACTTGCAATACCTGAGACGGACTTTGGAACTTGTACTCCTTAGGAGGGTGATTGGTCAGGAACCAACACTTGCACCCCTGGCGATTAAAGTTTATTGTAACTGTTTCTCATACCTTCACTGCTAGCAATTGTTTGAGGCTTCAGATCCCTCAGCAACTACTAGTTTCGGAAGGCCCTCTAATCCAGCTTTTCATTGAACTTCAATTCTTTCGAAAACTAGTTTGCTTGCTTGGATCTATAGGACATTTTTACTGTGTGGTCACTTTTTATTTTTGTTGAGTCTAGTTTGCCTTAGGATTGTTTGATTAAGTATATCATTTTAAACACATCCTTTTATCAACTTCTTAGAAGTGGCTACTCTCCCAATCCACCAGTCACAGCGGCAACGAGGTGAGTCACCAGAAATTAAAGGCCCTGCTACACTGCAGATACGTATACAAACACCACATCCTAATGACATGGAAACAAATCTAATTTTAAATACATTTAATATTACTTGAGAAGAACAACATCAACCAACCCTGAGAATTCATCTTCACATCATGAAATGAATACAGACATAGTTGATGATCTTACTCTAGTTGAAATTGAAACATTGAAAAATCACACAAATGCTCATGTAATTCCACCTTTGATGAGTCTTTCAAAACCAGTTGTACTTATTGTCCGTGATTCACGAGATGATATCAAACCTCTTTTTGAAAATTTTAATGACATGCAAAATTCAACAAATAAACCTATGACTTCATCAGGAGCACAAGGGACTACATCGTCGCAACATAAAAGAGTTGTTGGAGGTATCAATACTTCCAATTTGGCCTATACATCAATCCCAATAGTTAGTATACCCGTTAGTAGCACAAGGTCAACCAGCACTTCAGTGCTAGTTAGTACAGTTTCGGGTTTCAATCCTGGAAGTACATCCACTTCGTCTGCAGGAATCCCTACTAAAGGGTGTACCTTACCAAACATTGGTTTTCCATATGGTTCGGCTAATCAAGGTCAATACACACAAGGAGTAAACCAGAATCCTCATAGTATACAAAACACTTGTCCAAATTCTACTTCCGGGGGCAACCCTTCACCATGGAATGGTAATATTCCTGCGAAAACAATGAACCATAGAACATTTATGCCAATTGGGGCTATGCTCCTCAGATTAGTGGAAATGCCCCGGGGGGTTATCCTCTGACTTATCCTAGCACAATGCCTAAGGGAAATCCACCTATCAACCCCATTCTACAATGGAGTGGGGATGTTTCAGGAAGTATCCAATCTTCTTGGGGCCCACCTTCACAAGGAGGTAATCAACCTTGGATCACTTGTCTAAACCAATGAAACATTCAATGGAGTAGTCCAATTCCGACTAGTAACCAATCTAATTGGGGCCCACCCCCACAATGAGGCAATCTACCCATGAATCCCAACTAGCAATGGAGTGGTAATGTTCCACCAAGTAACCAATCTCAATGGAACATACCCCCGCAAGGGAGAAATCCACCCATTAATCCTAACCATCAATGGAGTGGTAATGTTCCACCAAGTAACCAATCTCAATGGAACATACCCTCGCAAGGGGGCAATCCACCCATTAATCCTATCCCACAATGGAGTGGTAATGTTCCACCAAGTAACCAATCTCAATGGAACATACCTCTGCAAGGGGGAAATCCATCCATCATCGTGTTCCACCATGGAATGGACAACATTCAGGAAGTAACCAATCTTTTTGGATGCCACCTCCACAAGGAGGAATCAACCTTGGAATTATTTTCAATACCAAGATCAACCGCCATGGTATGATTGGGATCTAGGAAGTAACCAATCTTCTTGGGCCCCACCTCCACAAGGAGAAAATCCACCCATTGGTCATGTTTCAAGAAGTAGCCCAAATTCTTGGGGTCAGTCTCCGCAAAGGGGAAACCCACATTGGAATTATTATCACACCCAAGGACCACATCAGTGGAGTGGTCAGGTTCTAGAAAGAAACCAATCCTTTTTGGGCCTAACCTCGCAAGGGGGAAATCCAACCATTAACCCCATTCCGCAATGGAGTTGTCAGGTTCTAGGAAGTAACCAATCTTTTTGGAACCAACCTGCAAGACCTGCGTTTGATCCATCTAGGTTTCCACATGGATATCATGTCAATGGTATGATGAATTCCGCCAACCATCTTGAGCAGATTACCCAACATTTGGGACAAGTTTTTATTCAGAATTCGCAGCCCACAGCTGGCCAGGCAATGCAGGAACCTGCTAATCCTTCCAAAAATTCTAACATCCTCATAGTCTCATCCATAGACCTAAGAGGAAAGAAGAAGAAGAATAAGGGTAAGCAAAGTGCTAGTCCTTCCCAGAATTCTGAAATCCTTATAGTCGAGTCCAAAGACCTTAGGGACAAGAAGAAGAAATACAAGAGTAAGCAAAATGCTAACTCTGGGAAAAGAGATGCACCAACTATGCTTCAATGCGGTGGGAAACAACAACCCACTATTTTGACACCGGTACCCCTGCCAGGGGGAAACCATCCAACCCCCCCGTAAGGGGGCAATGATCCCAATGTCAATGTCTTCATGTGTGATCATGAGATGAACATTCAAACAAGACTTGATTCTTATGATGTATCCCCTAGAACATCGGATCAATCGAAATCACAGCCAAATGGTTATCTCTACATTGAGAAACCAGCCATGGACTTAGTACCATACCCCCCCAAAGGTGTTCTACGTAGAACAATGCATAATCCTAGCACGCGAGTTGCTCAGAACGGTAATGTTCTTGAGGACCTATCTCAAGTACCATGTGCCATGTCGGCCTTGGAGGTATTGCAATGTCATCCTATGCAAAGAAAGGAACTATTGTCCACAATTGGCACTGTTGAAAGGTGTTCTATGTAGAACAATGCATAATCCTAACACGCGAGCTGCTCAGAACGGTAATGTTCTTGAGGACCTAGCTCAAGTACCATGTGCCATGTCGGCCTTGGAGGTATTGCAATGTCATCCTATGCAAAGAAAGGAACTATTGTCCACAATTGGCACTGTTGATCCATCCAATGAGACTTTGATCACATCAGACATAGACCATTCAATATGTAGGATCCTTTTCGAAGTTGCTTTTCAGATTAAAGTAACGACTCATGGTAAGAACATCTATCTAACCATAATGGATGAAGGGACCTCAGCTTGTGTAATGTCATTTAAATGTTGGCAAGCATTTGGATCACCCCTATCTATCGTAGAAGTTTCATACCAAGGTACTCAAATGGCTTCGGCAGATTCGGATCAAAATCTTCCCTTGATGGAGGAATATGATCTAGTTACTTGTCCCATTTGGGATGTGAGATCTCCCAGCTCACATGACTTCTTGGATTACATTTTATCATCAAATAAAGATATCCCTAAAGTTGTAAACATTTGGTTGCACCCACCTAAGGACATATTTTGTGGGGCCACTGGGAGCATAATTGGATTAAATCTACCCAAGTATAGGAGCATGATCTGCATGTTCCTCGATATGATCTGGTATATTTGTAAGCTTACATATAGGTTTAGGCTATCCCTTTGTGAAGATGCATTAAAACCTTTTGCAACCCAGACTTACCATAAGGTCGAACCTGTTGGAAATTGGTGGATCGGCCCTTCATATCCGTATTTTCCACCATTCCGACAGCAGAGCCTACTGAACATAGGACACCCTAGTCAGCACCCCATCACCATTTTGGTGCCCATGCTGAGTTATTCTCATAGGCCTGGGAGCCCTATTAATCCCATCATGACTTGGAGTTTGAGACCACATATTTCTTTTTCATACATTTATGACCATATCCTGATGGGCTCCAAATTTTTTGTCATTTTACATAATCTTGTGTCAAAATATCCACTTGAACATCCGTGCAAACTGCTTCGTTGCTTATTGCTTATGTTGCTTATTTGCTTTTGCAGTCACTTTTTGTTACAAGATTCCTATAAACCATTGCTTCTGTATATTTGACCCATACCCATGGAAGAAACATCTGTAAGAGTGTACATAACTAGCTCAGCCCTTGTTTGCAATATGGATCTTTGCCTTGGCCTGACCCATGCCCTTGACATTTAGGCCTGACCCATGCCCTTGACATTTAGGCGCATGCCCTTGAGACACTCGTTTCCTCTAATGTATCATAGCATGCTTTATTCTTTTTCAAGCTAATAAATGAAAAAGGTTAAAAAAAATTGGAAAACACAAAAATCCAAAAAAGGGAGAGACTTGAATCACTTCATATTATAAACTTTGAAGAAAACGGAAACAGTCAGTCCTTGTCGCCCTTGAACACAGCACATAATATTGTATTCGTTGTCAGTACACCATCTGCATTTGCCTTAGGAAACTGTACCAATATTTTGAGCAATTCTCCACCGATGGGTTATCCTTCCCGTCACCAATGGAGCTTTCGTTAATGCATTTGGAATTAGCGGATTTCATTAAGGTCAGTTACTCAAAGTCCTATGTTGCCAAGTGTCCATTCTGCGTCCTGTTATGTTCTCAAGGGAAGCTCAAACCGAGTCGGCCATTCCTCAAATATTCCTGACCAATCATGTCGGCCTTCCTTGTGTCAGTATAGAGTGTTGGATCTTGCAGTTCTACCAAATTATATCAGACTATTGATCTTTGTTTCGTATTGGTTGATGTGGGATGCATTAATGCCCTACTTCCAATGGATCTATTCCTATCGACATCAAAACATCATATAGGACATGGATCTAGAAACCCAAGAGTACCTTGGATCTTGCAGTCATTAGTGGCAGGTTTCCTCGCAAATGACAATGGGTATACATCAATGACCCCTGATTGTTTGATTCTACAAGTGCTCGACTTCAGAACATCTATTCACACTTGCTAGTTTGTACTCCGTACCTTAGAGTCCATCATCATTATCGGTGAGTCTCTTCGCATCTGTTAACGGTATACATCAATGACCAGTAATCAAATGGTGTTTTATTATGCTTGACATCAGATCATTTATTCGCATGATATAAACTCGTACTATCGTCGGTTTGTATTGAAGACCTTGGGAAAAACAGTTGTATCACTCATCAATGCACTGCCCGAGCTGTGCAATATTAGACTGCCATGTCAGAAGTTCGATGAAGACCTTGCTCTTGCATTCATCAAAGTGCATGTTTACACTTCTGAAAAATTTACTTTTGGCATGGATCCACTGTGTATTGTGCACGACCATGCTTGTTTACTGCTGAGCATGGGTATGCCTGCCTCGGGAAGATATTATATATTTGAGAAATTGCTATGTTTTACAGGTGTGATCCTCAATCCTGCGCTCGTGAGTTTTCTTTTTCTCATCCTTGCTTTGAATGATAAAGAGTATTAGTATACAAAGTATAAATTTCAGTAATGTATTTCGGCCCTGAGCTCTGCTTCGGACCTCACACATTAGGGGGAATCTGTTAACAATCAAATTAACACCCTTATTCATGTGACAGAAGAAGCATATTTTTATTATGTGCCCGCAACATGACGACAGAACATAAGTACATTCAGAAACAAACCCTCTCTAATCTAATCACTTCTCCTATAAATGGAAGGATTAGGTGAAGAAAGTAAGAACCTAAGGAGACCAAGTTCAGTGATTGAACCGCTCACAAAAGGTCCAAAACTAAGCTACACCAATCAAAAAGTGAAAAGAAATGCATTAAAGTGCATTAATTGTGCTTAAAGTATGCTAAGTTGTGCAAAAAATCCTAAAAACTATGGAAAGTGGGTTTTTGAGTGAAAATAATCTAAAATAAGAAAAAGGAGCAATCCCACATTGAGAAGAAAAGCTTGAAGGCTCATTTCCGAATGATATATAAGAAATGCATTTGGGGCATAGTAAGGAGGACAAAGGAAGAGCAAAGGCATGCTGGAGAGATTCTGAAGGAGGAGGAAAAGCTCAATTTCTTCAAAAGAAAGGGTGGAGAAAGGAAATATTATGGAAATGGAGGAGGAATTCACACCAAGATCCATGGTATGGATGTACCTCTTCATTGTTTTGATATGAAATGATTCAAGTTTGTTCCATTTGAATGTTTGAATGTTGCTTATCTTGTATGATTTAGATGTTCAAATGACATTAGATATTAGCTTTGCTTATCATGTTTGATGAATGAATATGGATCTTATGGATAACTTGTGATAATCATTTTCATTTGATGACATAGAAACTCACCATTTCTTAGTAAGATAGTTTGATAATTTGCAGATCTAACCCCCTACTTGCAAACCACTTCATCTATTATCAAAAACTGACCTCAATCCCGTCATATGGCGGGATGAACCACTGCCCACTGCTCCAATGTCCTCGAACCCTGCTCTACCAGTGTTTGAAAGACAAGAGACCAGAGAAAATTCATTCTCAAACGTCTTCACAAAGTCATCAATCTCAGTTGATCTTGTTGTCTCTATCTCATCCTTGCCCTTCTTCTTTTTGTTTGGACATATTAGGGGAATTTTGAGGTCTAAAATGAGCTTCCTAAGAGATATAATAAAATATTACAAGTTATGCATTTTGTGGGGGAGGTATATTCACAACTCACCTTTTACACTACAATCAATGTAACTATTAGTGCTAAAGTTAACCCTCGACTGCGAGAGAGCCAAGCTTAACACATCTTAATGCTTCAAAGGCAAATATTGATTGATTGGTTGCATTAATTATGCAAAGGGGTCAAGATAATATGCAGACAAAGTGTAAGATAGATGAAAACATCGAGCTCTGTGATAAGCAAGGATGACCAAGGTTCAAAGAAGATTGGTAATGTGTGGAGCAAACAGCTCATTCACACATTATCGTGAATAAACATTTTCAGAAAAACATTCCAAAGATGGAATCTGAACAACTAAATCTCAGCATGGGAAATCACAATAAAAACATTATTGATCAGGAATCCATAACTAGACCAGTTAAAACATAACTGAACAGTTTATTCAAATTGAAAGACAGCTAGAACTTGGTACAATTGATAGAAAATTATGTGTAAATTACAGGCCTCCGCAAAAAAAAACAGAGCAAGGTCTCAGGCCTCAGTTTATAACTTTCAATCTCATTACAAATTTATCACACAGCCTCTCAGCTGGAACCTCCTCGCTTTCAACAATGAAATTGATGCTTCTTTTATACATTACCAGAAATCTTGATGTAATCTCAACAACACCCTCGAATCTTTCAGATATTCCTTCTTTCTCGTGCACAATCCCCTTAACAAAGATTGAAATCCCACTTTTTCTGATTGTAGATCAAACAACTTCTATCCCTTTGAAATTGTAGTTGATATGGTTGGATCCTTTGTCATCCTTGCCGGCTGAATTTGCTGCCCCAAATAATGAAATTAGTTTCTCAGAAAACTAAAGAACAATTGCCATGCAATAAACAATAAACGCCCACAGCTATACTTGAGCAACTCCAAAATTAAATACAGAAAACCCGTATCTTGCTGACAGTAAGTATCATAACGTTGTTGAATGAGGATTTATAACCGACGATCACACATATTTGATCCAATCTTTCTTCAAGACTATCCAATGAAACTCGAGCTTTGAACAATTGGCAATTTTGTGAGTTACTTTTGGATGTAATCTCCTTTGAATGGCGATCATGAATATATTCATATGCTGGAAACTTGCTACTCTGAATCTTCGCCTTTAAACAATGGATACTTACTAACAATCTGAAGCATTAAAGTTTCGCATCCGGATGCCCCGTCAACACCTCAACATAGACATGGAGGCTCAGTATGAGGTCTGTATTTAATGCATTTGAAACTTCATCTTTTACAATTTACAGCCTTGATCAGCACTCCCGGTCAGTTTGTTGGTTTAATTTTTTTTTGGTACTTTGTTTGTCACCTGTGGAATATATCCCGTGTATATCCCACACGTAGCATGAATATATATTAATATGCCTTTATATTACCATTTGTTGAAGGCTTATTTCAATGCATCGAGCAAAGACTCAATACTTGGAACCCATTTACAATGGTGTGGGTGCTTGGGAACTACGGAAGATTGGCATAGTAATTAGAGAAGGGACAAGCACCTAACCTTTTACATGACCAAATCTTCTCCTTTTTAAAATAAATGGCACATAACATATTGAAAAAGGTTATGGATAAAACCATATTGAGTTTTTTATTAGTTTAATGATTGTTTTTATAAGAACTATTATTTTAATTAAAAGATTTACAAATCCTTTATTTAAAATAATAATAGTAATTATAAAATCCACGATGCATATAGAATGGATGGGGTTGAACTCATGAGTAATTTTCTTAGTAACCAAAGACATTACCAGCTGACAAACAATGAAGATTGAAACAATGAAAAACTGACAAGTCAATTGGGACACATAGCTTTAGTGAAAAGATGTTAGGTTATGATCTTCCGGCAGCGAGAGTAAAGGGATTTCTTTACATGCATGCTATCAGAATATAAAAAAATTCATGGGACAAATCTGGTACCAACAATAAATATGGTTAAGTTAAATTGAAAAGATATCTAAAAAAAATCAATAAAAATCATTCTTTGATGTGACTAAAAGTATTACTCTTGAATACATAAATTGCTTTTGAATATAATATGATGAATGTACTTATAAAGTAAAAAGTAATGTACTCATAAAGTAAAAAACAATGTATTCATAAAATAAAATAAATAATATTATTTTGAATTTTAAAATATAACTTATTCAATATTCAAAATATGATTATAATAACATGTATAATTTTGAATTTTAAACACAATTAAATTGTTATGAATAAATTGTTATTTCTTTTAAAATATATATTAATTATCTAAATTTAACTTATATTCATTAAAAATAAAAATCAGTCATATAATCATATAATTCCAACTTATATTTCAATATTTGTAAAATATGTTGACTAACTATTATATAAATCTAACTTAAATTTATTAAAACTAAAACTTAATAATTTATTTATTTAAATATTAACATTATTTAAATATTAATAATATATTTATATAAATATCTACATTATTTAAATCTATTTGTATTTATAAAATACTTAATTAACTTATTTTTTTTTCAGTGGAAAAATCACCTTCCTTCCAAAGGAATCAAGGAAAGTTTGAAATACAATCATTACAATAGAGCCCAAAAAAGAAAGAAGAGTCTCCTTCCTCCTCTCCTCCTCAGTCTCCTCAGTCTCAAGTTCCAAGTCTGTTAGGTGCCTTCCAAGGTCCTAAGTTGTTTATAAAGTTATCTTTTTGTCCGCCTGAATATAATCCATATGTTTTAGATTGTTTGGTATCAGAGCCAACTGGTCTTGAGATCTTGGCGTGTTTGGTATCAGAGCCATATCAAGATTGTATCTGTAAGTTTATGTTTTTGCAAGTTATATCTATTAAATCTACTGCAGTTTATTTTTTGTGTTATCTGTCTTGCATTCTACAACTGGTCTTGTAGGCGGTGGAAATGACCGCTGAGTGATTGTCAGGGCGTGTTGAGGTTTTAAGAAGGGTTGTCTGAAGTCAGAGAGGCAATTGAGCCGTGGATAGGCATGGGTAAGTCCTCAAAGTTACCGGAGACCATCAGAAGTGAGCACTAAACCTCTATCATAAGCATGGACGCTGCAATGGATTCAGTTGAGCTCACCCAATTAGAATGTGAGTCAGCCAATGACACAAAGGTGTCTTTAGCATATCGTAGATCTAACTTCCCTAAAGCATCTACTTCAGATTCTTCCATTATTCACATCAATGATCTAAATCCTTTTGAAAACTGGCAGCTACCAGCGATTTTACCTTCTGATGTCTATAGATTAAAATGGTGGTCATTAAAGTCTGCAACTCAAATAAAAATATATTCTATTGATGTTTCTTTTACTGATAAAGACGAGCCTGTGCATATCAATCTGCTTGATAAAAGCCAAATAGATTGGGCGAAAGCCAATAATTATAAGTATGTTCATTTGGGTGCCATTAAACTAGGATTAGGTCCTTTAGTTCGTCCGCATCTTCATGTTTCTTCCTTGTGTGTTGTTGTCGATACCCGTCATAAGAATTTTGCAGATGCCATAATAGGTGGTTTTACTGCACCTCTGCATGATGGACCAGCTTTTGGTACCATCTATCCCAAATATTCAGTCAGTTTGGATGATCCATATATATATGACCTTCTCAAGGCATATATTCTTCCGAAAGGATTTCATATGGAAAAGGGTTCTAAAATCATTCAGCTCAAAGGCATTGTTGTTTCCCGCTTTGGGAATGATACTCTTCCTCCACTCAGGTCTCATGTCCATCAAAGTTCGCACCTACACAGCGTGGTGGAAAAAGACAAGTCTAAACAGTCAACCCCAATTACATTCAACTGGACAGGTATTAACTATCCTCGTCAATGGGAAGTTAAATACACTGAGCTTAGAAATAATGAAAGAATAATTGGTTCTTTGCATTCCCAGCCTCTTATATTTGATCCAGAATCCAGTTCTTTCAGAGTCCCTAATGAAACTCCTGCTCCCAGATCCAAACCTCCACTGATCCGTTCTACTTCTGTCTCTTCATACAATAATGCTAGGTGACAGGCCGAAGTAAACTCTGTGTCTTCTTCACAACCTTCCTACACAAGGTTATATGATAATGAACACCGTGGCCAACATGCAAACTGTCCTGCATGTAGAAAAATAATCCAAAGAATTCAGCACCAGAATAATAAAGAACTACCTTCCTTAGGAATGTTCTCTTTACCTAGGCAAGGTCATGAAATGGAAATCACTACTCCTGGTGGAAGATCATTTGTCCCTGGAAGAAATCTTCCAGAAGTTCCTTTTAGACAATTCTTTGTTGATGTCCAAACTAAGAAAGAGTTTCTCCCATCCAAATCTTCTGCTCCTGATTAGTCAATCTCAGATGAAATGAAATCGCTAAATTGGGGAAACTTACAGCAAGTTCATACAGCTAGAAATCTAGATGATATGGGTAGAGATATCCTATATTTAAAACGTTGTTTGGTTGAACAAAAAGAACAAATAAATGCTCTAGCAACAAAGCTAGAATTGCTTGGTCATCTCCTACATGATGCCACTGAAATCATAATGGCAATTGAGCATGCCTCTGCTAAGTCCGATAGGAGAATGACAGTCTTAGAAGAGCTGTTGACAAAAACAGCAGATCTGAAGAAAAATTCTTATATTGTACCAGATCATGTTTTTGCCTTAGCATCCAAAGGTCATCCAAGGAAACCTTCCCATGGAAAAAGTCATTCCTTGAGTCAGTTTAGTGCACCAGAAGTTAAAAAGCCTAATTTTGATTTTGGAGAAAGTGATGCTCAGATAGCAGAAATTGAAAGTTGGATCTCAGAGTTTAACAAGTTCAAGCCTGTGTTAGATCCTAAGTACTCTGCTCAGTTAGCTGCTTTAGAGGTTGGTTTTCATAACCAAGAAGCTCAATCCTCCAACCATCCCAGAAATACAGGCCCTCCTCCTGCTTTTGATGTACACATGCCTGATGCTACTGCCTCCACAACTCCATCCCAGAGATTCCATTTTGGAATCAATTCTCTAAACAATATGTTGTCCCGGATGCCTGAACAACCAGTTTTGAATGTTCAATGTCAAACCAGGGTATATATTAAAAATTCTATCCAAATGTTAGGACAATGGATATTGTATAAAAAACACCAAGACAATAACCTTACAGGTCAGATGTTGGGTACACAGCTAGTTGCTGGTCTTTCAGGTCTCGCCTATGAATGGTGGCGATGGTTACCCCAAGAAGCTAGAAATGAAATGCTTGCTGCAAATGATGCAGATGAGCATATTCTGAAAGCCCTATGTAAGGAATTTTATGGTCCTGAATATTGTGAAGACTATGACCATCTTGCTTCACTTTTTATGTCTGCACATCTTTGTGATTTAAGCAAAAGTGAAGAGTATTTATGTTACATGTAGAACCTGTTGATATCCTCTGGTAAATCAGGAGACCTTGCTTACTTAAAGCATTACCTTAGGAGTTATCCAGGTCATGTCCCAGATGCAGTTGAACAAGCCTTGAAAGATAAACGCGTTGCATTAAGAGGAATGTCTTTAGCCCAACTACATGGCCACATTCTAGAAAATTGGCAAGAGCACTGTTTAGAGCGTCGAGTAAGTAAAGATTTCAAATGACACCAGAAAATGTTTTATGCTTCATTCTGTAAAGATGTCGCAAGAATGCCCGATTAGGGGTGTGGTGCCCATAACAGAGGACATTTTGGAAAAGAATCCTGCAAGTGTAAAAAGAAAAAGGGATTTTACACTTCAAGCCCTAGGTATCACCCAGATAAGCCATACAAGCATAAATCAAAGCATGGCTACAAACATAAAGATAAAAGGTATAAATCTCAGTATAAATCCAAAAGATTTGTCAAGCGACGTACTGAGAAAGGTAGAAAAGATGTTTTCTTTATCTGTGGAAAACCCAGTCATTGCGCTGGAAAATGTCCTGAAAGGAAGTCTCGGCCCCGACTTGCTGCACTTTGTACCAAGTTAGATCCACACTGGTGGGATCTATGCGAAGTTTCATCTGACTCTCCTCCTCCTTCAGGATAAATAATATATTTACCAGATGAAACTGTAATGTCTGAGTTTTCTGATTCTGACTCTGATTCAGAAGACAATGTTGCTTTAGTTAAATTTGCCCCTACCTCTGATTCTGATTCTAGTTCCAGTTTTGACGATAGTCAGGATGCAAATTTAGGGGGGTGTACGCCACCAGAGTTTTATTTTTCTCTGAATATGTTTTCCTTTAATCAGCAACAATCCCTAGAAAAGCAATTGGCCCACATTGATCTCCAATTAGCTACAATTCCTGTCTACCAATATGTCTAGAGACAAGATCTTAAAGCTGAGAAAAATAAGCTTTTGAGTCTCCTGGAAAAACAGAAATCTGCTAAGGGTAAAGAAAAGATTGAATATCCATCCTTGACAGCAAGATACAATCCTGTTGAGCTTTATAGAAATTACCCAGATGAGCATGAAGAAAGACAAAGTTACAGAAGGGATAAAGAGAAAATGTTAAGGCTGCAAATTAAAGGGAAGCAACAAACATTGAAAAAGCTTGTTAAAGAAATTGAAGAATTGAAAGACTTGGTTAAGATATTGGTCATGGAAAAAGATCAATCATCAGATGAAGATCTTAGCAAGCATTTGGAGCAAGCAATGGCAAATCCAGAAAAGAAAGAAGAGTCTCCTTCTTCCTCTCCTCCTCAGTCTCCTCAGTCTCAAGTTCCAAGTCTGTTAGGTGCCTTCCAAGGTCCTAAGTTGTTTATAAAGTTATCTTATTGTCCACTTGAATATAATCCATATGTTTTAGATTGTATGTTAGATTCAGGGTGTCAATTTAACCTTGCTAAAGGGTCTGCTATACCTACTTTCTACTGGGAAAAGAGTAGAGAGTATGGATCTGCAATTGAAGGTACTCCAGTCTCCTTAGCTGGTAAGGTTGAATATTTTTCAGTTAAATTGTCAAATAAATCATCTTCTTTGTCCACGTATAGATTAGATAGTCTAAAAGAAGATTGTGTGATAGGTTCAGAGCTTTTGAAGAGAGTGAGCCCGTTCTCAATTGATACTGCTAAGATGTTTTTTTCATGTACATTTAATTCCCAGCTTGTTATTTGTCCTTTATTCTTTGAGCCTGTATATAGATGTAATTCTGTTCCTAATCCTAAACTTGTCAGCACTCCCAAATTCGTTGATCTACATAAAATGGAACGTTGTCTAGCCTATGCAGAAATGCATAAGGATAAAACTCTTGCAGCAATCACAGAAAAGCTGATCAAGGACTGTTGTTCAGAAAGCCCCAGTGCTTTCTGGAAAAGGGAAAATATTTTGTGTCTCTTCCATTTGATCCCTTGCAGAAGATAAAGCTGATGAAAGCTTCTGCTAGATTAATGTCCCCATCAGAAAGAGAGTTCTGTGCCAAAGAAGTGAAAGAGCTGCTAGAGAAAGGTTTGATAGAGCCTTCGAAAAGTTCATGGTCATGTCGTGCTTTTGTGGTCAATAAGCACTCCGAACAAAAAAGAGGTAAGCCAAGATTGGTAGTAAACTACAAGCCTTTGAATGCAGTTTTGCAGAAGGTAAGATATCCCTTGCCAGATAAAGCTAGTCTGTTACAGAGAATTTCAGAATGCACTCTGTTCAACAAGTTTGATTTAAAGTCTGGTTTCTATCAGATTGGGATTGATGCAAAAGATAGATATAAAACTGCTTTTGTTGTTCCACATGGACAGTACCAATGGAAAGTTCTGCCATTTTGTATAGATAATGCACCTTCGGAATTCCAGAAAATGATGGAAGATATCTTCACAGATATTCCTTGGTTGCTTGTTTTCATTGATGATATTCTTATATGTTCTATGAACCTGCAAGATCACCTGAAGCATTTGCAGAAGTTTTATGAATTGGTATTCAAGCATGGTTTGGTTTTGTCCCAGTCAAAAATGGAAATAGGAAAGAGAGAAATGGATTTCCTAGGATTTAAAATTCAGAAAGGTCAAGTTGTTTTACAAAAGCATGTCTTAAGCTCCTTTAACCATTTTCCTGATCATATTCTTGACAAAACACAGCTTCAGCGGTTCTTAGGTTGTTTGAACTACATCTGACCATTCTACAGAGGTCAAGCTACAGACATCCATGTCTTGCAACAAAGATTGAAGAAAAATCCTCCAAAATGGTCCGAGCAAATGACTTTAGCAATCAAACAAATAAAGGCTAAAGTTAAAGATTTTCCTTCTCTATTCTTGCCTCAAGGATCTGGCCAATTAATCATCGAAACAGATGCTTCTTCTACCACATGGGGTGGTGTCCTTCTAGAAGCAATTGATGGAAAAGAAAATATCTATGGATATAGCTCTGGTTCTTTCAAGTCTGCTGAACTCAACTACCCGAGCAGCCACAAAGAGATCCTTGCAGTCAAAAAGATTGTCCAACATTTCATTCTATTCCTCAAACCAGTCAAATTCATTATTAGAACTGATTTAAAGATTATGCCTGATATATTCAAGAATGAAAATTTGATGGCTGAGAATAGTAGTAGAATTTTGAAATGGTTTATATGGTTATCTAATTTTGATTATGAGATTGTGTATAAACCAGGTTATTTGAATTGTCTCGCTGATATGTTGACTCGTGAGACATTGCAACAGCCTCCTGCTCCTTCTCTAAATATGTTCTCTGCTGGTGCTTCAAGCTCAAAACCAGATAAAGGAAAGGCTCATGTTCAGCCTATCTATCAGCCGAGAAATGCTCTTTTCCTAAAACCTTGGGATGATAGTCTTTCTGAAGCAAAAAGAAAGCAGCTGCTAGATTATGCTGCTAGGCATGAAGCAGAAAGGTATCTGGATCTGACATTAATAAATCAGATACAGACAAGTCCCTTGAAAATTCAAATTTTAGAGAAATGGGAAAGAAGCGCATTCAGGAGTTTCAGCAATGCTTAGGAGAAGCTGAAACAATGCAAAGAATTATGGATCGATTGCAACGAAGAAAACGGTGAACCAGTATGGTATGTTGATATTGGTGAAGGTAACTTGACATGGACAAGTTACAATTTAATTTTACAGTTCTGCCGCGAAGAGAGATCCATTGTTATCTGTGGAGATCCATGTAACTTGAGAAACAAGTCTTGGTCTGGATGGACTGAGATTCTGCTTGATAAATTCTGCCCACGAGTTGATTGGATCAACAGGAGAGCAAATTTTACACTGCATCTCCAAGATGATATGCAAGTCGCAGATCAGAATAATATGTGGTTTAAGTTCCTGCTCAGACACCAGGGTGGTCGTTATACAAGGTTGGAACATACAGTTTATGTTAACCAAAAATTTGTGAAAAGAGACCGTCGGGGAAACCGCATTGACTCTAAGTTGCACACCAGAAGATTGCCGCTTGATTTCCGCGTTGAGTTATTATTTGAGGGAGAATATTTATGCGAGCCAAATCAGATCCCCTACGGTTCTGATGTTGAAATATGTTTCGACCATTGGTTGTACCCTCCTGCACCTCCAGATGATGATGATCTGTATTATGATGGCTCCCAGGACCTTTATGTTGAAATAGAAGTTGCCGAGCTTGATGAATACCTTGGTGATTTTGATTGTACTTGCGGTGGAGTAGACATTGGAGATCAAACTGTCTGCTTGTGCCTCCATGCTCGTGATCCCTACAATTAGTGGGAATATTGTACAAATTTGTAATAGTTGTAGCATCTACTTTCTGTCATGTTTTGTTATAATGAAAGTTGTGGTGGGCCAGCGTAATAATGCATCCACTTTGTACTTTGTCGGGAATCTGTCTCCCACTTTGACAAGTTTGTCGACCATTGTTTTGAGTCGTCTGGGTCCCAATATGGCTTTTCCTCCAAGGGACGAGATAATAATGGGGTGGTCCCACCATTACCCCAGATTCCCTTGCTTTTGACTCATTAGTGCCAGTTCTAGGCTACCGGGTAACTGGCTAGAAGGTTATAAAAGAGAGGTCTGGCTCTCATTGTATTCATTTAATTTCGAGAGTCCTCATGTGTTGAGACGCTCTGCAAGTCTGATTCAAGAGCCGAAGGTATATGCTCTGCAAGTTGCCCTAGTGGTATAACATTGCATCAGAAAACCTAAAAGCTCAGTCTGTAAGTAATGCTAGTTTGTTTGTAATATAGGGTGCTAGTAGGCATATTTCAGTGCTCCAGGAAGCCTCCGAGTAGGATTCAGTTCTGATGTTTTCCAAAGGTAAATGAACCTGAAACATTGTGTCTAGGCACATAGATTGAGTTGCAGTGACGAGCTTCGCCCTCCGAAGTCGATCTGCGAGTCTGTAATTTGATGTTGCCAGAAGGTTCAATAAAATTTCTGATGTGAGCAAATCTATTTTCGCATATTTAATGAAAGCTTGAGATCTTAAAGAGCATCATGTCACTTATAAGAATTGAACCTAGGTGGGGAGGGCAACAATCTTTCCTCCCAACCACCCAAGCTACAACCAATGGACACTTAATTAACTTATATATCTATATTGATATTACATATCTATAATTTAGATAACCGAGTATTTATTTTATGTCTTCATTTAATAATCAACATAGTTATTTTTCATTTGTTTTAATTTATATCTTTTACAAAATTATTTTTCTTTTTTATTATTATCTTGTATCTCATAAAACTTATCTCATTTATATTAATATTGTTAAATTTAAAATTATAT
This sequence comes from Larix kaempferi, assembly GCA_027924585.1. Lineage (NCBI taxonomy): Eukaryota > Viridiplantae > Streptophyta > Pinopsida > Pinales > Pinaceae > Larix > Larix kaempferi. The sequence continues at coordinate 5,964,096 of BSBM01000182.1, read as the reverse complement.
ATTATATAAATAGTAATTATTCCACATATATCACGTATTTATGGATTTAAAATTATATATCATATACTAAACTAAAATAATATATTCATGGATTACATCTTCATAAGAATCTCGTATCCATAACATAAGGTTTTAAAAGTTTAAATACCAAAGGATTTAAAAGTTTAAATATCCTATTAGTTATGTCAAGCATTAAGGTAGAATGGTACGTATTCAATAAGGTTTTTAAAGTTTAAGAGAATTTTAAATTATATATTATATACATATTTTGATTTTAGTTGAATAGTACACATTTTTACATAAGGTTTTAAAACTTCATCAATATATTGTAAATTATTATAAATTATACATTATCATTATATTGTAAATTTATCTATATATTATAATTTATTTTAATAAAGTTTTAAAATTATATATTATATAATGTAAATTATTTATATGATTTTGAATAAAAATTTTAATTTTTTTAGTATTAATAATTTATTATTTAAAGATATATGCTATATTTTGAAAAGTAAATTTATAGTTTTGATTTTGAATAGAGCATTCAATTTTTTGGTATTTGTAATTTGTTTATTTTATATTGAGACATAAAGAGTATTTTTTTTCTAAGTACTTTAAGGTACTTTAGTACATTTATATTATATTCGAAAGTAATCTAAGAATACTATTTTCATTATGAGCACTTTACTTACAACATTGATATGTTTAACTATGGATTTTCATTCACTATTTAGAATTTGACAAATAAACATCTTTAACTCAACCAATGCCACCTCAACTATTATAGATAATGTCATCCTCTAGAATGTGATTGGTTCTTTAAAAGTTGATTTTGATAGTACATTTTTTGTTTTGAGACCCATTTTTTACCTCAAAATTCCCCTAATGATTGACTCACATAGTGGTCAATCTTGCGACAAGCAAAGCATTTCACTTTTCCCATGTCGTTCTTCTAATCATCTGTTAAGCTAAACCCACCACACGGGCCTTTCTTGGGCCTCTGCTTACTCTTCTCAATGAGAGCAACGTTCTCCTCATCATCCACATGTTCTTGATCTGTGTGGTTGGAGTTGTATGAAGTCATCCTAGAGCCTAGTCCATGTAGGCATGTGCTCCCTAACGCATGCACAAAGACTTTCCATGGTTGTGAGAAACCATTCAAGGTAGATCTAAGTTTCTAACCAACTTTGCTTCTCCCACTATGTCACCAACATCACCCAACTCATCACATACATGTGAAATCCTAGTAACGTATGATGTGACATTATCGGTCTTTGTCATCTTAGTATCTCTCAAATTTCCCCTCAAAACCATTTTCCGGTTTTGATTATTGCTCTGGAACAACTTTATCAAAGTTGCTCACATTTCAAAGGCATTAATTTTCCTAGTCACATTGTTGGTGCAAATCAATGTCTTTTCAAAACATCAATATCACTCGGTCATTAATCATCAACCAAGGTAAGTTTGTCCTTTAAAGGTTATTTGTAAAATCTATGTTGTTGATAAAGAATGGTCACACTAATTTAAAGGAAACTCACTCCAACAATTTTAATAAAATTCTTACATCAATCACACTTATCCACAAATTATTTCATTTTCCTAGATCAGTTCAAAAGTTTAGAATTCAAACTACGGTGATCAACCACATCCAAATTCTTACAACTCCAAGATTATGATAAAAAGACAAGTTGAGTTATATCGCAGATTTAATTGTGACCATCAAAAGCTAAAAAGGAAATCAACAAATCTAAAACTTGTCATCCAACCAAGATATAAAGAGAAATTAACCCGAATCATCCCTAGGATAGATATGTGTTTAATCACTCAGCTCTGTGGAGGATTCATGGTTTATTTATAAATGAAAACCCATACTGAAAATTTCATATGCTCAAACAAAAAGATAACTTACAGTCAAATAAATTAGATAACCACACTAACGACCTACTAAGCAATAATTCAAAGAAATAAAACTAAAATTCTAAAGGGGTTGCACCTCACCTCTGTTGAGGAGGCCCTCCTCGCTTCGACCAGGCACAAAATAGTATACAAGCGGTTTTAAGATAAAGTAACCACTCATGTGCTTCACTGTGTAATAGAATTAAAAATTGAATGGAAAGTCACAATAATCCGCTTGTATTAACAATAAGAACTTGTCTCTTTCTTACATCAAAGTCACATTTATACATAAAAAGAGAAGAGCACAGTCGACTCGATAGAGTCGACCTGCTCACAATAGATGCAACTACAAATCCAAAGATAATCTACTCATGCCTCAAAATTGGAACTACTACTAATATTAAGAAACTAATCAAACCGGCGTCCCAATATAAGGTGGCTCAATCGGTTTCTAATTCGACCCCCATGATCCTCAGGCCACATCAGTGAAACAGAGTATTGCCATTGATCCTATCTTTTCCCATTTGGAACTGGTCCCTTGGTAATCCTTGGAAGTATGCAGACAACAGAGGTTCAAAATATCGAGGATTAATCCAATGATAAATAGTTGGCGCATGGCGAGAATTAGAACTATCAAACTTGTCTTCAAAAATAGGATCTGCAGCCTCATTGTCTAAGATCAGGATATGATCTGCAACCTGATCTTCAAAAATGCAATCTCTCACTTGGAAACTGCATTAGAATCTCAATAGGCAGTGACGAGTGCATTTTCTCATCCAAAACCAATTCAAACATGAATTTCAAGATCAAAGAATACAAATTCCAAAGCCTATGCCATTATCCACAAAACATGTAACTAAGTTTCAATCAAGTAATCAATAAGGCCAAAAGGATAAGAAATGAAGGTCATAATAAAGATATTTCTTACACCCAACACACATGAGGCATGATGTGGTCTTTCACTGCATCAAGAAGAATACGCTTTGCCTTCACATTCTTCCTTTGATATTCATCCAAAAGAATAGGATCAATGGGAATTGTGACTACTTTCTTGGTTATCTCCCATAGCCTAAGTTACTCCAACAACAAAGTGACCCTCTCCTTCCATGGAATGAAATTCAATGCACCCACAAGCCTATCCTCATACCGCAGGCCAAGTGTCAAATCCATACTCACAGACCAACCAACAACAAGCCCAAATCTATTGGGTGAAGAAAATACTCAGTAATCTCCTTGCATCCCTATGTGTCACAAACTAGTTATCACTGTTCAAAATCAGAGCCCCAACTCTGATACCATGTTAAGATTTTTCCTACAAACTAGTTTTACTCTTGTAGGGATTTCATCACACACTTAACCAAGCTCTAATTTATGTCTCCAAAAAACTTCAACAATAATGCATTTAAACCCAACACATTCAACTGTGTTTTATGAGCAAAAACACAACTGACTAAGAACTTGTAGCGGAAATAAATGAATAGTAGACAAGCATTCACATACACACTCAACACAAAGATGTTTTTGGGAAATGCCCCTGGAAAAACCTGGAAGGAAAAACCAGTCCACAAGAGATATTTTATTATGCTCAACTCACATAAAAGAAATATAGAAATTCATAGCAGTTATGACAGCAAATAGAAATTAGTACCCGCCTAGAAAAATGTGCAAGAATTAGATGTACTCCCTCCACAAATAGTACGGTCTCCACAACAATAAATTCCAACCTCGTAATTCATGCCCAACAGTACCAAACAGTGCAAAAGCAATATGACCCAACCACAGTGAGAAACTCAACCTGTATGACCCTTCTTCCGTGCACAAGTGTATGGAACAAACCATATGTTGTTGTATAGACAACAATTTCCTTGCCTCGATTTTTGTGCCTACTTGTTGCTCTGCGGTGAACGAATCCGTTCACTAGATTAATAGTCGAATCCGACTCTCATATTGGATAAGATAAGAATAATATATTGATTGATATAAAAGATGATGTCTTTTACAAGATAGACTTTCCCGTATTTATAATTGTTTAAAGGGTGTCTAATGCAACTCTTCATAAAGAGTTACACCATTTCACTAATTAATTATATTATTATATTATTCTTGTTTGTTGTTATTATTATTATTATTATTATATATATATATATATATATATATATATATATATATATATATGTTGATGTTTGTTTTATTATTATTTTATTCATAGCATTGCCACTCTCTTAGAAAGGCTTTGTCCTCAAAGCCTTATAATTTTGTCGCACCTGTTCCTTATGACGTCGTAGCTGACGAAACATGTCGGTACGAACTTCTAAGTGTAGAACATAACTTCCGATATGTTGACGGATCAATCCAACCAAAATTGATTTGTTGCCGACGGTTGGGATTCTCTATTGATCTGTTGTCAGGTGCTTTGAGCACATTAGTACCATTATCTTTCAACAATTCCCACTTTTTAGGATACTGGTTTATATGGTTGGGGTGTCGATAGGGAGTTATTGTTGTTTGTTTTTTTACAAGATTGTCTTCTTTCTGAACTGTGACGAGGGCTGAATTTGTATTTGCTTCTTTTTTCTCAACGTAGATTTTTGAGTCCAATGGCTTTAATGTCCTCTTCTGAGTTTGCTCCAATTTATTGTCTAACGAGTCTTTTTCTTTTTTAAGATTTCGAGTCATTTCTTCTTGCGCTTTCTTATCATCTTTAAGCTTCTGAATTTGATCCATTAGATCTTGTTTGTGCTTCTTGAGGTGACCATTTTCGTCAATGTTTTCTAATAGTTTCTTCTAAAGATCTCGATTCTCCTCTTCTAGCTGTTGATTCTGTTGTGCTTTATCCTTCGTCTTTTTTATTTGAAGAAGCAATTTCTGATTATGATCTCTTAAACGAGAGATCTCTTCTTCTTTATCTGTGAAAATTTTGTCGAATTCTGACTGCATCTTTTGATCTAACTTCTGATTACCCTGTGAAATCATCTTTGATATATATTTGAAGTCTTTAGATGTTGGAGCTTCTAAATCTGACTTTATTGTAATATCTTGAAATGTGATTCTTTTTTGCTTATAGGAAAAAGTAAGAAATTTCTTTTCAACATTTAAAATGAAGGTCCCCAATGTTTTAATCCAAGGTAACCCCAAAACTATGTCACCACTAGAACTCCATAAGGAACTAACAGTGAATTGAGATATGACCATATAATCTCCAACATTCAATTCTAATCCACTTATTTCAAATTGCTTCCTATCCCAAAAGTCGAGCCTTTCACTTATATTTGATTCAGGAATCACTAAATGGTTAGCAAATTCAGCACTAATATAATTATTTCTTTCACAAGGGGCAATAAAAATGGTGACATCCTTCCCTGCAAGTGTCCCTTTAACTTTAAATAGTATTGAGACAGTCATCCATGAGGTGTTAAGAAACCTTCCCTTGTTTTCAACATTAAAACCCATCTTCTTGAGTTTTCTTTGAAATTTATTCAATATCTCTTTTTTTATAATAAACAATATTCAATATGATTCTTCTTCTAATATTATTTTCCCCTTAATATATGTAAAATGGTGTAGATTGGGTGGTTGGGAGGAGTGGTTGTTACCTTCCCCACCTAGGTTCCAATCTCACTTTTGGATTGTTGTTAGGGAATAAAACCAAACCCACTTCTCACAAAACCATGTGCACCTTAAAACCATGTGCGGTTTTACTTCTTACTTTTACTTTTTACTTCTACTCACTTCTAAACTTTACTTTTACTTTTTTTCTTTTTCCTTTTTTTTCTTCTTCACTCCTTTTTTTTTTTTTTAATTCTATCTTCTTCTTTTATTACTTGTCTTTCGTTTCTTTTCTTTTTTATTTTATTTTATTTTACTTTTGTCTTTTTCTTTCTTTCTCTTTTTTTCTTTTTTACTTCTTTGGGCCACGGGCCTGGTTTTGGACAAGGTGCTAGATTGGTGGCTACAAGCCTGGCTCTGATACCAAATGCGATGAACGAATCCGTTCACTAGATTAATAGTCGAATCCGACTCTCATATTGGATAAGATAAGAATAATATATTGATTGATATAAAAGATGATGTCTTTTACAAGATAGACTTTCCCGTATTTATAATTGTTTAAAGGGTGTCTAATGCAACTCTTCATAAAGAGTTACACCATTTCACTAATTAATTATATTATTATATTATTCTTGTTTGTTGTTATTATTATTATTATTATTATTATTATTATTATTTTATATATATATATATATGTTGATGTTTATTTTATTATTATTTTATTCATAGCATGCTCCTGCAATTTCTACCCTTAATTTCTACCCTTTCTTTGTCTTGGTTTATGGGATTAGTGCCTCTTCCACACCTTGGAATTTGTGCCTCGTCCCCTCCAACTGAAATCGCTTCCTCACTCTTATTTTCTTTAGCTCTCAACTCTCTCACTCACTTGTGTGTGTCTAAACTCCCCTACTTCTCTTTTTATTAATTGTGAGAAGGACTTTGTCTCTTCACTTTCCCAAGTGACTTTGTCTCTTCACACCCCAAGTGACTCCACTTTCCATGGGTGAGACAAATTACACTTTATGAAAAATAAAAATCATTTTTCACTCACAACTTTAATAAAAACTCAATTAACTTTATAATTCCAATGTTAATGACTAGAAAAGTCACCTAGGTCCTTTCTACATGCCTAGACACCAAGCAATGTAGAAGACCTCCCGAGTTATAAAATCTAACATAAGTTTGACTCCAAAATGAAAGGAAGAGGGTATGGTTTACAACCATCCATGTGAAAGTGACAAAGAAAGTCACAAGCATATTTAGATCAAGAAAAAAAAATCCCTTCTTTGGTTTTGCAGGACTTGGAGGCCAAGAAATAATGCAAATGTCCTAAATTTGTCATTTCAAATTCTTCTTAAGGTTGGTTTTCACATGGGTTTAAAGGTTATGGTCACTACCGGTACAAATAAGGTCATCAACATAAAGAACAAGGATGATGAGATGGTTTCCTACTTTCTTCGTATAGACATTGGGGTCGGAATGGCATCTAGAAAACCAGTGTCAAGGAGAAAGAAATCTATCCCTTTTAGAATACGAAGCTTGAGGAGCTTGCTTTTCACAAAATATATTTTTCATGCCAAGGAGATTAGGCTTTGACCTATCAACACACCCAAACTGTTATGCAACAATCTTCAAGCAATCCTCAACAATGGTGTCAAAAAATGTTGCCGCACAGATCAACACCCTTCTGATAGGTCGCGAGGATTGCACGAGGATTGGTGCTAAGATTGACAAATATTTATGAGATGCACCAAGTGTCACCACAATGCACTCTTCTTACGCTTTAGGCCAACTCCTAGAAGCCAAGGGGGAGTCCCTAACATAGGTGAAATAGACCTGCACAACAAGAATACCTCACAAGCAACCTCTTGACAATATCAATGTTTTATGGGGTCAAAGCAATGAATACAAGCATGTTTACCAAGTACTTCAAGAGGGTAGGAGTCATAATGGATAAATGTTCACAATTATTGCAAATTATTAAAAAAACCATGCTACTATTATAGGAGGAAAACCACAAAATATGTTGCTCAAATATATACGAAAACCACTTAGAACAATGCCAACTTACCAAGGAAGGTATCCCTGATAGATAGGGTAATGAATCTCACCTTTGGGGGAAAAAATGAATGAGTAATACAAATATGGAAATGACTTACCGGATCTGGATTATGCCCTAACCAACCCCCATAAATCATAACAAAACTTGAACCACTAGATGAATGCCCAAGAGAATAGATTTGATAATAAACTTTGTTTCTAGCTTGCAAGACCCTCCAAATATGAATTTTGATGGTTGTACCTATCAAATCATATCTAAAAAAAGCACATAGCCATAAATATCTCAAATTAGCCACAGAAAGATGATGCCCTTTGAGATTGACCATGAAACCAATGAGGGCACATCAATTGAACGTATTAGTTTTCTAATACCGCAATTTTTTTGGATTTTTATATTTTTAGAGTTTTTTCATATATTTAATTTTTTTTTGTATTTTCCAATGTAGTACAAGGAATTTTGTAAAATTGAAATGGTGAAGATGAGGGAAATAGACCTAGGTCTTATTCCACTGGGAAATGAGAAATCGAGGCTAACGTTTCTCTAAAGAATTGCCAATTCAATATTTGAATGAATTAGGGCAAGGCTAAGAAACACTAGGTTATGTTAGCACTTGACCTAATTACGGAAAACAAGATGCCAAGGCCCAAAACAAGGGAGATCCTTTTGGAATGCCTCACCCAACAAAACTAAAGTATTATGCATAAAACCCTAAAATGCTCCTACCTTGGATGCCTCTGCCAGTGCAAGATAAGAGTTTCAAGATCTTACCACAATTGAGAGAAAAATAGAAGATAAAGAGCCTCAAGAATCCTTTCACCTTGGAATAGCCTTGAAAGATTGTAAAGAAACCTTCAAACATCAAGATTTGTCCCTTAGAAACCCTAGAAATGCCAAGAAAGGAGGTGCACATCACTTAATTGCTCATATACACAAGTAAAAAAGAATTTCAGTCATATTTGATCCCATGAGCTTCGTTACAAATGAGGGAGAGTTGCCTTATTTATAAGAGAAAATGATCACTTTATCCCTCCTCTAGGCCAACCTACCTGATTTGTCCTTAAAATGATTTTTTTGGGTTTGTCATCCACACTCTAGGGACTAAAACTCATAAAACATAAAATAATGATAAAAATTAATGATATGCTTCAACATGATGAAGAGTTTAGCTTGAAAGGAGGACGACATGCCCCATCTAACCCCAACATGTGTCTTTTTCCTTCAACGCCCTCCTTAAGATGGTATGACCTGTTACCTCCTAATTTGTAAATTAGTTGGATTTCCTGTGAGCTACCAAAGTTGTGAACATTGCAAATGTTCATCATCAGTGCTTAGAAGTTCAAAAGTCATTTCAAGGCTATTTTTTGCCCCTTTTTACATGTTCATAACCCTTGGGGATATTGTAAAAATGTACTAGCATGACATCCTTTTGTAAAGAACTTGGCTTCCTAGGACTTAGACATCAATCCGACTATTCCATGGTGTTTTTTCCCTTATCAATTATGCAATGTTGAACAAGCAATATCTAATCGACGAGTTTTTCACCCGCTCCTCCAAAGCTGGAATGGTCGTCTTGGTGGTTAGGCCTTAGAATGCTACTAAATTTCATGTGTCAATGTTTATGAGCATGCTAGACATAAAATTGAGTCATTATGGACATGCATTAGGTCCCCTAGGATTTTCTTTTAGTTCTGAGAAAATAATTTTTTCCCGTAAAACGTGTCAATTTTTAATGATTGAATTAAAAAATCCAAAAATATCATAAAAGTGTGGTCTAGAGGGGAATTTGCCATGGGGGTGCTCGTTTTCTAACCCGGAGCACCCACATAACCCCAAAACCCATTTTTCCTAAGTTTTAAGTAATTTTTTTCACTTAAATAAAAATTCTCTACAAAATGATAAAAGAGAATTAAAAAATCAAAAAATTAAAGATATGGAGAAAATCAAATTTCCTAAAAGTGAGGAAATTTGTCCAAATAAAGGGTCGACTGTGATTACAATCATTATCAGAGGCAATATCAATCAAATCCAAGTGATTTCAGTTAGAGATCGGAGCACTCATAGTGAATCTCATCAAGGGGATGCGCCCTCTTTCCTTAGTTGGGCGACTTTCTTATAAGGAGGCTTCTCATTCGTTGGAGGAGTTTACAAGGATGAGAGGGGCGCCCCTCTTGTGAGGTGGCTGCCACCTCTTCCAATCATACCAACCAAGGATCAGTTCAATGCATACTTAGCTCCCTCTTTCATGGGATGCACCCTTCCTAAACCCTATCTCTCTAATGCGCCCCCCCTCTCTTCTTCTTCTCTATAAAAGCAAGGCTCTTGCTCCATGTCTAGGACGAATGCAAGGAACCTCTGCCAATATCGCAATGCTTTGCCTTTGTGCAATTATATGAATAAAATTGAGGCTTCGGAGGTCTAATGGTGCATGTCAGAGATTGGTGATTTCTTATGAGGTAATATTGTTCGAGTTTATGCGTGCTAGTTTAAACTTGGTAATTAAATTCGGCTTAGAGGGTTTTTTCTTAAGCACATAGGGCAAATATTTGTAGTCTTCAAGTTATTTGTTTATGTTTTTGCATTTAAAAGATTTGAAAGTAACATGCCTTAGTCAATTATAATTCATGTTCTTTCAATTTTTTACATGTTAAATATACCAGATGTAAGCCTCGTTTGCAAGTGTATATAAGCTTTCAAGATTGCTTTGGAGTAAGGGGCAGAGCTCAGTTGCATCTCCCTCTTCTTCAAGTTTCAGAAGAGTCACTCCTCAGTTTGTTTCCATCGGTTTCCATAGATCTCGAAAGAGATTCATGCTTGAAAAAGGTTTTCTTTCTTCCTCATTCAAAAACTTAAACTTCCTCCTCTCGGTTACTTTTTCTTACAAGTAAATTAGATTTAAAAGTTGTGTCATATTTTATTTACTTGTTTAAATTAGATCTAAAGAGCTTCAAATTCATATTTAAAATTTAGATCTAAGTGTTGGTTTCCTTATTACTTGAAGTATTAATTTTTCCAAGCTTTTTACAAGTATCAAGGTTGTTATTTTATGTGATTTTAGCTAACAGTACTAACCTTTATCCAAGTTTTTTGTTTGCTGTTTTTTCACTTTTTGTCATAGGAAAGCGAAGGAATTTGAGCAAATTTGGGAGATTTAGGCCTTCGAAGAGGACTTACCTAAGTCCATTCATTTTTATTTTTTTCAAAGCTTGCTAAAGTCTCTTGAATCCCATTTTAAGGGATCAAGAGCAATCTCTATCGGAGAGTTACCTTGTAATAAATTAATAAAAGAGCAAGTGGGATTTAAGGCTCCCACACCCTTCTCCCTCCATTTGGGGGAATCTTGTATCTGCCTCATTTGTTTTATTACTTTTAGGTAGTATTCATTGCTAGGTTAGTTTTCAACTTTTGTAATTAGATATAAGTTTAAATCCCATGCTTCTTTGCTTTACATTTCTTGCAAAAACATGAATCATAACCCCTACGCTTTCCCGAGTTACGGTTCATGGACAAGGGCTTGCTCGAGTATCGAGTTAGAAAGAGATTCGTAGGTAGTAATTAGAAAATCTTTTACTTCTTTTACACTTTGGTTATTTCGTACAAGTCTTTACAATTTGCTTCAATCATAATAAACAAATCCGACTCGTTGCCACGAAGTATGCTCTCACCACCACTTAAAGACTTTGCGATTAGTGGTGGATGATCATAAAGTTGACACATAGTCAGTAGTAATTAGGGAAGACTTGCTCATTTGCTTTGTATTTATTTTTATGTAAAAAAACATTGTTAAAATTCTTAAAATCGAGACTCCATTATGTATGCTCTACGACTCTGCGGTTCGTCCGACTAGTTGGGTGCACCAAAAGGAATTGGAAGTGACTAGTAATTAGTTTTAACAATCATTCAAACAACCTCCCTAATGAAAATCCGACGTTATTCTCGAATTCACTCTTGTGTGGGGAAATTTTGCAAAGGACACTGGAACCACTAAAACGTGACCGCGGGGCCACGTCAGGCTACACCCTCGTTTGGTGTAGTGTTGGACATCTCCCCGCAACTCCATCTAACCCACATGTCCTTGTGTAGAGCCACTTAGATTGAAATCCGGACACATTCCCACGTACCGCAAGGTATATCGGGAATCCCACGTTTTCCCTTTAAACAACTCATTAAATCCAAATAAACTTAAAATCGACCAAGTACAATTGCAAAACCATTACAATTTACAGCAACATTGTTATATTTTATGACTCCATTTGGCACTAGTTAATCACTCGATCATTGTTTTCTTTCAGTCATTTACATTTTGAATGCCATATATATTATTGATGTCATGATATTTAATCAATTTCACTTTGCAATTCCTTGTTTCGATCAATCATTATTAAAAAACTCCTAAAAAACAATCAAGCCCATCCATAACAAATAAACACAACTAAGAGCCTTAGAAACTCTTTAGCAGCTTCTACCCCCTTGGATTTGGTTAGGAGTTTGCCTAAACGGAGGATCCAGGATCAGGTGACAGCAGCTTTGACAGATTTATGTTGCATTTTCCCCCAGGTGTGTTTTTTGGTGGCAACACGACCTTCAAAAGATGTTCTTTTGAAGTGGATGATTTAGTCTTTTTGACCAAGATGACCAAGAGATAGGAGTGATATAACAAAATAAGGTCCAAGAGGGTATGAATGAGGTGTGCTAGAGCGGGTGTGACAACCCTTACGAGCGCAAACACCTCTATAAAGCATAAAACCATGAGTGTGGCTAGGGGCTGTTGAGCCATGCGTCCTAATAGATTCATCACAAGGCATACCAATATCCATCTAGGGCATAAATGTCTGACATGGTGAGGAGTTACCACCTATGAAGGGGTTGTCAGCGGTGCCACAACATCATCACACCTTGAAATGAGGACGAAGCGGACCTACCATGACGTGACCAAGGGTCTTGAGCCCCACTAGACCAACACTTTTATATAAAGAAACCCCAACTTGACGTTTTTATACAATGGCAAAAAGACCCCCCTCTTTCGCACGTCTAGTAGGGTGCACTGAAGAGAATCTGGAGCGTAGCAGGTTCAAAAGTGGAAAAGCAAAGGAATCGAATCTAACATTCAAATGAACACACAGACAATATTTTTCCTTATTTGCTAATGGAAATAAACGAAAGTTCTTTCATTATCCCTTTTGTTCTAGCAGAGTGTTGAGGAGAGATTGTGGTTGTATGTGTGTTTTCCTTAATCCTTATTTGATTTGAAATCAAAGAAGAAGGAATGCAAGATAATGCTTATTTATTTATTTAGAAAAAACTTCTTCCCATTGTTGTGCAAGAATGCAAGGACACAATTAAGATATAAAAGAAAATTATACCTAACCCAATTTATCTTCTCCTTTTAGATTAAATTTCAAAAGAAATATCTAAGTTTGCAAAGAAATGCAATGAACGAGTTAATGAATTATCTCATCCCCTTCCTTCCTATGAAAATAGCAAGAATATAAATTATATAAGAAAATCTAGTCTATTTGCAGTTTCTTGCCAAATTTTGAGAGTGAAGAAAGAGAGAAATCAATGCACCTGGAATAGAGCATCTACCGACTAAGCCTCAAGGGCATAGGACTCAAATATTTTGGGTGACCAAAGATTCTTCTCCATCGCATTTTCGTCAGATTCCAAGTGGAATTGATCTAAGCCTCAACATAGTCCTTGCTATGAATGAAACTCTATTTTTCAATATATATCCAAACAATATTTTCCTTATTCAACATTCCACACATAATATACAAATTTAAGTTATTATGCTGTGCATCTCTCCTTACAAACTGATAATAAATCACGAAGCGTAATAATGATTCATTCTGATATCCAAATTATAATTCATATAACACATATAACTCGGAGTAGTCATATCAAAGTGTACAGTATCCTAGTCATTATATCCAAATGGTTTTTATTGAGTAAATCTTGCACGATCATGAGGAGCAGAATAGTCAATGTCAGAACCAAGAGGAATAATTCCATATGGATTGATAGAAGGGTGACTGCCATAGTAGTGGCGCTTGATGTGATCCATGTTGACAGTACTTGAAATTCCTGGGATCTGGTATATGTCTTTGGTGTAATTGAAAAGGTTAAGGTACTCACGTACCAATTTCTTGTTGCACTTGAAATGAACCACATAAACCTGATAACCAAACAGATAAATGGAACATTTAAATGTGGCTGAAGAAATGAACTGAGGATCACTAGAGTTGCAGCATAAGTCACTATGCACCTTACTAGTAAGCATTCAGAATGATGAGGGAATATTACAAAGCAGGCGGAACATAAATTTGAAAAGGAATGACAAACATACCTCATCAAATCTTATGAGAGTTACAAACAATCGTATGTCAGCCTCTGTCAAGACATTCCCACAGATGTATCGTTGATGGCTTAAGATTTCCTCACATCTGTTGAGAGCGTTAAATAATTCTTTGAAAGCCTGTGTGCATTAAATTGAACAAAGTCAAACTCTAATCTGTATCATTAATGACCCAGATGACAATGTTGAAAGGGAACTGGAATGTCAAATTAACCTGTTCATAAGGTTCTTGCTTCTTGGCAAAGCCACATTTATAAACTCCATTATTGATTGCATTATATACCCAGTCATTGACTTCATCAATCTGTGACTGAAAATGGGGTGGATATAGGTCCACCTCTGCATATTTTGCTATATCATTAAACTCTGTGTTCAGCATGCGGGTGATCTCAGAGCTTTCATTGTTGACAATTGTTTTCTTAGTTTTATCCCATAATACCTGTATATTTGAGATAGACAATGCATCAAAGAAAAATCTAAACATGTATAGTTTCCAACATGGAAGATGACAAATAACAGGATTTTCAAAAACACAAGTAAAGGATGCTGAGGAGCTGCTTATACCGGGACAGTGTATTTGCCAGTGTAACTGCTGCTAGCAAGCTCATAAAGTTCTCTTATAGTTTTGGTTCCATTCAATTTATCTGGCTCTGCCCCAGGAACTTCATCTTCAGATGTTGGGAATGTCCAACCAAAGTGATCCTCACCCTCTTTTGTCCTTTCCCATTTCGGTTTTACTGACTATTTGACAAGGACCATTGAAAACTTAATTCATAAAGTAATAGGTTATTCAACAAGCATCTTAAAAGATAGAGAGATTTTACAAAAAGAGGAGGTACCGTAACACCAATATGATCCTCCAATCCCTTCAGCTTCAAGAAGGCATAACACCTGGATGCCCAAGGACATGCATAGGATATGTACAGGTGGTATCTACCAGACTCAGCATAGAATTCAGAGGACTTATCCCTTGAAATGAAGGAGCGAAAAGTAGATGCCGTGCGTTTGAATTCTCCATTATCTGTCATTTCATCCAATGAGACTCTAGCAGAAGATTGAGCCATCTGCACGATTTCAGCTGGTCTAATTTAGAAACAAAGTGAGAAAGGGGACCTCTTTTTCTTAGAATCGAAATCAAGAAGTCTCGTTTAATCAGAATTTATTAATTTAATCAGACTTAGAAGCTGATCGAAAACTAAGAAGAAAAAGGGACAAAGATGAGTGAAAAACAATTTTTTATCTATATATTAGATTGATAAAGATGACGAGTGTAATCAATCAGTGTTAAGAATCAAAAGAGACATTTGAAAGGGAAGACTAATGACCCAATCCTTTAAGAGTAAAAAGGGATTCCATGTACTGTACCTTTACATAAATTGAAGGACCTTAGACAGACTTAGGTGTCAGCTTGAATTATAGTCTCCTGGATGTCAGAGGAAGCTCTAGAAAAAACTAATTAGATTTCATGTGAAAAGGAGAGCATCATCTCAAACAGGAATCTAAAAAAGAGGAAGCTGCACAGCTTTAGCGTGCATGATTGAATCCAGGACTGTTTTGTCAATAGTTTGTTAGAGGATGGTAATTACTACCACTAGTTAGTTGTCGACAAGTCAAGAAGTGGTTAGTCGTTGTGAGTCTCAAAATTGACACAGTCAAATCGGTGGATTGCTTCTAGACAGTTAGTTGGTAGCTAGGTTTTTCTAGAGAAGTCTTCGCCTATGTATTGAATCAGTTTATGTGGTAATGCAAGTAATGAGAAGATTGTTGTGGTGTTCTCTTTGCTTGTGCTGTGCTTTGACATGGTATCAGAGCAGGATTAACCCTCTTCAAAAATGGAGAGCAAGAAGAAGCCTCTTCAAAGATGAGAGAGCAGAAAGTAGATCTGGCACTCCAGAGAAAAGAGGAGGTCGTGCATTGAGATCTGCTTATGAGTGAAGCTCGCCGGATGAGAAGAAGTCGTCGCTAGAGCTACCAAGAAAAAATGTCGAAGTAAAAAAAAGGCAAAAGAAGGAATCGCTCTCTTGCCATTCATTAGGAGTTACAGCTTCAGGGTTATTGTGATGCACAGCATTTGTCAACTAACAGGTCTATCCAACGTTCAGTAACCGAATGACTACATGTCTCTCAGTTCCAACCAGTTGTTCAGAAATTGTAGGATCCGTTTCAGTTTGGTTGGGTGGACTAGGAACCATTCCGTGATCTGTTAGGGAGAAATTAATGCAGGACCCAGATCTACAAAGGAGCAATCTGGGAAAACAGCTAAGCCAAGGTTGCTTTGGAGGTTTTTCTTTTTGGTTATTTTCTGTGTGAAGGGGTTTTGGTCAAAGGAAATAGGGTATTCTCCCCTGTGGTTTGAGGGCAGGCTGTTGAGGCTTGCATGCCCATCTGCCAGTCGGTTGAATGAATGTACCAGATTCTAGTTGTATCCTGAATATTGAAGTGTGTGACCCTGGATTTATTGTTTTCCTGTTAGTTTAGTTTTGTTGCATTGTGTTCTTTTTTTAGGTTTGCAAAGATCCTGCTGCTTGAGGAGCTGCATCATTTTGGAAGCAAAGCAACTTGATCCTTAAAGAAGAAGATAGCCCAGAGGAGAGCAATTGTTGTAGGTTTACAAATATTTGTTGAAAACAAAACGTTAGTTCTAGAGGAGAACTGTAAAGGCCCAAGCTAGATTTGATTGATTTTTGAGTTGATTATTTGTGGATGTGGGGCTTGAAATTTGTCAAACACTTCTGTCACGAGGTTCTAGGCCCTGGCACCACCAGAATAACCTCTACTAAATCCGGTTGGTGTTTAATGTTGTCTGCTAATGTATCTTGACTGGAGAGTTTCGTCAAACACTTTACAAACTAACTTCTGTAACTTACATCTAACTTATTGATGTGATTTATATATGTTATAAATGTTGTGAGAAGGTATTATTATTACTCAGATTTGGAGCATGTTGGAAAGTACAACAACAGTAAATTCGAGGCATGAATTCCCCATGAAACCATAGTATCACACTCAGGAAAATATCTAAATAATAGAAGCCACACACAGGAATTTATTACAGCAGCTCTTAAAGAGTTTAGACAAGTTAGATAGTGGTAGCAGACTTCTCCGACACACTTATAAAATTCAGATATGGTTTACAAGCTGACCTGTAGGTGATGAGGGAGAGAAACGCCCCTTTAGTCACTGTGGTTACTTGTGGCTGCCCAGAAAGGAGACAAATCTGTTGCTGCAGATGACTGTAGCGCCCAACCCACTGGAAAACAATAGTATTGCTGCCTTACTACCTCAGCCAAACTGAGTTGACTGTTGGGGAGTAACCTTGGATATGAGTGCAGCACAGAGAAAAAAGGGAATAGCACCCAGATGTGTGAGATAATGGAGAATGCGCCCCCCAAGACAAATTGAAACTCCTTCACTCTTCCAGGATCAGATAGCAATGAAACACAAGAACAAACAACTGGCAGAGAACAACCCAGCAGTGATCACGCCCTCTCTTCAGTGGAATAGGGCAGTCACAAAGTCAAGAATGCAATGAAGCCCTGTGCCCTTCAACAGTACCCAACTGGGTCACACCAGTCTTCTCCCTTAAATGCTTGGCAACTAAACTGAGTGCGCCCTCCTCCTTCAGCTCCAGAATAATGATATGAGTGGCTATATCTTAAATCTCTTCCCCGGATGGAGCTGCTCTTCCCACAGTTGCGCCCTCTTCAAGAAAACCAACAGAACTCTGCCCCAAACTCCATAGATTTGAAAGCAACTGATGTATGAACACGGCGATGAAGAACAATAAGGAAGTTTGAGTGATCTCCTCCTCTAGATTGACTAGGGTGTGTGTTACGATGGTACCAGTACCAGCGCACCTGCAGAGGTGCCCCAGGGAGAGGGGTCATTTTTCTCGCTAGGAGGGGTGTTTAGCCAGCTTTTTCGTAGTAGGGGTGATGGCCAGACCCTATGGTTTCTCCCTTGGAAGTACTATGGCTTAGTGGCAGAGTTGACTGTCTCATGAAAGGGCTTGAAGCCCTGAGGTTGGTGTCAGGGGCTTCCATGGGTGGATCACTGGGTCACATGACCCCAACACTGATTTAGCATTCCGACGACAGATATTTCAGCACTGAGGCATCTCTTCCTCCTCCAAGTCACCTCCAGCACCCTCCCGGCCCTCCAGTTCACCAGCACCCTCTCTCTGGGCCCTCCTTCAAATGATGACGTCATCCTTGGAGCCAGGCTATGATGCTTGATTAGGGCGGGGTATTAAGGGATATTCACTTATGTTGGGGTTAGTTGGGGCATGACGATCCCCCTCCGTAGCCTGGCCTTCAGAACGGACTGATTTGCACATTTTTAGCCATTTTAGTTGTATGTGGATCAAATATTGGGAAAACACCCCAATTTACCCACTACTTTGATTATTTTATATTATTTTTGTTTTAATTTTAAGTTGACATTTATAATTTCAAATTGAAATTTAAAAAGGCATGTTGGCATGGATTTTATTTTATTTTTGTAAAGTGAGTGTGAAAATGTATAAATAACTTTTCCTCACTTCATTTTTACACATCAACTTATGGGATTACACTAAATTTTCTGATTTTTACCCTTCTTGGGCTCAATGAAGTGATGCGCACCTCTTGGGAATGGATAAGCTTGCTAGTTTGGGGACAAATCTTTGAAGTCTTTGCTCTTGTTTCTTTGCTAAGGTGATGCTAAGAAATGTTTGCTTAACACATGCACAAGGAGGCATCCAAGTCTTTTCTCTTGATATTTCTTTGTTAAATGCTGGAGATTGTCTTGTCTAAGGTTGAATGGTAGCCATTGATGTTGCATTTTTCCCTAGCATAAGTAATTTTCAGCCTTTAGTTACCCTAGCATTGTCAACTTCAGTTTTAGGTCTCCAAAGCTTGTCTTAGCTAGGGCATCATCAACCAACTCTTGAAGTTGTTGAAGAAGCCCTAGTTTTCCAAGCTTGGCAAGTGCCATCTCAAGGGGAGGCTATCCTCCATTGATACCTAGGGTTAGGGTGAATTTCTCATACAAACCCTAGGTTGTTCATCTACATTTTTAACCTAATTTTCTGAGTTTGTATCTTTGTAATTATTAGGTTAGCTTAGTTATCATTTTCTGAGTTTTGTAAATATTATCCTAGTTTTGATTTTTTATTTTTCTATGTTAAATTTTATGTATTTTTTTACAAATTTTAATTAATAAAAGTCTGATTTTTCTGTGCTAAAACCTAACTACAAATAACCTTAAACTACCCTACGACCTGCCTTCCTTCACTCTCTTATCCATGCTCTCCATTGTTTTCTCCTCAGCCTCCTCCCATTTCCTTAACTCCACCCTCGGGAGTCAGCCCTCTCTATCTACCCTTCGGTGGCCTCTCCCAAAACTCGGTCTACTTTACTGTTGCCCTGCCCTAAGCCAGCTCCCTTCCTTGTCCCTTCCTACGTTGGCCCCTCTAGCTCCTTCCTCCCACACCTTCGCTCTGCCCTTATACCTCCTCACCCTCACTCCCTATCATATCCACATCCCCTTTCCTTTACCTCCTTGGCTCGGACCTGTTTTAACCTCTCCACAGTTCAGGTCCCTTACCTCCCTCGGATCTCCTCCCTTCCTCTTTCATCTCCCATTACCTTCCTACTCATTCCCTACACTTTTCCCATCCTCTTCCATTACCTCTTCCTCACTTTTCTTGCCCTATCCGAGCCCTTCTCATACCTTATCACAGGTCTGAACAAATTGCAGACCTTGTGTGCCCTTCTCTGCAAAACAAAAACATAAGTCAAGTTAGTCCATTAATTAGGTTGGTTATGGTTTATTTTTTAGTTAGTTTTTGTCATCTAGCTTGTTCTGATATTTTACATTTCTGCTACATTTTCTTTGTGCATACAGATCTGCAATTGTCCAATTGATTTTAAATATTATGCATTGAACGGTTGATTATTAATTGCTTATGAATGGTAGCTATTGGATGATGATATTGAGCACTACATTGGACTGATTTACAATTAATGTTGGTATTAATACTACAAACTGATAATTGGTTGCTTATTAACTCTTTGATACCCATACATTGACAAGCATTAGCACATGTATACTGAAGTTTATATTGAATGACGTTCGATGCTACCTTGACTTGGATAAGTTTTAGTTACAATTTGAATTGCTCAACTCCGTATATGATATCTAATTACATGTGATGTATGATCTCTTGTATACAATGTTCTGAGATTGAATTTACATTTTATTGAATGATCAAAGTGCTACATGCGTTATATTATTGATTGATCTTACATGCACTAGAGCTTTGAGTGTATTTGACTCCATTTAGGCACTGGTCTAACAACAAATTGCATAGAGAATATAGTTTGTTCAATGTTGGTTGTACTAGTGTTCTACAGGGTCATTAAGGACATTTCTCCTTGGAGGTTCCGACACTCCGAAAAAGTTAGAATCGTGATCGAGGTGACATTGGATCACTTTTCTTATTTTTGGTTATCGGAAACTAGCCCTACTAGTTTGCCCGTAATAGTGTGTTACGCCTCTGCAGTTTTCAACGTTCCAGCAAGTCGTTGGTAGAAGAGGGCTAAAAGGCCAAGTGTGGGGCTCCTGCTTAAGGTTGGCCATGGTCGGGCCCCTTGGTTTTGCTCTTGGAAGTACTATGGCTTAGTGGCATTGTTGACTACCCTTTTTGGATCTTTTAGCCCTGGGGTTGGTATCTGGGGCTTCTAGGGGTAGGCCATTGGGTCACATGACCACCATCCTTTTATGATCTAAGGGGGACTATGCTTCATCTAGGGAGGTGTTATCACACAACTCGTAGTTTCCCCCGTGGATGATCCTATACAAGATGGCAGAGGGGACAGGCAACCAAAGAGGTGACACAAGAGTGCCTCGATCACCAAGATAGATTGGTTGTCACGCCAATTGAGGCACTCTTCACTTTGTACTATCCAAGCCACAGATAGTAAAGGGGAGACCCTGATCTACTCCCGATAGGAGAGATCTAACCCAATCACTAGATCAAGCTAATCAAGCTAAAAAGATAGGGTACATAAGGTGAAGGGTGAAGAACCCTAGATTTAAGGAAACAAGGTCATTGTGGAGGCTTAAGAGAGATAAGATTAGATTTCTGAGTGTTTAAACACAGTGACTTGATATTAAGTACGATTCCAAGATTCAAGTTCTAGGACAAATGATCAAATTTAGCTGCCTTGGGAAACGTGACCCTAAAAACAGGGAAAGTGGTCCAAGGAGTAGATCTGACAGTTTAGGCTTTCTAACACAGCTTGAAAGAGAGATTTGACAATATCAAAGTACACAAGCTCAACAGGTAAGGGCTATACAACTCGGAAAACATGCTAACCAAGGAGGGGGAAAGGGTTAAAGATCAGTTCCTAGGGAAAAAGGGTAGATGGAGTCCTCATAGCATGACGCCCTTAAGAACCCACCTGGGGTTTGGCCATAAGATAAAAACCCAGAAATGGTTTGCCAGTAAACCAAGAAATAAAACCCAGAGAATTTTCCAAAAGATTTAGAGTTAGGGTTTGAATGAAATTGACAGATGGGTAAGATAAAAGAATAGATTGCATACCTTGCAAACCTACCTGGATCATGGAAATTGATGATAGTATGTCAAGGATTACTCCCGCAAAGATCAAGTGAAGATTGGATGCTTTATCTTGCCTCTACGAATTTGCTCAGTTCCACTGATGCGCCCCTCTCTTCCTGCAAAACCAAGGAGATAAACTCAATTAGCAAGCAACAATGAAGGTAAATGCAAATGACGAGAATGATCACAAAGAATGAAAAGTACAAAGACAGTAACACTCCCTGAACCAAACCAAATGAAGAGAGAGAGACAAGGTGAGTCTCCTCAGCGAGTGCGTCCCTCCTCCAATTCTCCCTCTTCACCTGCAGATAAAAATGTGGATCGAAAGTATGCAAAATAATCACCAATATCCTCAATGCAATGGAAAAGTAGTTTCAATTGACATATCTAACACCCAAAACCAGATCACAACAGATTTGCAAAATGTTTTTCTATTCCAGTAGCCAAGGGCCAAAAGTCCCTTTACAATGAGGGGGGTCTCTCCTTTAAATAGCAATGGGAGAGACCAAAACCCTAACCATCTTTTTAACGAGTGGTTGAGATCAAAAGAAACATAAGTGAAAATCAATGGCTAAGATGAGCCCAAATATAAAGTACATGGATCAACTCAAAAATAGAGGGGGCACACTAGCTAAGTTGCCTAGGGGAGACGCACCACATGAAAGTGACTAGGAAACATAATATAAGCTCATGGTGGGGCTAGGAGGTGTACTCATCCATCTCTAGCATGTCCCCATAGCACAATAACATATAATAACATCATCAAGATACAATAATGTGACCACATGGCCAAATCGTGCCCCCTCAATGAGACAATAAAATCATTATATAATAGCCCGGAGAGTGTGTGGACCCCACTGAATGTTGCAACCTACTCTGGAAGGTGTGGGAAGCATCACACAACTCATCTAAAACAACGTCATGCCATTTCCTTACCTCAATAGCCCAAATCAAATTCCTTTGTAGCCATTTTTACCATTTTTATCCTCAGAAAAATCACCTATAAAAGAATAAAATGCTTGTATCTCACTGCCTAGTACCCCGGGGCCAAAACTAACTGCACCAAACTATTTGGGAGCATGGTAATATGGTAAAATAAAGTAGCTGGACCCCATACTCCCTCTGTAGTTCCCTGGGTGAACAATATAAAAAGTCAAATTGTGCTGCCAGGCCATTTTAAATGGCAAATCTGCAATAAAGTGATAATCTGAGTAATATCTCAACTGGGAGTGCCTGAAACTAAAAAATGAGTATCCCAATGCACTCAGAAGGTCCAAATGTACTAAAGATGAGTACCCATACACCCTGTGACCATCTGTATAATCATCTGTAACCATGACCATGCTCGGACAAATAAAAATAAATGGTCTGTAATAATAATAATAATCATGAAAATCATCAAACCATCATTTGAAAGTTGTGTCTGCTGCATGGATCCATCAAATGGGTATTTAAGGACCATGAATCATCAATCTCACATATCACTGGTCCAACTCACCTCTAGTCCTCCAGTTGACTTGGTCAAACTAGGTTTGACCAAGTCAAAACTAACCAAAATATGACCGAGGCTTAAACTGCCTGCTGCTGCAAATGCAAATGGTTAAAGCATGCTCCTTTCAATCATTCTAATAGCAAAACTCAAAGTATAAAGTAGCATATCACTGGCGGTTTAAGCAATAATAACATCCAATATATAAAAATAATCAATTACTCTAAATAGAATTTCAAGAAAATACTCACTCTGTGGCCGTGATCATTTTGCTAGGATTGGGTGAAGGTAAAAAATGCAAGGCTAGGCTAAGGGGGTGACTATACTGACTCAACACTGTGATACTTTGGATAAGGGGAAATGGAATACACACTTAAGCTTATGTTGGATAAAATATACACAAGGGATGGCAGTGTCTCGCAAATGGGGTAAGTTATTTTAGAGAAGTGTTTATTCAACCTTGGCAAATGTCTACTACTCACATCCAAGTTGAAACAGCTCCATGAGGATCTTTTCTAGAACTGCCATGACTAGGTGCCCGGCTAACCATAACTTGAGGTTCTAGGGAACACTTAGAATTAGCTGTCCCTTACTCCATCTCACATCACAACCCATAGGCTCCGTGAGGAAATAATCATTACATTTAGTTTCCTGGCCAACAGTCTTTAGATTTAGCATATATTTAACCATTGCTTTCTTTAGGCCTTTATTGACCCTTTTGGGGATTTTACATGTGCTTAGAAGCACAACCACTAAGGCTTTCATCCAGGGTGCTTTTAATTCATTTCAATTCATTTGATAACCCTTTTGGGGATTTTGCATGTGCTTAAAAGCACAACTACTCAAGCTTTCATCTAGGTTATTTTCATTTCATTCATTTCATAGCCCTTTTTCATGTGTGCTTAGAAGCACAGTTTTAGTTTAATTTCAATGGGCTTCCACAAGATATATACAATAGTTTCCATATACATGTAATGATGGTAGTACTATTCGCTTCAGGTTTTAGCCAACAAAACTCAATCAACAACTCAGAGCCGAGACACAAATTAACAGGGATGCTTATCCAACAAAGAGGCAAAAGCGGGGAAGTCCTCCATATCACAGGCCGACGTGTAAGTCAGGGTAAGAACAAGAAGTGGAAGAGAACGGACGGATGGGGACAGTGAAAGGTGATGCCAAAACTAGCAAGCCATGAAAGGTGGAATGATTGCGTCCATTCTCCTAAGGAGGGTAAAACCATTCTCCTAAGGGGCAATTCGCACTCCTTGGGTAGGTGGCCATTTGCTAAATCTCATACTTGGGTAATGCTTTTTCTTCATCAAACCTCTAGATCCATGCCATAGCATACCCCTAGTACCATTCTATTCCAACTTTGACCTTGTGGACCCAACTTGGACCAATTTTCTACTTTTTAAGGAGTGGGTCCCACTTGGCTAATCTTCATGATACTAAGTCATCTTTAAATCTATTAATTGAATCTCATAGGTGGCCCTTGTCATTCATTGGTTGAACCATTTGTCACTTCTTAAGCCTCTCCAACCACATCTTAATCCTTGGGTCCACTTAACCTTCCTAGATCTAACTCACCATTGATCTCCTTCTTTCATTTTACACATTTCCCTAGGAATCTTTGGGTTAGCTAGTCTTCATTGATTGTCTAGGGTCTCCCCCTTGATCTTGATTAGTCTTGATCTAAAGTGAAGAGTGCCTCGGTTATCGTGACACCCAACTTGCATTGGGAACCGTGGCATCTCTTGGGTCACCTCTTTAGTTGTCCATCTCCTCTACCATCCCGGATGGGATATCTTTAGGGACAACTACAAGTTGGTTGATAACAGGAAGCTCAGGCAGTAGGAACTCCTAAGAAAGATGTAAGAGAGAGGAAGGCTCCACAAAGATTCTACGGTTACTTAGCTTTAGTAAACAATATCAGTGAGTCAGAGCCATCTTCATACGAGCAAGCTGCAGGTGAGTAGGCCTGGAGAGATGCCATGTTGGAAGAGTATGCTTCCATCATGAAGAATGATGTCTGGGAAGTTGTACCCAGACTAGAGGGAAAGTCTGTGGTCACCTCCAGATGGCTCTATAAGATCAAATATGCTGCAAACGGCAGCATTGAGAAATGCAAAGCCAGGTTTGTGGCTAGAGGGTTCTCACAGTTAGAGGGAGTTGACTATGATGAGACATTTGCTCTAGTGGCCAGGTATTCTTCCATTAGGATTGTGATCTCTGTAGCAGCGGAGATGGGATGGAAGATTCATCAGATGGATGTCAAGAAAGCTTTTCTCAATGGACTCATAGAGGAGGAGGTGTACATTGAGCAGCTAGAGGGCTTCGAGGTACTTGAGAGAGAGTCTCATGTATGCAGAGTCGCAGACTGAAGAAATCTCTATACGGCTTGAAGCAAGCTCCTAGAGGTTGGTATGCTAGGATAGACACCTATCTACAACAGTTAGGCTTTCAGAAAAGTGAAGCTGATCCAAATCTCTACTTCATCGTAGTGAAAGGGGATCCACTTATTCTTGTGCTATATGTAGATGATCTATTCATTACAAGAGCAGAAAAACTCATCAGCGATTACAAGAAGGACCTTGCTTCGGAGTTTGAGATGAAGGATATAGGATTGATGCATTACTTCCTAGGCATGGAAGTATGGCAGAAGGATGGGCATATCTTTTTGAGTCAAGGCAAGTATGCAATGGTTATACTAAAGAGATTCCAGATGCAAGATTGCAAGCCCATGACTACTCCTATGACAACCAATTGGAAGAAGAAAGTGGCTTCTGAGAGTGAGTTGGTTGATCCTACCAGGTACCGACAGCTCATCGGTTCCTTGATGTACTTGGTCAACACCAGGCTAGATTTGAGTTTTGCAGTCAACACCTTGAGTCAGTACATGGTAGAACCTAGAGATGTACACTGGGTGGCTGCAAAGCATGTTTTGAGGTACATCAATGGAACAGCAGGGTATGGGTTGAATTATGTGAGGCAGGGTGAAGTTCAGCTTGTTGGCTTTACAGATTCAGACTGGGCAGGTGACAAGAAAAGCACCTCCGAGTGTTGCTTCTGCTTGGGTTTGGCAGTTGTGTTGTGGTTTAGCAGGAAGTAGAAGTCTATAGCATTGAATTCTGCTGAGGCAGAATAAATGGCAGCTAGTTTAGCCAGTTGCGAGGCCATCTGGCTCCGCAAGATGTTGGTGAGTCTTTTTTATCAGCAGTTGGAGCCTATGGTGATTCATTGTGGTAATCAGAGTTGCATCAAACTCTTGGAGAATCCAGTGTTTCATGATCGGTCCAAGCATATAGAGATCAGATATCACTTCATTCGTGTTCATGTTCAGAGAGGAGCAGTTGAGCTCCAGTACATTTCCACGGACGAGCAGGTTGCAGATATTCTCATTGAGTCCTTGATGAAAAATAAGGTTGAGTACTTCAGGGAGAAGATGGGAGTGGTGCAGAATCCTTTCCTGGTTAAGAGGGAGTGTTAAAAGGTTAACCAGGAAAGTTATTCTAAAGAAGGGCATGAAAAGTTTGCATGCACAGATGCATGCAAAAGTGAGTTTTGCATGCACTGACTTTTAGGTTTTTGGTAAACCTAATTTTTCAGTAAGTTGATATAAGGAGACAGAAAGTGCTTGTCTATAGTATGGAACCAACTGATCTGTGATAGAGTCAGTTGAGAGGTGGGCGACTTTCCTTGGAGAGGAGGGTGCATTCTTTGAGGAGGGAGAAGCTCGTACCACATCCGGTTGAGCGATTGAGTGTCTGAGAATTTCAGGGTAGCCTTGCCTCAGTGATTGAGGAAGGTCTGTGACAATCAAAACTCAGATCTGCTGAGATCTGATTCAGAACGAGTGTTTGACATCCAAAGGGGAGGGTGCATTTCTCCATGCAGAGCAGTTCGCATTCATTAGAAGAGTTGTTGGTTATCTTCCATTGCAGAGCAGAGGATAAAGAGAGGCAGCATAATCAGGGGCACCTGCAGAGAGTCAAATCCAGATGGACAGTTAGGGCACATTCTCCCAGTGCATGCATCAACTGATGCATGCAGATCTAGAGTTTGACCCATTCAAGGATTGAGTACCTACTGAGGTAACATTGTATTGTATTTGTCCTTTTTCTATATATATGCTTTGGGCTCGAGAGAGAGAAGATAGCCCCACAGGATTGTTGGTTTTCCCCGGTTGGGGTTTCCAAGGTATATGTAGTGTTCTTTGTGTGATTGCATGTATGTTTAATGTTGTAAAGAGATCTAGTTGTTGAGTTTATATTTTTGTGAGTATGCATTGATCTACGAGACTCAAACCGCTTGAGATCTCAAGATTATCTAGAGGGAATAGTCATCTCTGGATTATAAAATTTACAGAAGGATATTGAAGTCACAATTGACGATGATATGATTGTTCCTTCTCCAGGTAACGTCGATGAAGATTGGACAAATCCTTTTGTCGTTATATTGGATGAAGCACCTAAGGATGTGGATCATGTCACTCCTATTGATAATTGCCATATGAAGATGTCTCAATATGATAAAAGACTTGAAAATTTGGGACTCCACATCTCCTATGGTATCTCCTTGGGCACAACTCGGTCGTACCTATCCAGCAATCGGAATAGTGAAGTATGCTATATAGAGAGTTCTTTTACAGTTTTTCAATCGATGATGAGCCCAGATTATCGTTTCCAGCAGTATTCCTCAAGAACAATGAGAGAAGTAAAGTATCCCTTTTTATCCAGTACTGGTAAGTTCTCAGTGCCACAGTTCAACGGAACTGATACAGGTATGTGGATAGGTATAGTATTTACTTCCCCTTTCCATGATATTTGTTGTTTATCTTTTCGCTTAAAATTTGGAGGTATGAATCTTATGGTTGGCAATTCCAAAATTGTAAGGATTATTGGGGATGTTAACATGATTATTCATTATTACGAAGATGAACAATATGCTTGTATATCCAAAGGAATGTTTAAACAGGTACAAGGGCATATTACAGTTGATACACCAAGGTTTTCCAGAAATTTGTCAAGGCTCACATCTGCAAATGGTCTCCCAAGTTCAAAATCAGACAACCAATCTCATGCTAAAAATTTTCACAGAGCAGACATATGATGGGGAGTCGGGACAGTATATATCCCATCCCGGTGCAAATATGGATAAACAAATTCTGCGAAAGCAATCCTTCTCTGTTGCAAAAATATCAAGGCTTCCAGGCTCCCACATTCATCCAACCTTCCATCTCCATCTTGACGAAACACTGGTATGTATTCAACTTATCCTTGATATGATCTTGGCTTGGAATATCTCCAAAGACAAAGGAAAAAGGTCTGGTATGAATGATATGCTCAGGTGGCTACATTGGTGGTATGATTTCACTTGAGCCCTTTTTGTTATCATGATTAGGGTAGGTAGGTTTAGTTTCATTTTCAATTCAGCATATACTGTTACACATGCATTGCATTTGTCGTTCTTTCATTTTCAGTTATTTGCATTTCATTTCGAACAAGGCAGGAAAGAAGTGTCTGCCTCCGATGCATTTAATGTCCTTGTGTATTAGATATGTGTGTAGGCCCACAAATACCAGAGGATTCTGAAGATTCTCATGCACTCCCAGGAAGAGCACATGTGCCACATTTGGAGCTAGTGCTACGCCTATGCAGTTTTCAGCGTTCCAGCAGGTTATTGGTAGAAGAGAGCTAAAAGTCCAAGTGTAGGGCTCCTACTTATGGTTGGCCATGGTCGGCCCCCTTGGTTTTGTTCTCGGAAGTATTGTCTTAGCGACATTTTTTATTGCCCTTTATGGGGATTTTAGCCCTGGGGTTGGTGTCCGAGGCTTCCAGGGGTAGGCCATTGGGTCACATGATCACCATCCTTTTATGCTTTGAGGGGGACTATGCTTCATCTAGGGAGGTTATCCCTAAGTCCACCACCCCTCTCACACCCCACTTGGACCTTCTCTGCAACTGATTTTACCCTCTCTGACCAAATTGACCCTATGATGTCATCATGATTGATCAAACCTCGAGCTAAGGCAAGGGGGACACTGAGGGACAGTGTTCATCATTCTGGGGTTAGTAGGGGCATAACGTCCTCCTTAGGCTCACTCTTTCAGTCACAGGGAGGCCTTGGCTTGCTTATTCTAGTATTTTGTATCATTTTATGTTGGTTTTAGGGTTTAGTCCCCAATGTGTGGGTGACATACCCTAATTTTGTCTTATTTTGGAATATTTTAGTATTATATTGTTTTAATTTGAAATTGACATGTAGGCTTCATAAAAATTATAATCTTGTGCTAAGATGGATATAAATATCCATCCATTTATTATTTGTAAAGCATGAGACTGGGGATCAAACATCATAATGTTACTTTTTTTACCCTTATTGGGTTCTCTAAAGTGATGCGCACCTCTTGAATGATGTCTTTCTTTGCTTGAAGTGGAAACTGGAGTATCTTCTAGGGTTTCATGCACTTGCAAGGTTGATGCTAGCATTGTTGAACTAACACAAGCTCAAGAATTGGTTTTTCTTGGTAAAGTTTGGTGAATTTATGCTTCTAAGTGGATTGAATGGTGGTTATAATGCTACATTTTTTCTGATTTAGGGCTTCTTACTAGCCTTTTGTGAACTTTTGCATGGTAGAAAACATCCCTTTGAGGGATTTTTCTCTTGTTTGGGCCTTGGATCTCCGATTTTTACCTAAATTAGGCTCCTCCAATGAACCCTAGAGGTTGTTGTTGGATGCCCTAGTTTGGAAGAGAGGAGAAATTATTCGAAGAGGGAAGCTAGTCACCATCCCTCATGCCCTAGGGTTTGAAGTACTATTCTTAAAAACTCCAATTTTGTCATATTTTATCAAAATCCAGTGTTTCATGTGTAAATTATTGCTTTTGCATGGTTAATTTAAGTTAGTTTAGGTCTACATTATTTTAAACCCTAAAAACTGAAAAATTTCCAAAAAATCAAAAAATATAATTTTTTTCAAATTTCAAGGCCACCCTAAAATTTCGGCATGCCTTCCTAAAATCTCGGTCGGGCATTTTATCCCTACAAACCCTAGGGCATCACCCATAGTGTTAGTTTTGTACCTAGGGAAGTGTTCCCCTAGTGACTACTTGCCTAAGTCACTTAGAAAGGGGAAAAGTGACCCTCACATTAAAAACACATTAATGAGACTTTATATTTTTAAAGTCACTTTTGCTAAAGTTAAGTGGGCGAGTAAAAGTTTATTTAAGTGAATTAAATAAAGTGATATTTTTGCTCTCATTCAATCGTGACCATTGGATTTGATCATTTGCTCACCGTTGGATTAGAACCCATTTAGGGATTAGACAAAAAGCATGAGGGAGGCAAAACCCTATTCACTTTTGCTGATTGAAGTGAGAAAACAAGAGAGAGCTGGAGAAGAGGAAGGGCACGATTTTCGAGGAAGCTTGCTAAGAGATTTTTGGTGGGCACGAATATCGGGACAGCCTTCTTTTATTACTGCACATAAATCGAGGTGTACGGATTCCATACCGTACGGATTTTTTTGGGCACAGAAATTGAGGTCCGTACAGTCGTACGGACTGTACCTTTCTGCACAGATTTCGAGACAGTGTTTTTGCACAGTTTTCGAGGTGGTTTGCTGCACTGTTTTCTAGAAATTTTGGCATAGTTTTCGAGGTGTTGTTAATGCACAGAAATCGAGGCAGAGTTGTGTACAAGATTCGTGAAGTTGTGGCACAGATTTCGAGACCGTGAGGCACAAAAATCGAGGCAGAAATCTGGGTGTTTGTGGGTGGTCAGATAAGTACATTTTGACTGTAATATTTGTACTGGAACATTCTGCTGTTGAAATAAAACTCTCTCTCTCTCTCTAACTGGTTTTCCCCGTGGGGGTTTTTCCAGGGCTCGATTTGGCCAAAAATGTCTGAGTCTATTTTTCATGTGTGAATGTTTTAAAATGTGTTTTCAGCCTGTTAGTAGCATTCTATTGTGTGTTTGATTGTTATAGAAAAATTTTATAAGTAACCTACAGCCTATGCATAACCGGCTGTAGGTGAAAACCACAAATTGTTAACACAAACCAGCAGTCAATAAAGTGCAGAAAATTCTACATGGTATCAAAGCAAAGGGGGCAGAAAACAGTGATAGTTTGCAGACACACATAAATTTCAGATCTCAGAAATTTCAGTATTTTTTATCTTCTGTTAGTGGGCAGCGTTCTATTGGGTTGATTTTCAGATGGCTACAGGTTTGAGGATTGAAGATAGGTTGAATGGGACAGAAAACTTTGTGCCTTGAAAGGCCAGAATCTTGTTGCTTTTGAAGGAGAATGAGCTATGGGTGGAGGTGGTGAGGAACACCACTACCAACCCCATTACCATTCCAGATGGCTCAGATGCTACAGCTCTTTCAACCTTCAACAAGAAAGACTGTAAGGCTCGGAGGATCATCCTAGATGCAGTAAAAGACCACATAATCCCTCACATTTCCGGGAAGACCAAGGCACATGAGATGTGGAGTGCCTTGATCAGCTTGTATGAGAGCTCCAATGAGAACAGGAAGATGGTTCTCAAGGAGAAGCTCAAGAGTATCAAGATGAATGGAGGAGAGGGAGTCACAGCTTACCTCACTAGGATTTCTGCAGTTCGAGATGAACTTACAGCGGTTGGTGAAGTAGTATCTCCTACTGAGCTAGTACGCACAGCAGTGAATGGGGCTTCAAAGTCCTGGACTGCATTTGTGCAGACCATAGTGGGCAGAGAGAACCTACCATCTTGGGAGAGACTGTGGGATGACTTTGTGCAGGAGGAGACCAGGAGGGGTCTCGTATAGGGCAGTTCATCAGGTGGTGTGGCAGATGAGGAGAACGTGGCACTGACAGCCAAGGGTAAGAAGAAGAAGGGTCCCAAGAAGAATGGGGCCAAGGGGCAGCAACAGCAGCAGCATCCACAGGGTGGACAGAAGAAGGACTTGAGTAAAATCAAGTGCTATTGTTGTCAAGCGTTTGGGCACTATGCATCACAATGTCCAAGCAAGAAGAAAAAGAAGGGACAGGGACAGCAGACAGCAGCCTCAGCAGAGGTTGATGATTTTGGTGACAGGTTTCAGAGGGAGTTTTCCCTATATGCTGGACAAATTGAGAGAGAGAGAGAGTCTCCTTAGCCACCAGCACAGACATGGATATGGAGAGTGAGCACTCATTGTTGACAGGGCATCAGACAGGTCCATCCACCACTGGTACGTGGTATATTGACAGCGGAGCCTCGAGACACATGACAGGTACTCGGGAGTTGTTCTCCGAGCTATCACGGACAGCTAGAGAGGTGGAGGTGGTACTTGGTGACAACATCATTGTTAGAGCAATGGGTCAGGGGACCATTACATTTGAGAGGGAGTCCATGAGTCCCATGAATTTGAGGGATGTGTTGTACGTCCCTGGGCTGAAAAAGAACCTTGTTTCAATTTCCACTATTAAGGACAAGGGTCTTGGGGTGTGTTTCTCAGATGGGAGAGTGCAGGTGTTTCCCAAGACCACAGGTGTATCTACCCCCATGGATATTGGAGTTAGATGTGGACGACTGTACAAGTTATTGTTTCAGCCACAGCATGCTCTAGCACACAGCAGCAGCAGCAGTGAGCTATGTGAGTTATGGCACAGGAGGATGGTCCATTTACATCACCCCGCTCTGAGATTGTTGAGGAGCATGGTCACAGGTTTACCTGAGTTCGACACTGAGCAGAGTGATGTGTGCAAAGGGTGTGCTTTGGGAAAGTACACCAAGACTGTTTTTCCTAGCAGTGACACGAGAGCAGTAGGAGTGCTTGACCTGATTCATTCTGACATTTGCGGTCCTATGTCCTCAGTATCTCTGACTGGTCACGAGTACTATATCAGCTTCATTGATGACTACTCCAGGAAGACCTGGATCTACTTCTTAAGGAGCAAGAAGTCCCCACTTGTATTGAGTGTCTTCCAAGGGTTCAAAGCCCTTGTGGAGAAGCAGACGGGGAGGAAGATCAGGATGTTGAGATCAGATAATGGGGGTGAGTATACCTCCAAGGAGTTCAATGCTTTCTGCAGGCAGGAGGGTATACAACGACAGTTGACAGTTCCCTACACTCCTGAGCAGAATGGAGTAGCAGAGAGAAAGAACAGGTCGATCGTTGGAGCAGCGAGAGCCATGCTTCATGATCAGGGGTTGCCGTTCTTTCTATGGGCAGAGGCTTGCAACACTGCAGTGTATCTGCAGAACAGGAGTCCTCACCTTGCTTTGGGGAGGATGACTCCAGAGGAGATGTATTCAGGCAAGAAGCCTGAGGTGAGCCATTTTCGGATATTTGGCTCTCTGACTTACTCTCACGTCCCTTCTGAGAAGAGGACGAAGTTCGAGCCCACTGCACAGAGAGGTATCTTTGTGGGCTACGATGAGACTTCGAAGGCATATCGGCTTTACATTCCTGGCCAGAGGAATGTTGTAGTTATGCGAGAGGTGAAGTTTGATGAGGAGAGGGCCTTCAAGAAGTCGAGAGAGATGGAGCAGGGGGAGCCACCAGCTCCCACACCTCAGTTGAGTCAGGCTTCTTCCATACAGGTTTCAGGTCCGCAGGTTTCTGGGGTGACTGGATCACAGGGTACAAGCACAGCTTCTATAGGATCAGTGGTTCAGATTACAGGTACTTCAGGGACAGGTACAGGGACAGGTTCAGGGATTGGTACAGGTTCAGAATCACAAGTTTCAGGCTCACAGATTACAGATTACTCAGGGACTAGTTCATCAACTACAGGTCCTCGGGGTGTTAGACCTCATGCTTCTGGCACTTCCTTAGATGAGGATACACCAGTTTGGGAGGAGCCTTCAAGGAAGAAGAAGCCTAAGTGGCTTCAGGACACCTTGAAGGAAGCAGAAGCATTTGGTAGACCTCAGGAGGCGATCAGGACAGTTGTTGAGCCAGACAGATATAGGATGGCCCTTGTTGCGAGTCTTCATGACTCTACACCTTCTACATTTGAGGAGGCTTCTCAGCATCAGGTATGGAGAGATGCCATGATGGAAGAGTACCATTCCATCATGAAGAATGATGCTTGGGAGATTGTGCCGAGACCTGAGGGGAAGTCAGTTGTGACTTCCAAGTGGCTTTACAAGGTCAAGCATGCTGCAAATGGCAGTGTAGAGAAATTCAAGGCTCGATTTGTGGCTAGGGGGTTCTCACAGGTTGAGGGAGTTGACTATGATGAGACATTTGCTCCAGTTGCTCGGTATTCCTCTATCAGGGCAGTGATATCTATAGCAGCAGAGATGGGTTGGAAGATCCACCAGATGGATGTGAAGACCGTGTTTCTCAATGGTCTTCTGCAGGAGGAGGTGTATTTAGAGCAGCCACAGGGATTCGAGATACATGGGAGAGATTCTCATGTGTGCAGGCTTAGGAAAGCCTTGTACAGTCTGAAGCAAGCTCCTCGAGCTTGGTACTCCAGGATAGATGCATATTTGACTTCGATGGGATTCCAGAAGAGTGAGGTTGATCCCAACCTATACTACATTGTGGTTGGTGGAGATCCACTCATTCTTCTGTTATATGTTGATGACTTATTTATCACTGGAGATGAGCGTCTTATTGCACAGTGCAAGAGAGATCTTGCTGCTGAGTATGAGATGACTGATATTGGGTTGATGCATTACTATTTGGGGATGGAGATATGGCAGGAGCCAGGACATATTTTCCTAGGACAGGGGAAGTATGCAGCAGAGATTCTGAAGACTTTTCAGATGGACGACTACAGGCCTATGTCTACAACTATGATCACCAACTTGAAGCAACTTCATGCTTCAGAGGGCAAGTTGGTGGATCCCACACTATATCGTCAGCTCATCGGATCGTTGATGTATCTGGTCAACACCAGGCCAGACTTGTGCTTTGCGGTCAACACTCTTAGCCAGTTCATGGTGCAGCCTAGGAGTGTGCATTGGGCAGCCGGAAAGCACATCTTGAGATACCTAGCAGGGACAGTGGATTATGGTCTGGACTACAGGGGTTCGGGTGGAGTCAGCTTGGTTGGGTTCACAGATTCAGACTGGGCAGGTTGTGTGAGGGACCGGAAGAGCACTTCCGGTTGTTGTTTCAGCTTGGGTTCGGCAGCAGTGTCGTGGTTCAGCAGGAAACAGAAGTCCGTTGCATTGAGTTTTGCTGAGGCTGAGTATATGGCAGCCAGTCAGGCGACTTGCGAAGCACTGTGGTTTCGTAAGTTATTGGTAGATTTATTTGATCAGCATCTGAGACCTACGGTGATTTACTGCGACAATCAAAGTTGCATTCAGCTCTCTGAGAATCCGGTTTTCCATGACAGGTCGAAGCACATTGAGATCAGGTACCACTTCATTCGAGACTACGTTCAGAGAGGGGCAGTTGAGCTACAGTATATATCCACTGATCAGCAGGTTGCAGATGTCCTGACGAAATCTTTGGGGAGGGGGGAGTTTGTCTTCTTCAGAGATAAGTTGGGAGTGGTGCGGAACACCTTCCTCGGTAAGAGGGAGTGTTAGTTTTGTACCTAGGGAAGTGTTCCCCGAGTGACTACTTGCCTAAGTCACTTAGAAAGGGGAAAAGTGACCCTCACATTAAAAACACATTAATGAGACTTTATATTTTTAAAGTCACTTTTGCTAAAGTTAAGTGGGTGAGTAAAAGTTTATTTAAGTGAATTAAATAAAGTGATATTTTTGCTCTCATTCAATCGTGACCATTGGATTTGATCATTTGCTCACCGTTGGATTAGAACCCATTTAGGGATTAGACAAAAAGCATGAGGGAGGCAAAACCCTATTCACTTTTGTTGATTGAAGTGAGAAAACAAGAGAGCTGGAGAAGAGGAAGGGCACGATTTTCGAGGAAGCTTGCTGAGAGATTTTTGGTGGGCACGAATATCGAGACAGCCTTCTTTTATTACTGCACAGAAATCGAGGTGTACGGATTCCGTACCGTACTGATTTTTTTGGGCACAGAAATCGAGGTCCGTACAGTCGTACGGACTATACCTTTCTGCACATATTTCGAGACAGTTTTTCTGCACAGTTTTCGAGGTGGTTTGTTGCACTGTTTTCTAGAAATTTTGGCATAGTTTTCGAGGTGTTGTTAATGCACAGAAATCGAGGCAGAGTTGTGTACAAGATTCGTGAAGTTGTGGCACAGATTTCGAGACCGTGAGGCACAAAAATCGAGGCAGAAATCTGGGTGTCTGTGGGTGGTTAGATAAGTACATTTTGACTGTAATATTTGTATTGGAACATTCTGCTGTTGAAATAAAACTCTCTCTCTCTCTCTAAGTGGTTTTCCCCGTGGGGGTTTTTCCAGGGCTCGATTTGGCCAAAAATCTCTGAGTCTATTTTTCATGTGTGAATGTTTTAAAATGTGTTTTCAGCCTGTTAGTAGCATTCTATTGTGTGTTTGATTGTTACAGAAAAATTTTATAAGTAACCTACAGCCTATGCATAACCGGCTGTAGGTGAAAACCACAAATTGTTAACACAAACCAGCAGTCAATAAAGTGCAGAAAATTCTACACATAGGACCTTCTTTTGACCTTCAAAAACCCTAATCTGAATTCCACAACAGTTGTCAAAGTCTGTTAGGGCTTTCGTGAATTTCACTTTTGGTTGGTTAAACAAACTCGGCCTACTTAGGAGGTGAATTTTACCACTAAATCAAGTTGTTCTGGGTGCTTTCAAAGCTTCCTTAGGGATGATTTAAACCATACACCTGCTGCTGCAAATGTTGATTGTTAGGGCAGCCAATAGTCTGCGTTGACTGGTGCTTTGACCTCGGGCTGTAGCTGTGTTTTTCTCTTTTTTTGAATGAAGTATGTTGCCGCCAGATCGCACACCTGGTTAACACAACACAAATCTATGCCAATGCTCAGTGCACTATTGGGGGCATATCTCGAGTCAAGGCTACCACCTAATCTTGACTCCTCCATTTAGGCCAACTCCTAACCGAAGCCAAGGGAGGTAGTCCCTACAAAATGCTTCTAAGGCTATTCGGATGTTTCTAGTAAAGTTAATTAAGGATGTTTTTAGAAAAAAATTTAGGGTTTTGATTACAAAGTCCTTGCTCGTTTGCAAATAGTTTTAAGGAAATGCTTTCACTAGCAGAAAATGAAATGACCACCGATATATAGAGATAACACAACAAGTTATTGATATTAAGCAAAATATAAAATAGTGTTTGTTGTGGACTAGTGCCAAATGGAGTCAATACATATATAAAAGATGTTGCTGAAAGGAAAGGTTTTGCAAGTGTCTCTTGGTTTATTTTAATTTATTAATGGTTTAAAGTTTGTTAAGGGAAAAGGGGGAACTCCCAAGATACCGTGAGGCACAGGGAGCAATGTCCAGAAATTGAGGGAAGGTGGCTTCTCACGAAGACATGTGGGCTGGAATGGAGTCTCTAGGGAGGTGTTCAACACTATACCAACAAGGGTGTAGCCTAATTGTGCCCTAAGGTCGTCTCCCAATTGTTCTTGCTTCTTCTGAGAAATTTGCCCACGCAAAACTCAATTATCGTAGTGTCGGATTTTCACTATGTGAGGGGTTGTTACTTTTATTATGATGAGTTGTTAATTAGATGTGAAAACTTTAAAGAGTGGCTACAATTCTTTCTGATTTCCCATAGGACTAGGCAAATAGCCCGCAAGGGGAAAGAGCATACTTTGACTTGTAGACCAAATATTTATTTCGGTTTACTTTGTAAAAGATAAACAAAAATGGAAATGGAAATGTTATGCTAATTACTACGGGCAAGGAGTCTCTTTTCTGATCATCCAATCACATACTCAGGCAAAGCCCTTTATGTGATGGCGAAAGCATACTTCGAGAAAGCAATGTCGATTTATTTCCTTTAATCTAACTTGCGAAATAAGAATAAAATAAAAGCATAAACAAATTATTTAGAAGTATACAACCCTGTAGTAAAACATGTTTTGTGTATTTGTGTGTTGTTAGAAAAATCACACCACAAATTCGACATTGCAAATTCCCCCAAGGGGGATGGGGTGTGGGCGTTGTGTAGCCTACTTGCTCTCGTTTATAATTCTTCACAATGCTTGCTCAAAGAAGTGTCCCTTAGTCCATTTAACTTGGATCTAAGGGCTTACAAAGTTCTATAAATAAAAGCTTGGAGGAAGGGGGTTCCACAGAATGTCCTTTTGGCACTTTCTGGTGAAAAACGACCAGAACTTCCTTCTCTTTTTCCTTAGACCTGCTAAAATCCAGCAAGCTAATATGATTAGAATATGATGGGAAACAAGAAACAAAAATAAAAATGAAAAAAAATTGTACTTGAAAAAATATTTGAAATTTTTTTACACAAGTACAATATTCAATTTTAGATCTAGTGATAGGGAAAAGCTTCTTGAGAATGCTAAGATCCAACTTTTTTAAATATGCTAAAGATGAATAGATATGAAATAATATGCATAAAAGACATAGATTTGCTCCTTAAGCTATTAGCAAAATTGAAAGAGAAGGGAAGAAATTTTGTTTTGATTTTGCTGATGAAGATCTTAAGCCCAAGCTAGGTCCTTGCAATTGTTCTTGGGAAGCATTTGTAAGCAAAAATGTTAGAGAAGAAAGGTTCCCAAAGAGAAGAAGACACAACCGAGTTCCAATCCTCTTTGTAGCATGTGATCTGCAGCTTAAGAAACAAGACTTGCAACAAGAAATGTGAGATCCAACGTGTTAGAATAAAGCAAAAGCAAAAGAACCTAAGTACAACCGAATATTGTTGGTTAATTCTAGATCTCTTTGCATCTAAACACAAATAAGCAATTTGTCAACCACAAATGCTTATCTCTATAGCACATAAACTAGATCAAACATCTAAATGAAAGCAAGAAATGAAAAACAAGACACAATATCACCTCATAAGCTCAATATCCAACACCAATGCACAAGATGGACCTCCAAAGCCTTTCTAAATATATTCAAAGAGCAGCGATTACAAATTTAGCAGAGGTTCAATGCATCCATGTAGAAGAGAGGAGCTAGAACCTGCTTTTATAGAATGGAAGAGAGGGAGGGGGGCGCATCCAAGAGGAGGGGCGCATCGCTTCTGAAGAGGAGTAATCATTGCCTTGATTAAATACTTGATGGATGGGATTAGGGTGAGGTGGCTGTCACATAAGAAGGGTGCCTCCACTCTCACCTTGGTTTCTCCTTCATGCAACCACGAGCTGCCATGTGGAAGAAGTAGCCCAAGAGAGGAGAGGGTGCATCTCTCCAAAGAGGACAACTCGCCTTCACTCGATCACTAATTGATTTGACCCAAATTTGATTGGGATTTGCCTTTAATGCCATTGCCAACTCAATTGGACCTCTATTTGGGACAAATTCCATTGATTTAGGAATTTGATTTTCTCTCATATCTTTATTTTTTTAATTAAATAATTCCTCAAAATTAATTTTGAGAGTATTTATTTAAGTGAATAACAATCACTTAGAACTTAGGAAAAGTGGGTTTAGGGGTTTTGTGGGTGCTCTGGGTTAGAAAACGAGCACCCCCATGGAAAATTTCACCTCCTAACCACACTTTTATCACTTTTTTTATTTTTTAATTAAACTATTAAAAAATCCCGTTAAATGGGAAAAATTAGTTTTGTCCGAATAACTTGAAAATCCTAGGGGACCTAGTGCATGTCCATATGACTCATTACTGATGGCTAGCATGTGAAAAATACATAGACACATAGGCTTTAATAACCTCCCTAAGTTCAACCACCATGGAAAATACTCCAGCTTTGGAGGTGTGAGTGAAAAACTCAGGAATTATACGCCATTGAAGCACAACGCATAATTCCTAAGAAAAAAACACTCTAGAGTATCCCCTTGATAGCTAAACCCAAGGTAGGCCAAGCCTTTTACAAAAGTATCATGCTTAGACCAACTTATTACAATTCCCCCATGGGGGACTGGACATGCAAATTTTACAAAGGACCAAAAATTTGGCCTGATGAAATTTCTAAACTCTAGCAATGAACAATGTAAATTGTTCAAGTCTTCTGAGGTTCACAAGGAGTCCACCTGAGTGCAACTTAGTGGACAACAAAGTCTATATGAGGTTTCTGTGAAGCATTGTGGACCGTTATTTATTGGGTCTGCTACAAAGCTTTAAACTGGTTTTATTGGCAGATTTGGGACAATGTTAATACTTGGCTTACCAAGCATAGAAAACCATGTTCATACCACGAATTGATTCTCTTGGGACTATTTGCAAATATTGTTGACAAATGGTAGATTAAGTTACAGTGGCAAAAAAATAAGCAATGGTGTATTATTATGACATGTGTTTGTAGTAAATGAGTTGTTGAGATTTGAATGATAAGTGCGAAACTCTTATGTGTTACTAGTTAGACAGAGGTTAAATGTTGAATGATTTTATAGTGTTTCAATTAACTCATCACTTCGATTGACCTAGCATATTGTTGCGATAACATTAGATATTTGTTGACTCTACATAACTATTGGTAACCTACAGTGATTGACAAGTTTTATACTAAGTGGTTATTCCCAAGCACTCATAATTTTATTGATATATATCAACATTACCTTGAATTGCCAATCAATTGGCTGCCTATAATACAGTACTCATATTGGACAATTGCCTAATTGAAAAAAATCCTTGATAGACCTGGTGGACTTTCTTCCTTTCTTGACTCCATTGAAGACATTGATCTACGCTATAAGGTGTTTGGAAGGTGTTTGTGTGACTCTTTGGCAGGTCCAACAAAGGGCTCTCCCCCTTGGAACAACATTGGATCCCGAAGAAGTTCAGAGATTGGACAAAGGTGATAGTAGTCCAAATCTATCATATGATTATCATTCACTAGCAATCCTAACCTGCTAGTTTGAATGGTAACAGGGTGGATGGTTTCACCACCAAAATCGAATATTTTCTCTTGGGGTTTCGTCCAAAAGAAAGAAGCTCAAGAGCTCTCCAAAAAAATTTGAAAATGAGAATAACATGATGTTTGAGAATGATCTCTCATCTTTTTTTTATCAGCTCTCCCCATTGCTGATAAAACAAATTGTAATCTTGTTTTTGAAGATCTTGTTGGTAAGATCTTTATGAGCTGGATTCTTGAAGAGATCTGGTTTTATCAACAATTGCTAAGTTGTGTTGAAAAATATGAGGATGACAGTTTGGCATATGATGAAAACAACAAGTGGGTTTCTAGTATGCCCACATTACAACATTTGAAGATTGAGATTGCAGCTCTTCGTATGAAGGGCATTCAGTGTTTGAATGATCACAAGCAGGTTGAAGAAGATTTTGTTACTGAGCTGGTGATAGAAGGTCCAAGGATCCTGAGAAAATAGAGAGGATGAAGGACATAGTGAAGAACAAGATCAGAGTGAAGATGAAGTTGAAGAAGAAGAAGACATATCCAGAGTTCAAATCCTGGAGCATGAAGAAGAAGAAAAGCATTGAAAGCTTCAAAGTTTGGAGCAGAAAGCACAGAAAGAAGCTACATCAGCACATAGTAGCAAAGAAGGTGAAGATGAAGATGTTTAAACAAGTTGTAAGCCTAGCTGAGACATAGACTTGTAGGCATTCACATTTCTTACTTTTGTTGAAAGCCCTTAGAGGCAAAATATGTTTTAGCAGCAGTTTAACCATTTGTTTAATCACTGGCTTTAGCAGAAAAATCTTCTTTAACCTGAAACCCTTACAATGTAAGGTGATAGAAGGTCAAATGAACTTGAGAAAATAGCAAGGATGAAGAAGGACATAGTGAAGAGCAAGATCAGAGTAAAGGTGAAGCTGAAGAAGAAGAAAAGATATCCAGATTCCAGAGTTCAAAGCTTGGAATATGAAGAAGAAGAAAATCATTGAAAGCTTCAAAGTTTGGAGTAGAAAGCACAAAAATAAGCTGCATCAACACATAGCAGCAAAGAAGGTGAAGATGAAGATGTTTGAAAAAGTTGTAAGCCTAGTTGAGACATAGACCAATAGGCATTCACATTTCTGATTTTTGTTGAAAGCCCTTAGAGGCAATATGTTTTAGCAATAGTTTAATCATTTGTTTAGCGGTCATAATTAAGGGGGAGTGTTAGAGGATGGTAATTATTCCCACTAGTTAGTTGTTGACAAGTCAAGAAGTGGTTAGTCTTTGTGAGTCCCTAGATTGACACAGTCAAAATCGATGCATTGCATCTAGATTCTAGACAATTAGTTGGTAGCTAGGTTTTTCTATATAAGTCTTCACCTATGTAATTAATCAGTTTATGTGGTAATGTTGAGAAGACTATTGTGGTGTTCTCTCTACCTGTGCTGTGTTTTTGACATTATTGAATGTTCTTAAGGAAGCAAATATTTGGAAAAAGTATATGCAATTCTTCAAGAGGGTGGTCACAGAACATACTGGTGTGGAGTTGTTGATGCCACACTTGTAAAATTTCCAGTATTATAGGATCTGTAGAAGGGTTTCATCATCCATGAACACCTTACACTGTAAGATTGAGGACCTTGCCTAATACTCTGCTCAGCATATAAAAAGTTTATATTTTATAACCCAAGTCAGAGTTCAAATGTCAAGATTGATCACTTGCAGCATGAAGGAAAGAGTCCAATTTTTATGGAGACTACTGATCCTATGTGCAAATTATGGAATGAAGAGGGTGAAAAAAAGAAAATAAGAGGCCAAGAGTCTTCAATGTATATATAAAAGGCCAAATTCTGGTCTTAATATTAGTTTATACAAGGATAATTTATGGGTTTCTTTTTAGTTGATACATTGCATTGAAGTTCTTGTTATCACACAACTTGTAGTTGCCCCAAAAGGTGATCCTATCCAGGATGGTAGAGGTGCTAGGCAACTAAAGAGGTGACCCAATAGGGCCTCGATTCCCAAGAATGATTGGCTGTCACGCCAATCGAGGCACTCTTCGTTTTAGATCAAGCCAAAGCGAGATCAAGGGGGAGACCCTTACTAGCCACTAAGCGCTAGCGAATCAACACAAGACACTCTAAAGGTTATGAATGATGCACAAGAGTAGATCTTGGTGGATGAAATCTAGATCTAGGGAAACGTAGTGGTTTATGGGAGTTAGAAACGAGTTGAGGAGGCTTAGGCAAAGTAGAGATTCTCAACCGTAGAAGAAATGTACCACAATGAGTTTAGGAAAGTAGATCTAGATAGATCTAGTTCATATGAAAAGTACCCAAATTGGATCTACCTAAGGTTTAAGAAAATGAGACCAAAGTGGACCCCAAAATAATAGATTCGGGTGTTGGATGACTAGATCTAGTTGCTTGATGAATAGATCTGTGAAATTTAGGGGGGTTCAAGCATACCCAACTGATAGATCTAAAAAATGGACCAAAAACCCAAGAAGGGTGTCCCACCTAAAGGAGACCAGTGCTAGATCTGGGGGTAAATGGAGTCGGATTATGTTGAGAATTTAGATCTAGTGTTTTTATAATTATTCCAAAGTGGGTTTTGATGGTCGTACTCAAATAGGTAACTGTTGTCACATATATAGTAGCTGGGCTACCATATGTTTTATTCCAGATTCCAGTACATTTTTCAGCCAGTCCTTTACATTGAGATGCTTGAGATGAGCATCTATATTGGATCACT
The DNA here is from genome assembly GCA_027924585.1 of Larix kaempferi. Classification (NCBI taxonomy): domain Eukaryota; kingdom Viridiplantae; phylum Streptophyta; class Pinopsida; order Pinales; family Pinaceae; genus Larix; species Larix kaempferi. The sequence continues at coordinate 5,920,525 of BSBM01000182.1, read as the reverse complement.
ATTATATTCATGGACAACAGCATATTCCTATGTCATGATTGAGTCTCAGGAAACTCAGGTTTGATGACCAATGTAGCCATTTAGCCATTACAGAGCATTATGTGTTGCCTAGAGTTGCAACAACAATTTCTTAGTGGACAGATGATGGTTCAGATGGTTTGTGCACAGGTATATGGCCCAATAGGTATTATCATGTGTTTATGGTTATTATTGCTTTTATACTCATTCTTGTGGCATGTTTTAGCACTTGGTGTCATGATCTGGCGATCATATAGATATGTGGACTTGGTTGTATTATTTATTTATCTATGTCCTCGCTCAGACTTAGAAGTTCCTGGTTATACTCATTGGTTTTACCCTCCTTAGGAGAATGGAGGTGATCATTCCCACCATCTTATGGCTTGCTAGTGTTGGTCTCCTTTTCACTTTCTCCATCTATCCATTTCCTTCCAGTTATTGTTGTTACCCTGACTTACTACTTGACTAGTGACATGGAGGACTTTCCCCCACTCTAGCCTCTTTGTTGGATGAGCTTCCCTGTTATATTGTGTCTCGGCTCTGAGTTGCCTAAGTTGTGTTAGCTAGACCTGAAACAGATAGTGCTACCATCATTACACTATATCTGCAAACTATATTGTATATCTAAATGAAATCCCATTCTAGAATGTGTTTCTTAACACACATGAATGAAAGGCATGTGAAATAAATGAAAAATCCAAGAATGTGTTTCTTAACACACACGGATCAAAAGCCTAATGAAATGTAAATCCAAAAATGTGTTTTTTAACACACACAAATAAAGGCTATATAAATGAAAAGGTCTTATAAAAGCAATGGTTTAATAAATGATATATCTAATGATTGCTGACCTTATATACATGTAATGATTATTCCTCATTAGCCTGCTAGTTATCATATGAGATGGAGTAAGGGACAGCGAATTCTAAGTGTCCCCTAGAGTCTTGAGTTACGGTTTGTCGGGCACCTAGTCATGGCGGCTCTAGAAAAGATCCTCACGGAGCTGTATCAACTTGGATGTGAGTTGTAGGTATCTGTCAAGATTGAATAAGCACTTCCCAAACAACTTACCCATTTGTGAGACACTGCCCTTCCCTGTGTTACTACTTATCCAGCATATGCTTTAGTATGTATCCCCTTTCCATTTCCAAAGTGTCACAGTGTTGAGTCAGTACAGTCATCACTTAGCCTAGCCTTATAGTCTTCAGCCTTCACCCATCACTAGCAAATTGATCATAGCTATGAAGTGAGTATAGTCTTGAGGTTCTAGTCTGAGCCATAATAATAATAAAAAACATTGAATATTTGGTTGTAGATCACCAGAGAAATGACTACTATATCTTATATTGCTACTTGAATGATTTGTAAAGCATGTCTTAAACTTTTAACACTTGCAGCAGCTTGTTTTCATCCTGGGTCATTTTATTGTTCATTTTGACTTTGGTCAAACCTAGTTTGACCAAGGTCAACTACAGGACATGAGGTGAGATAGACCTTGGATGATGCAGATAGATGATATATGGTCTATTACAGGTCACCAGATGTTTCCAAGCATTGGTTACAGGTTTATGATGATGATCTAGCATTTTTACTATATTTGATCATTTACAGATTATTATTATTTTTTATCTGTTCGGGTATATTTGAGATATTATATGATCATGCAGAGATCCATATGGTGTATGAGTACACACCTCTAGTAGATTTGGGCTCTCTGAGTCCATTGAGACAGTTGGTTTTCAGTTCCGGGCAGATACAGTTGATATTTTCCTCAGTTTATCATTCTGGTGCATATTTGCCATTAACAATGGCCTGGCGGAGCAGTTCCATGATCTTTTTGGTTCACCTAGGGCGCTACAAAGGGAGTATGGGGTCCAGACACTTGTTTTTACTATTATGCCATACTCTCGGGACATTATGGTACAGTAAGATTTCGCCCCGAATGAGTAGGTAGAGAGTTACAAGCTTTTTTATCTTTTATAGAGGATAAAAAATGGTGAAAATGGCTACAGAAGAAATCGATTTGGGCTACTGAGGCAAGGAAATGGCATAGGAATGGTTTTGATGATGTGTATGATGTCTCCCACACCCTCCAGAGCAGTAGCATCAGTTAGTGGGGCCCACACATCACTCTCTGGCATATTTTATGGTTTTCTGGAGCCTTTGGAGGCTCACAACTTTCCAGAGAGCATGATTTGGTGTTTTGGTTGTGTTATCACCAAACTTGTAGGTGCCCCTAGAGATGAGTCCAAGATGGATGGCAGAAGGGATGGGCAACCAAAGAGGTGCAACCACGATAGCCTCGACTCCCAATGGATGGTTGTCGCCAATCGAGGCAATCTTCACTTTATGTTATCTAGCCCAAGACAACAAAGGGGGAGACCCAGATCTACTCCCGAAAGGAGAGTTCAAACCAAAACACCAGATCAAATCAGATAATGATGAAGTACGTAAGGTGTATGGTAAACCCTAGATCTATGGATAAAGTCACAAGGTAAATGATAAGTTGGATCAAGGGGTTTAAATAGTGTAGATTTGGTCCAACATGTTTATGTCAGTGACTTATGAAGTTTATAATGAAATCAAGGTTAGAGTACCAGTCAATTGTGAGAAAATCCACTGCCTTGGGAACCGTGTCCAATGCAGGGTAGTTAAGGTCCAAATTGGGGCTAACCAGTACCAAAAGTGAGCTTGATGAAATGATATGACGATGTCAAGGGATTCAAGCTACCAAAACAAGGATCAAATGCCTTTGGAAATGGGCCAAATGGAGTCATATGTCCACCAAATTACAGATCTGGAATGTTGAGGTATAGAGGTAGGTGGATCTAAAATATTAGGGCAATCCAATGGCTGGATCTCAATAGATCTGATATTGAAGTATGCCACAACGTGACCCAAGTGGGGCACAACCCTCAAAATGAAGAATGGGGCCCACAAGGCAGAAATCACTGAAGTGACACACTGGGGGTAGGTTATTGGATGTGTAGATTACAGATCAAGTGGAATCTCACCTACCCAGGTGCTAGATCCCTACAAACTCACCTCTCCCAAGGAGTGCAACCTCCCTTGGAGAGGCTTCTTTGCCTTGGAAAGCAGGTCAAATGATGGCCAATCCTCACCAAACTACAGATCCGAATCGTCGTGGATACTGTAGAGGTGGGTTTTAAATATTATACCCAAAAGCCAAGTGGATCAAGCTAGATCTGAAAAATTGTAAAATGAGGGTTTTGAAATAGCAAGGGTTTGAAGCATTTAGACAAATGGATAGATCATGGAGAAAGAAATTACCTTGAGATCATAAATGAGTGTTGGAATGAGATGCCTTGTTGTTGAGGAAGACTCCTGCGGAGATCAAATGAGAAATTGTTGAATTTGCTTGCCGAAATGATGCCCTAGCCCACAAGTGCGACCTCCTCTTCCTGTCAACCAAGGAAAGTGATTTCAATCAGTTGAGCAACAATGGAGGAAATACAAATGAAAAGCAATAATAACATGAAATAAGGTCCTGGGATAGTAATACTCCCTGTTACCAACGAAGAGATCCAAAGAAGAAGTAGGGAGAGTCCTCCCCTACCTATACGTCCTCCTCAAACCAAATCGACCTCCACCTGTAGATGCAAAAACATGGTACAAAAGTATAGCAAGACAAAATCTCCAAGAACCTAGTGCAAAGGAAGAATCAACGAACAAACTCCAAAAGCATTCACCACAACACAACAGATAGATGCAATAGTATTTTTCTATTCCAATAATCTAGAGCCAAAAGTCCCCTTTACAATGAGAAGCTCTCTCCTTTAAATAGGAGGGAGAGAATCCACAATCTAACCAGTTTTTGAATGACTGGCTAAGATTAAAAGATCAAAAGATCTAATCAATGGTTGAGATGAGCTCAATAATACAATACATGGATCACTAATAAAATAATACAATAAGTGGACAAACTCACCCTAGAAGAGGGGATCCCACCAAATCATGATGATAAAATAATAGATCTAGCTTATGGTGGGTCCAAGGGGTAATTTTAGACACCCTTAGTCAATCCCCATAGCACAATATCAATAAAATAATCATCAAAGTACCAAATCGTGCCTCTATGGACAAATCGTGAGCCTTAGGAGGCTCCAAAAATCATCAGAAAGTGCCATAAGTGATGGATGTAGGTCTTGATGAAGCTGAAATTGCTGGAGGTGTGGAAAACATCCCACTCATCATCATTGATCATCCCATGCCAAAACTTTGCCTCATTATCCCAAATCGAATTCCTTTGTAGCCATTTCTACCATTTCTGGACTGCCTCGGGAAGCGTGAAACTGCCCAAACTGCCTCCTGGAGTGCCTGCGCTGTCAAGGTGAGCTCACCAATGAGTCTGGGAGGGAGGTAATATGGTAATAACAAGTGGCTGGACCACCCCCTCCATGCACAGCGCCCTAGGTGAACCAAGTGAATCCCATCACTGCACTGACAAAGTCTCTGATAGACCAAAACTACACTAGCATAGCCTACTGAGGCTCAATCATCACTGTAACTGCCCGGAACTGAAAACAAACTATCTCATTGGACTCAGAAGGTCCAAATCCATCTAAGATGTGTACTCATACACCATATAAACCTCTGCATGGTCCAAAATAAATACTCATCATATCCGGCAGACCAAATAATAATAATCTGAACAAGTGCTGAAAAGTACAAATAATCATCATAGGCCTGAAACCACTGCATAAGCCCACCATGGTGACCTGTACCAGACCATACATCATCTATCCGTAACATCTAAGGTCTGCCACCTCATGTCTTGTGGTTGACTTTTGATCAAACTGAGGTTTGACCAAGTCAACATGACCAAAATATAACTCAAACTGTCATCAAGCTGCTACAAGGTGTCCAAGGTTAAAACATGCTTTACAATCCATTTAATTAGCAATTATAACAAGAAGTAATCATTACTGGTGATCTAAATCCAAATATAATAAGTCATAATTATTATTTATTACTCAGACAAGACTTTCAAGGTCATACTCACTTCATAGTTGTGATCAATTTGCTAGTGAAGGGTGAAGGCTAAGAAAAACATGGCTAGCCTAGAGGAAATGACTTACTGACTTAACACTGTGACACTTTGGAAGTGGAAAAAGGAATACACACCATAGCATATAGTGGATAAGCAACAACACAGGGAATGGCGGTGTCTCACAAATGGATAAGTTGTTCAAAGAGTGTTTATTCACCTTACACTGATGCGCACAATCCATAATACAAAAGAGGCCAGCAATATTTTTGATATAGCATTTAAGTTCCATTGCTTTTTGGGCCTAGAGTTTCCATAGCCTTTGATCTATGTGTGTTTACAAACACATTGCATAGATTTACATTTATTTAGGCTTCTTGTTGTAGGTGTGTTTTTAAGGCACTTGTTTACCTGAGCACTTCTACGTGTGTCACAGACAGCTTGTTTACCTAGGTATTTTACGAAAGATATACATTTGATATTCCATAGCCATTTTCATTTGGCTTGCCTTTCATCCATGTGTGTTTAGAAACACATTGCATAAATGGGCTTTTCATACAAGATATAACATTTCATTTTCATACTTTGCATTAATGGCAGCACTAAAAGTTTCAGGTTTAGCCAACATCTTTAATGACTAGGGGGACTAAGCCAACTCACCATAGGTAAGTTTTGTCACCAACTCAGAGCCGAGACACAATAAACAGGGAAGCTCATCCAATATAGAGGCTACAGTGGGGGGAAGGTCCTCCATGCCACTAGTCAAGTAGTAAGTCAAGGTAATGAACAAACTGGGTGAGTCATGGATGGATGAAGACAGTGAATAATGAAACCAACACTAGCAAGCCAAAGTATGGCGGGAATGATCACCTCTATTCTCCCTAGGGAGGGTAAAACCAATGAGTATAGGCCAAGAACTTCTAAGTCTGAGTAGGGACAAATATGATATATATGTATAAGTACAACCAAGTCCTCATATCTATATGATCGCCAGATCATGATACTAAATGCTAAGACATGCTAAGAGAATGGAAATAAAAGCAATATAACCACAACACCATAAAATACCTGCTGAGTCATATACCTGAATGCTCATCAATCTGAATCATCATCTGTCCTCTGAAACTGTTGTTGTAACTCTGGGCACTACTGACTGCTCTGTACAAATGGCTAAATAGCTGCATCGTTCATCTCTCTGAGTGTCCTGAGACTCAATCATGGCATGGGGAATAAAACTGTTGTCCAAAATCTAATAGTGATCCATAATAGATGCTCATCTCAGCATCTCAATGCAAGAGAACTGGCTAAAAAGTGTATTGGAATCAGAAAAATAATGTATGGTAGCCCGGCTACTATATATGTGATAACAGGTTGGTCATTTGTTATTATTGTGCCATGGGGACACACTCGGGAGGCTAGACATTACCCCCTAGACCCACCATGTGCGATTTGTCATGTTTTATTAGTCACATTGAGTGGGATGCCCTCCTAGGGCGATTTTGTCCATGTATAAGCCAACTCACCATAGGTAAGTTTTGTCACCAACTCAGAGCCGAGACACAATAAACAGGGAAGCTCATCCAATATAGAGGCTATAGTGGGGTGAAGGTCCTCCATGCCAATAGTCAAGTAGTAAGTCAAGGTAATGAACAAACTGGGTGAGTCATGGATGGATGAAGACAGTGAATAATGAAATCGACACTAGCAAGCCAAAGTATGGCGGGAATGATCACCTCTATTCTCCCTAGGGAGGGTAAAACCAATGAGTATAGGCCAAGAACTTCTAAGTCTGAGTAGGGACAAATATGATATATATGTATAAGTACAACCAAGTCCTCATATCTATATGATCACCAGATCATGATACTAAATGCTAAGACATGCTAAGAGAATGGAAATAAAAGCAATATAACCACAACACCATAATATACCTGTTGAGTCATATACCTGAATGCTCATCAATCTGAATCATCATCTGTCCTCTGAAACTGTTGTTGTAACTCTGGGCACTACTGACTGCTCTGTACAAATGGTTAAATAGCTACATCGGTCATCTCTCTGAGTGTCCTGAGACTCAATCATGGCATGGGGAATAAAACTGTTGTCCAAAATCTAATAGTGATCCATAATAGATGCTCATCTCAGCATCTCAATGCAAGGGAATTGGCTGAAAAGTGTATTGGAATCAGAAAAATAATGTATGGTAGCCCGGCTACTATATATGTGATAACAGGTTGGTCATTTGTTATTATTGTGCCATGGGGACACACTAGGGAGGCTAGACATTACCCCCTAGACCCACCATGTGCGATTTGTCATGTTTTATTAGTCACATTGAGTGGGATGCCCTCCTAGGGCGATTTTGTCCATGTATATGTTATATTATTGAGTTGATCGATGTACTTTATGTTGAGCTCATCTCAACCATTGATTAGAACTTTTGTATCTTTTAATCTTAGCCATCCATTCAAAAGGTGGTTAGGGTTTTGGTATCTCTTCTTCCTATTTAAAGGAGAGAGCTTCTCATTGTAAAGGGACTTTTGGCTCTTGGCTTCTGGAATAAAATAATATTTCGCAAACCCTTGTCTTATGGTTTTGGATGTCAATGGTGTTGATTGAAACTGTTCTTCCTCTGCACTGAGGATCTTGGTGAAGGTTTTGCACATCTTTTTCTCCACGTTTTTATCTATAGGAGAGGAGGCCGAATTGGTGAGGAAGGCGCACTGGCTGGGGAAGACTCTCCTTGCTTCTTTCTCTTCGCTTCGTCGGTTACAGGGAGTATTACTGTCTTTGTACCTTTTACTCTTTGTGATTATGCTCGTCAGTTGTATTCCTTCCATTCTTGCTTGAACTGATTGATTCTATTTGTCCTTAGTTCGACAGGAAGAGGAGGGCGCACATGTGGAGTTGGGCATTTCGTGTGGGCAAGACAAAGCAACAAATTCTCATTTGATCTTTGTGGGAACAATCCTCAACATCTTGGCAAACATCTCCATCATTCAGGTACGCTTGCAAGGTAAGATTTTTATTCTTCTATCCTACCCATCTATCATTTCTTCTTCAAACCCTAAGTTAAATCCTTCGAAAAATTCTCTAGATCAAACAGCTTGGTTAATAGCATAACCATTTCTGGGTTTTTAGGCTCTTGCATATCCCTAGGTGGGTTCTCCTAGGCGTCATCATTGGAGGACTCCATTGGCACTGTTACCTCCCATTTTGCATGGGTGGTCACTTGAGGATTTCATTGTTTGCTCTGGGGTTTTGTTTTGTGTCACTGGTCGTTTTCTATCTCCTATCAGCATCAACTCAGTTCAGGAGAGAAAGGGGCAAGTAATCCCACTAATGTTAAAAGCATCCTAACCTTTTGTTTTCAGGTTCTTGGAGCAAGGTATAGATGTTGTTTGGAACTGTGTTATGTTTTCAAGAGGCTTTAATGCAGTGGCTTGCTTTCTCATTCATATTTCTACACAGGATTTTTATACAGAAACTCTCAGACCCTTTTTTCTGAGTGGCCTTTTGCTTGCTTGATTTTTGAGAAAATTTTCGAGGAGGGCAGTCCAGTGTTTCAACGTGAGTAGATTCAAGCATATTCATTCTCCAATAGCCAATCGCACTATTCCATTTTGGGAGGCCACATATGGAAGAACTTCTTTGTCATCTTACCCAGAATCACTACTTCCAGTTCTTAGCAGTTTGTCGTAGAAGGTGAAAACTACTCTACCTGGATTCAATATATCCTGTTCTCCACAGTGTCCAAATAGAAATGCTTTGGAGCCAGCAAATGAATTTTCTCCAAAAAATTTCAAGGAAGATTGATATCAACGGGACATGCTATAGTTCTGCAAACTGGGGCACTGCCAACTATTGGTCAGGGCTAAACAAGGTAACATCTGTTGGACTAGTCTCGACCATAAGAACAGATAATGTTAAGGCCTCAAGGGATGCACTAAATGAAGCCAATGCAGGAGCTGCAGCTACAGAAGAGGACAGGAACAAAGCCTGCGTTTTCTCAACAGTCGAGGTTTCAGTCTTGACATCAGAGGTTACATGGGTAGCAAATTTTGATTGATGCAGAAAGTTAGAATCAATGCCAACTCGCGTCCTCATGTCCAAGTAAATTCTTGTGTGAATCCAAAGTTTTGGTTGACAAATAACACATGCACTTAGCATTCATTTTGATTGGTGAGGAAAATGGCAAAGACTGTTAGAGAATTATCCATTGGCGGTTGGAGTTAAACTCTGTATTCTCTTAAATGAGTGACAGTTCATTTACAACACATGCTTCACGTCTCCAGCATCCTGTCAAGCCCTAAATCAGGGCGACATATTGCCTCTCTTGCTCTATTTAAACCAGCAGGGTTTCATTTTTAATAATGGAAAAACCTTGGGAGCCTTTCTTCCCATGAGCTTAATGAAAAATGTTATGGGCCTTTTTAGATAAATTGAGTTTTTTGTGGCGTGATCTTGTGATGTTTTACATGAGTGTGAGTAAATCTAGATTCTGCATTTTCTTTTCTATGTTTAAGAGGCCATAGAAGGGTGACAATCCACCACGTTGGAAGGTGAAGAATTCTCAACAGCCTGCTTTCTTTTTCCCTTTGGCGAAGAACTTTTAGCAGCTGCTCTCTTTTTCCCTTTGTAAGCGTGCATACACAGGTATTGATCTTTGCATTTTATCTAGTTTGATTGTGCAATATTGATCTTTGGTTTGCATAGCGCACCTCCCGCAGCTAGAGAAGAAGTACTCTTTTTGATTGCCAAAAACTAGACTGAGCAGGGCTTTCTCAATGATGCGATCTTTCCCCCTTAGTCACATATGACACAAGGCCTTTTGATCTCTCTTTTGACTCCATTCACCCCTCTGATATACTGGCACTGGCCTTTCCTCGAGGACTGATCCTCCCAACTTTCCCATCACCTATTAAAAACTCATTTTTCTGTTACATTTGTTTCTCTATGGCAGCCTCTTCATTTCACCTTGCCCTCCATTGCACCTGCCTTAGTGATCCTACCTTAGGGATACCCCCCTTGAGTTGGAGAAGAGCCAACCTGAATCGAAGAGGAGAGGAGTGCGGTGACATTGGCCTCTCTCCTGAGAGTTGTCATCCAGCTGGTGTGTTACATTTTGGGCTTCAACACACGCATTCCAGTTTTGAGAGACAACTGGCCCATTTCCCAAGGCACTAGTCTCCTTGAACCCTCACGCATTCCCTGAGAATGTTTGTATACCTTTTGCTTGATCCTGTTTGTTGAGCTTGCGTGCTTTGATACTGTCACATTCATTTGTCAAGCTGTGCTAGAAAGTCCTAATCCACAAATCCACTCTTTGGGTCACTTTCCCTGTTTTAAGGGTCACGTTTCCCAAGGCAGCTGAATTTGTCATTTTAAACTAGCACCTGAATCCTGGAATCATACTTAATTGTCAAGTCACTGTGTATAATTAATCTTTATCAATTCATATCTTTCCTAAGCCTCCACAGTGGTCTTGTTTCCTTAGATCTAGGGTTCCATACCTGTCACCTTACGTACCCTATCTGAATAGATTAATCTGGTGATTGGGTTAGATCTCTCCTATCAGGAACATATCACGGTCTCCCCCTTGTTATCTTGGCTTTCATAACACAAGTGAAGGGTGCCTCGATTGGCATGACAACCAATCCTTTGGAGATCGAGGTTCTCGAGGTTCACCACTTTAGTTGCCTTTCCCCTTGTTGTCTCCCAAAATGGCATGCGTGTTTGTTGAAGCCCAAAATGTAACACACCAGCTGGATGACAACTCTCTCAGGAGAGAGGCTAATGTCACCACACTCCTCTCCTCTTCGCTTCAGGTTGGCTCTTCTCCAACTCTAAGGGGGTATCCCTAAGATAGGATCGCTAAGGCAGGTACAGTAAACGGGCAAGGTGAATGAAGAGGCTGCCTTAGGAAACAGATGTAACAAAATAATGAGTTTTTTAAATGGGTGATGGAAAAGAAGGGAAGATCAATCCTCAGGGAAAGACCAGTGCCAGTACCAGAAGGGAAAATGGAGTCAAAAGAGGACTCATGGAGGCCTTGTGCTTCATAAAAGTGAGACTAATCTAGAATGCTCAAACGATCATATCTAAATCAACATTTCGTACAACCGAATACTAATATCCATCGAAATACTAATCGCTCAAGCATACTTGACCAACTTAACAACCGTAAATGGCTAATCTATTGTGCATAAAAAAGCCCTCACAGGCTAGATTTATTCTGCAACTTGAAATACATCACACAACCACATGAAAGATACTCAATCTGTCCCTAAAAACCCAGCTAATATTTTCATTAAGCTCAAAAGGGAAAGAAACCCCAAAAGTTCTCCACACATTACAATGAGGAGGCTGGCCTGTTATATAGCCCCAAAAAGCCTTTTCTTCTTTTCAAAACAGAATAGTAATAAATAAATAAAAAAGGAAAAGAAATGAGATCCACCAAACTTTTACTCGAATGGTTGCCAGGGTAATTCGCATCAATAAACGTTGATCCTTCTATAACAGCCAACTGGCTAACCACACAAAATTCTAGTCGCGGCTGTCAATAAACTCAACTCCATGGCTCGTCTAGGAACAACCACGGGCTAGCTGAAATGGCCACGGTGATTGAGGCGCTCCGGTGATTGATAACTGTCAGACGCTGAGACCATTAAGCCAACTGCCACGGAAAAGATGTATCTTCGGCTACCAACAACGTGGACTCCCCCACGACGTGACCTCTGGTCAGTTCTAACATCGTTGAACCTCACGATCTTAGGGCAAAGGAGATACAAATCATCAATCGGTCCCGATACATTCATCACATCATGTCCACGATGGCCCCTCGGCACTTATCGTGGAACTGGTATTCCTTCTTTGAAACTACACATGATCTGCAATCGACTGCACATGATCTGGGGTAAATAGCTGCAATGACTCGGGCGCTCCAAAACTTCACGCATTGGCGTAATCGGTGGTCAACAAATGCGTGATACTTGATTCATTCTCAACAAACCGCGCCAAAACAACAGCTAGGACGAGCCATAATTATTGGCACTGACCAAACTGCCGCCAACATACTGAAATTTAGCCCGCGATGGTGGACGGTCATATCCCTTGGTTCCTTTGTATGCAGGTCCTGCTTCCGGATTCCACGTAATCGGAGCTAATAACCGCGAGTAGCTGCCTCAGTCAAGATACTTTCTGCGTGAATAATTTGGAAACAGAAGCTCGGCTTTCAATACCCACAAAGGCATCCTGACTTCCTCCTAAATAGTCCCCAATCATAGTTAGATCCAAGCCATAAGTCTTTTTTCAAAAATGTTGCTATATCCTCAGGAGAGTCCCCAACCTTTTTTGCATTGATAAGAAACTTGATACCCTTGGAAGGCTTTCTGTTGAAAAGTGAAATCCCTTCATGAAGTCCTAGTTTGTAGGCACGTCGCTGCTCAAAAGTGGCAGCTTCTGATATATCTCTACTAATTTCAACATGAAATGGTGTTCCATTCATGGCATCTTCCCGATTTCCATTTGTCAAAAGAATTGTATTACCAGTGTCTATATTCACTTCATCTGTTTTGAGAATTTCTCGGCAATGAAGAATCTGAAATGCGCAACTGCTTGTTCATCCAAACTCGCATAGATCTACATATCCCTAACAAACATTTGATAGATTCAAGTTTAAATGTAGTATTCTGAGTCGGAGACAATGTAGTGATAGACCCTGGATGGACACCTTGAGCAGTTTTTAAAAGTCCATTGACCATCCTCTCAAAAATATTTGGCGATTCAACATCACAGTCATAATTGACAGAAATATCAACCAGAATTTCGAAATCTGTGGATAGTTTATCCAAAAAATGAAGAACTATCATCTTCTGTTGAACATTTGGTCGAGTAACATTTTCTAGAACACGAAGAATAAACATTGGGAAGAAAACTCCAATCTCAGCCTTTAGCCCAGCTCTAAATCTTGATACCAAACTCATAAAAATGGAGCAGGAAAGTTGGAAAATGTTTATCATTGACAATGTATTGTTCTTCAGAAGTGACAGGCAAAGGTACTGTTTGATTGCCCCAAGAAACCTGTTTGAAACCCGGGCGTAACGCTGATGGATAATGTTTCTTATACGATTCCCCCGATAGCTAATATATTTTCGAATTGTTGTCCATGAAAAAAGAAGCTTGTTTTGTCTAGACAGTATCTAGGTTGAAATACTTCCAGCTTCAGCTGATTCTCACTCACTGGAAACAAACCATTTAGTTATGATTCTAGGTCATGTCATAATTCTACTACTCAACACTTAAAATCTTCATTTCTGGGCATGATGAACAAAACAGGAGGTCTACTGTGACTTGAAGCATTGTTATCTCCCAATATGCTATATGATACCAGAACTAACTAATCTTCCACAGCCCTCTGTATCCTATCCCAACAGCCTTTTTCTTGAGCCCGTCTTCAAGTGACCACCCATGCAAAAATGGGAGGTAACACCCCTCTACCATCCTTCTGGATCCATCATTAGGGGCAACTACAAGATTGGTGATAACAGTACCTAATCTATTAGATCTAGAAAACAAGGGTTTTAACAATGAGGGTTTTAATGGTGACAATTGGAATGGATCCCAAAACAACAAAAATAAATTGAAACACACCTAGAAATGCTTGCGGCCGCCTTGCAAATTGATGATCTTCTCAAACCGAAGCAATCTAGAATGAGATCCAACCTCCCCAAGTGAAATTGCTATGCTCCCAAGATGGCCAATGCACCCTTCCCTGCCAAAACGATCTGCAGTTAGAATCAAGTCAAGCAAGAAATAAACTATACAATAGCAAAGATAAATCAAAAAGCATCAAAATGATCCAAGATACAATAAAGATACTCCCTGAGATGCAAGACATCTTAAGGAAGAGATATGGGGTTTCCCCACAATAGTGCCCCCTTCAAATCGTCCTCCTTCACTACCACACGGCCCTGCAAAATAATTATGGAGAGAGAGAGATCCACAATGATGTCGAAGAGAAAAGACTTTACAATCATTTGCAAGAACATTCATCAAAGCATCCAAGAGTTTTTGCAAAAATATTTGTATTATGCCGGAAATCCAAGAGCCCAAGAGTGCTTTACAATCAAGGAGGTCTCTTCCTTAAATAGGAATGAGAGAGACCAAAACACTAACCACTTTTTGAATGAGTGGTGGAGATCAAAAGATATAACAATAATAATCAACGGCTAAGATGAGCCAGAAATACAATACATGGATCTACTCACAAATAGAGGGGGGTGCACTTTTACTAAGATGCCCTTCGGGGACGTACCACATGACAAGTGACTAAGACACGTGAATAAAGCACATGGTGGGGCTAGGAGGTGATTATATCCTTCACTAGCATGGGCCCATGGAACAATGATAAATAATATGACCATATAACATCATAAAGTGACCAAGAGACCAAATCGTGCCCCCCTCAAGAACACAGTAAAATATCCAAATAATAGCCCGGAGTGTGTGTGGACCCCACTGAATGCTGCAAGTTGTGCCGAAAGGTGTGGGATGCATCACAAAAGTCCTCTGAACAAACCTCATGCCAATTTCTTGCCTCAATTACCCAAATCGATTTCCTCAGTGACCATTTCTTCCATTTTTTATCCTCAGAAAATCACATGTAAAACAATAAAATGCTTGTACCTCTCTGCCTGGTGCTCCGGGCACAAATCTGACTGCATCAAAATGTCTGGGAGTATGGTAATATGGTAATAACAAGTCACTGAACCCCATACTCCCTCTATAGCGCCCTAGGAGAACCAAATAGATCTCAAAATGTGTTGCCAGGCCATTTTATAATGTCAATTATGCAGTAAAGTGATAATCTGATTGTAACCTCAGCCAAAAGTGCCTGAAACTGATATCTGGGTGTGCCAATGGACTCAGAAGGTCCAAATGTAGTAGAGATGAGTACTCATACACCATGTGGCCACCTGGATAATCTTCTGTAAGTTCAACCATGCTCGGACAAATAAAAATAATGGTCTGTAAATAATAATAATAATAAAAAACCATCAAACCATCATATGAAACCTGTGTTTGTTGCATGGAACCATCAAGTGGGTATCATAGGACCATAAATAACCAATCTCGAACATCGTCGGTCCAACTCATCTTAGATCCTACGGTTGACTTTGTCAAACTGGGTTGACTAGGTCAAGATTGATCAAAATAATGACCCAGGCTCAAGCTGACTGATGTTGCAAATGCAAATGGATAAAATATGCTCCTTTAATTATTTCAATGGCAAGACTATAGTATAAAGTAGCATTTCACTGGCGATTAAGCAATTAATACATCAAATATAAGTCCAAAATCAAAGCAATCGATTACTCAGAAAAGACCCTCAAGTGTATACTCATTTCATGGACGTGACCATTTTGCTAGGAATGGGTGAAGGTGAGAAATGCAAGGCTATGATAAGGGAATGACTTTACAAACTCAACACTGTGACACTTTGGATAAGGGAAGGGAAACTACCTAAACATATGTTGGACAGAAAACACACAAGGAATGGCGGTGTCTCACAAATAGAATGAGTTGATTTGAGGAGTGTTTATTCAACTTTTAGCAAATGTCTACAGCTCACATCCAAGCTGGAACCAACTATGTGAGGATCTTTTCTAGAACCACCATGACTGGGTGCACAACTAACTGTAACTTGAGGTTCTAGGGGACACTTAGAATTAGTTGTCCCTTACTCCATCTCACATTTCAACCCGTAGGCTCCGTAAGGAATTAATCATTACATTTTTATTATGGCCAACAGTCTTTAGATTTAGCATACATTTAACCACTGCTTTTTATGCCTTATGACACGTTGGATTTTGTATGTGCTTAGAAGCACAACTAATTGCAGCTTTCATCCAGGGTGCTTTTACATTACTTTTCATAGCCCTCTTTCATTGTGCTGAAAAGTACAGTTTTAGTTTATAACTTTATAATCATGGGCTTGCATATAAGATATAATAATGAGTCACATATGAATGTAATGAAGGTAGTACATTTTGTTTCAAGTCTAGCTGACACAACTCGGGCAACTAGGGGGATCATCCACAATCAGGGCCAAACATTGGGGGAAACCGACCAGAGAGATCAAGGCTTCAAATCCAACTCACCTAAGCTCAAGAACCAACACCAGCATGTTCTCCTGGCCCAGAAGGATCAAAGCTTCGATAAGTTCTGTTGCACAACTCAAAGCCGAAACACAAAACAACAGGGAAACTATCCAACATAGAGGCAAAAGTGGGGAGGTCCTCCATATCACAGGCTGAGATGTAAGTCAAGATAAAACCAATATGGAAGAGAACGGATGGATGGGGATAGTGATAGGTGATGCCATAGCTAGCAAGCCATAGAAGGTGGGAATGACCAAGTCCATACTACTTAAGAGGGTAAAACCAATGAGAATAAATAAGAAATTCTTATTATGAGTAATTAAATTACCTAAATTCCAGACAGTCAATCAATAACCATATCCATATATATATATATCCAATGCACAACCATATACCTACGGGGTCATATACCTGTATCTGTCATCTGGACTGTTGCCGTCGGAACACGCACCCGGGGGTTATCACAGCAGAAATCTTCAACCTGCTTAGGTGCGTTCCTTGGGTGGCAAGTCTCGAGTCGAGTACTGTCACTTGATCTTGACTCCTCCGTTTAGGCAAAACCCTTAACGAAACCAAGGGTAAGCCAAGGGGGGTAGTCCCTATGAGTTATTAAGGCTATTTAAGCGATTTAGTTTGAATGAGTAAGTTGTTTAGGAGTTTAAATAATACTTAACTGAAAGCGAGAAAGTCACTTGCGAATATGAATTAATATCAACAGCTTAAAATAGTTATAAGCAATACAAGATCTGATAAAAGATTAAAATACTATAAACAAGATCAGTGCCAAAATGGAGTAAAAAATGCGTGTTGTTGTATTGTAAATGTTTTGCGTGTGCTTCGTGATCAATTTTAAATTATTATGATATGGGATTTGATTACGAGAAGGGGGGAGCTCCAGATATACCGTGAGGTACTAGGAGTAATATCCGGAAGTTAATTAATGGTGGCTCCTCACGAAGACGTGTGGGCTAGAATGGAGTCTCAAGGGCGGTGTTTAACACTACAACAACAAAGGTGTAGTCTAATTGTGCCCTGAGGTCGCCTCCCAGTGGTTCCCGCTTCTCCTGAGAAATTTCCCCACACCATAATCAAGCTCTTAATGCTGGATCTTCACTATGTTCAGGGTAGTTGATTTTATTAGGATGCATTTTTATTAGATGTGAAGAATTATGGAGTAGTTGCAACTCCTAATTTCCCACGGGCCTAGGCAAATGCCTGCAAGGGGAAAGAGCATACTTTGTGTTGAAAACTAAATATTTATTTCGTTTTGATTGCAGAAAAGATAAATATCTAAAGTAAAAAATGTTATGCTAATTACTACAGGCAAAGAGTCTATTTTCTGATCATCCGATCACGTACTCAGGCAAAGCCCTTTATGTGACGGCAAGAACATACTTCGGGAAAGCAATGCCAAGTTCGTTACTTTGAGAAAATCAAAGACTGAAAGTAAAATGTTGGACTAATTACTACACCACGAATATCTTTTCCCTTTCGGTACTTTGGTAGAGCGTGGTGGGTTAGTATTGATTTGCTTGGCAAAAATACTTTTAAAAAAATAAACTTGCTTAAAATGTAAAGTATACTGCCTGCAAAAATAAGAAATTAAGTGTTCCTACGTCCTGAGTGAGTTTGAAGGCCGATATTTGGATCGGGCACTTCAAACGTTAAATTTTAACTCTAGATTGGTTTATTTAAACAAGAAATTAAATTAGTTACAAAAAATCACGCCATAAAAAAATGCGAATCCCCCCAGGGGGGATGGGGTGTGGGTGCTAGGTAGCCCACTTGCTTTTCCTTTTATTTATGATTTACAATGAAATTTTTAAAGCAAAAATGCCTTGGATATTTACAGATCTAGATCCAAAAGGCTTACAAAAATGCAAAGGGTAAATGTCGGATGAAGCTGGGATGCCCCAGGAAGCTCTAGAATGGCCCAAACTTGAAAATTTTGACCAAAAAGTGCCAAAACCTGCTAAAAAGTAAAACAGGACAGCGAGCTAATTAGTACTCAACAATGCCCAAAATCACTTTAAAAGTGATTTGGGCGACTTAAAAAATTTATGGAAAAATTTCTAAGCTAAACTACTTGCAAAAATTGACTAA
This sequence comes from Larix kaempferi, assembly GCA_027924585.1. NCBI lineage: Eukaryota > Viridiplantae > Streptophyta > Pinopsida > Pinales > Pinaceae > Larix > Larix kaempferi. The sequence continues at coordinate 5,902,234 of BSBM01000182.1, read as the reverse complement.
AATGACTCAAAAAGACAAAGTCCTTTTGAGGATCTTGGCTTGCTTTTGAGAGTAGCCAATAAAGCACTTTTAACTTGCCAAATAAGACTTTTAAAATGCATAAACTAACTTCTACTTCAAGCCTTAAACTTTTGCAATGAAATGACTTGCATAAAATGAAGCTAGCTAAGGTTAGATCTAGAAAAATAAAGCTTTTAATTGCAAGTTCTAAAAATATAATCAGATCTAGAAAGATAAGTAAATTTTAATTTGAAAGAGCAACTAGATCCGAGGATAAGAGAACTGGTAACCAAGAAAAATTTGTTTTAAGATGAGAAAGAGAAGGAGAAGCGATCTTGATGCTGGAAGGAGTTCTTGTAGAAACTTTTGATGAAATGCTATTGGACTAAGCCATATGAAAATTTGGAGAGAAGCAGAACAAGCTTGTTCAAGCTCCAATCCACGGTTACCTGTAGCTATTTCGAAAGATACTTGCAACAAGAAAATGTGAGATCTAGTTACACATGCATGAGAAAAAACTAGAAGCATAATAATAAACTCATTAGTATGCTAGATCTATATTCTTCCACATATATGAGCAAAAGGAACCAAGAAATAAACTTATTAAATGATTCATTCTTATTGATTGAGAACAATCCTACCAAAGCTAGATTCACCATACAAAGTTGCAAGAAAAAATTAGATCAAATACAAGCTACCTCAAACATGCATGACCATGATCATCCAAAACAAGACACTACACCAATGGCCTCCAAAGCTTGAACTCTTTATTCCAACAATGCAAAGCATAAGACAATTACAACAAGCAAGACTACCCTTCTCCACAACTCCAACTAATTTAAATGAGAGAATGAAGCCTCATTATATAGCAAAACCAAGAGAAATCCTCTTTGACACTTGGACACTTTTCAACCTCCACTTGACACCTTTCCAACCACAAATTCGCCCCCCCTTTGGTGGATCTTCAACCTTCAATCAAATCATCATTTATTTGCACAATATTCTCCCTGATTTGATTGCCAATCAAAGGAGATTTGATTCCAACACATTTCCTTGATCCGTGGGATTGGGATTTTGCCTTTATTATGTCTTTTTTGCCAATTAAATTGGCCTTTTTGGGTATTTTGAGGAAATATTGTTTTCTGAGATAAATACTTACTCAAAACTTAGGATAAGTGGGTTTATGGGTTTAGTGGATGTTCTGGCTTTAGAAAATGAACATCCACTTGACAAATTACGCCCACAAACCATACATTTATTACATTTTTAATTTTTCCAATTTGGGAAAAAATATTTTTCTCATAATTTAAAAAAAAACTAAGGAGACCTATCACGTGTCCATACGACTCAATTCTAATGTCTAGCATGGTAATATACATTGACACTTGAGCTCTAATAACCTCCTAGGGCTGAGAAATCATGCCGACCACCCCAACTTTGGAGGTATGAGTGAAAAACTCGAAAATTACAAATCGTTTATTCAACAACATATAATTGACAAGGGAAAAAACACTCTGGGCTAGTCAGACTGATATCAAAGTCCTAGGAAAGCCGAGCCCGTTACAAAACCATCATGCTAAGACATTTTTTACAATTTCCCCGCAGGGCATGGGCATGTGATTTTATTTTTTTTAAAAGGGCCAAGGTGGCCTGCTAGGACTTCTAATCTTCTGAATATGAACAAGTAAACTTGTTCCATCTTCACAGGCTCACTCGGAATCCACTAAGTGCAATTTAGTGGATAACATGGACCATCAATCGTCATTGGAACACTGCTGCTATACAACTCTGGGCACTGCACTATATGGAAGAAAATGGTCACCTCAGTCATCAAATCTGAGGTCATGAGGCTCAGTCATGGCATAAGGCTTGTCATGTATTCTCTGTGGCTGATCAAACTGTGAATGATCATCAAAAGTACTGCTCATCATAGGTTGATCTCATAAAAAATGTGTAAAGGACAGGCTCGAAAATATACAAGAAACTGCCCTGCAATCATGGTAGCCCGGCTACTATGGATGTGATAACAGTTCTGTTTGGAACTGAGGCCAGTTCTATGTGGAATTATTTTTTTTATGTAGCAGATAAGTTCCAAGGTAAGAGAATTTATGAGTAAAACTGAGAGAATTTAAGACGATAAACTTAAATTTAGTGTATAGCAACAAACTTTCCCTTTGCAAAATTTTGGAAAGGATGATTTCCACAGTAAATCATGTCATGCTGTAACTATTTCCATGCAGGAATAAGAGGAAGGGCAATTGGAAAGTGGTAGGTATGTTGGATTGAAGCAAATAAGTAATTTTGGGTAAACTACAATCCAAAACTGATTTCATGAAGGTTGAGATATCTTGCAACGCAGTTCAAGTGGAAAGAGGATAAGCTATGAAACAAACTTAATCAAGCATACCATGAAAGAATTCAAAGCTGCCAATAAATCAGGAAAATAACTACTGTCATTATCTTAATTTATCTCCTAGCAAGAAGTTGCAATAAGTATGATCACTGGTTTTAAAGCAAGCAGAATAGAAATTTCATGTGTCCTTTCTTCCTAGGTTTACTTTGATCTAAGGGCCATTTTGCACAGACCCTATCCCTAAAAGATTGATGTTACTGTTTCAGACCGATGAAATTACAATAATAACCTGCAAAATCTTAAAAATAGGCCATCGACTACCTGATGAAAACAAATGAAACTTTTATTATTGTCCTTGGAAGACCCATGGGATCTATGGGACGTTATCAAAAACATAATATATAAATTTGTATACAGCTCTATATAGTTGCATAAGATTATGTGATATACATATACAAGATATACATAATTCCTATATTACATTGTAAATCCAGAGATGTAGTAAACTCTTTCTTATCCACCTATGCTAGAAAGAAATTGTTTTCTATATTCTAGTAACTCCTTGAGTTTAACTATATTAAAAGAGAGAGCACAATTTATCGAGCTCGACTTATATTAATAGAATTGCTTCATGGAATCCTGCATAAACTAGCAGGTAAATGAGATACATTTTATCTTAATTCAACCAGCAAGGACAGCAGCCTTGTTTTTTAAATAATTAAACATTTAAAATTACACTCTAGGAAAAGGGGACAAAGTCTTCTTAGATCTAAGATTCTAATGTTCTGGAAGCTATGAACTGAACTTACTCCAGAAGTAAAATTATGCACCAAAAAAACCAGCCTCGTGCAGCTTTTGTCAACCCTACCACAAAAGTTCAGATTTTTAAAGGGCAAACCATAATAAGCTTTGTTCATGAACATTGAACCATTTCTGTGTAGAAAAGAAGCCAGCATCAACACAAACCGCCACTGCACAGCCCAATACCCTCACTTCACAATTGTGGTCTTCTGCTAAAACCAAGTTAAAAATAAAATAAAAAACTGAGGGGGAGGACAACTTGAAACACCCAAGCTTCCTCATAAAACATTGCATTTGAAAACAAGGTTGCTATCCTATGATATTGATATATATATATATATATATATAGAGAGAGAGAGAGAGAGAGAAGCACACACCTGTGCACACAGGCACACACTTAGTCACTGCTTTCAGCAATTATTTTAAAAAAATGAAGTCCACTGAATATTAAGAACTGGTGAATTTAATGGTGAAATGGTGAATCAAATCAGACAGCTGAACTATTTTATATTTGTTTTCTTGTAAAAATCTGTCCTTTATAAGTTTATACTATTGAACAAAACAATATGTACATACAAGGCATTGTTTTAAAAAAAAGGGCTGCTAGGGTAACCACCATGAGCACAAGCAAAAGGTATTAAAAGACATTAACTAAACAAAACTGCCCTAGATCATGCCTAAACCAGCATAGATCCATCTTAAACCCAGATATATTAAGCACCGAGAGGGATCCAATTTCTTGAGGTGTAAATTTTTTTATCTTAAATTTTTTATTACACAAAGAAATTGGATCCCTCTCTGTGCTTAATAGATCCGGGTTTAAGATAGATCTCTATTGGTTTTAAGTATTTTATTTTATGAGCCGACATGAACTTTTTAATTACTTTTTATTTTTGATGAGTTATGAGACGACATGGGGACGTTACATTACATAATGTGACAAACGTGAGAACATCTCCCCCATATTGGGTTGTAAGCACCTCACTACTCTCAGTGCAGTTATTAGTCTCCACATGGTGCAGCAAATAGTAGAGGTATCAAAAGTCCAAAGTTGAAGGGCATAAAGGAAAGTACATCAAGGAACAATCACCACATGAAAATAACAAATCATCAATGTAATAGCTGATTTTCCAGCTAACAACCATTGATTGCACCAAGAGTAGTGAGGTGCTCTACAGTCAAGTATGGGGTAGATGTTGTCACGTACGTCACAAAAAAAAGCTATTCGGTAACATATGTCACCTCAATTTTAAATTTTACACCAGCATAGATCCATCTCAAAACCCGGATCTATCAAGCCCAAGAGGGATCAAATTTCCTGATGTGTAATTTTTTTTCTTGAGGTGTAAAAAAATAAAAATTTAAAATAAAAAGTTTACACCTTGAGAAATTTGATCCCTCTCCGTGCTTGATAGATCCGGGTTTAAGATGTATCTATGCCAGTATAGAGACTGTCAGGGAAACTGGGATATGGGTGTCTGACATGGGACACATAGCATCCCCAAAACAACCCACACTGAAACAAAGGCATGCACACACATATCTGTGTGCGTATGTGTGTCTGTATTAAACTTACAAAAAAAAATAGACATAAAGAGAATAGAACTACATCAAACACACATCAAGAAACATTTATAGACACGTTGGGAGACATCTGCACATATTTTTGAATTTTCTAGAACATTTTTTGGTGTCCCATGTGTCAAACACATTGGGACACATGTAAGTGTCAAACCCCTGTGGGACACATCATGAACAGGATATGTGTCCCTATATAAATATTAAAATTACAGAAATAAAATATAGGCATAAAGATGTAAATTTTTTGAGCACGTATAAAATAGAGTATAGACTACTTCAAACATACATCAAGAAACATTTATTGACACATTGGGAGACATTTGCACACATTTTTTGATTTTTTTTAGATTTTTTGAATAGTTTTTCGTGTCCCACATGTTGAACAATTGAGAAACATGTTGCCCAAGTGTTAGACACCCATGGGACACATCTTGAACAGGATATGTGTCCATCAGTGTTTGATACTTGGACATCGAGTGTCTGATATGCTGGACACACGACATGTAGCGGGGGAGAGAGAATCCAGTGATCTAGGTTAGGAGACTGTTGGGATTTCTCTTAGATTGCTCAGACCAGATTTCACATGACCTCCCAAGCAAGGGGGCTAGGGTCCCCTTGAACCAATTGTTACAGCTCAAACTAGCACATGTGATTAAACCCCAAAAGAACATTACTAGCCCAACCACAACTTAGAAGTGTTACTCACTGTCACCTCAATAACCACCTCTATACACTTTAGGTTGGCTCTTCTCCAACTCAAGGGGGGATTCCTATGTTGCACAGGAACCGCTCCCGGCCTTCAGGAAACTCGTTCCGGAAGTTCCCACATTCCAGGGAGCTTAGGAACGGGTACGAAACATTCTGAAATGAAGTGGAACGGTTTCGAGAGCTGCGAAACTTTTAGGGAACGTCTAACCGCAAAATATGGGAGCTCGGAAACCTCAATTTTAGAGTTTCGGACTTTGGGAGCTTGCACACGCTCCTTATTTGCCCAGGAACTCCCACACGCTCCTCGTCGAGCAGGAATGCTCAACCATTGACAAATCTGTGTGTTAAAATATTAACCAGGAAAATGTTTTGCATGCTAGGGTTTGCATGCATGCATGCAAAAGTGAGTTTTGCATGCACCAGCTTTTAGGTTTTTGGTAAACCTAATTTTCCAGTGAGATGTTATAAGGAGACAGAAGGGGTCTGTCTTATTTATCGAGATGATTGATCTGAGATAGATCAATTGAGAGGAGGACGACTTTCCTAAGAGAAGGAGGGTGCATTCCCAAAGAAGGAAGAAGCTCGTACCGCATCCGGTTGAGCGATTGAGTGTCTGTAACTTGCAGAGTATCTTCGTCTCAGTGATTGAGGAAGATCAGTGACTATCAGAGCTCAGATCTACTGAGATCTGATTTAGCACGAGTCATTCTTTGTTTGAGGGAGGGCGCACTTGTGCATGCAGAAGAGGACGTTTTCAACAGCAGGCTTCTTCAGTTGTAGAGTAGATCAGAGCAGAGGATAGAGAGAGACAGATCAGGCAGAGGTGCTTGCAGGGATACTCAGATCCAGTTTTCCAATTAGGGCACATTCTTCCAGTGCATGCATCAGCTGGATGCATGCAAATTCTAGAATTTGCCTGAGTTACTTCTGAGGTAACCCTGTATTATACTTGTCTCTTTTCTTATATGCTCTGGGCTCGAGAAAGAAGATAGCCCCACAGATTGTTGGTTTTTCCCGAAAGTTTTCCAGGGTATATCAGTTGTTATGTGTATGATTGCATGTGTGTTAAAGTGGTAAAGAGATCTAGTTGTTAAGTTTATGTTTGTATGAGTATTTACTTACATCAAGACTCAAACTGCTTGATATCTCAGGGCGATCCAGAGGGAGTAGTGATCTCTGGATCTAATATTTACATGGTATCAGAGCCCTGGTAAGGATCAGGGAGAGCTTTCATACTCAGATCTACAGCTACAATGACAGATCTGCATCATGGGGGAGGAGCAAATTGTTTGTACTTCTTGCTCCGCTATGGACATTGATGAGTGTGCTACCGACGGGATTGACAGGGAGATGGCTCTTAACTCCTGTCAATCATTGATGGCCTCCACTTATAGCATATGGTACATAGACAGTGGAGCTTCGAGTCATATGACAGGTGTTCCAGGATATTTTTCTGACCTAGCAAAGGATGGGATAGATCTTGAGATTGTCCTGGGAGACAACTCTACGGTCAAGGCTATAGGACGAGGAACTGTGTCCTTCCAGAAAGACTCTGGAGAACAGATGAGAGTTCGTGATGTTCTATATGTTCTAGGTCTTAAGAAAAACTTGATCTTTGTTTCTACTATTGAAGATCGTGGACTATGGGTGATGTTCAGAGATGGAAATGTGCTAGTTCATCCCAAGGGATCTAGTGTTACCTCAGCTGAGAGGATTGGAGTCCGCAGTGGGAAGCTATACAAACTGAGCTTCCAACTTCATCATGCCCCAAGTCATAGCAGCTAGGATGAGGGATGTGATCCCTGTGAGCTTTGGCACAGGAGGATGGTGTTGGGTATGTTATATCTCTTCACATGGTCGCTGCGTGTACAACACGATCCCTACGGCACTAGTAAAAGGGATTGCTTTTGGGTTGCTTTTTGCTTTTTCGCAATTTTTGACCCATTGTACTCTATCTAATCCGTGTAAAAGGGATTAGGGTTGTAACCTAATTTCGGGTAAACGAATTAGGGTTTTAGATGCTGCGGAATACCATTTATTGTATTGTACATGGTTAAATAAAACATATAATGAAAAAGGAGCTATGCGGCTCTAAGTTTTGCTGGTTTTTTCCCGGTTAAGGGTTTCCATGTGAAAATCTCTGTGTAGTGTGTGTGCCATTGTGTATTTTCTGTTAATGCTTAAGAATCGATATAAGTTTGTACTTCACTGTTAAGGTTTAAAACTTACATTTGGTATCAGAGCATTTTTTGGGTTCAGAGGGACGCCTTTGTTTCCAAGGGTTTGGCTCGATCTTGGATTTGTGATAAACCTGGTTTCAGTGGGAGCTTTGCAGCGGTGATTTATTTTTCTTTAAAAATGGCGAGCAGTTCTAGATTCGAGATTGAGAAATTTAATGGTCAGAGCTTTGAGCTATGGAAGCTCAAGATGGAAGATCTTCTGGTAGATAGAGAACAATGGATCGCGGTAGATCCAGGTACCATGCCCTCTGGTGCGGTAAAAGAAGAATGGGAAAAGTTGGAAAGAAAAGCAAGGAGCACCATTCGTCTTTGCCTTGCAGATTCGGTATTGGTGAACGTATCTGGAGAAGACAGTGCAAAGAAGCTATGGGATAAACTGGGAAGTCTGTATCAGTCAAAGTCCCTGGTAAATAAGTTATTTCTGCGAAAGAAATTGTACCTTCTGAGGATGACTGATGGAGACTCTGTGTCAGAGCACCTAAATGCCTTCAATACTCTGGTAAGTCAGTTGACATCTGTTGGTATTACAATTGCTGATGATGAAAAATGTATTAGTCTGTTGTGCTCTTTGCCAGATTCATGGGATAATCTGGTTATAGCTATTGGGAGTAATGCAACCACGCTAAACTTCGATGATGTGGTTGCATCCCTACTATCGGAGGAAATGAGGCGGAGATCCATAGATAGTTCAGCCAAGGATGCCTTATTTGTAAGAGGTCGCCCTGGAGATGGATCTAAAAATAAGTCTTCAGGAGATAGATCTAAATCTAGAGGGAGATCTAAATCTCCAGGACCTTCTGTAAGAAAATGCTGGAAGTGCGGTAAAGCTGGGCATTACAAGAAGGATTGTAAATCCAAAAATACTGATAAAAGCAGAGGACCTAATGATGCTCCATCCGCAGATGGGAAAGAATCTACAGAGGAAGGAGGAGATGTGTATCTGGCATCTTCAAGTACACATGCAGAGCATGATTCGTGGTTGATTGACTCAGGTGCATCTTATCATATGACTCCTCACAGGGAGTGGTTTTCTGAATACGAAAAGTATGATGGAGGAGATGTATTTCTGGGAGACAACTCGGTGGCGAAAATCATAGGTCGAGGAAAGATCAAGCTACTGCTCAAAGATGGAAGGGTTAAAACTCTTCCTAGGGTTCTGCACATTCCAAAGCTGGCTAGAAACCTTATATCTGTAAGTAAAATGGATGATGCAGGTGTGAAAACATTATTTGAAAAGAACACATGCAAGATGGTTCGAGAATCACTGGTGCTGATGAGGGGAGTTCGGATTGGAACTCTATACAAGTTGTTGGGAAGCACCTTCAAAAATGGATGTAACAGTACTATTGTTCCTGAGGGTAAAAATGAAGGAGACAGAGTCCTTACTGTCTCTAGTGAGAAGACATCGCTATGGCATCGAAGGCTGGGACATATTGGAGAGAAGGGTCTTCGACTATTACAAGGTAAAAGTATGGCTGAAGGCATGTCTGATTTCACATTAGATTTTGATTTCTGTGAACATTGCTTATATGGTAAACAGAATCGAGTAAGATTCTCATCTGGTGTTGTAAGAGCTAAAGGAATCTTAGAGTTAATACACAGTGATGTTTTTGGACCTGTGCCTGTTCCATCACTTGGTAAATAAATCTGTGTATTATGTTTCATTTATAGATGATTTCTCAAGGAAAACTTGGATTTATTTCCTGCGTAAGAAATCTGAGGTTTTTAATAGATTCAAAGAATTTAAGGCTCTTGTAGAGAATCAAACTGAGAAGAAAATAAAAGTACTCAGAACAGATAACGGTGGAGAATTCTGTGAAAGTGAATTTGAGGAGTTCTGTAAAACGTGTGGAATAGCAAGGCAAAAGACTACTCCATACACACCTCAACAGAATGGGGTTGCTGAAAGGATGAACAGGACATTGATGGAAAAGGCAAGGAGTATGCTCAGTGGTGCAGGGCTAACACAACAATTCTGGGCAGAAGCTGTTGACACTACGTGTTACCTAGTGAATAGGACACCCACATCAGCGTTGGTTGACAAGACACCTCATGAGGTTTGGACTGGTAAGAAACCCTCTCTCTCTCATCTCAGAGTGTTTGGGTGTGATGCTTTTGTACATGTTCCAAAGGAGAAAAGGAGCAAGTTGGATAATAAAGCGGAAAATGTATCTTCATTGGTTACAAGGATGGAGTGAAAGGTTACAAGCTGTGGAACCCAGTAAAAAGGCAAACAGTTTACAGTCGAGATGTGATCTTCAGAGAAGTTGAAAGCACTTCCAAGATTGAGGATGTACCAAAGGAAAAGGATTCAGAGAAGCTACACTTTGATATCAAGGATGAAAGAAGTGACTCTTTTGAGGAACCAGATTCGTCTGAATCAGATGAGGAGGCAGAATCGTCTGAATCAGATGAAGAGGCGGATCCACAGACTCCGGTATTGAGGAGATCTGACCGAGAAAGAAGGCAAGTTGAAAGGTACAGTCCCCCTGATTTTCGTTCTAATTTTGTGTTATCTATTACTGATGATGATCCTAGAACTGCTAAAGAGGCAATGGATTCAGAAGATAGTAAACTATGGAAGAAGGCCATGATAGAAGAAATGGATGCCTTGGACAAAAATGAGGCATGGGATCTGGTTGAGTTGCCAGAAGGAAGAAAGCCTATTGGAAGCAAATGGGTATTCAAGAAGAAGTTAAATGCAGCAGGTAAAGTGGAGAAGTACAAGGCTCGACTAGTAGCGAAAGGTTACTCCCAAATTGAGGGCATCGATTTTGGTGAGATTTTTTCACCTGTTGCAAAATTGACTTCTATTAGATTTCTGCTATCTATTTCTGCTGCTTTTGACCTTGAAGTAGAACAGATGGATGTAAAGACGGCTTTCCTACATGGAAATCTAAATGAAGAGATCTATATGAAGCAACCAGAACGGTTTGTGATGAAAGGAAGAAAGGAGCTTGTCTGTAAGCTGAAAAAATCTCTCTACGGATTGAAACAATCTCCCAGAATGTGGTATCAAAAATTTGATACTTATATACTGGGACTTGGTTTCTCAAGAAGCAAAGCTGATCACTGTGTTTATTTTAAGCTAACAGGTGATCATTTTATATATGTAATATTGTATGTTGATGATATGTTGCTAATTGGAAACAACAAGGAAATCATCAAGGATGTCAAGATTCAGCTGTCATCTGAATTTGACATGAAAGATCTTGGTGCTGCAAATTTCATTTTGGGCATGGAAATAAAAAGAGATCGTGAAAACAGGAAACTCTGGTTAAATCAGAAGAAATATGTTGAAACGATATTGAAGAGATTTAATATGCAGGAAAGCAAACCAGTGAAGGTGCCCATTCCTGTAGGTGTAAGGTTATCTGCAGAACAGTGTCCCACGACACAAGAAGAGGTAGAGGACATGTCTCATGTTCCCTATGCTAGTGCAGTTGGCAGTCTGATGTATGCCATGGTCTGTACTAGACCAGATATAGCCCATGCAGTGGGAGTTTTGAGTAGATACATGTCAAAACCAGGAAAGGAACATTGGACTGCAGTAAAGAGGGTCTTCAGGTATTTGCGTGGCACTACAGATTCTGCAATCTGCTACCAAGGAAGACCCGGTCTAAACAGAGAGATAGATATACAAGGATTTGTTGATGCTGACTGGGCTGGAGATCTTGATCACAGAAGATCTACAAGTGGCTACGTTTTTAATCTATTTGGAGGAGCAATCAGTTGGATGAGTAGAAGACAAGTTGTAGTTGCACTCTCAACTACAGAAGCTGAATACATGGCAGCTACCCATGCAAGTAAGGAAGCTGTATGGTTGCAAAGATTGTGTTCAGGTATTGGTTTTGTTCAGAATGCAGTAAAAATTGGCTGTGATAGCTCAAGTGCAATATTTCTGGCAAAGAACCCTGCTTATCACTCGAGGACAAAGCACATTGATGTGCAGTACCATTTCGTCAGAGACATGGTTGAACAAAACAAAGTGTTGCTAGAGAAGGTTGACACTTTGGTAAATGTTGCAGACTCTTTGACAAAGTCTGTGAATACTCAGAAGTTCTCTTGGTGTAAAGAGAACATGGGCATTGTTGCCCTGAATTGTTGAAGTCATAAATTTCTCCTGTATGTGAAGAGAACAACAAGTGGGAGAATGTTGGGTATGTTATATCTCTTCACATGGTCGCTGCGTGTACAACACGATCCCTACGGCGCGTCTGGAGGGGGGGGTAGCCCGACAGGGCCCACCCCCTTCGTTTCGGACCGTTAGGTTCCGAAACGACACGGAGGGGGCCGTTGGGCCCCCGGAGTCCGCGAGGCCCCCGGAGTCCGCGCGGAGCGCAAAATTTTTTGGGTTGCTTTTTGCTTTTTCGCAATTTTTGACCCATTGTACTCTATCTAATCCCGGTAAAAGGGATTAGGGTTGTAACCTAATTTCGGGTAAACGAATTAGGGTTTTAGATGCTGCGGAATACCATTTATTGTACTGTACATGGTTAAATAAAACATATAATGAAAAAGGAGCTATGCGGCTCTAAGTTTTGCTGGTTTTTTCCCGGTTAAGGGTTTCCAGGTGAAAATCTCTGTGTAGTGTGTGTGCCATTGTGTATTTTCTGTTAATGCTTAAGAATCGATATAAGTTTGTACTTCACTGTTAAGGTTTAAAACTTACAGATGGATCTGTTATCACCTAAATTGTAGTTACCCCTATGGATAGATCCAGTCATGGATGGCAATAGGGAAGGGCAACTCAAAAGGTGCAACCACGATCACCTCGACCTCCAATATATGGTTGTCACGCCAGTCGAGGCAACCTTCGCTTTATGTTATCTAGCCCAGACAACAAAGGGGGAGACCCGATCTACTCCCGACAGGAGAGATCAAAACCAAGACACCAAATCAGGGTATTTCCAAGTGAAGTTAGGTGTATGGTTTATCCTAGACCTAAAGATGAAGTCACAAGCCAAGTGGGGGGTTCAATAAGTATAGCTTTGGTTCATAGTTGATGTGAGAGTGACTTATAATGTTTGAAGTGAGATCTAGGATGAGTGTACTAGTTCAATGTTTGAAAATCCACTGCCTTGGGAACTGTGTCCAATGCAGGGTTGTTTAGGGGTCAGATTGGGGCTAACTAGTACATGAGACAAGCTTGACCATGGTTCATGATGTCTTCAAAGGTATAGTTTACCATGCATAGGTCAAACCACAAGTCAATCCAACAATCTAGGAAAGTTGAATTATCTTGGAGAGAAACCAGTGCCTTGGGAATTGGGAAGTGGAGTCAAAGTGGGGTTGACTTATGGTTTAGGACTCCTACAACATGAGACAAGTGGGCAATAGAGATCTTGATGGTTGAATGTGTCTAGATCTAGGTTTGACCCAAGTGGACCACAATCCCTTAAAACAAGGAATGCTATCCCCAAGGCAAGATTTGACAAAGTGATAGTCTAGACCTAAGTTTTGAATTATTCCGGTTTCAGATCTGCAATAATCTCAAGTACCCAGTTCCTAGAAGTGAGTGAACTCACTTCTCCAAGGTGGTGCGACTTTACCCAAGGAGGCTGAAAGTAGGGTTTAGGTGGGTCAAGACAAGTCGGATGGCACCCAAATTTTAGATCCGGGTAGATCAGTCAAGTAGGGATATGGATCTATAGTTTCACGGTAATCCGATGGCTAGATCTTACTAGATCTGAGTTTAAGTGTTCCAAGTGGTCCAAAGTGGGGTTTAAATCCCTTGAAATGTGGAATAGGGCCCACAAGGTGAATTTCAGAAAAGTGACAACCTGGGTGTATGTTATTTGATGTGTAGATGTCAAATCAAGTGGAATCTCAAACACCCACCACCTAGATCTAGGTCAACTTGCTCAACTAGTGAAGTGCGCCTTGCTTGGGAGAAGCTAAGTTGGCCTGGGAAGGGGATCAAACGGAAGCCAATCCTCACCAAACTATAGATCCGGGATGCCTTGGATGCTATAGAGGTGGGTTTTCAGTATTATGCCCAACAACCCACTAGATCTAAGTAGATCTGAGAAAATGTAAAATGGGGGTTTTAAGATATTTAGGGTTTCAACAATTTATGAGCTATGTCAATGGATTGGATAAAGGAAAGAGAAACAAACCTGTGGATCTTACCTGGGTAACCTTGTAGATGCCTTGATGATGATGATCTATGCAAACCCGATCAATTTGAGAAGCTTTGAGGTAGTTTCTATGCAAGTCGATTTGGTCCAAGAAGCCAATGCGCCCTCTCTCCTGCACAACAAACGTCAACAATATCAGATTTGATGCATCAAGAGATAAGACTAATGCCACAAAAGAAGTAACAGAAAGATAGCATAGATCACAATGATGCTAATGATAACCCCCTGATACAAGCGAATGCCAAGAAAGTCGATTTGAAGAAGCCTTGCAAAATCGCCCTTGTTGAAGTCGCCCTCCTGTAGACAAACAATGATTTCCAAAAAAGATAGATCTTGCCACAATTTCCAAATGCTAGGTTGCAATAGACTTTCCAATCACCATCTAAGAACACCAGATGCAAAGGAGACCACAAGAATTTCCACAAGAATATTTTTCTATACCAATAATCCAAGAGCCAAAGACCCCTTACAATGAGAGGCTCTCTCCTTTAAGTAGGAAGGAGAGGCACCAAAACCCTAACCACTTTTTGAATGAGTGGTTAAGATTAAAAGATACAAATGTCTAATCAATGGTTGAGATGAGCTCAACAACATAATACATGGATCACACATAAAATATAATATAAGTGGACAAAATCGCCCTAGAAGAGGGGAATCCCACCAAATCATGATGATGAAATATCATAAGAGGCTTATGGTGGGTCCAAGGGGTAATTTTATCCCTCCTTGGTCAATCCCCATAGCACAATAACTAATAAATAATCATGAATGTACCAAATCGTGCCTCCATAGTGAAGTCGTGGTCCTCAAAAGACCTCAAAAATCCACAGAAAGTGCCATAAGTGATGGATGCGGGCCCCGATGAAGCTGAAACTGCTGGAGAAGGTGTGGAAGACCCCGATCTATCATCACTGATCATCCCATGCCATAACTTTGCCTCAGTAGCCCAAATCGATTTTCTCAATAGCCATTTCTACCAATCCTGAAATGCCTCGGGAAGCGTGAAACTGCCCCAAACAGCCTCATGGAGTGATGGCACTGTCAAGGTGAGGGCACCAATGTGTCCGGAAGGGGGGTAATATGGTAAAAACAAGTGGCTGGACCACCCCCTCCATCATCAGCGCCCTAGGTCAACCGGATAAAAGTCATCTCTGCTCCGACAAGGCCTCCAACAGACCAAAACTGCACTGGGACAGCCTACTGAGGCTCAATCATCACTGTAAGTGCCCTGAACTGAAAACAAACTGTCCCATTGGACTCAGAAGGTCCAAATCTGTCCAAGATGTGTACTCATACACCATATGAGTCTCTGCATGATCAAAATAAATATCCAATATACCGGAACAAGGCCAATAATAATGCGCTGTACATATACAAACACTGCTGTAACCCCATAATCATCATCATAACCCTATAGCTGCTGCATAGAATCATCCTGTATGTGTACATAGACCATATATCATCTATCCATATCATCATAAGGTCTAACATCTCATGTCCCATGGTCCTCCATGGTCAAACTAGGTCCAACCAAGACCAAATATAACTCAGTCCATCATCCAAGGCTGCTGAAAAGTATCAAGGTCAATACATGCTTTACAACTTATTCAAATAGCATTTATAACACATAATGATCATAACTGGCGATCTACATCCAAATATATAGTGTCGTTAATTATTATTATTACTCAGACTAGACTTTCAGGATCATACTCACTTCATAGTTGTGATCAATTTGCTAGTGAAGGGTGAAGGCTAAATTAACTTGGCTAGGCTAAGGGATGACTCAACTGTCTTGACTTTGTGACACTTTGGCAAGGGAAAGGGAACACACCATAGTATATACTGAATGAGCAATAACACAGG
Organism: Larix kaempferi; assembly: GCA_027924585.1. NCBI lineage: Eukaryota > Viridiplantae > Streptophyta > Pinopsida > Pinales > Pinaceae > Larix > Larix kaempferi. Next base: position 5,886,545 of record BSBM01000182.1, on the reverse strand, counting down.
GAATGGCGGTGTCTCACAAATGGATGAGTTGTTTAAAGAGGGTTTATTCACCTTCACAGATGCGCACAATCCATAATACAAATAAGGCCAGCAGTTGTTTAGATATAGCATTTAAGTTCCATTGCTTTTGGGCCTGAAGTTTCCATAGCCTTGATCTATGTGTGTTTACAAACACATTGCATAGATTTACATTTTTCTTTTAGGCTTTCTGCTGCAGGTGTGTTTTTAAGGCACTTGTTTACCTGCGCACTTCTAGGTGTGTCATGGACAGCTTGTTTACCTAGGTATTTATTTTCCACAAGATATAACATTTTATTTTTATGGCCATTTTCATTTGGCACGCCTTTCATTCATGTGTGTTTAGAAACACATTGCATGAATGGGCTTTTCATACAAGATATAGCATTTCATTTTCCAGATTTTGTATTGATGGCAGCACTAAAAGTTTCAGGTTTAGCCAACACAACTTTAGTGACTAGGGGGAATTCCAAGGAACTCCAACTCACCATAGGTAAGTTTTGTCACCAACTCAGAGCCGAGACACAATAAACAAGGAAGCTCATCCAATACAGAGGCTACAGTGGGGAAAAGTCCTCCATGTCACTAGTCAAGTAGTAAGTCAGGGTGATAATCTAAAAGGTAGGCCATGGATGGATGAAGACAATGAAATAATGGAGCCAACACTAGCAAGCCATGTTATGGTGGAATGATCACCTCTATTCTCCCTAAGGAGGGTATGTACCAATGAGTATGAATAGTGAACTTCTAAGTCTGAGTAGGGACAGTATAATATATATAATAGATCAACCAGGTCCATATATCTATATGATCGCCAGATCATGACACTAAGTGCTAAGACATGCTATAAGAATAAGTATAAAAGCAATCTAACCATAACACCATGATATACCTGCTGAGTCATATACCTGAATGCTCATCAACCTGTACCATCCTCTGTCCTCTGAAACTGCTGCTGTAACTCTGGGCACTACTGACTGCTCTGTACCAATGGTATAATGGCTACATCGGTCATCTCTCTGAGTGTCCTGAAACTCAGACATGGCATGGGGAATACAACTACTGTCCACAATCTGATAGTGATCCAATATAGATGCTCATCTCAGCATCTCAAATGTAGGGGAACTGGCTGAATAGTGTGCTGGCATCAGAAAAATAATGTATGGTAGCCCGGCTACTATATATGTGATAACAGGCTCATCTACACCATCCAGCTCTAAAAAGTTTGAGGGAGATTGTGACAGGAGTACTTGAGTTCAGCACTGAGCACACCGATGTGTGTAAGGGGTGTGCTCTCGGGAAGTACGTCAAGACAGTATTTCCCAAGAGCGATACCATAGCTACAGGAGCTCTTGATTTGATTCATTCTGACCTTTGTGGTCCGATGTCCACCACATCACTGAAAGGATACAAGTACTATGTGTCTTTCATTGATGACTATTCCAGGAAGACTTGGATCTACTTCTTGAAGAGCAAAGAGTCTAAAGAAGTTTTGCTGAAGTTTCAAGAGTTCAAGGCTCTTGTAGAAAAACAGACAAAAAGGAAGATTAAGATCTTCAAATCAAATAATGCGGGAGAGTACACCTCCAATGAGTTCAATAAGTTCTACACTCGGGAAGGCATCAAGAGGCAGTTGACTATACCTTATACACCTCAACAGAATGGGGTGGCTGAGAGGAAGAACGGGGCCATTGTTGGAGCTACGAGATCCATGTTGCATGATCAGGGATTGCCATTTTTCCTTTGGGCTGAAGCATGCAACACTGCAGCCTACATTCAGAACAGGAGCCCTCATAAGGCTTTAGGGGACAGGATCCTCGAGGAGGCCTTCTCTGGGAAGAAACCCGAGGCTGGGCACTTCAGGATTTTTGAATGCCTCACCTACTCTCATGTTCCTTCGGAGAAAAGGACGAAACTAGAAACCACCACAGAAAGAGGAATTCCGGTTGGGTATGATGAGACTTCAAAGGCATATCGCATTTACATTCCTACTCTCAAAAAGATTGTTGTGAGGCGAGATGTGAAGTTCGAGGAGGATCGAGCCTTCCGAAAGTTATGTGATTCAGAGAAGGGAAAGCAGCAGATTGCTACATCCCTACATGACACAGGACAGAGTACTACTCAGCAGTCTGTTGCCAACTATATTGTACAATAGTTGAACCTCCATTGAGCCGCCAGTGTTTGAACGTGATCAATGTTCACTTCCAGAGTATCAGGGGTTCAGTTTGTGGTGACTAGCCAGTTTTATTTTTCTGTTGAAATGACCATGGCCCCAAGGGATTTGTAATAAGTGTGCCAGTAGGGTTTTGAGTGGCTCGGTTACCCGTGACTTGACTATCAACTAAGGCATTCCAGGGAGTCTTTTGCCCTTGTCAATTATGCTTTGCCTATAGCCGAGTAATAATCAACGAGGTTTTCTCCCGCTTCCTCCAAAGCTAGAATGCCCGATTTTGAAAGTTTGAGCCTTGGGGGGTTATTAGAGTCCAACTGATGTATATAAGCCTTCTAGACACCATGTATATGTTAGATGGTCATTTCCTAGGTCCCTTGTCCATTTAAAACAATGTCCGAAAAAATGTTACCGGACGCGTTGGACAGGTTTTATTTTTTATTATTTTGTTATTATTTTTCCAAATATTTAATTGGAAAAATTCAATTTGTAATATGTGAGTCGTTTGGGGGTGGTTTCAAGTGATTGGAGGCTTAATTCCTAAGCCAATAATCTCAGTTAAACCCCAAACCCACTTATCCTAAGTTTCGGACAGTCATTTAGCCACTTAATTAATATTTTCTCAAAAAATCAATAAAAGAGAAATTATTAATTAAAATAATCAGAAATTATTATTTTGGAGATAATCCAAATTGAATAAATAAACAAGCTAAATGACATGGCATGAGGCATTTAAGAAGATACCAATCAACTCCAATCAGCTCCAGTTGACTATCCAGTCACCACAGATCACTCTCAATCAGGAAATTCGCCCTCCCTTATGAGGATTCACGAATTGGTCATGTGGCAAGAAATAAATGGTTTGGTGGTTAAGCATTGATTGAATGGTAGGCGCCTCCCTCAATTTGAGGCCTCGTCACCAACATATCTCCAACAAACTTGAGATCATCATCACTCCAACTCAAAGCTTGGTCCCCTTCAAGAGCTCACGCATTCCCTCATTAGCTCACGTCAATCCTACTTGGATGCTCACGATTGGAGTGGAGTTACCAATGTGTTAGATTTTCATCATTTAATTCAATAGATCTAGGATCTTAACTGAACGAATAACATGTACAGCATATCAAGCATAAGAGACAAGAGACAAAACATTTCACTGGGGAAAACCAAGAAGGTGAAAACCCCGCAACTTCCTCAGAGATAGAATAAGCACCAATACAAGGATCACAATGATCAAACCCAAGAGATAGATATCTTCAGCAGCATACTCCTCCACTTGTGCACATTCCTCCTCTCTCTCACTAATGCGAAGTGAGTGAATAATAGAATGTGTAAAATGAGAGAGACACACTCTATATTTATACACTAACTTGACTTTCCTTTTAACTCTAACTAGGTCAGCCCCAACTTAACCACTTAACATAATGCTAACTGGGTCGACCCCACTAGGGTGGTCTAGTAACCCTTTGACCCACATGACTCATACAGGGCCGACCCCATAAAGGTGGTCTAATAACCCATCAAGTATAAGTTACGACACTTACAATATAACTTGCGACACATGCAAGTACAACTGTCAACACTTCTAATCGGAGGAATAATACATCTCCGTTGGGGATACAATAAAGTACAAATACAATATACAAGTGAATATCTTCCGAAGTTACAAATACATCAACACTCCCTCTTAACTAGGAAGGTATTCTCTTGACACAAGTCATCAATACATATAGGCACAAGTCTTCAATTCTGGAGTTGGATCATCGCCACTGGATCACGGAGCATCATCATCATCATCACTGCTGCTATACCCGTTATCTCGATCACTAGGCTATCTCTGAATTCTTCTCGTCATAGGAAGTTCTACAGAGCCAGCCCTTTTTCATGTTGGGTGTAGGCCCACCTCCTGCAGGTCTTCATCAACACTAGCCATACTGTGGAATCCTCAGGACTTATTACATGCGTCACAATGCCTCGAAAGAGTATCCCAGGATCCTTTATTTGCCGAAACACGACCGGCAAGATCTCCCAGGTCAACTTACATGTGACCCCCACCACAAAACCTCAACAGAGTATCCCAGGATCCTTTATGTGTCGAAGCACGACCGGCAAGATCTCCCAAGGCAATATTGCATGTGGTCACCACAAAACCTCGAAAGAGTATCCCAGGATCCTTTATGTGCCGAAGTACGACTGGAAAGATCTCCCAAGGCAAGCAATATTACATGTGGTCATGGAAAAACCTCGAAAGAGCATCCCAGGACTGATTACGAGCACATAGTTCAACCTATCGGATCTCCCAGGGCAATATTATATGCCATAGGACAAAACCTCGAAAGAGTATCCCAGGATCCTTTATGTGCCACAGCACGACCGGCAAGATCTCCCAGGACAATATTACATGTCCTCCCAGAGCAAAACCTCGAAAGAGTATCCCAGGATCCTTTATGTGCCGAAGCACGACCGAAAAGATCTCCCAGGTCAATTTACATGCTCATCTGCACAACCTGTCCACGACCATAAAGTATCAACCTGATACTCACCATACATCATCCTGATGTACATCATCACATGATCATCATGATCATCATCATAGCATCGTCCTGGTGCATATCATCCAGAGTATCATCTTGATACTCATCACACATGATCATCCTGATCATCGTCACTGCATCATCCTGATGAATATCATCCAGAGTATCATCCTGATACTCATCACAAATGATCATCCTGATCATCGTCACTGCATCGTCCTGATGCATATCATCTAGAGTATCATCCCGATACTCATCACACATGATCATCCTGATCATCGTCACTGCATCGTCCTGATGCATATCAAATACATGATCCAACTGATCATACACAGCATCCACCTGATGCATATACAAATGCATGATCCAACTGATCATACAAAGCATCCAACTGATGCATATACAAATACATGATCCAACTGCTCATACAAAGCATCCATCTGATGCATATACAAAGCAGTAACTGGAGCATCGTCCTGATGCTCATCACACAGCGCTTACATCCACAGTCATGGGAAGGATCCTCCTATCACCATGCTTCGAATGGCTCCTGCAAATGTGTCCCATCACTTCTTCCTCGAAGTATCTTCAATCTAAAGAACACCAAGCCTCTCTCTGAAGTACTCAAACGTCACTCTGGCTAGTGGTTTCGTCAACACATCTGCAACCTGCTCATCCGTCGCAACATACAGGAGCTTCACTGCTCTTCTCTGCACCATATCCCTGATATAGTGATATTTGATCTCGATGTGCTTCGACCTGTCATGGAACACCGGGTTCTCTGACAACTTCACACAACTCTGGTTGTCACAATAGATACAGGTAGCATCCAACGGGAGATCAATTAACTCAGACAGTAGCTTCCTCAGCCATACTACCTCACAACTAGCTGAACAAGTTGCGACATACTCTGCTTCGGTTGTACTCAGTGCTACGCGGCACTGCTTCTTGCTAAACCAAGAGATCACACCTGATCCCATACTGAAGCAGCACCCCGAAGTGCTCTCCCTATCTGCAGCACTGCCTGCCCAATCTGAATCAACATAACCCTCCAGATTAAACTTTTGATTCGCATCATACTTGAGCCCATAATCAACCGTACCCTTCTGGTACCTCAGAATATGCTTCACAGCAATCAAGTGAACATGTCTAGGATCCGTCAGGAACTGGCTCAATGTGTTCACCGCAAAGCAAATATCTAGTCTCGTGTTCGTCAGGTACATAAAGGACCCAATCATCCAACGAAACACCGTGACATCAACCGGCTCAGATGAGGCATCACACAGAAGCTTCAGGTTTGATGCCATAGGTGTGGCCATGGCCTTGCAGTCCATCATCCCGAACCGCTTCAGTATCTCTACTGCATACTTCCCTTGTCCAAGGAAGATCCCATCTGCACTCTGCCACACCTCCATGCCTAGAAAGTAATGCATCATACCCAAGTCCTTCATCTCGAACTCGACAGTAAGCTTCCTCTTCGTGTCGGCAATCAACCTATCCTCACATGTAACAAACAGGTCATCCACATACAATAGTAGTATCACTGGATTGCCTTCCTCAACCTTGTAGTAAAGGTTGGAATCCGCCTTACTCTTGGTAAAGCCCAAACTGGATAAAAAGCTGTCTATCCTACCATACCAAGTCCAAGGAGCTTGCTTCAAACCATACAAGGCTTTCTTCAATCTGCACACATATGACTCCCTGTCATGTGTCTCAAAACCGAGTGGCTGCTCCACATACACTTCCTCTTCGGCTACACCATTCAAGAAAGTTGTCTTGACATCCATCTGGTGTATCTTCCACTTCATCACTTGCTTTATATTTCTCTATGCTACCATCTGCAGCATGCTTGATCTTATAGATCCACTTGGAAGTCACAACAGACTTCCCTTCTAGTCTTGGGACCACATCCCAGACATCATTCTTCATGATCAACTGGTACTCCTCGATCATGGCATCCTTTCATTACTTCATCCTAGATCCTGGGAACTTCAGATTCTTCAATATCTTCAATAGATAGTTTTCTTGAACTTCGTTGCTGGAACAAATGTTGTTGTCCTTGTAGGTGATTGTACACGATCTTTCCTACAAGTCAAATTCAATTGCATGATTAGAAACTTCTCATAGTTTTCAAAACAAAATCTTACACATAAAAATATATGTCATACAGTCATGCAATTATCTTAGCCAATGCTTCAATACAACATTTATCCATATCCCGTAACTTTCTAGATGCCTTCCATCTCTACTAGAACATTTGTTAAGAGTGTGCACAACTCCTAACCTATGTTGCACAAGTTTCTGGCACGCGGATACGTGGGGTACGTGGACACGAGTATCCGGTACGGCTAGAAGCTTCGCCCAAATTTACAGGAGACGTCAAGTTGGGAGCGGCAATAATATAATATATTAAATTTTAATATATATTAAAAACATAAATTTAATAAATTATAAGTTTAATTTTTAACTTTTTGCCTATTTTAAAAGTTAACTATAATGGTCAAAGATCAAATAAATTTATAAATTATAATTTAGATTGTCAATTAAAATTATAATTTAAATTATGTATGACAAATTTATTAATATTTCTTAAATGATTCAAAGAATCAAATGACAATCTTAAAGACAAAAATGAAAAAAACCACACAAATCATATTGATACATAAATTAGTATATCATTGATATGCTATGCGGCATGCCTATATCCTTGATAGTAGAAAAAGAAATGCTTTGAAATCCGTAAGCTAAATAGTAAAATAGTAAAATACCAAAAATAAAAGGAAAAAAATAAAAAATAAAAATTAACAATGAAGTATGAACCATTTAGAAACGAGTTTAATAACCATTTAGAATTTTTAATTTTATACCTGTATCCAAATCGTAGTAGCTCTTTGAACTTGAATATCCTGGGCAAATGCCGGATTAAAGCCATCCCACTGCTGAATTGAAGGCCAAAGCTATCCGAACTAAATCTCCTGGGCGAATGTACCAACACAATTGTTGGGCGAATGCACTTAGCAATGGAAACCAAAACTCTTTGAGATGACTGACTCACCAATGGAAACCGAAACCCAACTCAGAAATGGAAACCAGCAATGGAAACTGAGTCTTGGAAATGCAGAGTAGACTAAAAAACGCGGGCTCACTCAACAATCAGACTCCTCAGAAATGGACTCACTCGACAATGCACTCGGCTCACTCAGTGATGGACTCACTCAACGATGGCGCCTTTCCTTATTTCACGTGAATTTGTTTTAGGCTTTTAGATTATAGTTTGGGTCAGTGGAGTGCGAGCGTTGAGAGGCCCCCTAATGGATCGGGAGCTTCCACAAGCTCCCAATCACAAGTACCTTAAGGAACTCGTATCGGGAGCTGCCATTTACCTTCTGCGAAGTACCCGAAAAGCTCCCAAGTACCCGATGAAGTTCCCGGCTCTTTTGGAGCATTTCGTACCAACTCCAAAGCTCCCAGGTACGTGGGAACGCGGGGTATGCCCTTTCTAAGGGTAGGGAGCGGTACCCATGCAACATAGCTCCTAACATGTTAGCAAAGAGGTTTCATTCTAGATAAGTAGCAATGGAATGTTGTACAGTACCATAGGCCACTTACCCATTACTTGCATATTAGTAGTATCTTGTTCATTAATGCAACTTTTCTAATATGCATAATACACAACCTAAATCTAGGAACATAAGTATGTACATGAATGAACAACATCATTTAAGTAATGAAATGATAATTCAAATACTTATCTTTGTTTAGTTGTAGGGTGGACTCCCTCTCAATCTTTGCTTCCTTGCGGGAACTACTGGAGTGTGCTCCCTCTTGATCTTTGCTTCCTTGATTATCTGTCCTTGAACTTATATCCATCCTGGACCACTATGCACGCTTAAGTGTGCACTAGTGTCATCATTGTGTCATCCTCAAGATCTCATACATAACCATACATATATTAGTATAATCTCAATAAGGTCAAAACATTATGATCCTAAATACTCTTAAATATGTATGGTCATGATCATTTCATACATAGGTAATAAGCGTTAGTATTCAAGGTTTCGGGGAAGACTTCTTTTACTCATGCATATTCTTATTTGACCATAGGACTCTTCTGGTTAGTCATATCATCAATCAAAGTAAGAAACATAATATGCATAAACCCTTGATTACTTAAACTTCTAACTTTCATTATCATTCATACAAAAGTATAATATCCTAACACAAGGTAGGATTCTAACTTGATATAGAAAAAACATACCTGGAATATCATGTTAGCTAGTTATGTCTAACATACCCAAACAATGTCTTCTTGTTCTCTTCAATTACTTGTGCTTAGTAACCTGCATAACTCATAAGTTAACCATTGTAGAACCAAAATTATACATACCTCGTAAGTAGAGCTTCTATGCGATCCATGACTATGGATGAGTCTTTGTCTTCATGTCACCATGGTCATATGTTCTTGAACTAGAACTTTCTTGATGTACCTTTCATGTTAGCGGACAACATCAACCTCATACAACACCACAATGCATTAGTACAATCATAAGTGTCATAACCCTAATCAATGAATGTCTTCTATCATGCATTCATACTTTTACTAGGGTGATAAGACAAGTCTAAAATTAATCAAGATTGTATTAACCTCAATAATATGAAGACAAACATATCATAAACTTAATCATGAACAGATTTCAAAACATACTTGTATTTCCTCAAGTCATACCTGTTGAGATTTCTTGTAGTCTTCTTATGTAAGGCCTTAGCCTCATCTCCCTCTGAAACTGGAACTTCTTCACTTATGTAGGTGTCCAATTCATTCTCTTCTAGGATTAAGACAATCCTCTTTGATTTGCTGAAGCTGGATCTGGAGCTGGATTAGGGTTTGTCAGAGAAACCCTAAAATTCAAACTTTGAATTTCAAACTTCTGATTGGATGAAAAGATATGCCTTGCTGAGCTGATCAAGCTGGTATACTTCAATTTTGAAATCTCCAAAATTTGACCCCTCAAAATTGCCTTTGAAACTTTTGGATCTTCTGGACAGGATCCCGAACTAAGGTTTGATAAAGCCCAGTCTTCTGCCCATCCAAAAGGTTCGATCTTGTGTTCTAAACTTTGATTTTTCTGAGGAGATTCTAGCCGTGGTCACAGATTTCAAAAATTCCAACTTTTGTAGAAGCCCTAATTTTCCACCTTTCCGATCAAAATCCCGAACTAGGGTTTGATCAAGCTCGGCCTTCTGCCCAACCAAAAAAATCGATCTTGGTCTCTAAATTTCAATTTTGATGAGGAGCATTCAGTCGTGGACTCCGATTCCAAAAATTCCAACTTTCTCCGAAGCCCTAAATTCCCGCAGCAGTGACAAGCCAAGAATGAAGGTGCTAAGAATCCAATTCTGTTTTGACAGAAATATGCACCTGATTGTTTCTGGTGCATCTCTGAAATTACAAATCCACAGGGTCTGAAACTTCGGCCTATGGTAGCCTGACTTGTCATCTTTCCAACCCCACAGGTCTGACCTCAATTGGATTCTCTGAGAAAAAGTTATGCGAAGTGTTGCAACGTGACCTGTTTATGGGATAAAACAGGAGAGCAAACTTGTACGGCGTGCCACGTGTCACTAGTTCAACTTTGGCCTCTGAAAAGCGGACCTGTGAAAGTACAATCCGTGCTCTTACTGTCACTTTTTACATAATTTCATTTGGAGCTTCCTAGCCCAAGTTGTGACCTTTTTGCCTAGTTCACCTGTTTATGACTGAGATCTGGAAGAGGCACAAACCCTAGATTGTACAGGTCATAAAACAGAAAGTACAGCGAATTAGATGTTGTGCTTCGGACACAAGGTACATGGGGATGTTATCTACAACCTATAGAAGTTTCAGAACCTGAACCTTCGCAAAAATGGATTTATAGCGAAAGTGCCACAATGACTGGTTTTTGTTATATCAAGCCCTAGCTTCCAATTTGTTGCAAGTGCAACAAGTCTCATAAATGCCATACCATGCCTTCCTTCAGGCTAGCTCTGATACCATGTTAGATTTTCATCATTTAATTCAATAGATCTAGGATCTTAACTGAACGAATAACATGTACAGCATATCAAGCATAAGAGACAAGAGACAAGAGACACAAAACATTTCACCGAGGAAAACCAAGGAGGTGAAAAACCCCGCAACTTTCTCAGAGATAGAATAAGCACCAATACAAGGATCACAATGATCAAACCCAGGAGATAGATATCTTCAGCAGCATACTCCTCCACTTGTGCGCACTCCTCCTCTCTCTCACTAATGCGAAGTGAGTGAATAATAGAATGTGTAAAATGAGAGAGACACACTCTCTATTTATACACTAACTTGACTTGCCTTTTAACTCTAACTAGGTCGGCCCCAACTTAACCACTTAACATAATGCTGACTGGGACGACCCCACTAGGGTGGTTTAATAACCCTTTGACCCACATGACTCATACAGGGTCGACCCCATCAAGGTGGTCTAATAACCCATCAAGTATAAGTTACGACACTTACAATATAACTTGGGACACATGCAAGTACAACTGTCGACACTTCCAATCGGAGGAATAATACATCTCCGTTGGGGATACAATAAAGTACAAATACAATATACAAGTGAATATCTTCCGAAGTTACAAATACATCAACACAATGGAGGAGTGGGGGCGCCTTGCCAAGGTGGAGGCCACCTCCCCACTCATCATTACTCTCAACTACCAAGAACTCGAGTTGTCTAGTGAGTCATGCTCTCCAAGCTTGGATTTGATTGAAATTCGACTTCACTTGATTGGGAGTTTGTCTCTTCTCATGCCAATTCGAATTAGGCTTGGTGCTTCTTAGTTTTTGTATAAAGAGAGGCCCTTTGGGCTCTCTTATGAGGGAATTTTGGATGTAAGATTACTCTGCCCTTTTTTGTAAGAGCTCATAGCATTTGCTATCATTGGAATAAAAAGTGACTTTGGAGGTCTACATGGTGTGCCCTAGTTTTTCATGAGGAATGCTTCACATATGATAAGGTGAAATTGTTCATTTACATTACTTCTATTGTCTATGCTTGATCATTCTTAGCTTAGAAGTCTTTCTTAAGTCCATAGGATGAGCATTTGAAGGTACAATTTGTTCATTGATGTTGGGTTTTATGTGATTTAGAAGTGCAAACTGTAGTCGGTAATACTTATGTGCTTCTTGTCCCATTTTATTTCACATAGTAAGTTTGATCTAGTGTTTTCTATGAGTGTTGTATTTGTGCAGATCTTCAATGGTAAAGTGGAGTTTGAGCTCGGTTGTCTCTCCCTCCTCTTCATCAAATTTTTCTGACAAACTTGTGCATTTCAGGACTCTCCAAGGATCGATTTGGTGCTTCAAACTGAGCTTGAGAAGCTTGCTATATTTTCCATCCTTTAAATTAAAATCAAATCTTGTTACTGGTTACCTTTTGAGAAGCCCTAAGTCTCCAAGACTCCTTTGGCTTCTTAACCTTCTAGCCTTGTTTGGCTTGCCCTACTTTCTTCTCCTTTCTTCTCTTCGTTCTAGTCTCCTCCTCCTCTAGCTTTCGTTTCCTTCCTTCTTCCTTTAGCTTCCTCTCCTAGCTTTCGTTTTTAGTCTCCTACCCTTGCTCTCGTCTTCCCTAGATCTTATTTTCCTTATCTCTCGTCTCCCTCTTCTAAGACCTTCCCTTCGTTTTAGGTCTTCCTTCTCCTCTTCGTTTTAGTCCATCTCCTTTGCTTTCATCCTACCTTACTCCTTCCTCTTCCTCCTTTCGTTGATCCCTTCTTGCTCTCGTCTTACCTTCCTCTACTTCTTCTTTTGTCCTTCTCATCCTTTTGCTCTCCCTTTCGTTTTTGCCTTCTTCACTTGCCTTCCCTTCTTTGATCTCCTTTTCACTCTCACTTTGTTTAAGTTCTAGTTTAGTTTCTAAGTTAAAGTTTTAGATCTCAATCTTGTTTCATTTGATTAGTTTGAATTAATTCTCATTCTTAGATCTTAGTTCTTTTACAAAAGTTAGCATTTTAGGATTGCATCTTAGTTCATTCTAGTTTGGATCTAGTTGCTTTTGGTAGTTGCATTAGATCTTAGATTAGTTTCAAGTTTGGATTTGTTTTGACTAATGATTAATGGGTGCATGAGTTGATTGTTTTGTTGTAGGTGTTGAAGAGAAAAAACAAAACCAAGAAGAAGATCAAAATTGAAGAAGAAGTGCAAACATTCAAGAAGAAGATCAAACCAAGAAAAAGTGCAAAAAACAAGAAGAAGTGTGAAACCAAGAGTTGCAAAACCAAACAAGACTTTAAACACTCTCCTTTTTGTAAAAGCTCTTAAGAGATTCCTAAAGTCTTCTTCTACTTCTTCATTTTCATTTTCAAAGGTTGAAATCCTTAAAAAGTCTGTAACTCATAATAAGAAAAGCAAGTGGGATTTAAGACTCCCACACCCAACTTCCCCATTTGGGGAAGTTTGTAGTGTCTTGTCTCCTTGATTTGTTTCATGCTTAGTTTAGTTCTCTTTTTGCAAGTAGAAACACTAATTGCTTAGTTTTCCATTTTGCACTTAGATCACTAATTGTTAGCTTAGTTTCTCTTTTTCGCAAGTAGAAATACTAATTTGCTAGTTTAGATCTCTCTTGTTTTCTTAGATCACTAATTGCTAGTTAGTCTTTCCATTTCGCAATAGAATACTAATTGCTAGTTAGTCTTTCATTTTTTGCATATTTGAGCTATCTTGTTGTGTGTCTTTTATTTAATTGCTAGTTATTTAATTGCTACAATACTAATTGCTAGTTATTCAATCTCTTAAAAGGAACACAAAGTCTCTTGAACTTGTCATAAGACAAGTCAAGAGCACTCCTGTCGGAGAGCATTGTTGCATTTGCATTTGCATATAGATTAGATAAGACTCTTGAATCTCACCATAAGGTGGATCAAGAGCACTCTCTGTCGGAGAGCTTGTCTTTTGTGCTCTATTTAAAACTTCCACAACTCACTTTCCCCTTTAAAATTGGAATTTATTCGTTTCTCCATACCGCATATGCTCTAGCCAACCTTGAAAAAGGTTGGAATACTCAGAAACGATATTGGTTGCTTAATCTCTCAAATTTAAACCATAATAAAATCTTCACCCCATAACCAACGAATCCGGCGTTGAGCGATACAATACTCGAAAGTGGGCAAATTCCAAGTGGGGACGTCGGGCAGCCACGTTCAGACTTTAGTTGTTGGTTAGCTAATGAACGCCTAGCTAGAGAACTGGGTGGTCCGTCATGTCTTCGAACGGATCCATTTAGAGTATTTCCCGGACAGATTTCCAGTACCTTGCGTATCGGTTGGAAATTCCCTAGCCATAATAATCAAGATCACCACTAAAATACACAATAAAATTTACCAAGAACAATTACAAAACGATCTCACGAACACATTTTGAGACTTGTATTTTCAGCATCCCAAGCACTTTTTTGACTCCATTTGGCACTGGTCTTGAAACTTTTATGCATCACCTTAATTTGGACCATTTGTCCTCCATATTTGCTTAAAGTCATTATTATTCTGTGGATGCTTTAATTTCCAGTCATCATATATTGTGTATCATCTTGTGTTTTGCAATTGCAACATGGATTGCTTAATTTTTATTGTGTTCATCAAAAAACTCCTAAACAACACCCATTCACACCATTCACCCAAAAATATTTTAAAAACACGAAGCCTTAGACAACTCTTTGTTAGGGACAACCGCCCTTGGCTTCGTTAGGAGTTTGCCTAAACGGAGGAGTTGGGATTCAGGTGACAATACCTAGCTCATTGCTTGCCCCCAAGGCCACACCTTTCCCACTTGTAGTGAGGAAACAACTTTCGAAAGATTTCTGTTGTTGATGTGCATCTCGACGGACAACACAGTCAACAGGGTCCCAAGTGTCTGGAGTGACAGACGCACAAGATACGGTTTCCACGGGCACAGGAGCAGGAACTGGCACAGGATCTCAGATTGGTGATCAACTGAGATCAGGGTCCTAGATTACAGGTTCTCAAGCTATAGGATCAACGGCTACAGGCACCTCTACTGGAGGTACTCACTCACATACAGGATATTGGGACGAGGATGAGGAGTTCTCCTCTCAGGATGTCACTTCAGAAAAGAGAAAGCCCAAGTGGTTTCAGGATACCTTGAAGGACGCTCAGGCAATAGGAACCCCCAAGAAAGATGTGAGAGAAAGAAAGGTTCCACAAGGATTCTACAGTTACTTAGCTCTAGTAAGCAGTATCAGTGAGTCAGAACCATCCTCATATGAACAAGTAGCAAGCAAGCAGGCCTAGAGAGATGCCATGTTGGAAGAGTATGCTTCTGTCATGAAGAATGATGTCTGGGAAGTGGTACCCAGACCAGAAGGAAAATCAGTAGTGAGCTCCAGATGGCTCTATAAGATTAAGTATGCAGCAGATGGAAGCATTGAGAAATACAAAGCCAGGTTTGTAGCTAGAGGGTTCTCACAAATAGAGGGAGTTCACTATGAGGAGACGTTTGCTCCTATGGCCAGGTATTCTTCCATCAGGACAGTGATTTCAGTTTCAGCAAAAATGGGATGGAAGATTCATCAGATGGATGTCAAGACATCTTTCCTCAATGGACTCATAGAGGAGGAGGTTTACATTGAGCAGCCTGAAGGCTTCGAGGTACTTGAGAGAGTGTCTCATGTATGCAGATTGAAGAAAGCTCTATATGGCCTAAAACAGGCACTTAGAGCTTGGTATTCTAGGATAGATACCTATTTGTAGCATCTAGGGTTTCAGAAGAGTGAAGCAGATCCAAATATCTACTTCATCGTAGTGAAAGGGGATCCACTCATCCTTGTGCTTTATGTAGATGACTTGTTTATTACAGGGGCGGAAAAACTTATCAGTGATTGCAAGACAGACCTTGCATCTGAGTTTGAGATGAAGGATATAGGACTGATGCATTACTTCCTAGGGATGGAAGTCTGGCAGGGGGATGGGCATATCTTTCTCAGTCAGGGCAAGTATGCAATGGACATTCTGAAGAGATTTCAGATGCAGGATTGCAAGCCTATGACTACCCCTATGACGACCAACTGGAAGAAGCAAGTGGCTTCTGAGGGTAAGTTGGCCGATTCCACTAAGTATCGACAGCTCATTAGTTCCTTGATGTATATGGTCAACATCGGACCAGATTTGAGCTTTGCAGTCAACACCTTGAGTCAATACATGGTAGAACCCAAAGATGTGCACTGGGTGGCAGCAAAGCATGTTTTGAGATACATCAGTGGAACAGCAGAGTATGGACTTAATTATGTGAGGCAGGGAGAAGTCCAACTTGTAGGGTTCACAGATTCAGACTGGGCAGGGAATGCAGGTGACTAGAAAAGCACCTTTGTTGTTGCTTCAACTTAGGTTCAGCAGTTGTGTCATGGTTCAGCAGGAAGCAGAAGTCCGTTGCATTGAGCTCTGCTGAGGCAGAATATATGGCGACTAGCTTAGCCAGTTGTGAAGCCATCTGGCTTCGCAAGATGTTGGTAAGTCTATTTGATCAGCAGTTGGAGCCTACAGTGATTCACTGTGACAATCAGAGTTGCATCAAACTCTCTGAGAATCCAGTGTTTCATGATCGATCCAAACACATTGAGATCAGATATCACTTCATTCGTGATCATGTTCAGAAGGGAGCAGTTGAGCTCCAGTACATTTCCACAGATGAGCAGGTTGCAGACATTCTGACAAAGTCCTTGATGAAAAAATAGGTTTGAGTACTTCAGGGAGAAGATGGGAGTGGTACAGAATCCTTTCCTGGTTAAGAGGGAGTGTTAAAATAGTAACCAGGAAAATGTTTTGCATGCTAGGGTTTACATGCATGCATGCAAAAGTGAGTTTTGCATGCACCGGCTTTTAGATTTTTGGTAAACCTAATTTTCCAGTGAGATGTTATAAGGAGACAGAAGGGGTCTGTCTCATTTATCGAGATGATTGATCTAAGATAGATCAATTGAGAGGAGGACAACTTTCCTAAGAGAAGGAGGGCGCATTCCCAAAGAAGGAGGAAGCTCGTACCGCATCCGGTTGAGCGATTGAGTGTTTGTAACTTGCAAAGTATCTTCGTCTCAGTGATTGAGGAAGATCAATGATGATCAGAGCTCAAATCTGCTAAGATCTGATTTAGCACGAGTCATTCTTTGTTTGAGGGAGGGCGCACTTGTGCATGCATAAGAGGACGTTTTTAGCAGCAGGCTTCTTCAGTTGCAGAGCAGATCAGAGCAGAGGATAGAGAGAGACAGATCAGGCAGAGGTGCTTGCAGGGATACTCAGATCCAGTTTTCCAATTAGGGCACATTCTTCCAGTGCATGCATCAGCTGGATGCATGCAAATTCTAGAATTTGCATGAGTTACTTCTGAGGTAACCCTGTATTGTACTTGTCTCTTTTCTTATATGCTCTAGGCTCGAGAAAGAAGATAGCCCCACAAATTGCTGGTTTTTCCCGAAAGGGTTCCAAGGTATATCAGTTGTTATGTGTATGATTGCATGTGTGTTAAAGTGGTAAAGAGATCTAGTTGTTAAGTTTATGTTTGTATGAGTATTTACTTACATTGAGACTCAAACTGCTTGAGATCTCAGGGCGATCCAGAGGGAGTAGTGATCTCTGGATCTAATATTTACACCGTGGGGTGCAAAAAATTGTGTGTTCTGTTAGGAATTTGGCGCTCGAATTGCCTGAAATATCTCCCATGAAAACCCTAAACGCGAGTTGGATGCTAAACTCTCAAAATGATGTGTAAATAGATCCCCCTCTATGGTGTATTACATCGAAGTCAATCAGTTCGTGTTTGACTGAGTAGCCGAGTAGAGTATCTATGTGAATCTGTTTGTATGCATGCTGAGCGTGAGTGTGAGAGGGTTGATTTGTATGTTGATTTATTCGTGTTGAGTGCGAGTGTAAGAAGCTCTATTCATATGCGTGATGAGTACTAGAGCCGATTTGTATGCATGCTGTGTGAGAGAGCCTAGCGTCGAGCATTGTGTTCATGTGCATGCTGAGTAGAGTCGAGGGTAGAGGCGGCCTCAAAAAATGGCGCAGGCAGCTACAAATTCAAGACTCCAGAGGTATTGACCGAGCTTCAACGACGATCCTGAATAATTTCTAAGATTTGACTTTTTTTTAATTTATTGTTTAAGTTTTTATCTCATAGGATTTGAATAATTTTTAAGTTTTTATCTCATAGGATTTGAATAATTTTTAAGTTTTTATCTCATAGGATTTGAATAATTTTTAAGTTTTGATTTTTTTAAATTTATTAATTAAGTTTTTAACACATACGATCATATTGAACGGTTAGTCATATAGATCATGCATTAAGTGTGATTTGTGTTTATTAAACTAACCTACTCATTAATTAATATTTTGTGATTGAATTCAATTTTCTTGAATATCTTAAATGTTTTAGTAATACTAATTATTAATTTTACTATGGCTCATGTGGAAGGATTTAGAAAAATGATCAAAATCTATATAACTCATTAACTCGGAAAATTCAAAGTAGACTGTAGAACTCAGAGTTCTACGGAGTTCTACTTATAATTCAATTCAAGTTTAATTATGGTTTTAATTATATTTTTAATTTTTTAAATATATATTATTGTCGCTCCCAACCTGTCGTTTCCTATAAATTTGGGAGAAACTTCTAGCCATATCGGACACCCGTACCCACGTTCCCAGCATTTCCACGTTCCGGAAACTCGTGCAACATAGGGGGATTCCCTAGGATAGGATTGCTAGGCTATGGCAATAAAGGCACAGTGTAATTTGAAGAGTTATCCTTAGCAAAACATTAGGTATTTTCATAGTATAGAATCATAGATGAATAAAGAGGGTAATGGGAGGACCATGAAGACTAGTGCCAATCCCCAAGGAAAAATGGAGTCAAATGAGGCTAGTCCAAGAAAGAAAATTAGGACTGCAGCATGAAGGGTTAGGGAAATTAGGACTGCATGCATATGCCACAAATAAACCCCAACATGCTGAAAAATGAATGTAGGAATTTGCTAGGATGTCCCAAGAATAGTACCACATCGAAACAATGCTAACTAGGGTGTGACTTATGCAATGAATTATTAGAAAGCAACAACTCTAGAAAGATCTTAGAAGCAATGTAATATAATCATGCATAAATCATCAAACGAATGGAGGAGTCGTTTCTCTCACAACCCTTCCAATGGGGCAAAGTTTGTCCTTCAATTGGCCCTAATTAACAAGTTCTAGTTATTCTACAATTCACTAACAACATTTAAAAATAAGAACAAAGATGCCACATTTTGAATGGAAAAGAAAACCTTACACTTCAAGTTGCACCATGAAAGATATGTCCATTAAGCTCCAAAAAAGAGAAAACCTCGAAGGATTAAGACTTAGATGCATTCATGAGCAAGAATCTAAAAAGCTTATGTCTGAGTTGCATGAAGGATTATGTGGGGGACATTACGTAGCAAAAACTATAGCCCACAAAATCCTAAGAGCAAGGTATTCTTGGTCATCAATTTTTTTAGATGTCCATATATTTGTCATAGCATGCAATCCATGTCAGTTGTTCATAAGGAAACAAAAGTTAGTAGCTCTACTTTTATAGCCAGTCTTAGTTGAGGCACCCTTCCAACAATGGGGCCTTGACTTCATCGAAAAGTTTAAGGAAAATTCAAGTAATGGATATACATGGATCCTTACAACTACTGATTATTTCACAAAATGGGTGGAGGCCATTCCCACTAAAAAGGCCACTGATAAGATAGACATGGAATTCCTAGAAGATAGGATAATCACGAGATTTAGTGTGCCAAACAAAATCACTATTGATAATGCCATAGCCTTCAGTTCAACAAAATTCTCTACTTTCTATTTCAAGTACGACATTGTACTGTCCCATTCCTCCAACTACTATCCCCAAAGAAATGGTCTTGTTGAATCTAGTAACAAGAACTCAGCTAATAGAACTCAATTAGGTTAGGAGTGTTTCCGTCGGATACACACCTCGGGAAAAGGTTAGCTTGGCATAAATCTTCAAGCCATTGGGTGCGTCCTTAGGGGCAAGTCTCGAGTTGAGATACTGTCACTCAACACTCAACTCCTCCGTCTAGGCCAACTTCTAGCAAAGCCAAGGGGGGTAGTCCCTATTAAAATAACTAAGGCTTTTAAGGGTGATTTAGTTATTGAGATGAAGGTTAAATTATCTAGGAGTTTAGAAACAAAATTACTGAACTAGAGATTGCAAACATAAATTAATCGACATCATAAAGCAAATTAATCCATCTAACACATTGATTCACTTGATTGAAAAAATGTACGATTTCTTGCAGATATACCAGCACCAAATGGAATCACAAAAAAGAAGTGGAGTGTTGTTGTGTCGTGAAAGTGTTGCAGTTGTCGCGTTGGTCAGTTTTAGTTATTATTGGATGCGTGAATTAGGGAATGGGTTAATTCTTGGTTTGGCCCAAAGGCAGTCTAGTTCTTCGAACTGGGCGCTTATTGCAATAGTATCAAGTGTCCAACGGAGCGAGGCATAACCTGCTTAAAGCAGCCCCCTGACTCTATGATATGTTCAATGCAACCTCCCGAGTTCTTTGAAACAAACTACTTTTGGATTTCCCTATTAATCTTGTCACTTAGCTCCCTTTCTAGTGTGATCGGCTGGTGGAACAAACTGCAGAGATCCAGAGCTAAGCCTTAGTTCGTTTTAACAAAGTAAATTGAAATTATTATTAAAAGGCTGAGAATCTCTTTTCACCTATCGGGGCCAAAGCCCTTTCAATTTACTTCGAGAATACATAGCCTAATTACGTTAAGATTGAACAACAAAATTGTAAAAGGTAAATTTATTAACGACTGAGAATCTCTTTTCCCTTTCGGTACTTCGGAATGCACAACCGGTTTTAATTTTTAAGTTTGTTAATTGTGAAAGCAAAGTACGAGATTGTGAAAAGAAAAATTGCAAAAATAAAATTGTTTTCTAATTACTACACTATGAGTCTCTTTTCCCTTACAGTACTTCGGGAGAGCACAGTGGGTTAGTATTCTTTTACAATAGGCCAAAAAAATAGAAAAAGTAAAGCAGTTAATCTATTCTAAGAACTAGCAAAAGAAAACTAAGCTAAAAAAAATCCAAACACACAAGACTGATACGGGCTCCCCCTGGGGGGTAGTGGGGGGTTTGTGGGCTCTGTGTAGCCCACTTGGGGGGTTTGTTGTTCATTATTTTAAATGTCTGTAAATTGTCATTTAATTTGTGACTACCTAAGTCTGAAATCTGGGTTATGCTGGGGGTTTGGATGGCTTTTCTAAGCCTGTTTTTCATCATTCATCCCACAGCCAACTACCATGTGCTGGGAAAACTCGATATAGGGAAGGACCTCTTCATGACAACTTCAAACACCAGCACACAGATCTGCATCAGGACTGTCCAAAGTTGCTGCAATTTTATCATTCAAAACTTGTCATTTTGGTTGAGACTAATGGTATTATCCTCACACTCAGATCTGATACCAAACACCGCAACACAGGGCCTGCAATCTGGTTCCTATATGCGCCCCTTTTAGAATCAATCTCTGGCAAAAATTATTAAACTTCATGTGGATTTCCCTTTATGTAGGAAAGCGGTCTTGATTGAGAACATGTCTAGGCCTACTTGGCATTATTCGACTGTAATGCAACAGGATTGCTTGAAATTTTTTGACTTAAAACAGGATTGCTTGACTGCACTAAATTAGGATCAATTGATTGCACTTCCTTGGGAAGGCTTGATGCAGATGGATGTTTTCCATCTTTGCTGCTGCTCACTCCCACTTGTCTGAGGCTCTAATTGCCATTTCCAACCACAGTACAGGGTCATGTTCATAACTGAGAACTGCTGCATATTTACTTTATCAAACAAATCTGCTAGAGAAACATTTCCGGATTTATATAAAAGTGAGGATCAATCCATTTAATTAGCTGGAAAAACGACCTTTCTGTTTATAGTCTTCAAGTCTGCCTTATACATAGGTCAAAACTTGATAATAGCCTAGCAGACCGATCATGGATTTGGTGGAAGAGGAACTGTCTTTTGATCTCCTCGTAAGCCTGTTAACAAGAAACTGCTGCCATAAAAGGCCTTGGAGGGTGCCAAATTCTGGTCTGAAAATGATTTTACTTGCAGGTTCAAAAGACTGCCTGCTCTGGACTTAAAACAGCAAACAAATTATGGCCAAAATTCTCCATTAATTACTCAATGTTTTATTGTGTCACCTTCAAGGCAGATTGGCCCATAGTACACAGTCAAAATCAAGTCAGGAGTGCTAGGATGCCCTCCATGTGAATTAAAATGTGTTATCAAACTATGCCACACAAATCATCTAGGGCATCATCATCCTTCTAAAAATCCGAATAATCAAGAACCCTAGGCGCCAAATTTCCAACATTATGCAATCCCCAACTGAAACATGTGATAAAAATACACGTGGACACCCATGTAAAATGGGTGGTAACAAATTTCATGCGCTGGGAACCCATCAACTTAGGGTCTAAGTGTTAATAATTGCTCTTTGGCATGATTATTAGATGAAAGGGTGCTTTGCCATGGTTTTCTAAGGTTTGATCTTATATGATGATGTATTCATTAAGATGGAGCACCCTATCACTTTGATGTTATATTACCTATAGTTTGCAACCTAGAATGATTGGCAATATTCTCTTTGAAAGCACTTTATACATATTGACTCTTTTCATATGGTTGAAACTTGAAACATGATAATTTATGTTTGTTGGGGTTTGAAGCCTCCTAGTTGGAAAGCTCAATGGGTATTTCAAATGATACTCCATTATACATTCAGCAGTGCAGCATTAATTGCAATATATCTTGGGATAGACATCATCTGATTTAAAATGTTCAGATTAAACAGTGTATATCCCAAGATATATTGCAATTAATGTTACACTGCAGTGTGCTTATTGATTGCCATGTTCTAATGTTAGAGAGTGGCAGTGTATGAGCCACGAGCTAGGAGATGATAACATGATGATTTGCAGTGGAAGGAGGACCTCGAGAATGGTAATGTATGGAGGTGATTTAATGGATCTGGCCAATATTAGTGCAAGAACGAAGTTCCGCATTGCTTATAGGATGAGGAAGCACCAACACATCTTAAACCCAAACAAAGATTTTTTCCCTCTGATATTCTTCAGATGAATCCAGTTTACTCGTTTGTTGAAGGGTGGGAAAGGCAGCTGGTCTGGGATTTAGCTGGTCAATTTTTTTCATTTTAGGATATCGAATGTAGAGAGGGTTTAAACTTTAATCTAAAGATCTCACGGATCTACAAATTGAGAAAACTATTATGAAGAAAATTATATAGAATTATACCTAAACATATCATGGGTGTTCTAATCAGTATGCATAATCACAGATTTAAATAGCACAGATGGCCTAAAGTGGAATTTTTTGGAGAGAAACACAGAGAGGGGCGGGGAATTGCAACCAAAATAAAGACATAATTTGACAGAGATCCCAACAGACTGAAAATTGTATAATTTTTGCCTGAAATATATTTACAAGAAAGCATCAGCCCAAGTGGAGTAGCAAATTACCTGGTTATATCTTCCACCGCAATGCAAATACCGACGGGAAGCTTCGCAAACGTGAAGTTATCGTGAAATATTATTCGCCATGTTTAACTCAAATGTCCACTCAGAATTTAGAGACGTGTCTAAAACAATGCGTATTTTTATATTCAACAGTGTAAATCCTTTCATGCAATTTTAAATTCCAAAAGGACAAACATATAAATGTTGTAGTGGGTAAGTGACGTGGATGATGACATGTGTTTAAGTATTTATGAAAATTTAACAATTTTATTGATATTTTTTATATTTTGAAAATAATAGAAATAAAATGTGAAGATTAGTACGGTTTTATTAATATATTTGAATGTAATGAAAATAAAATGTAAATGTTAGGCTGCTTTTAGTAAGCTAAAAACACATAAAAAGTAATTAAGTATTTAAGATTTAAAAGTGTATGAGGGTTGATTTTTCAAAGTCAATGGAGGATAATTGAAGTCGACTTGATGAGTTAAATGGTTGAATAAATCTAATATATAATTTTCAATAAAGATTTATAAATTACATAATTCATTTACTTATTATATAGTTAATCTATAGAGGTTTAAGAAGAGCATTACTTTACAATAATTGAATTTGGATGGAGTAATAATTATTCATTCAAACTACCCAAGCTGTATTTACCATTATGAGTTATAAAGTTCATTCTTTGTAAATACCCATGTACCAAATTATGATGAATAAAATCTTTGTAGTATTTTTTCTTCTTCTTAACATTAATTTTATTTTCATTTCAAATTTTAATTTTAAACTTTTTAGAAATATAAAATTTAATATTATCAATATTATCAAATTGTTTCTTCTTATATTTTAATAATTGAACCTAGTCTTAAAATCTCTAATATTATTTCTTTTGAACAATGGTAGAAGCAATAACACTAAGCTTATCCTCTAAACATTGCTTAATTTCACTAATATTAAAATTAAAGATGAGAGAAAGAAGCATTATTACTTAATAGTTAATACCAATATGACAATTAATGTTCATGGACCATTATTTATTATGTTTCATTTTATCAATAACCTGTTTAGAACTTAATCACATTGCTACAAAGTTTAAGAGTAATAGCTATTTGTTCCAATATTTTTCTAACTTGGTTCTAAATACAATGTTGAAAGCATTTCTAACATCAACAAAATAACAAATGGGGTCATTTTTTTTATCTTTATAGTCCTCAACCATAACTTTAAGCAAATAAGGTGATAATAAGATTTTTGAAATCAAATTATTTTTTTGTGATGCTAAATTTTTCTATTATATCAACTTGTGATGATAGAGATAGAAAAATTGGTAGGCCCCATGGGAAACTTGACATAAGTAAAATAAGAATTTACAATTTCCTACAATACAGTCCATACTAATAATAACTATGATAATAACATAAGAAGCTATTAATAGTTCTCTTAACAAAAACTATGATAATAACATAAGAAGCTATGATATGAAGTAAACTTAAGAAACCATATCATCCTCGGGGAAATTAACAGGAGGCCCTTCTTTGGCAGTGACATGGTTCTCCACTCCATATTCTTTATTGGTGATAGTCTTGATTAGGAAGTTGAGCTTGTGATTAAGCTTGTCCATTTGAAGTAGTAATTCATCTCTCTCATCATTAGTATCCAGTGGCACCTTGCCAAGAAGAGCCTTGGTAGTCTAATGTAATGCTAAAGTCTTGTACTACTAGTCTCTTGGGAACGAGTATTACCAATATCATCCACTCATGTCCTCATGTCTTGCTCTATCCCCTTGGGCCTAGTGAAATACTCCTCTTCTTTAACCCATTTCTCCACTTGAGAAAATTGATCCCTTATTTTAGGCGGAATTTCCTAGTAATACAAATTATATGCCTCAGTCGCCTCTGCCTATGCTCACGATGACCCCCTCCAGCTACTACCTCTACGAACCCCCTTTCTGTGACCTCTACGCCCCATCTTAACTGCCAAAATAGACTTCCCTCCAAGCAGAAAAGGAAGAGATCCTGAGTCGCCCACCGCTAGAGTCTGCTTGGACCTACCAAAAACCACGACCCAAAGCATGAGGCTAGGACTAGGCAGAAAGCAAGTCGAGAGTTGGATATTTAGAGCCCGAAGGTCGTGAAATAGAAATATCCAAAACCAGAATGAGTCTCGTATTGTATGATGTTGCCTACTCATTTTGCAATCTAGTGCAATCACTTCCCTCAACCTCCAATCCATCCTCTAGTACAAATAACCATGTGTTTTCCAGATCTATGAGAGGGGACAATCCATCTATCCCTCCCACCCACCTCCATTAATCCCCACGAGTAGGGATTATGTCATCTAGATAGCCTGCAACATGAGACACATGAGAATAGTCATTTGTTGGTCACCTCACAAGCTCGATCACCCCATACGAGGGGAAATTAATTTCATTATTACTATTTATCTATTAGTTACTTTTTTTTTCAAGAAACAAGCCAAATAATCTTATTTAAAAAATGTATTCATGGTAATCTTATAATAGGTTAAGTCATTTTTTAATGTACAATTAAAACAATTAAAACTTTTATTTTATTTTTTTAATCTTGCTATAAATTTGATAATATAAAATTTATTTTTTGGTTAAGTCATTTTTTTAATACATAATAAAAACAATTAAAGTGTTTATTCTTTAAAAACAAAACCATTACTATCAATTTGATATTTTAAATTTTGTTTTTTGGAAAGTCTTACTAGTAGTTTGACCATCTTAAATTCATTTAAATTGGAATTATTTTATGAAAAAAATAAATTTTTTTTAAACAAAAATGAGTATAGATTTTATATATAAAAAAAGCTTAGTCTAGCAAGAGATTACAAAAGGCCTAAGAATGCCAAAAAAAAAAAATGCAATATGAACTTGTTGTCCCTTCCCAGTACAAGCAAAAGAAACCAAAAATTGTAGACAAAATACATGTTTTTATTGTTGTTACTACTATTCCTATGGTGTTATATACGCACACATATTGTTTTAACATAAAAATACATTTACATTTCATTTACCAAACAAAAAGGAGGAGAAAGAAGAGAGCTTCATTCCTGTGCATGCTTGACAAGGACCTGGACTAGGAGGTGGACATAGTCTTCCTACATTGCCTTCAGTTCAAATTTCGAGGGAGATTGACAATGGTTGCATTGGGTCATCTTCATATTTTATCTAGATCAATTCTTATGTCTTTAGTTTGCTCCCTTGCTCGCAAAGATTGCTTTGTATATCCTCCATATGTGAGTCCAACATTGAGATGTAGTATAAAACTTGCCTCATCGTTTCCAGCTGCCCCGTCATGTTGTCATACACTTCCCTGAGAATTTGTTTAAAGTCGCTAAACTCATTGTGAATAAAACCCAAGATTTCTCTCAGTTGCTTCATCGGCTTAGGCTTCTCTTTGAAACAATTTTTAGAAAGCCCCCTCTCAACCTTCTATTTGTCTTGATTTGCCAAGTAGAAACGTTAAATTTTGAACCTTGTCACTTGTCTCACTTATCTCACTAGAGGAGTTTGGAAGACCAGAGGAAGAGGAAAAGGTTGTCTGCAGTTTCAAGGTTGCAAGAGCTCTCAAGACCTCGCTTACGAGCGAGGGAGAACTTTCCAGACACCACTGGCAGAGCATAGGGTTGTCTATCATTTCTTCTCGGATACAATGAGATCCCTCATCTACGTTGATCCCCATATCCACTTCCATCATGTCCCACCCACGAAGCGTAAATGCTCCAAGTCCTTTTCATGCGAGGGAATTAAACAACTACCTGAAAGGTTTACCTTCCCTCTTCATGTGCCTTTCTTGTCCCATGTGTTCATGTGCTTTTCCAAAAGCATGGTAGTCCATCATACCCCGTCTTGCCCACCCGTGAAAAGTATTTCATTTAAATTAAAATCATTTAAAGAAATTTTAAAATCATAAATTATGGTAGACAAAGGTGTTTTTGTGGAAGAATGATATCACCTCATTAGACTTTCTTTTATTTTGTTTTTAAATAATGATTTTTATATTTTAATAAATGTAGTTATTAGTTATGGAAAAATGGTTTCTATATTTTTATAAATGTGATTTTCACTTGTTAAAAAAATTTGGTTTTTATATTTTTATAAATGTAATCGTAACTTGAATTAGTAATTAGATTGTAAAAAAAAAAAAAAAAAAAAATTAAAATGGTTTAAAAAAAACAAAAATGTAATATTTTTATTAAAATCTAATTATAACTTTAGAAGTTATTAATTTATGAAAAAACGCTATAGCAAACATTAAAGTTTGCTTTGAAGGGTATACTAATCATAAAACCATAGCATCATATTTAGGGGTCATCACTTAAATTTTGTTTTGAAGAGTATGCTCGTCATAACCATAGCATCGTATTTTAAGGGTCATCACAAATATATCATTTGGATCGTTGTATTTAGGTTTAATGGGTCATTTCATCATTTGGGGAGGTGATGCCAACTTGAAAGGCAATTGGTGTCTCTCCATTTTTTTAAGATCACCTCTAAGAATTTAGTGTTCCTCGCCTTTATGCAATGTTATGGTTTTAGGCAATGTTTATAGTTAAGATTTAGGTAGTGTTTGGCATTATTATAGAATACTTTAACTTAAAGGTAATCGGCTTTGTTGTAATAGTTTTATATGTATAATGATCTTTTTGTTATATTATAGGTTATATGTTTTTTATTATTTGAGCAAAATTTGGTATATATAACTTTGCATCAATTTTGATGCTTTGGTTTTGACGGGATACAGGGACCTGGTTAGGGTTTTGCTTATCGATGGCGTTACCTTAGAAGTTTTCCTGATGGCCGCCGGCGGCCATCATTTTCCTGGTACTGACAGGGGTCCTGGGGCTGTCAGGGATTGGAGGACATGGAGGTTTTTTTGGGTCTCAATCGGCATGCGGGCAGCTGGGCGTGACGGATGGAAACCGTTGATGTTTTGTTTTCAAACTACAGTTTAGGTTTTTGACTACTGTTCTTTCTACTGGCTCTGCTAATCGACAATTTACTGTCGTAATTCCTTATTCAATGGCAAACTATGATGACCTGGTGGATTATTCGTATGTACCGTCGGATGGGGTGTCGAATTGGTCATAGACATTTGGCGTGGTATGGAGTGATGTGGCAAACGATGGAGAGTTGGGGCATGCTGGGTATTCAGCTGGGGAGGCTCGACAGGAGCTTGGTTTCTCTCTGTTCGATTTCTTGACACAGTCTCCGGCTAACATTTTCTTCACGAAACCACTCCCTAGGGTTTCTTTGGCTTCACCTTTGAGGGAGACGGCTGCACCTTTCTGGTCATCGGCATAGGTGGTTCAGGCATTTGACGGAATGGTTGTTGGGGGTGGAGGTAATATCTCTGCGGGTGTTGCGAACCCTGAAGTGGTCGACCCATTAAGCACTCCGACGGACCCATTGTTTTCTGGTCAGAGAGTTGAGGGACCCTTGGAAGGCCCTGGAACGACATGTTTGGAGGCTCATGAACAGCGGGGGTATGCCAGTCCACTTGTGGGCTCGGGCACTAGTTTTGATGAGTGGGGAGGCTGCTCTTCTGAAGACAATAACAATCCCGTTAAACGAGGACGGAAACGTTGGTTAAAATTGAGTCGAACCAAGTATAACTATGCCCTTGGTGAAGATGTAGAGTGGCACCAACTTCTTAAGATGACCAACATCACATTGGTTGGGAAGGAATTAGGTCGGTCTTTCTCCTTGCGCACCATTGAGGAATGGGTGGCTGAAAATTGGACAAAACAAATGGGGTTTTCCCCTGAGGTGGTGGAGCTGACCCGAAACTAGTTTGCCTTCAATTTTCAAAATAAGGAACATGCACAGAGGGTTCTCAGTCGTAACTGGAGTTGGGATCACTGCCCTGTTATGCTGAAACCCTGGCACCCGATGTTCGATGCTAGCCGTGAAAGGCTGGACTTGGTTCCCATTTGGGTTCGTCTTCCTGGTTTACCACTTCATTATTGGTCGGAGAGACATTTCAAAGGCATTGGGGACCTTATTGGGACTTATTTGGAGGGGGACTACAGTTTTATACAGTCCCGACAGTGGAAGGTGGCTCGTATTCTGGTAAATTTGAACATCCGGGATGGTCTTGCCGCGGATGTCACCCATAGCTGGGGGCCCTTCACCTATGTGCAGAAGCTTGATTATGAAAATGTACCTTTCAGATGCCGACGTTGCCATGCATATGGACATCCGACTGCCGACTGTAAGTTATCTTTTCGGCGTCGAAATGGAGGTGGTCATTCTAAGTCGAAGGCTGGGGAGGTTCCTCCTCCTAAGGGACACACTTCTTCGGATCTTCCTCATCCTGAGAAGGTGGGAACTGAAAGTGAACAAGGATTGGGTCAAGGAGTGGCGTTGGAGGACGAACTGAACCCTTCTACTGAAGACATTCTTGGCACTGATCTTTCGTCGCATCTTCAACCTTCGGTGGCTCCGGTTGTGGGTATTTCTCCTCCCATCAACTCTCATTCCTTTAATTTTGTTTTAAACAATTTTACATTGGAAAAGATTGATTGGGTGGAGGCTCTAAGTAACCTGAAACTCTCCTCTACTTCTACTCCAGTGAAAACCCCTATTATCGGACTTGCTACTGAACGTATTATGGAGATTCCTGTTGATCCGACTCTACCCCCTAATCCTAACCTACCTCTTGAGGAAGTTCATACTCCCCCCTCCCCTATTGATTCCTCTGATTCGAGTTATTTGCTTCTGTCTCTCACCAAAATTACTCCCGGTGGGTTGGGCGTTGGGGCGGGACAAACTATTAAGGGCCGCAGGAGGAAATCTCATCTTTCAAAGGCTCAGTCCAAGGCTAAACTGGATCTTTTGGAAGGTAAACAGGTGACAATTGACAGGGCACTGAAAGCGGTGCATGCCCAGAAGAAGGGCCGCTAATGAAGGTCATGTCTTTTAACTATCGGGATCTGGCCGGTCCCCATAAAATATCAGCACTGCGAAGAGTGGTATCTCTTGAACACCCGGATATCATTCTTCTTCAATAAACCTTGGGTGATGGTACTTTGGTGAAGTCTTTGCTGGAAATTTGGTTCAGCGGTTGGTTGTTTACTACTTTGGATGCTCGCGGTCGCTCTGGTGGTCTAGCTATTGGCTGGAATGTCAGAACTGTTAAGTTACACAATTTGTGGGGGATGGAATCCGTCCTGGGGATGTCCTGTTCTGCCCTTAATATTGGTGAATCGTTTACTATGGTTAATGTCTATGGCCCCTATATTAACCGCATCCCCTTCTGGGATACTCTTCTCATGAATCCCTTGTTACTGGAGGGGGGTCTATTGATGGGTGGAGATTTTAATTTCTCTTTGGGTCCGTCTGAAGTCTGGGGCACCAAGGCTCGTTTTGATCCTTTGGCTGGGTTTTTCACACATAAACTTGTCACCTGCAATTTGATTGATATTGAACCTACCTTGCTTAAGCCTACTTGGAGGAATAATAGAACTGGAGAATATCGTGTTGCGAAGCGATTGGATATATTCTTGGTCTCAGATTCCTTTGTGGACATGTTCTTCCTCATGAAGCAGTGGGTGGGCTCGGGGGGGTCCTCTGATCATTTTCCCATCTTTATAGAACTCCGCTCAGGTCCTGTCAAACCTGCTGGGTCTCTGAAGTTCAATAAGGTTTGGCTAAATGATGAGTCATTTTCTAATCTGGTCAAACCCTTGTGGATGCCCTGTAATCCTAGGGCTGGGGCTTCGGCTTCTTTCCAATTTACTGCTAATATTAAGAGGATCAAAGGTCCTATCAAGGATTGGGCTCATGAGAAGAGAGTTCGGGAGGATAGGGAACTAAAACAGATTGAGCTGGATCTAGGGTTACTCTATGAATCTGGGACTAGGGGATTGGGAACTGTGGAGGAAAAGGCCTATCTTGTCTCTTTGGAAGGAAGGAGAAACACCTTATTGTTGGAAAAAGAGGAAACTTGGAGGCTGAAAAGCAGGGCGATTTGGCTCGAGGCTAGTGATGAGAATACAAAATTTTTCCATGCTTATGCGAAAGGTAGGAAGGCTACCAATACGATTTGGAGTCTAGAGGACTCAGAGGGGGATCCTCATACCTCCTTTGAGGGCATGGCTCGGGTGGGGGTGGAACATTTCCATAAACTTTTTAAAGCCCCTGTTCAGGCATCGGTTGCAGAAGTTATTAGGATGGCTCAACTTTTTCCCCATTTTTTTAAAGATGAGGATAATCAGGCCCTGATGGATAGTGTTACTAAGGAAGAACTGAAGGGGGTCCTTCAGAGCTTTCAGAAGGACAAAAGTCCGGGTCCGGATGGATGGACCATTGATTTTCTCTTGGCACTTTTTGATTTTTTGGGGGACGATCTTTTACAGCTGGTTGAAGATACTCATATCACAGGACGGATTTCGGCTGCTCTGAATTCTACATTCATTTCTCTCATTCCAAAGACGGATAATCCCACCTATCTTGGAGAATTCAGACCTATTTCCCTATGCAACTGTGTGTATAAGGTGGTGACTAAAATTATAGCTCGAAGGCTTAAAGTTATTTTGTCCAGGCATATCTCTGCTGAACAATTTGGTTTTCTGGAAGGTCGACAAATTCATGAAGTAATCGGTGTGGCACAGGAGGGCCTTTAGCATGAAATCTAGGAAGCTGAAAGGGGTTATTCTTAAGATTGATTTATCGAAGGCTTATGAGAAGGTGAGTTGGCTCTATATCCATTTTCTTCTTACTCATCTGGGATTTGCTGTGGATTTTATCAGGTGGATTATGAGTTGCATTACCACGGTCTCATTTTTTGTTCTCATCAATAGGGCAGCCTCTCCTTTCTTTCACTCCGAGTGGGGGTTGCGTCAAGGGTGCCCCTTGTCACCTTTACTTTTTCTGTTGGTAGCGGAAGGGCTGATCAGGGCCCTCAAAAAATCCTGCAAGGAGGGTACTCTTCATGGTATTCAAGTGGCTCTGGAACTTCATATCACTCATCTTCTTTTTGTGGATGATATTCTCATCTTTTGTACCGGCTCTCAAAGTGATGTTCATGCTCTCCAGGATATTACTCATATTTTTTCTACTGCCACTGGTATGGAGATTAATGAAAGGAAGTCTACTATGTCGGTGCATATGTTAAGAGAAGCTGAGGTTACGGTCATTAGCAGGGTCTTTCCTTACACCTTATCGACTTTGGATGTAGGCATCAATTATCTTGGTTTCCATTTAAAGCCAAATGCTTATACTAAACAGGATTGGCATTGGCTTATTGAGAAACTTCATAAACGCTTGAATGTGTGGAGTCATAAGTGGCTTTTGCGGGCAAGTAGGCTGGTTATAGTGAAATCGGTTCATGAGGCAATACTAGTCTACTGGATGTCTCTCTCTTGGATCCCTAAAGGTACGTTGGAGAAGGCTCATAAATTATGCTTTCGTTTCCTTTGGAGTGGTAAAGGGGATTTTGTCTCCCTGTGGGTTCGGTGGCAGAAGATTGCACTACCTAAGGCTTTGGGTGGTTGGGGACTAAAAAACATCGTCTACTTCTCCAAATCCCTGGCGGCTAAAGGGGTATGGAGGATGTTAAAAACTCAAAGTCTATGGACCAAGTGGTCACACAGAAATACATTTCTCCTGCAACTGTCCTGGATTAGGTTCGGAATCCTATGAAGACCCGTCGTGGAGGTTTGGTCATTTGGAAAGCTATAATTAATTCCTTCTCTGTGATTGGTGACCTATTAACCTGGAACATTGGTAATGGACGACATTTGCGGGTGGGGGAAGACCCCTAGTTTGGGTGTGCCGATCGTCATCACTTATCGGAGGGATTGATCGTCTCCCGTCGAAACCAGGGAATTATTTTTCTATCTCAGCTAGCAGATCCAGTAATGGATAGACCTTGGGTTCAATCCTGGTTGGACGTCAACACTTTGGCACTGTCGGTCGTAGAACATGCGGAATTAAGTTTATATTATCGGGCTCTTGTTCTCTCACAAATCCTTCTCCGGGACAGGGACGATTTACTAGTTTGGGAAGGGGCACCGAATGGCATCTTTTCTCCGAAAAATGGGTATATCAGTCTAAGTTTCTTTGAAAATCCCCGTGATTTGGTTTGGTGGTGGAAGCCACTTTGGAAACTGAAATTCCCCATGAAACAGAGGTTGTTTATGTGGAATATACTTGAAAATACGGTACCTACTTGGGACTTCTTACAGCGTAAGAATCGGGCGGGACCAGGGTGGTGTATATTATGCAAAGATGCTGAGGAGACCTGTTTACACTTATTTATGCATTGTCCCTTCACGACCAATGTATGGGTTGAGTGCTCCTTATTTACCAATTCTCGGTATACCTGGGAAGGAAATTCGATGTTACAAGCTTGGGCTCAGTGGAACACATATCCAATTGGCAAATCGGTAAAATCATTACCATTGATGGTGTGCTGGGGGATATGGTTGGCAAGGAATAATTTTCTATTTTCTGATAAACCATGCACACCTGTTGTTTTTCCTCCCTATGAATGTTTTTCCCCATCCCACAATCCGTTTTTGGCTGGAAACGATTTGGGGAAATCCCATGGCCATCCTGTTTGTAAATCCCATTGTTAAAACGTGTGTATCCATGCCCAATGACTGTGTTTTGTTGTGTGTGTAAAGATTATGTTGGGATATGGGTATGGGTATCCATTGGTTTGGCTTGAGCTTGAGTGCAAGCATCCAGGATTCATATTTAGCTTGATAAACCCAGCTGTGGACTGGCTTGGCTCAAATGAAATGATTAACTAGCTGTGAATGAGCTTGAATGTCCCCTTTTCCTTGTAAGAATCATGCCCAGCTCGGGGGTGGCAGTTGTGTTGAGAGAATTGATGAACACAACTGGCCTATGGTTGGGTGGAACATTGCAGCGACATAGCTAGTTGCTTAGGACCATTTCACCATAAAGATAAGTGTTTCTCTGTCTATGTGTTTTACTTCTGCAATGCATTCATTTGATGATTGTTGATATGTTGTATGCATGAGTAATGTGCGTGGATAGTTTAATTCCGTTGTGCATGTTTGATTTGTTTGCATCTGCACACAAATGTTTTATTCATATGATTCTAATGAGTGGGCTGAGATTATGTGAAAGCCCATAATTTGGCATCATGTTCCCTTCCTCGAATTGGGTCCGCGGGACGGTACATTACAATAGTGGTCTCAATTGCTTTGATTTGAGCCGTGAATATTTCCTTCAACCTCATCTAAACGGGGACCTAAACCAGTCGCAAAGGTAGTAATCTGAAAGACAGCTTGTTCAGTTTCCACAAGCCTGGAATCAACCAAGGGGGATTGTGAGGTTATATGATGGACCATTGTGAGCAAAGCGTCCAATTGAGAGTTCATCCATCACATATGGCTACGCAAGTCATGAATGTCAACTCTAGTATCACACATACCATTAGACAGCTCCTGAAGTTGGCCTTCAATATCAACTAGAGCCAACTTGCCTTCAACATCAACCTGCGAGTTCATATCCGCAAGAAAGGAAAGACCTTCCCACTCTCCTATTTCCCACAAATCCCAAATAATCATAGCAATGAAACCTGATTTGAAAATGTATGCTTGAGTATCCTCTCGCCCAATAGACTCAACATCCAAAGGCCACTCCCTAGGGTGTAGGGGAAAGTGACAAGAAAATCCTCTTCCAAAAACACCATAA
Organism: Larix kaempferi; assembly: GCA_027924585.1. NCBI lineage: Eukaryota > Viridiplantae > Streptophyta > Pinopsida > Pinales > Pinaceae > Larix > Larix kaempferi. The sequence continues at coordinate 5,851,501 of BSBM01000182.1, read as the reverse complement.
CCAGAAAATTCTAGAGCCTAATCTTTCCCCCATCTCTCTCAGGATGACAACTTGTAATGAAATGTAAAGGATAAGTTTATGCCACCTTCATGAAGGCTTTCACACAAGGGAGAAGACAACTTGCATTAAACTTGACCACTTGGTAGTTGGGAACACTAAATGCTGAAAGGAATTGGATAAGGTCCTACTCCATGACCATTTTAAACAATATGAATGGGGTGCTAACATTATGCAATGATAAGGGATAAAAGTGCTAAGGGAAGCCGCCAATGAAGTACTTGTTGACCCCCATTGATAACCAACTTCCCAGTAGAATGACAAGAGGTTGAATTTGCATAATAATCAAGTTGTTTGTTATTTTCCCGCTTCACATGGAATATTTGAAACTCAAGAACATGATGGAGAAGCATATTGATTCGCTTTTGCAATCTATTAAATATCCTATCCTCGAGATCCTTCTTGCTTCTAGTTTTAGCTAGAATTAATAATGAGTCTCCAATAATTACTACAGGTTGAATTCCCTTGGAAACAACATTGATAAGCCCTTGATAGAGAGTATAATGATCAACTTGATTGTTTGTAGCCACTCCAAGGCCCCATCCAAACTTTAAGATTGTATACCCTCCAGGATCTAAAAGGATCCCTCCCATCCAAACTTTAAGATTGTATACCCTCCAGGATCCAAAAGGATCCCTCTCGCACCTACCTCCCCATAATTTACAACATGTGTTATAAGCCATGAGTGTATTAATTAAATAATCCTGATTAATTTTAAATGATTAAGACACCATTCCTGGAACTACCCCATAACTATATTACAAGCTCATGGTTGACAAAGGCTTTGAGCTTTCAAGGACCTGCTTTAGTTTGTGTGACCATTTTTGCAAGTGTGTGAATAGTAAACGAGGATGTTGAGATGGAGTAAGCTTCATAAAAAACTTTTACTTAATTCACGACGCACTAAATATCTAGCAACACTTTTGATTAAGTGGTTTATGAGATGAAACTTAGTTTACATATGGTATCCTTTGTTTCAATTATTTTTTCATTGAATGTGTTTTTGTTGGTTAATTCCATATTGCTATAAAACTATTTTCAAAATGTACACAAATAAATATCGTTGTTAAATTTGATTATTTTCATTAAAAAAAGAAACTTAGAGTTGTCATAGACAATGAAGCGATAACAGGATATCACTTTGAGTTATACCATTTCATGTATTGATTTGGTAAAAACATGTTAGAAATAACATGTTGGTTTTGGCAGGTCTTAGGTAAAAGGATAATTATTCAAGTGATCTCATTTTTAAGTGGATAGGTGTTAGAATAATATCTATTTGTTTGATTCTCTTCTCTTTTGGTATGAGATGGAGGGCTATCTCCACAAATCCTAGATTCTCGTTCGTCATCATTTTTTTACTACAAGTTTTTACAACAATTTTTTATTACAAATTGATTTTTACTGCAGATTTTATTACACCGATAGGTGTTTAGATATTATCTGAGATTTTGGACTTCCTTGAGCGGATCAACAAGATTACCAGGAGTGCAACAAGTGTACAATCCGGATTAATTTCATGGTCGTCGTATCTTGTTATGCTTAAATACAGCTTGATTAAGATTTAAATAAGCTTCAATTAAGTGGTGGTTAAAAAAATGGATATGTTTATTAAATAGTATTTGTTTTATGTTTATATTAATTAGTTTAATGTTTGTATTAATTCATGGCACTTAACTTGTGATCTATCGATGTTCACCAGCCACAAATTAAGTGGTTGTGCTAGTTTTATTAGAAATGGATTTTATTTTATGTAGGTTTTTATAGTTATTCCAATGATGATAACGGTTTGTTAGAGCTACAACCACCCACCATATCGCAATATCCCTTCAATGATAACCAACAACGAAATTGTTCAATCCATTGGTGTGTTTGCGCTCGAAGGTATGTTCTCTAGCCTGCATATAGATGGACAAATCCCCTTCAGATCTTGTTAGCACTAAAATTCACTAATCGAAATTTTCATCTTTAACCCAATCTCATAATTCCACGACGGAGATCACAATATTTCTAAGGAATGACACTGCAAAATATGCATGCAAACTATTGTTCACCTACAACCAAATTGCTATGGTATTTGTGTGAATCTTACTATCTTATCCTTATCCTTATTTTTTTGTGTCAAAACTTGCTATCCTCCCGTCACTTCAATTGCTTAACCTAATTTACAAACCAAATTAATTGTCATTGCTTTATCCCCTTTTCCCATTGGTTTTTCAAAAATCTGCAATAACCTCAAATTTGTGATCCGGTGACCTCTCGCATGTGCTTCTTAGTTATTTGGATTCTCCAGCTTTGCTATTTGGAAACAAATCAAATATATGTAAAAATAAAAATAAAAATAAATTATTTTAAAACTTTGTATTAAGTTTTAAAATAATATTTTATGTTCATTTTTATTAAAAAAAGATTTGCTTTATCTTACCCAAAAGTTTTTATGTTAAGTGGTGTTAAAAACCCATGTGAATCTGCCGACATATTGTCTCCATTAACCATGGACACACCACATCACAAGTGTTAAGGTCCGAATCCAAATGTCAAAACCCGTCAAGTAAGAGTCCAACTATACTTTGCACCACGCGTTGGCATAGCATTGCCATATTGTTTATAATATAAAATGTTATTATTAATCTTGTTTTATGTTAAATGTGGGATATATTCGTACTGTACACAAAAATATATGGCGATGGAAATGACAGATATATACAGTCAAATCGCCTTCGAAGAGCCGTACTGTACACAAAAATATATGCAGGTGTCATCCGATCCAATATATGGCGATGGAGACGACAGATATATACAGTCAAATCGCCTTCGTAGAGCCAAAGTAAACCTTGACATGTGAAGAAAGTTATGGAAGAAGAGGGAAGCAACCACATAAAATAGTTAAATTCGATGATTTTTGGACCATTGAGTGTTATAAGCCACATTAGTCCAAGTTGTTAAGCTCCAAAACAATCAGCTAGTTGTTAACACATAAACAATGTTAATGGTTTCTCCAAAAGATCCATAACATACACTTCTAAGATTTTTGGTGAATTGATAGTAGAACCAATAGAAATGATTGTTGTACCCACACCTAAGGAGTTGATCATTGATGGTCATCGACAAAACAAACAACAAATAATTGTCGTTAGGAGTCCAATGCACATTTTCACAATAGGACAACAATGATCTAGTAGTCTTCAAGTGGCCAAGAAGCAAGGTATTTAGAGTAAGCACGATGAGGATGCTATATTTGAGTTAGCAAACCAAATAGTTGGATTAGCACCTTGGTTTGAGGAACATCTATGACTTCCACCTCCTATAGAAGAAGGCTTTGAGATTGAGAATGAATCTTTTGTGTTTGAAGTCAAAAGCAAAGCTCTAAAGAAATTGACATCTAAGAGAAAACATGATGTAAATACAAATATGGTTGTACAAACATTGGAAGAAGTCGTAATTGATGTTGAAAATACAAACCATCCCACCATAAGATCATCCCATATTGTGTTCATGCAAATGTCCAATGCAACACTATGAGAGATGCATACCAAACTTAAAGCTAACAAAGATAGCTAGCTTCAAAGAGTAGTTGAGCATCCAAAAAGTCTACTAAAAAGGCCACATTCACTAAGGTGGTAGCTTCAATAGGAAATGCACTCATGGATTTGGCCTCATAGCACATTTACAAGCTATAGATATGAACTCACTAATAATATAGTGGATGAATATGACTATTGGGAACCTCCCTAAGGGTATAATGGGGGGTGAAGGGTCCACTAGAGTAATAATAGTTTAGTTATGATGGTCGTTCAATGTAAAGTGGATTAGGTCCAATATGCTTATTATTATTAAATAAGGTTTACTAATAGTAAACATGGAATAAATGTAATGTGGCCTCATTAAAGAAGGTCCACTAGCCCAATGGGTTAGCTAGAGTGGTTGAGTGTTGTGAATCGCAAGCAAGAGGTGACGGGGTCAAGTACCCATGCTAATTTCCTCTATTAATATTGTGAGTCTCACTTGATGATCCTATCGGGGTAGGTTGGAAAAACTGCAGCCAAACAATTTACCTAAGGTACCATCCTTGAAATGAGGGGAAGTGCTTAGAGGACTTGCTGTGATGTGCATTTTATGAAGAAAAATATATAAAAGTCAAAGGTCCACCAAATTGTTAGGAGGCGGTTATGATTAGGGTTTCATATATAACTATAAATACAGATGGAGTCCTCCTCATGGGGCATGTGTGGAATAATATTGTACTTGGAGCTTAGGTCATTGAGTGGTCATCCTACCTTAAGAGTGATCCATAAACAAGGGACTTATAACCCACTCGTTTCACCAACATATTGTAACCTGCACACAAACAACCACAACTTACAATGCAATAATAATCAAGACTATGTAAATATTCTATCATTGAAAACTTTGTCTTCAATGCAACTCCTTTGCACATTGATATTTGTTGAAGCTAGATATATCAAGATGACCAAGGCCTATTATATATGAGCAGTTCCAAGTATTGGAGTATGGATCAAATCCTTATCATATACATATGAAACTAAGAAGTGAGGGGTTGGTTTTGCTCCTTGATTATTGAACATTTATTCCTAGCATATAGAGTTTGTACAATAGATTTGGATAGTTCATAGTGTGTCATTCAACTAGCACTTGGAAAACAGAGCATTGCATAAACCTCATGTTGCAAGTAACCTTGGTAATTAACCTCTACATTTCACAAAAAATGCCATGATCATCTTTATATATCTAATTTCAGTGAATATCAATGTGCAAAGGAGTTGCACAAAAGACAAAGTTCTCAATGAGAGAGTATTTGCAGAGTCCTGATTATTATTGCATTGTCAACTGTGGTTGTTTGAGTGTAGGTTACACCCAATAACAAGCCTTATAATCAATCTTGAATAGTGTTGTACAAAAGTTTGCAACTAGACTTGTAATCTGGATTAGGGGCCTTAGAATCAATTCAAAATATAGAGATATTTGCATAAGATTGAGAGCATAGACCTAATTTAATTCCACATATGGTCCATGTTGGTGAAGCAAGTGGGATATAAGTCCCTCGTTTGTAGGTCACTCTTAAGGTAGAATGACCTCTCAATGACACCAGCTCTAGATACAATATTCTTCCACACATGCCCCATTAGAAGGACTCCATCCTTATTTATAACTATATTTTATGCACGTATATTAAATAATTCGTTAAAGCACAATAAATGAGACAATTACCATAATGTCAAAGGGATTAGACTAATGACTTCAGCTATAGGATAAAACAGTGAAGGTGATGACCTCAAAAGCATATGGGGGATTAGACTATTTCAAATAATGCAAAAAGATTTTGAAGCATAGTAATTCCAAACGATTTGCACCATAAATTGACAACAATGAGAGGATAGGAATTGGTATGGAAGTTACATATCACTCAACTATTAGACTTTCCATTCAACACGTAACCCAACACTACCAAGGAACCTCCAAACTAATCGTATGACCTCGAGGAAAAGGGATAAATGAAGTACTGGGCAACATATGGTCCATACAATCCACATATGGTCTCACTAAGCCCCATGAACTCTAGTTGAATTCACTAATGGATTGGCATAAATTTGATTGTCAAGGGACAAATAGAGTAGCCGATTACACGAGCTGGTCATTTCTTCTAAGGCATGTTGACTTCACATTGCACAACGTTTACCATTGCTCATCAACATTTTCAGCTAGCATTTTTAATAGAACTACATAACAATGTTGGGGACTGCAATATAAGGAATAGTTACAATGATTGGGAATATATGGTGGTCTATGAATGAGGAATTCTAAACAACATAACCATGTTTTTTTTTAAATAACACGATCGGGAATGGAAAGCTTGAACAACAACTATACTTTCCCCACCATTGATTCACCCAAAGCTTAGATTGAATGGGGTATATTAATTAATTGTTTGAGCAAAGGAAATGTCTTTAGGTGGCCAAGGGACATCGAATGTCTCTCTCATTTACTAGCAATCCATTTAGTAACAACAACAAGAATGTGGTAGTAAACTAAAGAATAAAAATGAACTAAATCATTGAACTCACATGATAGTCCACACAATGAGCATAGAATTTACTTGGAACCCAAATAGGAAAACCAACTTCGAATGGTTTCCCAATATCTATCTCAACAATCTTTGGTTACAATGTAGCTCATGGCTATGGTGCATCCTCACCTCCTATCCAACAAAATAAAAATACCTTTTAGAGTCCAGTTACAAGCAAATATAGGAGATCTGGGGGGTAATGGGAAGGCTAAGAGACTAACCTTTTAATGCCCATTCCTCTCTCTTATATTTCCATTTTATTTTTTATTTAATTCTTTGTTTTTCCTCTCTTTTGTCACTTTTAATTTTTATGCTTGCATTGTCCTTTATGTTTTGTCTAACCTTCATTAATTTCCAAAATACACGTGTAGGTACTGAATCTTAAAACAATTTGCTTATTCTTGAGGTGGCTTCAAGGGACATTGAACGCCTCTCTCATTTAATAGCAATTCATTTAGTAACAACTACTAGATTGTAGTAGTAAACAAGAGCATAACAATGAACTAAACCATTAAATTCACATGACAATCCACACAATGAGCATAGAATTTACCTTGGAAACTGATATAGTACTAATTGGCACCCTAGTGACCCTAATGGAATCCTAATGACCCTAACAACATCTGGGTGACCCTAATGGCATTAGAGCCTCCAAAAAAACATCCAACTGTCCCTAATCTAGCTTTGAGTGTCCCTAATCATTGGATAAGCCCCTAATAGATGCTACTGACCTTAAATTTCATAGTTAGGATCAACATAATTGATGGTCATCACCTCAGAAGAAGGGTTTAAGCTCATTCCAACTCATTTCCTCTTAAAAATCACTTAGTTTGGAGCCCCACATGCCTCTGCCTCTATAAAGGTGCATTGCCATGTGCTTCTTGAAGGCCCATATCAGTTAACTCCACAATGGAAGTATGATACGTGGTAATGAAATGAAATTTCCGCGTGGGAACTCCAACATGATCTTGCAATTCCTGTGCAGTGACTTGCAATGTGCTTCTCATGGTTTTGATGTCCTCATCTTTGATTGTTCTCAATTCTTATAACTGCTCCTCCTTTGGAATGCATTCTTCGAAGGTCCCCGGGGGCGACAGATGACATCTTTCAAATGATTCTCCAAACCTATGTGTATACTTTGAAAATTTTCCAATGAAGTAGTAACAACTTTCTGCAACATTACACCAGCCTTCTGACAGTTGTCTAGGGTGGCATAGTATAATTGAATCTCTTCCAAATTCATTTTAGGAAAATTGTGTGGAATTTCAGCATTCTGTCACTACCATGTTGCTATGTATTCAACTTTCTCTTGAATTCCTTGGCTTTAATATCACGTTCTTGGGCTCTTTGAATCACAACCTTGAGTTTTTCCATGGCCTTCTTAACCACATAGAGTTTTTTGTGACTAGCTCTTGCGCGTGGAAGTACTCATGTTGTAGCGCAATAGCACAGACATGGAACTCTAATAGACTCAACTTCTCCTCTCTATATGTCTCCGCTTCAGTTGCTAGTACATCCCTTTCATTCTGTAGACCCTCTATCCATGTCGTCATGGCCAACTTCTCGGCTTTAAGAGTCTCGACTTAAGCCACCAATGTGTCCTTATCTGACTATATATCCTGTGTTAAAATCCCCGAAATCTTCTTTTCTACCTATAGAGCATCATAATCATATTTCAATTCGACCCCTCCTCTCCTTGCTTCTAGGAGACGATATCCCAATAGACTAATTTTTTGTTTGGCTTGTTTCAACTCTCGAGATAACGTTTGTATGTTGTGTTGACTTTCCAGGGTAGTGGCCACATTTTATGAAGCCATAAATTTTAGTGATTGATTAGTATGTTTAAATATGGGAATTTCCTGAGTGATGACCATCTCAGGCTGCATGGGGAGTTTGATCTTCTTATGTGTCCTTTGCACTATTTGTTTCTTCTTTGGGTAAAAAACAAAGGAGCTAAGGTTAGTTGCCGTATCTTCCGTGGATTGGGTGTATGTGGTAATACCAAGTTCTTTCAGAGGGAAATATCTTCCGATAAGCGGAACAAAAAAACTAGGGGCAGGTGTCTCTATGTCCATATCTTATGGTCCAGTATCTTGTATTCCTTCATACTGCTTCTGCTCTTCCTCCACTTTCCTCTAAGCTTCGTCCTGCGCTTTGAACTCTTCTTTTTTGTTCCGTTGAATCTCTTCTTGTTGCTTCCTCTCTTTGCCTTCTCACCAGACCTCCTCTTGTTCCTTCTCTGCTAGTGCTTCTACCTCATCCTTCTTTTGTAATTATGTTCGTTTAGCTTCTGCTTCTTGTTGCTTCTTGGCTTGCGCATCTTATTTTGATTTCTTCGATACTTCCAAATGTCGAGCTTTTGCTTCATATTTTCTTGTAGTCTCTTTCTGAATGATTTTTGCGGCATCCTCTATTAGCATCTATTGCTCTTATTCTTGAGTCTTTTTCTTGGAAGCTTTTGTTGCCTTGCTAGTAGTATCCTTTTCTATACCTTTTCCATTTTTCATCCTTTTGGCCAAATCCTCGAGACTTGTGCTCGCCTGTAAACCTATTCTTCCACACAAAATTGATCTGCATATGGCCAATGGAACATGATGACCGAAAAATGGTTGGAAACTTTCCCATGACCATCGTTTCTCCTATACTTCTCTTTGCAAAAATAAAATATATCTAAGCCTTTTGCGAGTTCTTCAGTTTCTTTCACCTTAGACACTCTGTATGCTCCAATGACTATTGGCAAGGGTGGCCATGACGCCCTTTTTGTATTGGCGAGAGAATTTGTGATCCCATTGATGAATGTTTGCTTGTCAATATCCTTGAGGACCATGTGATATACTTGGGGAGAATGTAGGGAGTTTTTGATCCTTTGTAGATTCATAGATAAGTCCCTCCCTCAATCAAATACCAATATCCTAATTGGTTCACTGTATCAATGACATTATTTGACATGCATTTTGTCAGGATCCATATATGATTGTGTACAAGGAATAATTAACTCTTCACAAATTTGCTTATAATAACTAACATGTGTATGGGCCCGCAAATCTTGGCAACAAACATGTATAGGAATCTTTGCGGGGTTCCAATGCCATCCCATGCCGAGGAAATTGTTTAGTATCCAAACCGTGTCCAAAGGGTATGAGGACATGTGAAAGCTATATTTTTGCATGAGAAGGCCTCCCTGTGCCCTTAGAGCTTCTTCTTCTATATTGGTCGATAGAGTAGTTTCCTAATTGAATCTTGTACCTGTTTCGGTAACATGGTACAATCAGGGGGTCCATTCTGACTTGAAATGTAACGCATTCAATTCCTCGTATAGTTAGCACAAAAGAGTTGCATCCATTCAATAGATTTGCTTCATCCATTTGATCTCATATATGTTGCCATCTTTGCGGTGAAACTGTTAATTTGGGCCCCGTGCCTACTTAAGGAATGTTGTGTAATCAAGCTTAAGGGATTTGACCTAGTCGGCTGTCATGTTAATCTCTTCTTCCCATAACCTATAGTATTTGTCCACAGTGGATGGTTGAAATGAAACTATGGGTTCACCTGCAACATTTTTGATGATGTGTATTTTGGCATTAGTGTGAGGAAGTAGCCACCCTATTAACTTTGCACATGGAAACACCTCTGACCTTGTGGCTGCTTTGTGTAATCCATACCGTTTGATGTTTTGGTACAACATAATCTCTTCCCCACTAGCCGATTGATATTCTTCTGCTCTGAATAAATGGTACATCTCCCCCCATATGTATTCATGTTCATCTACGGAGGTGCTTTTAGTATCATCATATTGTAGCATAAGAGCTGGGGTTTGCACCTCTTCTATCATCTCATCACCATATGAAACCTCTTGTATAGTCTTGGATTGTTGTATGGTTCTTTGATGAGACATATAGTGTTCCTGCAAGTCATTAGAAAGAGTATCATCTTCCATGGAGGGAAAGCCACAATACTGAGATATGAAAGAAAACTAACACCTAAGTATGCACAGTGGTTCAAACAGATATTCAACCTCATATTTTTGTCCATATTTTTTGGTTATCCTATCTCGAGGGACCTAGAATAAAAGGGACTTTGCCAATGGTAGCAGGTGTGCTCAGAGTGGTTATGAATTCAATAGTGGTTATGAATTCAATAGGCCAGTTTATGATTCATGATTTAAGTTATTTGGTGGACAATAATATGTATATACCACAACATTCTTATTGCAAATCTTTCGACCGTTCTCAATACAAATGTTTCATGAACAAAATAAGTTCTCTTCAATGAATCTAAATGAAGATAATTGACCGGCATGGTCTCTCTTATTCAACTGGTCGGGCTTAAGAATAACCATAAATAGCGACATACTACCTATGAACATATTTTAAAACCCTCAACTAAGGTTAAGATATTACGGGGTTATAGGAATTTCTATTTCTCTAAGGCGCACTATACTTCAATTAGAAAGGCCACAACTTTGGGTTTAGGGAATGGGTGAGACATTCTGTTAAGCAAACTTTGCAAAAATATTTTCTAGGATTCATGGATTGGAATCACAATCCGAGGGCGATGGAAACATTATTTTTGGTTTGGGCTGGTCCCTACTACATCTTTCAAATTTTGGGCATAATACCCTATCTCACTTCTTCAAGGACAAGACCGCTATGTAGGTAAGGTTTAAGGCTAAGGGAAAATATCCTAGATGAAAACTCATAACATAGGACCCCAGGACCCAGCTCTGTTTGAGCAAAGTACTATACGTGGCACGAAATCAATGGCGATGAGGTTAGGTAAAGGTAGTATGGAAATTTTTTTTTTTGACAATGCCAATGCAAACAGAAAAGGGTGAGAGCATGGCCTACCTCTAGAAGATGCTATGCATGAGGTGGAAAAGGTCTTAATTTGTTTGTTGATCTCCTCAACTCTTCCTTTGATAGCTAGTGGTAGCAAGGAGTGTGTCTCAATGTAATGAGTGAATAAGCCCTTCCGATATGTGCCTTTCTTTTATAGGCAATAGAGGAGATCCTTGGCGATCCATTTTCCAATAAAATGAATTATTTGTGGGAAGGGAGGGTTTTCTTATTGCATATTCATGTCTGTGTTACGGCGAGAAACCACCCTAACCTCCACAAGGGTTGGAGGGATATGGATTTCTCACCGTAGCTTGCGGTGGAGAACTCAATTTATCGCTGCAATGTAAGGGCTTAGAATTGTCAAATTATCAAGAAGGACCCTCTAAATTGATGGTCATCGGATTTTGGGAAATAGGGCCGCCCATTGTAGCGGGTTTTGCCAAAAATCAGTCGTTGTTGCGGTGCTTTTGGGGAACATGGCCGCATGTTGCAGAAAGAAGCGTTGTTCACGCCGAAGTTTCCCCACGGTGACCTTTTTTTTAAGTCTCGTCGTGTGTTGCAACGAATATTTTGAAACTTTACCACCCATTGCAATTCCTCATGAAACTTGCTGCCATTGCAACGACATTGGGAAAACTACGCCACCATTTAGGTGACTTTTGGAAAACCCAGCGCAACGGTGCTGTTAGCTCTCCAGGAAACTACCTAGGGTTATAAGCTAGGTATGCCTGGTAACTTAAGAAATCATATTTTGTGTTTTCTGAAAAGGTGGATCAATGGGATAACTGAGAAGACTAAGCAGTAAGACAACCTGACATGCCTCTAAATAAGCCAGTGCTTCGAGAAATTAAATATCAGCCACAGTAAATAATCAAGGTATGAAGAATATTGCCTAGACAACCAAGTACATTAACATGCAGGGTTTATGCAACCAAGTACATACATAACGCAGGGTCACACTAAGCAATAAGAAGTTCCTCCGTTCAAATCATGAGCATAAGCTAAGCTAATTCAAACAGGGTGCAGAATAATGGAAAATGTAGACAGACTGATATCTAATGACCAAAGAAAACTGTGATTCATATAGCAAGAAAGTGTCAAGTACATAGCCCAAAATGTATCCAAACTTGAACCTCTTCAAAATAGTCTTGGTTCTGTGGCTTTATAGCCTTTACTCTGCTAGTTCAGCGAACAAAAATGAGATCTGGGCGAAATTAGAGAAAATTGGCAAAAACAGGCTTTCGGCAGTTAACTCTTCTGCTGATTTCGTGCCTTAGCCACCGGAAGTCAGACCTTTCGGCAGCTAATGAGCTCTGTGGGGCTCGCCTAAGCTGCCGAAAGCTGTAACTGTTTCAAAAATTAAAACCCAAACGTTGCTTTCTGCTGATTTCGTGCCTTAGCCGCCGGAAGTCAGACCTTTCGGCAGCTAATGAGCTCTGTGGGGCTCGCCTAAGCTACCGAAACCTGTAGGATTCCTGAAAAAACTGCCTTTTGAAAAAATCGATTTTCTCAACCGTCCGATGTCCGTTTTGCACGTTCGAATAGTCGATTTTGATCTACAGATCATAAGCTATCCATTGGTGCTTCCAGATCTGAATTTGGAGTTCGGGAAGGCCGTCAAAATTGCCCCGCAAGATCACGCGATTTCAGCAGAAAATTCCTCTTGAGTTATGGTTCAACAATGAAAATACCTCACAGGGCAGCCAAGTGACAAATCATAGCTGAGCATTCGGGATTTATTTAATAACAGAGCATGTTGCAATAGACAGATGACATAATGATTGGAGATTTAGCCTGAGATTGTAGGGATGAAGCGTTCTAGTTCAAACTGACTTTGTGGCTAAAATTTAGGAATGGAATCGAAACCACTTTCACAGACTCAGTTAACTGCCGAAAAGCTGGGATTTTTTGATATTGAAGGCCAAGACTCACAAAAATAAATTTTTTTACCCATTCTATCAACCAAAATGACGGTGGTCAATTTGGGAGATAACAGGTGCACTTATAAAACTTTAAATTTTCTTCTCTCATGGATCAGTCTTCAAAATAACACGTAACCAAAATTTTGTAAAATTTGGAGTGTTTGGAAGTATCATCCCGGAACTCTGAAAAGATGGCATAATCTTTTTGATGTATATTTGTACTACTTGATTCAGAAATTGAATAACAGTAGTATGTTTTTTTTCGCGGAAAAAAAAAAAAAAACACTTAACCAAAATCTGCGAGAAACCAATTGTGACTTAAGGCAAGGAAATTAAAAGGAGGGTACCCCATCATTTCCTAGGAAATAATGGAGGGGGGATTGTAGCTGCAACAATTGGCGATAGACTGGGAGAATCCAAGATATCTGAAACAAGAATGCTTATTCCCTTATCCTTTTAGACAACTTTCATTGAAGTGCATGGGTCTCACTAACTACTCCAGAGTGATCTAGTAGAGTAGAATTTATAGTATCATTCATCTACTTTACATACTTAGAGAGACTTACCTGGAACTTGAGACGTCGAGGCATCGAGAAGATCAAATTGGCTTCCAAAGTACTAACATAGAATGACTTGAGTTAGAATTTCACAACTACTCTCGAGGAGCCGAGTTATGAGGTTCATTTCCCAGGATTGTCTCCTTAAGACTTACTTGGGGCATGACACCACAGGAAAATAAAAATGTTAGACAAGTGCAAATTTGTGTTCTACATCTCTTACGCTACAGACAGAGCTCTACTGCTATGAGGAATCCATAGCCTCAAAAAAGTTGTCTCTTCCATCTGTTTTACGTCTGAGTGCTCTTGTCCCATTCTAATATATGTTTCATTGTACATGAAAGTTTATTTGTTCACTTAGAGAAATTTCCGCTTAGAAGTGATTTTAGATGGGGGAGTTGACTAAGTAAACCTTTTACAGGCATGGGACAATGTATAGAGTCATTTTGATTTGTTATGCCCCATCAAGTATTGTTTACTTCCCGTGGGTTGACCTTTTGTAAGACATCATAGGATATAGCCAATTTATATGTTAAAGTGGATGGAGCTCTAGGAGAGTAAATGAGAAACATTTCCTAAGCATATTTTGGTTTATAAGAGTTTTAATCTTAATTTGGTCATTTTATTGAAATCCTTGATACCTTCCTCGGTGGGTCAAACACATCCTCGTACGTGGGCAGATGGGGTGAAATCCTTTCAAATGATAGTGCTATAAAATGCATCTTTAACTCCTCACAATAAAAGAGGGAACCATAGACTGACGTAATGTTTCCCACAAGATGTGTAATACATGATCTTATCAATGGGATGGGAGGCGTTTGAAATCAATTACAAGACAAGACTCAAACTCTCCCAATCTACACTCTAACTGTTGGACTCAACTTTATTGAAACCAAAACAAAACAACGGTAAAAATATTGGAATGAAAAAATCAAATCAAAATGAAAACAAAAGAAATGAGGGGAAAGCCATTATTTATATACATGAATGGTTTCCCCCTTTAAGCTAATTAATGTATTGTTTTAAGGCTTGACCATTCATAGGGAGAGAGCCGACCTCCTCTTCTAAATCTTGCAATTTGGAGGTGCGAGGGCCAAGCTTTTTAGTAATCATATAAGGACCAAGCTATAGTTGTTGAAACTTTGTTTTCTTTCCTTTATCTTCATATGCCTTGTCCCAGTTTAGGACCAAATCACCGACTTCAAATTATTTCTTCTTTGCACAACTAGCATCAAAAAATTTCTTCACTATCTGTTGGTGGGTGGAAAACTTTGTCCTAGCCCTCTCCCTCTCCTCTTCAAGTTTTAGTAATGTATTAATTCGATCTTGAATGGTATAGCCGTTAGAACCTCTTAAGGATTGCGAAAATTGTAGGGAAGCCAGGAGAAGGTTTGAGGGAAGAATGACCTCTTTTCCATAATCAAGAGTGAGGTGAGACTTGTAAGGAATTATTTGGAGTGACACAATCATCCCACAAAGCATTTGGGAGAGCGTTATACCAGTTTTTTCCCTTTTCCAATGCAAATTCATTCAATTTTAATGAGGAAAAATATGAAGCATGATCAAATACAAGGGAAATTGGAACCCCAAACCTGGTAACGATATGCTCTTCCAAGACCTTTATGGCTGCCTCTTCATTGAACTTACAGAGTGTTATTGATTATGTCTACCTTGTGAAGTAATATGTGGATGTGAGAATATAACAATGTTTCCTCGAGTACTTGTGATTAGTTTTGTCTATGATGTCCAAACCCCATTTTTTGAATGGTTCTGTGATGACCATCGATTGCAAGGACACTGTTGGTTTCTTTTCTCTTCCATCGTTTTTCTGACAGACGACAAATTTTCGAGCATACGCATGAGAATCCTTGAAGAGTGTTAGCCAATAATAACCGGATTTGAGTATCTTTTGTGCAATGGTCTCACTGGCATGGTGTCCTCTAGTAGGTCCATCATGTAGTTCAGTAGGAACCTTTTTTGCATCATATTTTTCCATGCATATTAGAAGTACTCCATCATAATTTTTACGAAAGAGAATAACATTGATGATATGATATGATGTTGACTTGAGACATAGAGCTATTCTTTGTTTCAGACTCCAATGCTCAAGAGAATATCCATGCTACAAGTATTGTTTCAGGTCTCGATACCATGAATTAGTGGCAGCTAGGATACATTGGGTATCTTGAAAGCACATAGACAACTTATTGTCCCAACCATTAACTTCTTCATCCTTGGGATTTTCAGTGAGTAACTTGCAAAGGCCTTGAATTTTAATGATGGTAGTTGGTTTAAATTCTAAGTCGTACTATTGTAAATCTGTAATCCAATTCCCTTTTTGTTCTCCCAACTCCTTTTGTACAAAGAGTGATTTTATCGTTGGGTGATGGATGATGATTTTGGTCATGTTTTTTATTATATAAGGTCTGAATGGTTTTACAGCCTTGAAAACTATGTATTCCTATTTGTTGATATCAGGATAATTTAGATCAGCACCTTGTAATCCTGTGCTCAAGAAAGAAATTGGGCATTCATCCCTTTGATCTCCTTTCTAAGTGAGCACTGTTGCAAGGGAATGGTCAGACGTAAAAGTGTATATTAGGAAGTCTTTTTCAAAGTTTGTATTGCTTAATGATGGTGCAGCTACAATGGATGCTTTTATCTTCTGGAAGGATTCATTTTCTTCAACTGTCCATTTAAATTATACGTCCTTTTTTATCATTTGTTGCAGGGGTTTGATTATTTCAGAAAAAATCGGATAGAAACCTACGAACAAAATTTATTTCCCCCCCAAAACGATTTCATTGCTTTCTTGTTACAGGGCATGAGAATCTACAAGATAGACTGTATGCGTTTAGGATCCACATATATCCCTCTTTTAGAAATTACATGTCCCAGTAATTTTCCTTCTAAAACAACAAAAATACTCTTCTTCAAGTTAAGTGATATCCCATATTTTCTGTATATTTTGAAGATTTGTTTCATATGATAAAAATGATCCGATCTTTTCTTGAAAAAAATTGTAACATCATCTAGATACACAACCACACCGTGACCTATAAATCCACGGAATGTAGTGCCCATGGCCCGCTGAAACATGGCTCTTGGGTTCACTAGACCAAAAGGCATTCTCCGGAATGCGAAAGTGCCCCACTTCGTCTAGAAAGTGGATTTTAAATGATCGTTTTCAACCATAAGCACCTGGTTGTAACTTGAGAACCTATCCAATAATGAGAACATTTTAGATCTAAAGATGAGCTATAAAATATGTTCCATGGGCGAAATAGGGTAGCTATCTTTGTTAGATGCTTTGTTTAAATTTTGAAATTTCACACGTAATCTGATCTCCCTTGACTTATACCATGTAGGGACTAGGTTTTCCACCGACTCATAATGCTTGACTTTGAAGATAATCCTGGCATCCAGAAGTTTCTTCAATTCTTCTTGGATTAAAGGTTCCAGAGTTGGGTGAACCTTCCTTAACTTCTGTTGAAAATTATTAACACTTGGTTTCATAGGAATGACACGTTGAATAATCCGAGTGTCATACAACTTCAACTCATTATAAGTCCAAGCGAATAAATTCTTGTACTGATTAAACAACTGGATGAATTTTCGGCTTTTCCCCTAGCGAACAGTTGGTGCCTAGATTCACATATTTTGGTTCTTTCGGCGTGCCTAGATTCATTAGTTCAGACTGCATGGATGAGCTATGTGTATTTACGTTTACCGGTTTCTTGAACTTAGGCTATAGATCAAATAAATTTTCTAGTCTGTGCACCCCTTTGGGCATGAAATTCCATTTGGTGGGGCTATCATATTTTTGAGACCTATATAGGTTGGCTTGGTGTTCCTCATCATCTATAATAGAACCTTTAAAAGTGACTTCATCTGCGAGGAATTCAATAATATGTTGATGATCATCGAACACTCTCTAATTGGTTACATTGTTAGGGACAAAAGGCCTGAAAATAAGTTTAATGGTAAACTTTCCATTTAAAGGAATATGACATGGAACAATATTTGCTAAAATATTAGAAGCAACATTCATAGAACGATGAATAGAATTAATGTTGAAAGCTTCAAACTTGGAGATCAAATTCCATACCTCTGTCTGGTATCCATTCAAGTGCAGAGACAAACAATGAATGGTATTTCTAATTTGTTTGACAAAAATTTCATAATCACCAAAAACCTTCAAATACTTTACCTTAAGATCAATGGCTCCTATGAGGCCTTGGACTAACTCTTCATACTCAACATTTTTGTTGGTGCATTCGAATTCTCATCTATAGGAGAGGTAATTTTTATGTTTATGAGGATCAATAAGGAAACAATTGGCCCCTGTGCCTTCTTATGTTTTTGATCCATCGAAAAATAAACTCCAAAAATCAGAATCTATACTACTGCTAGAGTCTATGCCAGTAACTAAATTTATGTCAATACTAGCTATAATATGTTACAATCATTTCTATTGGTCCAAGAAAACTGAAGGAGATTGGAATGGGTCTTTGATTCATGATTGACGATCTTAGTCTGATAAATACCTGGTTCAGTTTCAAGGAAGTAATTCCCTAGGGCAGATTGAGTAAAATTAACAGGTTCATTGCGTCCCTCTAACCCTATGACAATATTTTTCATTTGTGGCTCTCTCTCTACATGTATCTGATTCAATTTATTTTGGTAAGTGAGACACAAGTGAGACCAATCGGTGGCAAAATATCCTTGCAAATTGCTTGACCAATCTCTGCTCAGTAACAAACCATACGCCTTAGGAATGTCCACCACAACTATATCAATGAATTGACAGATTCTTTCATCTGATGCTAATATGATTAAAACATTATTTAATTCACTGACCACTTTAACATCATATCTATAAAGTTGTATAATCCTATAAGGGTAGGGGCTAGGTTGTCCATTTATCTTCTAACATTCCGAACATGGCATCACATTGGAGGAAGCTCCAGAATCAACCAGATAATTGTGAATATTATAATTATAGATTTCAAATGTTAATAGAAAAGGTGGTGTCTGGGATTTAGATTTACCCCAATGCTAGCTTCATTAATTTCCTTATCCTGCTTGACATCAGGTTGTTTCTCTTCTTTTTCTTTGGTTGGGGACCTGGGGTGGGTTGTGATTATGTGATCAGACCAAATGCCTACATCAATTGTTTCCTTTGTTGCGGCATGTTGTGCATTTTGAACAATGAGATATTTGCCTTACTTTTCTTGATATCCTCCATGATATCGTATCCGTTATGACCGCTATATACACTTCTTGATGTTGTGGTAGCCCCTTGCAAATTAGTTGAACCTTTGGTGTTTACAGGGGGGCAATTTTTCGTGACTGAGCCTAATTGCTGGTCTTCTGAGTTGAAGCAATTACTGGTGCCTTTTGAGGTTGTTTATCAACAATGCTACTTTTGGTAGGAATTGTTTTATTTTGCACCTTCTTAGTGGGATTGTTCTTCTTACTGTTTTCAGTAGTCTTAGGAGTAGTGTAGATAGGCCCTTTACTTCTTAGTGCATAGTTTGCGGGGGTAGTTTGCACATTTTGAATTCCAGTTGTATCCTCTTCACAATCATCTCCCAAATTAGGAGCCCAATCCCATAACACCAGAGTGGTCTCTTTGGCATCTTCCCTGGTTTCAACCAACTTTTTTTATTCTACTTCTTGCTCCTCATCTAAGGCTTGTTTGTCCAATAGTTGATTTATCACCAAGGTCACAAAATTTATGCACCAGGGACATGCCTTTTATGAGTGACTCTCTTGGTGGTTGTTATCAACTGATTTGTACAATAGTTGAAACCTTATTGAGCCACCAGTGTTGGAACACATCAGTGTTCACTTCCAGAGTATCTGGGTTTCATTATATTTGGGTCTATCCAGTTTTGTTTTTGAGTCGACATGACCATGGCCCCATGGGGGTTTGTATCAAAGTGTGCTAGTAGGGTCTGAGTGGCTCGGTCTCCCATGACTGGATTAAACAACTAAGGTATTCCAGGGAGTTTTTTCACCGTCAGATTATACTTTGCTTCAGGCGAAATATAATCTCTTGGTTTTTCTCCCGCTTCCTCCAAAGCTGGAATGCCCGATTTTGGAAATTTGGCCATGGGGGGTTATTAGGGTCCAACTATAATGTATAAACCTACTAGACACTATTAGAATAGGTTTTGGTCATGTCCTAGGTCTCTAGGACCCCCAGAAAAAATTTCGAAATTTTTTTACCGGACGCGTCGAAATTGGGGTTTTTAATTATTTAATTATTTTTAAATTTTAAATTAAATTTCTCTATAGTTTAAATAGAGAAATTTGAGTCTGTAATATGTCAGTCATCCGGGGTCCGTTTTCAGTGTTTGATGGCTCGTTTCATAAGCCAAAAATCACACATGACCCATGGAGCAGCTAAACCCAACTTTCGGATGTCAATTCCGCCCCGTAATTAATATTTTCTCTGAAAAGTCATTTACAGAGAAATTATTAATTAAATTAATAAAATTTATTATTTTGGAGATAATCCAAATCTCTCCAAAATTAATCAATTTGATTAAAATAAAGGGCTAAATGACATGGCAATGATCATTTAGGAAGATTCCAATCAACTCCAAGCCCATACAGTCACCCATCCAGTCACCAGCAAAGGATCTTCTTGAGCAAATTCGCCCTCTTCCATGCAAAAATCGATTTTGTGATGTGGCAGTGATTGAATGGTTTGTTGGATGGCATTAAAAGCCAATGGTGGGCGCCTCCTTTAAACTAGCAATCAATCATAGCTTGGATCCTTGCATAACTCGAGTCCACACCTACTAGTTACCACGTGTTCTCCCCACAGCTAATTCGCATCCTTTCAAACCCTCACGTTAGCTCCATTGACTCGTGTATCCTTGTTGGAGTTTATTGATTGGTTGATTTGCAATCACAAGTAAAGCTTGGCTCATCTCGAGTTACACCTACCCATTGCCATGTGTCCCCCTCACAAACTACTCGCATATCCTATTTCCTCACGCCATTCTCCATTAGATTCACGCCATTTTCCTTGATTGAGCTCGTTTTTGGTTGATTGTTTCGTTGATTGCTTTGGATCCCACACAAAACTCGAGTTGATACCTACCTTGTCCACTTGGCATCCATCAAACTAGATTACACTCCACTTGGCTCACGCTTTTTCCACCTTAGCTCACGTCAATCCTCATTTGATGCTCGCATTCCCTTGTTGTAGTTCGTTTATTGGATGCTACTCCCACCTCCACCTACCACAAGCTCAACTTTAGCCTTGTTTACCTCTCCAAGCCTTGGATTGATTGAATTCGACCTATGCCATTGCCAAATTCGACCTAGGGTTTTGGCTCTTAGTTTTAGTATAAAGAGAGGCCCATTTGGGTTGTTATCTCATGGAGAATTTGAGGCAAACTTACTCTGCCAAAATTTTATATGTGTTATAGCATTTGCTAATTGAAATAAAGTGGCTTTGGAGGTCCATATGGTGTGTTGATCTTGTTCATGGAAGGTGCTTCAAATTAAATCAAGGTGATATTGTGTTATGTTTTTTACTTACATGTTCCAAGTTTTGATCAAATGATTTAAGCTTAGAAGACTTTTCCAAGTCCATAGGGTGGGCATTTGGGTTCAATTTGTCCATTGATGTTGGGTTGTTTGTGATTGGGAAGTAGTGGATTGTAGTCGGAAATACTAACACTCTTCTTATCCCATTCAACTTGGCATACTATATTTGATCAATCTTGTTTGTAAGTGATACATTTTGCAGATCTAAAAGGTTATGAAGAGGAGTTGGAACTAGGTTGTCTCCTCCATCTCTTCAAAGAACATTTTTTCCATTTAACATTCATACATTGCAGGATCTCCTAAAGTCGATCTCACAACACCAAGATGGTGGCATAAAGGGGTTTGATTTCAAAGATCCATCTCTTATATTCAAAATATTGTTTATTGGTTACTTTGGGCTTTCACTTCTTCAAGCCTTCTCATTTGCTCTTTGAAGCTTTTATATTTGCATGCTAAGCCACTTCTAGCCCCTCTAGCCTTGATCCAAGATTGCCTTGTCTTCAAGCCATAGATTAGAAATCCATAAGGTTGAAGTTCCTTCAACCTTGGGGAATAACTTGGGATTTGCTCCCTTGTGCTCTCTTCAACACTCGCTGTCGGCGTATCACCGGTTAACCGGAGGATTTCCAAGGCGGTGTTCTACTACCTCAAGTGTTCCACTTGTAGCTCTTTTGCCTTTGTCTTCTAGCTCCTCCCTTTTTCCTCCTTTCGTCCTACCTCTCTTTGCCTTAGATATTTTTTGCTTTCTCTTATTACTTTAGCCCATTCGTTTTGCCCTATTCTCTTCCTCTCGTCCTCCCTTAGTTCCTTCTTTCACCTATCTTGTCTTTTTCCCTTTAGGTAGCTCCTTCACCCCTCCTCGTCCATCCTCTTTAAAGCCCTAAAGAACACATCAAGACAACAAAACAAAGGGGTTAATAGTATTCAGTTTTAGATCTCATTACTTGGTTATTTGGTAGTTGTTGTTGCATAGCTAGATCATCATACTTGCATTTGCATAGTTAGTCTTACTTGCATTTCATTTTATAAGTTTAAATCTCATTGTGGATCCCATCTTATTGAGTTTAGGCTTGCATTTTGAGTCATCTTTCCTAGTTTTATAGTTTCATTTCGAAAGATAGAATATTTTGCATAAAAATATTTCAAAATTTTAAGTCTTAGATCTTATTTCTAGCATATTTAGAGCAACTTTTGTTCGCTGGTCCGTTTCGCCATAGTTAATATTTTATGACAAAATCTAATGCATTTTCCATCTTAGAGTTAAAATCTTAAATATAGATTCAAATAGTTTCAAATTTTGATTTATTTCTTGCTAATGGTTAATGGGTGCCTTGTTTAGATGTTCTTGAACTTGTGTAGGCCATTTGAGAGAGAAGTACTTGATAAGATTTTGAAACAAGAGGATCAAAGCAAAACAAAGTGAAGGATCCATGAAAAGGACTTAAACTTGATACACTTATCCTTTGTAATAAGCTTATAAGAGCTAGCCTTGTATTTCCTTTTTGCTTCATTCTCAAAAAACCTTGCAAGGTTTAAAAAACCCAAGGCATCTGTAATCTTTCAATAAAAGTTTCAAGTGGAGGAGGCCTCCACTTTCTTGGTCTTCTTCCCCATTTGGGGAAGAGTGTCGGGTCTTGTGGTGTGTTTATGTTTCCATGGTCTTAGATTAGCTTCTATTTCGCTAAGTAACTTGTTTATTTATCTTCTATATTTTACTTACCCCCATGCTTTCCCGAGTAGGGTCTTGAACCTGAAAGAGATTCTTGGGTAGCTTAGTTAAATTTTTATTGTTATCTTGTTTCTCTTCCAATCCTTGACCAGAGAATAGCTAACTTTGGGATCGTATCCCAAAGGCCACATAGTTTTGTGGTAGCTTCTCGCTCCCCCATCAACTTCTTGTGGACATCGAGCTAGCTGGAAGGTTTCCAGGATTGGTGGTTTCTAGTGGTTGATCTTGTTCGGAGATCAATCCCACCTAGTAGATTAAAGTTTGTGTGGTAGAACACTAAATTTATTTATCTCGCAAGTATTTCGTGTTAAGCATTAAGTTATATCTTTCAAGTTTATCAAGTGGTTTCATCTTTTAAAGTTATTTTACTGCTTTCACAACACAAATACTTTTGCTTCCTTAAAATAAACCAAAGTCTCTTGAACTTGGCCAAATCCAAGTCAAGAGCACCCTCTATCGGAGGGCATTTTAGCCTTGCATCATCCCTGCATTAGGCATTTTAATTTTAGCAAGTCTCTTGAACTGTGGTCATAAGACCGAGTCAAGAGCGCTCTCTGTCGAAGAGTTGAACAAGGTTCTTTTAATAATAAAATTTTCCACTCACACACCCCTAATTAATTTATCTTGGTTTGTTCTACACCCGTATGCTCTGCCAACCGGAAACGGTTGGGCTAGTACTCAGAAAGGTGGAAGACTTGATAATAACGATCGATAAACTTAATTAAAATTTTTACCCGTAACCTCAACCAAGGCAAAATATTGTTCTTCCCACGAGGGGTGACGCCGGATTCCCACTGTCAGACTCAGGGGCGGTTCAAACATTGGACACCAATCCTTATCGAATCTGGGTGCTTCCGACAGGTCATTCAGGGTTGCCAGTATCTTTCTCGGGTAAGGTTCTACCATCTTTTTGATACCTTTGGTCTTAGCCCTAATAATCAAGACAACTAAAACTTTGAAATTTACCAAGATAATTTGCACAACGATCTCACGAACAATTACTATCAAGACTACTTTTCAGCATCCCCCAGCACTATTTTTGTTATTTTTGACTCCATTACCCATTGGATAAGGCACTGGTCCTTTTGTCATTTAAATTTTATCTGTGGATGCTTCCTAATTATATCAAGTCTTTATATACTGTTTCGCAACGTGGATTGCATTTTATATTGTGTTTTATTTTTCAAGCTTTATATTGTCTCTCAATTTCACAAAAAACTCCTAAACAACACCCATCCGCATCATTACACAAGAAAACACTATAAAAACAAGAGCCTTAGTGAAACTCTCTTTTAGGGACTACCCCCCTTGGCTTCGTTAGGAGTTTTGCCTAAACGGAGGAGCTGGGATTCAGGTGACAGTACCTGGCTCATTGCTTGCCCCCAAGGCCACACCTCTCTCACTTATAGTGAAGAGATAGCTTTCGAAAGATTTCCGCTGCTGGTGTGCATATTGGCGGACAACAGTGGTAAGTACATAAATGATCCATTCCCACATCATTCAAATTGAATGCAGTTTCCTTGTCCTCTGGGGGCTTCGGAGTGTCATATTTATTCTTAAAGAAAGGTTTAAAAGGTTTCTTTCCATAATAACTTGCCCCTTTATCCTTTTTCAAGTCCACTATTTCATTGGACAATTTTTGGACCAGTTTAACATCACTTCCTAAATCAGAGGGATTCACTTCGATGGGTTTGGTCTATAACAAAGGCTTCTTGGATGTTGTGGCTTTAGGTTCAACTTCCACATAGTGTTTGACAATATTGGACATCTCCAGCTCGATTTTCTTGGCCTCTTAAAAGTTTTATGTTAATGTATCTTTACATGCCCTCTTGACAAACATTGCAATGTATAATATTCCACAAGCACTTCATAAGGAGGTTGGGTAGCAGCAGTAAACTTATTTAAAATTGTAGTGATTTGTTGGTTGAAATATTTAACCTTCTCCTTCTTATCCATTTTTAGAAACAACAATTCCCTCATTAAAGATGCCAAAGGTATTTCCTCCCAAATTTACCCAATTTTTTTTCTTCTCGAAGTCATCCCAATTAGCAATTGATCATGGTGGGAGGCTGGAATACCACGTGGATGCTTTATTCTCAAAAGTATAAGGGAACAAATGACAAAAAACATCTTCATGATAAACATTCATAAGCCTAAGATCCAAATAGAATCTTTTAAGGTGGTCATCTGCAATGGTTCCTTTATCCAAGTCAAATTTAGGCAAAATGCGCTCAGGGTGTTTGGGCAAATCATGCAACTGAATAGCTAAGTTTAAAGCACCTTGCGACCTCCAAGTAGGTACTTGGTTTACGTTATGAGCCATGTTGTTGATGCGTGGAGGTGATTCTGGAGGAGAAAGAGTATGATGCAAACTAGTAGACCTAGGGGACGAAAATCGAATCTGATCAAGGGGCTCAAGAATTTTTTGTGATGACAGATCTACCAATTCTTCAAGAGACTCAACCAAGATCGAATCTTTAGTTTCTACAACCTTCTTATGAGCGGACACCATCTAGGTAATGAAGGGACAACAGACAATTGTCTGATCTATTTTACATAAGACCTAGTGTACCAACGAAAAATGTTAACTTATTGATGAGGGATTGCGTATAAATGCTCAGGAGAAGACTCAAGTTGTTCCAATTCAACATTGTTCTCTTCAAAGTTATTGATATCATCTCTAGTTTCTACCCCCCCTCGGGAACTGAACTTTAAGGATAAAAATATTTAGGTGGGGATCAAGAGAAATATCCATACGTAGGAGGAATTCCTCTACTAGCCATGCACTGGTGTCCCTCCATCTAGTGGCAAATCTGTTAACGCGCATAAATATCCTTGCGTCGACAGTAAGGGTTCTCCCTAGTAGAAAGTCCCAATTAGACCTTAAACCGTTTGGAATAAGGAACCCGTCTAGATTTTGCCTCGGCTACCGTTCACTAGTTTGGGGTTTCACCAGTTGTGGACCGGTCCATCATTTAGAGCTTTTTTAGTTAAGGGGATGAAATGCAGTATGCTTTAACCTATGATTTTTTGATGACAATTTTCGCCATCAACTATACTTAGCCAACAAAGAGTTTCCAGGATCTCCCCTATATAAATTTTTTTGCCATAAGTCTAAAAACTAGCCTATATGTTTAGTGAAATTGAGATTGTCTATGGTTTTCACCCTAGGAGTCTATGGAATTTTAAATAAAACAAATAAGCTAACAAAATACAGTTGATATTGCATTGTTTAGTTGCGCATGGAAATTCTAGGTGGATTTAGATATTGAGAAGGACTGACTTGATATTTTGGAGACTCAACAATCTGCTAATCGAAACTCATGCTATTCAGTTTCCTCCGGTGAACGATACATTCGTAGCCAAAATCAAAGCCAAGGTGAAAGTGGCATCCACTCGAGACGAACCAACCATAACTAAAGTGAAGAATGTTGTTAAGGAATGCATCCCTAGTCGAAGCTAAGATTTGGGATTTTATATGTAAGATTTCTATTGTACTAATGGGCTCATTTCCATGTTTATCTGATTTGAAATATGTGCTAAAACAGAGAACGGGAAGAAATCTTAGTGATGTGAGTTCGATTTGCAAATATATTTGGATAACTGCATGTAGATATTTTAAGGAGACGTACAGAGCCAAAGAGAATTATGAGCACCAAAATTTGGTCTGACTTCTTTGGAGGTTTGGTTTCTGTGATTGTGTATCTTCTGTGATGGTATTCACTCTCATTCTGATCTTTTAAGTCATGGATTTGATGCCACCTCTGCAATATTATTTTCTAGACTCATTGAAGCAAGTCGCCTGTATTGAGGTGTGATAGTATCCCATACTCCATCGTTCTCCATTTCCAAGAGTCGAAACTTCCTATCCTGTCGTTATTCTTGGTAAAACATGTGTTTCACCAAATGTCGCAAGCTTATTAAAAGCTCTTGTTAAGTTTGAAAACATGCCGTAAATGAGGACTGGTGTTTTGTAAGTTTGTATCTCCAATTTTGTTTGTATTTCGATATGTGGAATGTTGCACAGCTAGCAAGCATTTGATCGGCTGCAAATCTTATTAATGACAGTGCATACGTGGTTCTCTTTCATTTTATCTTTACCATTAGCTAAATATAAGGTCTCTAATTTACTTCTTAGCAGATACACTTGCAACCAGGGCATTAGCATGTACTCCCACCGACGGTTATTCTGAAGGCAAAAACGTAATTGTTACTAGTGGTGGCAGCCTTGATTGACTGCATGAGCTAAGATGTATTATTTTGTCATTGGATGATGGAACCGGAACCCTGCGACTTCTTAGCTTCTCGAAAACTGCTCCAGTGACAGGAGGATCATTTTATGGCACTCAATTTACTTCTGTTTAGTTCTTTGTATGTTAGAATACAATATATTTCGAAGAATGCAGAGAGCTAGATACATTCTCGCGATTTTTGTCATTCATGGACGCCGCTATGAAACTACAATGAAGAAAACATTTCTTCAATAGATCGGTGGCAACATTCTCTGCATGAAGTTGTAGTATTTTCTTCTGATGGACTCGAAATATGCCAACAAGGAGAAATGACCTTTCATCAAATTGTTGGAAGATACCTTATGGATACTGGCGTTCAATTGTGAAGGCTAAAAGACACGAGAGAATGCAGAAAGTGAAGAATAGACTTTCACGCAGCAATGCAAAATCGACAAAGGCAACAATGTTGAAAGAGATCAATATAGAGCATTGGAAGTTACATGGTAGGATTGCAAAGTTCTTAGAGCAGAAGCAGATTAAAGAAAGTTAAGGTTCGAAATGAGAAAGCAATTAACTATTAGAGTCAATCATACAATTAATGGATGAAGAAATCATATCCATCCGGTAGAAGATGCCATTATTTTATGAGAAAAGGAAATTTTTTTAGTAGAATAAGTTTCGTTTTGTTTTATTAGAATTTTTTTAAATTTTCTAATTGGTGGAAACTTTCACTACTTTTTTGAAAAGAGCAGTATATTCAATTCGTGTAGGAGGACGATCCATACAAGAATCATCAGCGGGAGGTATGCTGAAGTAAATAGGTTTTCATTCATACATTTCATTCTTATTTTTTTTCATAAGATTTAACAATGTTGTTGATAACAGTTGCTCTCTTAAAATCTTGTAGAGAAATGGAAGGTTCAACTTTTGAATTTTATTAGGATAATTTAAAGTAGATTGTAAATCTTGTAATCTTTTTAAATTAAAAAATCTATTTGCAATTTTGAGAGTTATACATGGTCCAAGACTTAACATAAACTCAAAGTTATTTCTTAAAAAATGTATGAAATGTTTTTATCAATTTAAAAAATTTATTTTGAATAAGATATTTCTCTTTTTAATTTTTGTTCATCCTTAATTTATTATTATTTACTTATACATATTATTTAAACTTTACTATTTAAATTTTATTTTGTATATTTGTATTTTTCAAGTTTTACATTTTATACATTAATTTTTGTTCATCCTTAATTTATTATTTTTTACTTATACATATTATTTAAACTTTAAAATTTAAATTTTATTTTGTATATTTGAATTTTTCAAGTTTTACATTTTGTACAAGATTGTTCTTTCTTTATATATATTATTTTATTTACTATGTATATAAATACAATAATATATTAAAAAACGTTTCAATTTTTTTTATAAATAAAATAGTTTAAATATTTTGTTTATAAAACATATAAAAAAAATTAAAAGTAAGGTTTGATTTTAATTTAGTTTGTGTATAATTGTTTTCTTTGGATATTAAGGATTCTTTTCTTTATTTATATTATTTTTAAAACAAAATATAATAATAAATATTTAAAAATAATAAAATGAAAAATAAAATTTCCATTTATTATATTTTAAATGTAAATAAATTTTAATCTTTGCATTTAAAATATAATGAATGGAAATTTTATTTTTCATTTTATTATTTTTAAATATTTATTATTGTATTTTGTTTTAAAAATAATATGTAAATAAATTTTAATCTTTGCGTGTCCGGTCCGTCTGGCTAGTCTGAAGAAAGAGGTTTGTCATGATACGAAAATTAATTCTTTCAATGGCCCGGATTCTTTGATGCCGGTTTCCTCAAACCCTATCTACACTGATCCGGCTATTTTGGAGCAGGCTCCCCAGAAGACTGTGGCTCCCGGTAAGTTAAGTCCTTCCCTGGATGTTGCTTTTAATGCTCTCACAAATGAAGAATTGGACTATATCACTGATAAAGAATCTGATTTAACCAGAAGAATCTCTATGGGTTTGGTTCATTTGAGACATGGTTTGTCTTCACCTAAGTCTGTGTTGGGGAAGCCTGATGTTGATAGTTGTCTAAACCCGGTCGGGGAGTCTGAGATTGTCCAACCCATTCTGTGCCCTAGTGTTTCTTCCGATGGACCCCCCTCTGGGGAGTATCAGACTGTCACTGCTTCCACTCCAGTAACTACTAGTTTAAATTTGATTGCTTCCTCCCCTGATAAATTGATGGAGGTTTCTGTCTCTAAAGCTTTGGGGGATGGTAGTGTCCGTCGGGAGGGTGGTTTGGAATCTCTTCACATCTATTCAAAATTTCCTGCGAAGGATTCCAATGTTTTATCATTACCTTCAAAGTTTCAAAATGTGACGATCAGGAAAGCCAGGAGAAAGAAAAAAGGCTCTGATCCTGAACCTTCAGGGATTGATGAAGTTAGTACTGTTGATGGGGAGTCTTCGTTTGGCAAAGTGATGGGTCTTAGAGCACCGATACCCATTGTTGACATTTCCTAATGTCCTTTGTCTCTTTGAATGTGCGTGGGTTGGGTGGGGTTTTGAAGGCTAGGGCCCTATCCAACCTTTTTCAAACTACTAGACCTGGTGTAGTGTTGATTCAAGAAACAATGTGTTCTGCGGTTGATGCTGTGTCAAAATTGGGGAATATTTTACCTTACTGGGAGGTTTCTGCTATTGATGCATCTGGTCTCTCGGGAGGATTGGCTGTAGCATGGAATCCGTTGTTATACTCTTTCCTTTCTTTCAAGACTGATTGGGGGATCCTGTTAAAAGGACAGTGTATTGGTCTGAATCTTGGATTTTCTGTCTTCAACTGTTATGCTCCCTACACAAATCGACTGGTTTTTTGGGACTCTCTTTCAGATTCCGGTATATTACAAGATGAAAACCTCATTTTCGTTGGAGACCTTAATTTCACCTTATATCCTTCGGAAATTTGGGGGAAAAGGGCCAGACTCGATCCCCTGGCGGATTATTTCAGCAGATTTCTTTTGAAGCATGAGCTGATTGATATTGTGCCTACAACTATGAGTCCATCCTGGAGCAATGGCAGGGGGGGTGATGAAGGCGTTCACAAGAGATTGGATAGGTTTTTGGTCAAGGATTCCATGCTGGGGAAATTCCAAAGATATCGGGCTTGGACTCATGGGTATAAGGTATCAGATCATTGGCCCATCCTTTTTCAGTTTGATGATTATGGATTTAAATCTCATATTCCGTTCAAATTCAACCATTCATGGTTGAAGGAGGATGAATTCTGCAATTTGGTTAAAGATTTTTGGACGAGAGATGATGTTGAGGGGGAAAATCCTTTGGATTTTTTCTGTATCAAAATGAGAAGACTCAAATGTTTGGTAAAAGACTGGATTAAGAAGAGAAAGGATGCTGACAAGATGGATCTCATCCTCATAGAAGACAAAATACATAAGACCCATATTGAGAATTACCTGGGAAAGCTGAGACAAGAGGATTTTGAGGTGGTGAAACAGCTTGAGCAACAACGGGCTGATATTCTGCTTAGGGAGGAGATGGAATGGCGTTTAAAAAGCAGGGCATTGTGGTTAAATTATGGTGATCAGAATACTAAGTTCTTTCATTCGTATGCCTCAGCTCGTCGCAATATGAATGCCATTTGGGATCTGAGGGATGCTGAAGGAAATATCTGTACTGGTGATGAGGATTTAAAATTGGCTGCTTTTAAACACTTTGAAAATATATATAAAGAAGAGGGCAACAGTGATTTGAGGGAGCAATTGAAAATTGCTGGTCTCTTTCCCATATTTTTTGATGATGTTGATGCTGCTGCTCTAGGCAGGGAGGTTTCACTTGAGGAGGTGGAACACACATTGAAGATGTTTGCTGGTGAAAAAAGCCCCGGTCCCGATGGGTGGCCGGTGGAAATTTACACACATTTCTTTGATATCATGGGGCACGATCTACTGCAAATGGTAGAGTATACAAGGTTGTGGGGTTTCACTTCAGGTGCATTAAATTCTTCATTTGTTACTCTTATACCGAAGAAAGGCAAGCCGGAACACTTTGGAGATTATAGGCCTATTGCCTTGTGCAATTTGGCTTATAAATTGGTTTCAAAGATTATTGCTCAAAGAATTAAGGAGGCTCTTTCTGAGCATATTACTGCAGAACAGTTTGGTTTTTTACACAATAGACAGATTCATGATGCCATTGGGGCTTCACAGGAACTGATCCATTCTATCAAAAGCAGAAGAATTAGTGCTTTGTTGTTAAAGCTTGACCTGGAAAAGGCTTATGATAGGGTGAACTGGACTTTCTTGAGACTTATCCTGATCCAAATTGGAATGCCTCCTCTTGTTATAAATTGGATCATGTCCTGCATTTCATCTGCTAGCATAGCCATCTTAATCAATGGGTCTCCTTCCTCCTTTTTTAAATGCACCAGGGGCATTCGGCAAGGATGCCCACTGTCTCCTTTATTGTTTTTATTGATTGTGGATGCTCTTAGCAGAATGTTAAAATTTGCTAAACAGGAGGGATTACTGAAGGGTGTAGATTTGGGCTTGGACTGTCTCATTTCTCACTTAATCTTTGTGGATGATATTCTCTTGGCTGGATTGGCTACTGATGCGGAATGGAGAGTCTTTCGAAACATTTTGGATTGTTTCTGCAGAATCTCGGGCATGAAGATTAATGCTTCCAAGTCTAGTTTCTATTACGAGAATGTGGATCCTGATATAAGACTTGGTATTTCGAATATTCTGCCATATAAATTCTTTCCTTTAGAGGATGGTCTCATGTATTTGGGTTTCTTTTTAAGACCTAATAATTACCAGATCAAAGATTGGTGGTGGCTGGTGCGGAAATTTGAGAACAGAATTACACATTGGTCAAATAGATTGCTCTCGGTGGGTGGCAGAGTAATCCTGATTAAGGCCGTGCTTCTTGGATTACCGGTATATTGGCTATCACTCCTTGAAATACCCAAATATATTCTTAATGTTATCAGGAAATTGATATTCAACTTTCTGTGGAGTGGGAGTCTTGACAGAGCTACATTAGCTATGACTGGCTGGGAAACGATTTCCAGACCGGAGGTATTTGGAGGCTGGGGTATAAAGGATATCAATGTCTTTAGCAAGGCACTTAGGGCAAAAAGTCTTTGGAGATGTATTTTCAATCAAAATATCTGGTCCAGGATATCCTTTGCAAAATATATTAATTTGAATCCAGTGGTTTGGATAAGACGGGGAATGCCATTGTGTTCGGGTTGCTCTCCCTTATGGCGTGGGATGATGAAAACATCAGAATAGATTCTACGTGATATTAGATGGATTGTTGGAAATGGAAAGACAGTCAGGATAGGTATTGATGATATTATGGGTATTTTAGATCCTGTTCAACCAAATAACAAGATTCTGGATTATCTGAAAATATATGGTATCTGCACTTTGGATCGTATCCGGAATAATCTTGGACAGAGGTGGCTCCAGTCTTCGGATTTGGGTCTTTATAATGAAGATGCCAGATCCTGGGATAACTATATCAGAACTTTGGAAGCAGCTGGTATCACCCTTGCGCAGCATGATGATAAATTGGTGTGGATTGGGAATAAGAAGACTGGTATCGTGACGACGAAATTTGCATATGACAGGATGATGCAGGAGAACTGTATCTATCCACAACACTGGTGGTATAGAAAAATATGGAAGTGGAATTTGGCACTGAAACATAAAGTTTTTTTGTGGCATGCTCTCCAGGGTACTTTGAAGACTTGGGATAACCTTTCAAGACGAGGCTGGATGGGCCCTAGTTGGTGTATTTTATGTAAGAATAATTCAGAAACCATCAATCATCTTTTCCTCCATTGCTCTTTCGGTCTGAAAGTCTGGGAATTTTGCAGTAAAAAACTCACTCTCACTAAAGTTTGGGGGAAATCAAATTTTGGGGAAGAATTGCTTTGCTGGTACCGTGAAACCAGTGACTCCATACAAGTTCCGGTGTTCATATCTTGGGCACTCTGGTATTACCGGAATCTCTGTACTTTTCAGGATAAAATTCCAGATGTTGTGGCTTGTGGGATCACTGTTTTGAATATGTTAAAGCTCTATTCTGAACATTATACACCTGCTGTGGTCAGAAGGGTTGAACCTTTTTCTTTTATTGTTAACAGACCCATTTGTTTTTTTGATGGAGCTGCACAGGATGGACTGTGTGCAGCTGGAGGTGTTATATATTTAAATGAGGATCATTACTTTACTCTTTGGCTTAACTGTGGTCGAGGTAGTAATATGAAAGCTGAACTCTTAGCTCTCTGGGTGGTTCTGAGATGTGCCAATATTTTTGGACTGGTTAATCTATTGGTTTTTGGTGACTCAAGAGTCACTATAAAATGGGCCTCAAATGAATCTGATATAAATGTATTGGCTCTTTCTCATTGGTGCAAACGTGTCAGGATGGAGATCGATATGCAGGATAGTATTACCTTTTCACATATCTTCAGGGAACATAATGGAAAGGCAGATGAATTATCAAAAAGAGCTCTAACAGGTGTTGAAGGATACGTATCCTGGGAGGAGTGGATGGACTCCAGCATCCAGGACTGTGGTGAATTTTATATTTTCTAAAAGTATTTTGCAATATCTTTTTGCGGGCTAACACAGTCTTCTGTACTGTAGGGATATGAGTCTAATTGAAACATACTATGTTATATATTTTTGATGTAAATGGGAATGATTATGGTCCCCTCTCAAGCTCTGACAGAATGTACCTCTATCTTTTAGAGGAGGTGGATTATGCTGAATGTAACTTCTCTTTAGAGGAGGTGAATATCTTTGTACTATTTGATTCGATGAATAACAATAGTACGTTTTTTTTTCGGTTGAAATTTTTTTTTTAATCTTTGCACTTTTTTTTTAGTTTTGTTAATTTTATTTTATAAATATTTTTATTTCTTTAGGATTCATCATTTTATAAAATAAATTTATTATTATTATTATTTTATTTTTCTATTTTTTTTTTTAATTTATGTGTTATATTTTGTTTACTTATTTCTTAGTTATCATGTTTTAGATATAACAAATTAAATAAGCAAAAATATAAAAATCAAATAATACAAAAACAAAATAAACAAATAAGTAAGCGGCTTTAAACACAGGCTGATCATTCCTGCCTATTCTGCATTAGCTCAACATAATTTGAGGTTGTTGTGGAAACATTCTTGTTTTTGCATCAACACAATGCACTCATAAATTACCCTAACCTATCTTAGTTAGGACTTAAATTAAAAGAAACATGCAACAAATGATATTGAGACACATGTTCTGAAAACAAATATATGTGATACCAGAAATGGACATGGGCAAGCTAATGAGGGTCACTTTTGGGGCGTTAGATGCAATAGAAAACTGAAAAATCAGGCATCCCTCAACTTACTTGATTTTTTTGACATTCTTACATAAGATATCTTGCATCGAGTAAAAAAGATGAAATGTAGGAAATTGAGTCACGTTTCCGAATATATAAGTTTTAAGTATTGAAAATTTACATAACTATGTCAAATTTCATGTTTTCTCACAGTCACTTTTTATATTTTATTTTAGTTTAGTTTGTGTATAATTGTTTTCTTTGGATATTAAGGATTCTTTTCTTTATTTATATTATTTTTAAAACAAAATACAACAATAAATATTTAAAAATAATAAAAATAATAAAATGAAAAATAAAATTTCCATTCATTATATTTTAAATGTAAATAAATTTTATTATTTTAACACTTGGCACATTTTTTTAGTTTTGTTAATTTTATTTTATAAATATTTTTATTTCTTCAGGATTCATCATTTTATAAAATAAAATTTATTTTTTTAATTTTATTTCTCTATTTCTTTCTTTTAATTTATATATTATATTTTGTTTACTTATTTCTTAGTTATCATGTTTTAGATAGAAAAAATTAAATAAGCAAAAATATAAAAATCAAATAATACAAAAACAAAATAAACAAATAAGTATTATTATTCATTAAAGAATGTATATTTATTTCTCATTTATACTTTTAATTCAAGACGGTGATTTTATTTTAATTAAGTTATTGTCTTGTTTTAAGCGGCTTTAAACACAGGCTGATCATTCCTGCCTATTCTACATTAGCTCAACATAATTTGAGGTTGTTGTGGAAACATTCTTGTTTTTGCATCAACACAATGCACTCGTAAATTACCTATCTTAGTTAGGAGTTAAATTAAAAGAAACAGGAAACAAATGATATTGAGACACATGTTCGGAAAACAAATATATGTGATACCAGAAATGGGCATGGGCAAGCTAATGAGGGTCACTTTTGGGGCGTTAGATGCAATAAAAAACTGAAAAATCAGGCATCCCTCAACTTACTTGATTTTTTTGACATTCTTACATAAGATATCTTGCATCGAGTAAAAAAGATGAAATGTAGGAAATTGAGTCACGTTTCCGAATATATAAGTTTTAAGTATTGAAAATTTACATAACTATGTCAAATTTCATGTTTTCTCACAGTCACTTTTTATTTTTTTGGCAAATGATAAGGTATATGTTTTTGTGGGTGCAGCCTTTCAATGCCTAAATGACGGTTTCGTGATACAAAAATTGGTAGACATGTATAGAACCCATAGCACTAGTGCAGCGCTATTTTTCCAAAATTAAATGTTTAATTTTTTTTTAATTATGTAAGTGATCAAACCTCGAGAACGGTACGTCAAATGTGGGTGCAGCCTTTGAAGGTCTTAATGTAGTTATTTTGACTTGGATTTTTTACAGGATGTAGAGGTCGGTGTCCTCTAGTGCAGCATACAAGTTTTTTTAAAAATGGTTGTGAAATGAAAAAGTTACGGAATAAACACTAACAGTATGTTTTTTGACCAACGAAGTGATGACATAAGAAAATTAGGAAATAAATAGAAAATCTCAATATTTAAAAAAAAAATACATATTTGGAATCTGCATAAAAAATTCTATCTATGCGTAAAATTTCGTCAATAATAGTCAGGTATGTCATGCGGTAGAGAGGTGAAAAACAGGCATACTCAGAAAAATGTTGAAAATGTTAAATTAGTTATGGTCTAAAAATTCCATAGCACAGGTTTGGTAAGTCCGAACCAGCCACATAGGACAGTGGCTAACACGCGGGCACGAGAGGAGTGGGTGAGTAGGCGCTCAAGAACGCGTGCGTGTTATGTTTAAATTCAAATAACGCGTGCGTGTTTTATTTAAATTCAAATTTTAGTGTTTTGGCACTCAATGTTATAAGCAACGCGCTAGCGTTATGTGGATACATAACGCATTAGTGTTATGTCTGTGCAAAATATTAGAAAAATGCTTTTATCCTCCCGCGTTCTGCGTTTTCTCCTCTCGCCTTCCCTATTTTTATGTTTACCAGATATTTTACACAAACAAAATGACATAGCAAACAAATTAATAGGAAAAGTCTTCGAAATGGCTTGATGACTCGTTTCAAT